>QXEO01000087.1:0-600000 GCA_007115705.1 Dactylis glomerata
ACGTTGGTTTTTTGGCCTCCTCTAGGGTTAGTTTTCTGTTATCTTTCGTATCTACCAGGCTCAATTACGTGTGGGATGTTCCAGTTATGTGGTGAAAGCGTTAAACTGTCGTAGATCGATTTGACTTGTATTGATAAAGCAAAACCCCCATGTTATCGTAGATCCAATGCAGATCCATGGGACAATCGGCTACATGAGCCGATTCACAGGGAAACCTGAGAGCCGATCGAGGCTCGTATTTAATGTTTACGTGTCTGCCATGCAGGAAACTAATCGAAGCAATCCATCACCTTCCTGATCAGGTATAGGTCAGGTGGCACGCCCTTGCATCAGCCAGGACGTGTGCCGGAGTTTTGCGGGCCGTTGCCCGAGGGACCAGGGCCCACCAGCAGTTCTGGGAGCCTCCCGGCTCTTCGTGTTGCTCGTCGCTGCTCGCCGGTGGGTTTTGACAGGCAACACAATTATACTTGTCATTATATTGAAAAAGACAAGTTATGGTTTCCTCGTCGTCCCACATCTTGTCATTGATAGAGCTTGTCCCCAATAGAATGAAGGGGAGGTTCGACACATATGGCAAGGTCAGCGGGGTACATGAAGTGAAGATTGGCATAAACCAAATTTTTAGAGCAGGAAGAGGTCCCACATACCAATATGAGCATATGATCCCCATCCTAGAGTCCCATGAGAACAATGGTTGCAAGTGGCGATGAGGTAGAGTCATCCAGAGAAATGGTGGAGACCTAGAGGGAATGGGATGGATGATTTGGTTGTCTTCAACACTTATATGTATTTATCTTGTGAGAAAACAGCTTTTAATAATAAAATTCTCTATGGTCTATTTAAAAAGGAATCAACGTGTATTGAAGTTTGTAGTGATGATACATTCCGTCACGCTGTCATGTAAGAATATGCTCTCAACTCTCATGTTTAGTTGGGCTTTGTGTCTTCTTAGTTGAGTGCATCAATAATTATAGCTAACCCGTAGCAACGCACGGGTATTCAGCTAGTATTAAGTAATATATAAAAAATGTTGCAATAAATAAAAACCATATTTAGTGAGTTTGTAATATAAGATGCATTTTAATTAGTTAAGGTTGAACTTTAACCTCTCTTGATTATTAGTATGTGTTATTTTATGTAACATAATTTTTTCAAGATAAAGATGTAATACAAATCACAATCTTAAGAAGTGATTCTTAATATGCATGCAGTGGATCCAAACAACATATCATTTGAATAATTGTCGATCAACGATATAGACTCTAAATGTTGGTCGAGTAACCGTCCTTCCTCAATATACGCCATTTATATCACTTGCATAATTGTTGATCTGCAATATATGCTCGAGGTGTCGCTCGAGTTTTATCCCCAATATACGCTCTACATATCAGTCAAAGTATCTGTAAATCCTTGATACCCGCACTATATATTCAGACGATATTAAGTACTATATAGAACAAATGTTGCAATAAATAAAAACCATAATCAGTGGGTTCATAATATAGGATGCATCTTAATTAGTTAAGGTTGAATTCCGACCTCCGATGACTATTAATATGTGTGATTTTATGTAACGCTATTTTTTGGGGATAAAGATGCAATACAAATCACAAATTTTAAGTTGTGTTTCTTAATACGCATGTAGTGGCATTATATTTTTGTTCCAAATAACATATCATTTGAGTAACTATTGATCATTGATATAGACTCTAAATATTGGTTGGGTTACTGTCCATCTTCAATATACTCTCTTTTATGCCACTTGCATAATTGTTGATTCACAAAAGTCTCGCTCGAGTAATTGTCTATCCATAGATGTTCTACATAACAGTCGAAATAATCGTTGATCCTCAATATGCGCACTACATATTTAGACTATATTAAGTAATATATATAAAACAAATGTTGTAACAAATAAAAACCATAATCAGTGGGTTCGTAACATAGGATGCATTATCAGTTAAGTTGAACTTTGACCTCTAGTGACTATTAATATGTGTGATTTTATGTAACACGAATTTTTAGGATAAAGATGTAATACAAATCACAATCTTAAGCAGTGTTTCTTAATACGCATGTGGTGGCATTATAGTTTGTTCCAAACGACATATCATTTGAGTAATTATCGATCATCAATACGGACTCTAAATGTTTGTTGGGTAAGTGTCCATCCTCAATATACGTTCTACACATCATCATCACTCATATAATTGTCCATCTGCAATATACGCCGAGGTGTCACTCGAGTAATTATTGATCCTGGATATACGCTCAATTTATCAATCAAGTAACCATCGATCCTCGATATATGCTCCACATATCTGGATGCATTAAGTAATATATAAAACAAATTGAAAGGACACGGATGTCGCCTAGAGGGGGGTGAATAGGCGATTTAAAACTTTTACGAGTGGCTTGACAAATGCGGAATAAAACTAACGTTTAATTTGCCAAGCATACAAAACCTAAATAAACTAGGTTCACCTATGTGCACCAACAACGTATGCTAAACAATATGAGCAACTATGTGATAGCAAGATATATATAACTTCAAGCACGAAGGCTATCACAAAGTAAATTGCATAAGTAAAGGAGCTCGGGTATAGAAATAACCGAGGCACGCGGAGACAACGATGTATCCCGAAGTTCACACCCTTGCGGGTGCTAATCTCCGTTGGAGCGGTGTGGAGGCACAAGGCTCCCCAAACGCCACGGAGGCTCACCGTAATCTCCTCGAGCCCTCCCACCAAGATGGAAGACCCGATCCACTATGGGACCCTTGAGGGCGGTCACCGATCCCGCACAAAGCTTGGGGCTACTCCACAACTTAATTGGAGGCTCCCAAATCCACAAAGCCACTAAGATTGGGGCACACTCCACAACTCAATTGGAGGCTCCCAATAATCGTCACGGAGGCACCACAAAGCTTGGGAAGATCTCCACAACTTAATTGGAGGTCCCCAAGAAATCCACTGAGCCGTCTAGGGTTCCAAGAACCCAAGAGGAAATAAGCTTCTTGCTTTCACCACCGAATCTCCGAGGAGAACTCAAACCGATGCACCAAATGCAATGGCAAGAACACACGAAGTGCTCAAATCCTTCTCTCCCAAATCCTACCAAAACAACAAATGCTATGGAGGATATGAGAGGAAGAACAAGGAGGAAATCCACAAAGAACTCCAAGATCTAGATCCAATAGGTTCCCCTCACTTAGAGGAGAAAGTGATTGGTGGAAATGTAGATCTAGATCTCCTCTCTCTTTTCCCTTAAAAAGATGCAAGAAACATGGAGGGAAGTGAGGAGGGAGGGCAAGCTTTGAAGGTCAACAATGGAGGAGAGAGAAGCCCAAAAACGTGGTTGGTTCAAGGAAGAAGAAGGGTATTTATAGGTGGGGAAAATCTGGCCGTTGGAAGCAAATCCCGCCAAAGTTCGGCGGAAAGTCCGACGCCGCCAGACTTTTCGCCGGACGGTCCGGCGAACAGTCCGGTGGCCGCCAGAAAGCCCTTCAGTAGTGCGGTTCGGCGGGACCGCCGGAAATTTCCGGTCCACCGCCGGACGGTCCGGCGGCTCCGCCGGACGGTCCGGCGGCTCGTCCAAAAACCAAATAACTTTTGCAAGGAAACTCCGAATGAGATGAAACCAATTTTGTTGGAAAGCTAACAACAAGGAGAACCTCACAAAAGGTGGAAATAATAAGAACCAGCAAGGGAGAATTTACTATGAATTTAGAGGTAATAAGAGTCTCTATATGAGGAACCGGTAAATTCTCCAAACACCAAAAATGCAATAAGAGTTCCATACGAAATCCATTTTTGATGAGCTAGAGCTTGTCATGGAAACAACCACAAGCTCTAGAACCTCACATGGATAAAATCCAAATAAGAACCAAGAAATATAATGCCAAGTATGCAAAGGTTTGAGCTCTCTCCGAACGATACGAATAAGCTACTCACTCGAGAGCCCCTCTTGATAGTACGGCTATCGATCCTAAACCCGGTCTCCCACACTATGAGACCGGTAAGAAAGAAACCCTATCAAGAACATACCTTTGCCTTGAGCATTCCACTTGAACTAGATGGTGACGATCTTGATCTTCTCAAGTTGGACTACCTTTCTTGATTGCGCTTGCTCGGTGAAGTCTTGCGGATTGCTCCCCCATACTTCACTATGGGAGAGACACTAGAGAAATATCTTCACATGTCTATTCCCACCAAATGGACACTGAGCTTCAAGCAAATGATATCTTCTAGAAGCCTATCTTGATCTTGCGCTTCGACTTGATCAATATTGCACTTCATCTTCTTCTTTCATAATGATGATGTCTTGAGAATGCACATGAGAGTTCACTCCATCTTATTCCTCAAGACACACTCTATAGGCTCAACTCCCTTATGACCAATCTTCGGATCACTCCTTGAATAACACCTTGATCATCACATAATCTTCTTTATATTCAACTTCTTACAACCTTGAACCCAACATATGGATCAAGCGTTGTCTACGGACAAGTCCTACAAATATAACTCAATGCAAACATTAGTCCATAGGGATTGTTATTAATTACCAAAACCACACATGAGGGCACATGCTCTTTCAATCTCCCCCATTTTGGTAATTGATGACAATCTCTTTGAGAGGGTTTATATAATGAATTTAAAGAACTAAGATGGTTACACTAACATCAATTACTACAAAAGTAAGTGATGCTAGTAGAACCATCATATATAGAGCAAACTCCCCCACAATCTATGCACCTGTGAATGAACTTGAATTTCATTTCATAGATTGCCAACCAATGTTGTTGGTGGAGTTTACACTATATATACTCACCCATGCAAAGCATGGAAGGCATATGCTTAAGAACAAAACCAAAGCATGAAGCCCAATTCCCTTCAAACCCTTCAAACCCTCGAAACTTCTCCCCCATTGGCATCCATTGCCAAAATGGGCGGAGGGGCTTAGAAGGCCAATATAGTGAGAGTTCCTCCTCAAGGTGTGCATGGCCCCAAAAGAGTGAAAACACATGCACAAATCCAAGGACAAAAATTTGGAGGAAAACAACCTATATTAAGGATCAAAGATTGCAAACAAAAGGATGACATGATGGTAAAACTTCCGACAAATGAAGGTAGCAATCAAAAGATCCAAAAGCGAATCAAATAAAGATATTATGATAGGACCAAAACAATGCTCTAATTAATATGAAGAAGCTCTCCAAGGTTTGTGCACAACATATTCCAATTGAATTAAAGTATAAGGTGCACAAACATGGAATCATCACTCCCTCGATATTATTCAAAACATCAAGATACCAAATGACATCAAATACTATGATAACCACAAAATGGTGCTTTAAAATGAAACGAGGAAGCTCCCCAAGGTACATGCACAAGATAGAATGTTTGCATTTGAATATAATTTTCACAACATGGAATCCTCACACCCTCAATACCATTTAAAAGGAACCATTAGCAAGAGACCATAGAAAAGAAATCAAGCTTAACACTTGCATCAAGGAAATGGTTGAGCAACAAATAAGGAACCGACATATTAAACGGCTCAACCAAAGGAATGTGTGATAGGAATGATAAAGCATATTATAAGATTAGTACAAAGATGTACATAGAGCATCCACATAGTCCTCAATGAATGATATTGCTTAGCATTCCATCCCAACACACAAGGAAAAAAAAGATATCAATTAACGAGATATCATCTCTCATGTGTATAAGTTTCTAAGTAGACAACATCACAAAGATAATTATCACAAAGAAACATGTACACATAAAATAGATACAAAGATTAAAACATGATATCCAAACGAGTTCATGCAATATACCAATGAGATTTTTTACTTTTAAAGTATGGCCAAAGGCTCAATTTATCTTATTGCATATTGAAGAACTTCAACCACAAACAAGTCAAATACATCACAAATATCAACAAGGGAAAGAAGATAGTTGGGATGTTTTGAGAAAAGCAACAAGTATCACAAATAAGCATACCAAAAGAAAGAACTAAATTTGCACTTTCATCAATATTGCACATGTGAGGAACTTGAGGAATTGATATGCAATAAAATTGCTAGATAGACATATTTGGGAAAGGTGAATCATGAGCATGATTTTATATATTCCAAAAAATATGCACTTATCTCAAATTACACACATTTACAATAGAGAGGTTCCATTAAGATCCTTGCAAATATCGATTTTCATGCCATGAAATGACCCACACAAGGTTAGATGCTATAAAAGTATGCATGAATAAGATACTTGTTACCGAGATATCATTGGAAGGATGTAGTAGACAGGAGTTCTTCAATAATCCTAGCTTGCCACAAATTATCAACTAGTCACCGCTTCAAACTAATTATTGAGACAAGCACCAATATATCTCCCATGTACCTAAAACAAATTCAAGTACAAATGGTCCCCAAACTCATTGGGTCCGAAGTAGTTAGAGACACTACAATATATATAGGACAAGCTCGACATAAATATGTGCATATAGTTATGAACTTGAATGTCATGCACATCTTAGCCGATTTAGGATTTATTGGAGTTTACCCTATATATTGGATCAAAGAAAGCAAAGCATGTCATAGAGTATACATTTAGTAAATATGCATGCACAAGACTTTCAAGAGCCAAAAGAGATACAATTTGGACAAAACACCAAGAAGACCCAGAATTCACACAAAGGTGTGAAGAACTAAAGGTTGTCCAAATTATATCAAAGAATCAACTCAACATAAGATTGACTCCAAGGTCCACCAAGTGAACAAAGCAAACGCCAATGAGCATAAAGGATCACTAAAACACACAAGCCCAAAGACTTATCTCATTTTAAGAATATAAAGCAATATCAAGAAAAGAGATAGCCATTCTCCCAAAGAGAGCAAGGTTCCAACAAACAAACCAAACTCTCCACTCTTTTATGATGGCACACTAAGTACCAAAAACAAAAAGATTTGTCTTCCAACATTAACCAATACCAATTGAAATAAGCCGCAAGAGTATGTTATAGAAAATATAGGAGAGCTCCCCCAAGATTAGTGCATTATTTATGATTTTGCATTTGAATACAAAATACACACAACTGGGATCATCATCTCTACCTACATTAAAAATAACACAAAACAAGTTCAACAAAATCAAATGGACTCACAAGAGTCAAGGAAGACTATGGGAAATAAAACAAATACATTTCTTGGCAAGAGATAAGGTAATTAAAAGCAATAGCCAATATAAAGATGATCAATATAAATACCACATGATAAAGTACCAATTGTCCAAGGATAAGAGGTATTTTGAGTTATTAATTTCCCGGTGGTATTTTACACATAAATCCAATATCATCTTCACAACAAAAAACATATGAAAAGGATAAGAATTAAATACCATGCTAAAGAAGATATTCTTGATAGACTCAAATAGTTAAACAATCACGCAAAGCAATAATTAGGATAACTTGAAGCAAATGGTTTTCCAACTTTGATGTAGAATTCCACATTTTAGGAAAACCCTACCAAGAATGAATCTCACAAACAAGATCCAAAGCAAGAGCAACAAAACAATTTGGCAAATTGAAACTTGCTTGAGCAAACATGTCACATAGAATAAGGATAATTTACAATATCAACACTATGTGACACAACCTCAAATATACACATTTTATTGGTTTGTAGTATGCACAAAGCATATTACTCCCCCATAATGTGATAAAGCATTTATTTTCACAAGAGGCAAATAAAATTCAAAATGAGAAGATTAATGGACATTATAGAATTTGAATTTCTCATGAACATGACATACCACATAGAGACTAGATAAATTCAAATATCGACACTAAGTGGTATTCCTCATGTGCACACATATTTAGGATTGTGAAGTGCCAAAGCATATCACTCCCCCAAAATGGGATAGTCCATTAGTCTCTCAAAAGAGCCAAATAATATAAAAGAAGATGCAATAGGCTCAAACACAAACACACATACATGGTGTGCAAACCCACAAGTACATACTTGATTAATCAAAATAAAACAAGTAGGTAGCACAACAAATACCAACACATGTAATGGAACACAACCAACACATGCAAAAGGGGCGAGTAACTTTCAATGTAGATAAGTTGAGTACATGTTACCGCAAAGAGGAACATTAGATATATGATATAAACAAGATAATCCAGTTGACTTGACTTGAGACAATATATTGATGAAGATCTCTTAATTCTTTATGATATAGCCAAGTCTCCAATGCCCTCCACCAAACACCTATTGATCAAGTTTTGGCTTGTTGGTCCCCAACTAAGTTGGGTCCTAAGAGGTTAGTCACAATAGGCTTGGCCACCCAAATGGTTCTTTTCTTGACACCACATTGAGTGCCAACAAATTTGGCAAACACATTGCCAA
Source organism: Dactylis glomerata (assembly GCA_007115705.1). NCBI lineage: Eukaryota > Viridiplantae > Streptophyta > Magnoliopsida > Poales > Poaceae > Dactylis > Dactylis glomerata. The sequence goes on from QXEO01000087.1 coordinate 8,417, forward strand.
CCTTATCCTTGCAAAGTGAATAAGCATCATCAATTATGATAGGGTTGGATGAGTTACCCATAGTGCATGAAGAAGATAGATGACCCTTTTCACGGCATATGTAGCATTTTCTTTTCTTCACCTTCTTCTCACTTGATTTCTTCACAATGGGAGAATTAGCTTGATTCTTCTTGGGAAGTGACCTTTCTTCAATACGAGGTTGAGCATGGCCTTGAACTTGAGCCCGCTTCCCTTGTTGCTTCTCAACTAGTGCCTTCTTCTTCAAAGGGCAAGATCTAACATGGTGCCCTTCAATTTTGCACTTGAAGCAAACAATCTTGGCCGGATCTTTCACTTGTCCTTGGCCCTTCTTCTTCTTGATCATATTGGACTTCTTCTTGTTGTTGGAGATAAATCCAAGTCCACACTTGTCATTGGGGGATTTTTGCACACTCAACATATTGTCGAGATTGGTTTTCCCTTCATGACTCTTTACCAAGTCTTTCTTCAATGAAGTGACTTGGGCCTTGAGCTCTTCAATTTCCTCTACATGGTTAGTAACAACACAAGTACTAGAGGAAGTAGAAGCTTCATTGTTAGAGAAACAAGGAAAGGAAAGTAATTCATCACAAGATGTAGCAATGTTATGAGTGTATGAATTACAAGGACTAGCACAAGGCAATATGGTATTTTGAGAAGTAGTGCAAATGTCCACATGAGGCTCACTAGATGTTACCTTTGACATAATAGCCTCATGAGCTAATTTTAGCCTATCATGGGAAGCTAGGAGATCCTCATGGGAGCTAGAGAGCTTTCCATGATTTTCTTCCAATTTCCCATAATTGCTAGTTAGCAAATCAAGTTGAGCTCTTAGCTCAACATTCTCCTTCAAGATGGATGCTTCACAAGAAGTAGAGTTAGTAGCACAAGCATCATCACTAACGGAAAGCGGAGAAGGCAATTTAGTACGCTCATTTGAATTTGAAGCTTTAAGTTGCTCATGCGACTCGGTGAGAATGATGGGCTCACACGAAATGACCCTAGAGTCATTTTTAAGAAGCACAACATTCTCAAGGAGTTTAGCATAATTAACTACAAGCTCTTCATATTTAGTTTCAAAATCATTTGCCACCACAAGAGTTCTATCATAGGATTTCTTTATTTTAGATAACTCTAAAGTAAAGGTCTCCTCAAGAGATTCCTTGGTGGTTTGTTCTTCTTCTAGAGCTTCTTTTAGATCCGCAATCTCATCCGCGTAATCTCGGGCATGACCTTGCATTTTAAAGATGGTATTCTCATGCTCCTCAATTATTTTATTGCTCTCGGTGGAAAAAGCCAAAATCTTATAGAAGTAAGAGCAAGCAATTTTATTCTTACGAATAGCATGGAAAAACATTTCACTCTTCTCAATTAAAGAAGCAAGATCATCATCCTCTTCTTCATTATCCTCATTATCATCATCACTAGATATATTGGGTTCCAAAGAAGGAGTTACCTTTGAAGACCTAGCCATAAGGCACATGTGGGAAGCAATAGATGATGATGAATAAATATTTGAAGCTCCAAGAGAGACCATGTCTTGGCCAATAGAATTTCCGGTTTCCTCTACATTGTTAGACACACAACAACTAGAGGAACTAGAGGCATTTATATCATGGAAACAAGACAAAGTAAGCATATCATCATGAGATGTGTTCAAGGAGCATACACATGATATGCAAGGACTATCAACGCAAGCATGTAAAGCATTTATGGTGCTAGAAGTGTTTAAGTCCAAAGATGAAGCATGGCAATGAGATAGAGATGAATGATCATCACAAATAAGCTCACTATCAACATTGCAATTTCCATCACCACTCACCATAGAGTTACCTTGTGTCTTGCTACACTTTGGTGAAGTGGAAGAGAGTTCATTACGTCCGGAAGTGGAGGGAATACAAAACTTGTTGGACATATCATATTTGTCTTGAATCTTTGTCCAAAACTCATGAGCGTTACGGAAAGGCATGATTGCAAGAATAACTGCATCGCTCACAAAATCAACAAGCACATTAGAAGCTCGAGAATTAAGATAAGAGTTTCTCTTCTTCTCTAAAGATAGACTTTGGGAATTCTTAGGAGGAGAGAAACCCATATCTAAAATTCTCTCTATATTTGGGTCCATATCACGAAAAAGATTAAGCATGGAAATTTTCCATATATCATAATTAGTGCCATCAAATATAAAAGTATTATTGTGCACTAATCCCCTAGCCGACATCTTTGCTCTCAAGGCGGTGAAGCCTAAAATGAGAGACCTTGCTCTGATACCAATTGAAAGGACACGGATGTCGCCTAGAGGGGGGGGGGTGAATAGGCGATTTAAAACTTTTACGAGCGGCTTGACAAATGCGGAATAAAACTAACGTTTAATTTGCCAAGCATACAAAACCTAAATAAACTAGGTTCACCTATGTGCACCAACAACTTATGCTAAACAAGATGAGCAACTATGTGATAGCAAGATATATATAACTTCAAGCACGAAGGCTATCACAAAGTAAATTGCATAAGTAAAGGAGCTCGGGTATAGAAATAACTGAGGCACGCGGAGACAACGATGTATCCCGAAGTTCACACCCTTGCGGGTGCTAATCTCTGTTGGAGCGGTGTGGAGGCACAAGGCTCCCCAAACGCCACGGAGGCTCACCGTAATCTCCTCGAGCCCTCCCACCAAGATGGAAGACCCGATCCACTATGGGACCCTTGAGGGCGGTCACCGATCCCGCACAAAGCTTGGGGCTACTCCACAACTTAATTGGAGGCTCCCAAATCCACAAAGCCACTAAGATTGGGGCACACTCCACAACTCAATTGGAGGCTCCCAATAATCGCCACGGGGGCACCACAAAGCTTGGGAAGATCTCCACAACTTAATTGGAGGTCCCCAAGAAATCCACTGAGCCGTCTAAGGTTCCAAGAACCCAAGAGGAAATAAGCTTCTTGCTTTCACCACCGAATCTCCGAGGAGAACTCAAACTGATGCACCAAATGCAATGGCAAGAACACACGAAGTGCTCAAATCCTTCTCTCCCAAATCCTAACAAAACAACAAATGCTATGGAGGATATGAGAGGAAGAACAAGGAGGAAATCCACAAAGAACTCCAAGATCTAGATCCAATAGGTTCCCCTCACTTAGAGGAGAAAGTGATTGGTGGAAATGTAGATCTAGATCTCCTCTCTCTTTTCCCTTAAAAAGATGCAAGAAACATGGAGGGAAGTGAGGAGGGAGGGCAAGCTTTGAAGGTCAACAATGGAGGAGAGAGAAACCCAAAAACGTGGTTGGTTCAAGGAAGAAGAAGGGTATTTATAGGCGGGGAAAATCTGGCCGTTGGAAGCAAATCCCGCCAAAGTTCGGCGAAAAGTCTGGCGCCGCCGGACTTTTTGCCGGACGGTCCGGCGAACAGTCCGACGGCCGCCAGAAAGCCCTTCAGTAGTGCGGTTCGGCGGGACCGCCGGAAATTTCCGGTCCACCGCCGGACGGTCCGGCGGCTCCGCCGGACGGTCCGGCGGCTCGCCCAAAAACCAAATAACTTTTGCAAGGAAACTCCGAATGAGATGAAACCAATTTTGTTGGAAAGCTAACAACAAGGAGAACCTCACAAAAGGTGGAAATAATAAGAACCAGCAAGGGAGAATTTACTATGAATTTAGAGGTAATAAGAGTCTCTATATGAGGAACCGGTAAATTCTCCAAACACCAAAAAATGCAATAAGAGTTCCATACGAAATCCATTTTTGATGAGCTAGAGCTTGTCATGGAAACAACCACAAGCTCTAGAACCTCACATGGATAAAATCCAAATAAGAACCAAGAAAGATAATGCCAAGTATGCAAAGGTTTGAGCTCTCTCCGAACGATACGAATAAGCTACTCACTCGAGAGCCCCTCTTGATAGTACGGCTATCGATCCTAAACCCGGTCTCCCACACTATGAGACCGGTAAGAAAGAAACCCTATCAAGAACATACCTTTACCTTGAGCATTCCACTTGAACTAGATGGTGACGATCTTGATCTTCTCAAGTTGGACTACCTTTCTTGATTGCGCTTGCTCGGTGAAGTCTTGCGGATTGCTCCCCCATACTTCACTATGGGAGAGACACTAGAGAAATATCTTCACATGTCTATTCCCACCAAATGGACACTGAGCTTCAAGCAAATGATATCTTCTAGAAGCCTATCTTGATCTTGCGCTTCGACTTGATCAATATTGCACTTCATCTTCTTCTTTCATAATGATGATGTCTTGAGAATGCACATGAGAGTTCACTCCATCTTATTCCTCAAGACACACTCTATAGGCTCAACTCCCTTATGACCAATCTTCGGATCACTCCTTGAATAACACCTTGATCATCACATAATCTTCTTTATATTCAACTTCTTACAACCTTGAACCCAACATATGGATCAAGCGTTGTCTACGGACAAGTCCTACAAATATAACTCAATGCAAACATTAGTCCATATTGATTGTCATTAATTACCAAAACCACACATGAGGGCACATGCTCTTTCACAAATGTCACAGTAAATATAATTCATAAATAAAAATATTTGGGCTTAAACAACATAAGGAGAGACTTACTGATGGATTGAGAAATTCTAATGGTTGTGTAGACCAACATTCGCTAAAATCTTTCTAATCTTTAGTTCCATTCCCCCCCCCACCCCTCTCCTTTGTATAGATCCTGTAATCTCCTTCTTGATGTACTTTTACTATTCCATTTATAAACAGTAAATATACCGTAGGATCCTCCCTTATGGGTTCATGTTAAAAATAATATTAGGTTTTTTTAGAGGATATTGAGGCTTTTTAACTACATATGTAATTGTAGATCCTCAAAATAAGTTCTAAATGTCTGAATGTAAGTAACATATTAGTCAATTAACCGTTGATCAGATATGCCCTCTACATATTTGGACAATATTAAGTAACATATAAAACAAATGTTGCAATATACACTCGAGGTGTCACTTGAGTAATTGCCGATCCATAATATACGCTCTACATATTAGTCAAGTAGTAGTCGATCCTCGATATGTGCTCCACATATTCGGACAATACTCAATAATATATACAAATCATAATCATGGGTTCATAATAAGCATTTTAATCATTCATTAAGGTTGAACTTTTACCTCTATTGACTACTATTAATATGTGTGGTTTTATGTAACACAATGTTTTTGTGTTACAGATGTAACACAAATACAAATCACAATCTTAAGCTGTATTTATTATTAATTAATAGTATAATAGTCTTCGATTTTTCCAAACAACAAATCATTTGAATAATTGTATATCATCAATATAGAATTTGAATGTCGCTTGAGTAACCGTCTATCCTCAATATATATTCTACATATCACTCGCTTAATTATCGATCCACAATATACGCTGGAGGTGTCACCCGAGTAATTGTTGATCCACGATATACACTCCATATATCGGTCAAGTAACCATCCATCCTCAATACTAGTTGATACCCCGCACGTTGTAGCTGGAACGGAAGATGATTTTTACATATGAAAAAATAGCATGAGTCGGGTTGCATGCACTTCGCCCGGAACAAAATTTGAAGTCATCTAGAAAATATCAATATCATAATACTATCAAGTAACTGAAAAAATAGAAGTAAAATGCCAAGGTAAATTATCAGACATTACAAAGTTTTTCTTAGGGGGATCAGCCATTACATAGTTCAAGAAACAGAGGAAAATTAATTATTACATGTGAAGCAATAGATATGTAAAAATCACCCACCTTAAATATTAATGGATCAGGGCACACAGCCTGCCGAGAAAACCTACCCCAAGAAACATTATTTTGCTTGAAATACAACCTCAGCTAAGAAAGCCCCAAGTCTAGTAAAAGTCGATACTGTTATGTAGTTGGGAGAGAGAAACATGATCCGAAATAAGTGATCTAAAACATGAAAATTATAAGTTAGTAGCATTGTTCTAGTAGTTAAAAAATATGCTGATGTATCATATGACATCATAACTTCAGTAGACACGAAGTTCCCTATTTAGAATGTAGCATGCTTTAGTGCGTGTATGTAGATGTACTGAATATGCTAGTTTCTGTTTTCCATTTTGACACTGAAATACGCCCGTTTCTAAGTAATAATGGAGTTAAGGTAGTGTCCAATGTGAAGATTAGAACAACTGAGACTTTTTTACCTGTGAGTCTGGGACATTTCGTCGAACAGTTGGTTCATCATGGACAATGAGGCCATGGATCTTTATCCGAAGAAAAAAACAGATTATTCCAGAGGGAGACGCCCAGTGGTGCCATTACGTACTGTAATCCATTTGCTCAGTCGAGAAGAATGGTGGGATGGGACTTGGGAGGCGTCAAGAGCCTCGTCACTGCGGTCTGATGAGCAGGCTGAACAGAGAAGGGCACAGCCACTCGAGATTAAGCAACCATGAGGACACTTGGACTACAAATAGAGCGATGGAATTGACGGTGAATGACGTGTTGCCTGGGAAATCATGGTCAGGCGATGGATTGAAATATGTGAGAGGAAGAATATAGATCTCATAAGTCATTAGTGGAGAAGCCAAGCAGGGAGGAGCTGAAAAGCGTACCGAGGATGAACATTATAGATGTAAAGATCAGGAGCTTCGGTTACTCAATTGGTGGAGATGAAGAGAAACGTCTCCCTTCATTCTCTCTGCAGGTCATACAGTAATGGGAGGTACAATGTCTAGAAAGAAACGATTCAGTTTTTCCGGCTAGGATGGACGCCTAATGACCATATATTTAACATCTGACGGACCAGAAGAATTGAGGTGATGTGGCTACATCAGATTTGAGCTTGCAAACATTAAATGCATTTTAGTGGAGATGAATATCCGAATGTATTAAGTAATATATAAAACAAACATCGCAATAAGTACAATCCATAAATGACAATATTTGGGCTTACACAACATAAGGAGAGACTTACGCAATGGATTGGAAACTTCTAGTGGGTTTTTAGACTAACACCTTCTAAAATCTTGCTAATATTTCTTTCTATTTCTCCTTTCTATCCTTTGTATAGCCCCTGTAATCTCCTTCTTGATATACTTTTACTAATATTTTTATAAATAAAAAATATATCATAGAGGAGCCCTACGGTTTCATGGTAAAAAAAATATAGGAGCTTTTTTAAGACGATACTGGGGTGTTTTAACCACATATGTAATTTTAGATCCTCAAATAAGTTCAGAATGTTGGAATGTAAGTAACATATGAGACAATTATTGTAATGGAAAGAACTATAAGGAAATATTCTTTTTATGATGTATTTCATATTTTCTTGACCAAATTTAAATACTCCCTCAGATGCAAAACACTTGTAGTGAAATGAGTAAACCTACACACCGAAATACATCTAGACACATGTATTTTTAGACAAGTATTTTAGACCAGAGGTTGTATCATACGAAAATTCAAAATAGAGGCCAAGCTATATGTTTCCCTTTAATTTGATTTTTTAAAATAAAATTTTCTAAATGATCCAAAAAATCCTAGGTAGCCAATGATGTATACTACAAACATGCAAAATCTCAATACAAACTACTTTGTATTTTAGGCTACATAAAAATAAGAAAATATGATGATTTTTATAGTGAATGATGCAAGTTTCAACACTATAAAATTTGTCAGTTTTTTCCATTTTTGTGTATCCGACAAAATAAATTAGTTTTATATTGAGGTATTACATAAGCTCGAAAAATTTGTCAGTTTTTCCATATGAATTAGGCACATATCATTGGCTAGCTACCTCTAAGGGTTCTTTTTCAAAAAATGAAACTTTTGAATTATGATTTTTAATGCTTGAAAATAAAGATCTACGTGTAGTTTGACCTCTATTTGTCCACTTGAGTATCGTATATAGCCTTAGCACCTAATGGCGACAAAGTACATGTATACTAAATCGCCTGGGCTCAAAACGCAGGGTGTTGTAGTAAGTGTCTCTTGTCCCAGAAGGATGGCTCGGGATTTATTTCGAACACTATATGGACCTGCTTGACTCTCATTCCCCTCTTAGGCAATCTATGAAAAACAAGAAGAAACTCTCTTGTGTCCCTAACTTAAATGTGGTGTTTGTCAGACAACATGATGTATTAGAATATGAAAATAATTAGAAAGTATAGAAAACTATAATAGTAAATGCTATAGATTATTTTGTAATTTTTATAATATTTTAGAGAGAAAAATGTAAATGTATGTAAAGTTAAAGTGTTTTCTTACAGTAAAACGTGGACTAGCGTTCATGACTTCAATTGACCTATGTCTTAGAAATACAGTGGCACAAATATAACAACTTCTATGTAGTGCATGATATGCATTCATATGTGCATCACGTCATAATATAGTTAGAATGCAATGTATTTCTCTAATACTCATCTAAGCATGAGTATGCATGTTGAAAATATGTCTTGGCCGGAGTAAATCATGTATGATATATTTCCTAGTGTACTCATAAAGTTTTAAGAGTTTTCTATTTCCGTACCCCTCATTCCGTAGTTCTACTCACTTTTGTCCGGCCTAAAACCCTTTGCTAACTTTTCTTTTTTTCCTTTTTATCAAACTCTCACAAATGCTCAAACGGTCCGTTGTCGGTGCGTGTGGTCGAGACGGTGGCCGAGCGGTGCCCGAGCTCTTCAAGGCCTTGGCTGTAGGAATATTTGGTTTGGTCGCGTGTGTTCTAGAGAAAAGAAAGGAAAAGTCTACCTATCATTCGAAGGATGCCGTCTGCCACATCCTCCTCGTTGCGTGATGCTTCTTCTCCATCGGCTCTGCTCCTCTTTCCCTCCTTTTATTTTTCTATCGAGCACATGCAACCACACCAAATCTTCCTAGCGCCATGGCCTTGAAGAGCTCGGCCGCCACTCAGCCACCGTGCTGGACACACGTGGCAGTGCCTCCCCTCGCTACTATTGCTATGGAGCCCTCTTTCTCCGTTCAAACAACAAAGTTTTTTGTACCCAAAATAGGCGGTGGTGCGGGGGAACCAGAGTCGTGGGCGGTGGTCCAGGCGGAGATGCTATGAGCGGGCTCGATGGTGGTGCTACAAGGAGCACCGTCGAAGCTACTACAAGTTGCGGGCGGATGCTGTAACCGTACACGACGGAGCTGTGAGGACCATGCGCACTGGGTGGCTATGCTGCCACGGTGGCAGGCATGAGATGCAAAAGTACGTGGCAAGATGCAAACCGAAGCGCGGTACATGCTGCCAATGAAGGAAGACAAAACTGCAAAAGGCCACCACCGCCCGCTCATGTTGCAAGCCCCAACCTACGATGCATCGAACGGCGCGCGACTATGCTGCAGACGACGGGTGGTGGCACTTCAAAGAGCGATGGATGGTGCTAGGGGCCTAAACACCACCGCTACAAGGTGGCGCCGCGCTCTCGCCGGCGGTGCTACAAGCCATAGACATAAGTGCTACCAACCCCGGTGTCAGTGCTACCGACGATAAAAAAGAATTATTGCCAGCCGTGGACATCAGTGCTGCTAGTTCCAAGTGACAGTGCGACGGTGCTACTAGCGTCCGACGATGTTGCTGCAATCGACAAGCGGTGGTGGCGCCGCTAGCGGTAGCCAGAGTTGTTATTAGCCGAGGATGACGGTGCTTCAATGGATCATGGTGGTGCCACATGCGATGGGCGGCGAAGCGCTCATCGGCGGGTTGTCGATGGTGCTCGGTGAGAGCAACTACGGGCGATGGACGGGGACGAGCAAAAGATGTTGACGCCTCGACATAGGTGATGGGCCAACCGCTAGGCAGCAAACAGCTAAAGTAGCCCATGTACAAACAGAGAGACTGATAGGCGGCCCGCGCAAAACTGGGAGTAGCTAAAATAGATTAGATGTAAAGCCCAAATCGCCGTAACAAATCCTCTCCATCCTTAGCGCCGCCGTTGCTGCCCCCTATCCCACCTTTGCCGGCGCCGGCGCCGACAGGCGGCGGCCTCCATCTCGGCGAAGTGAAGTAATCCCTCGCGAACCCATCACCTGTTGGCTTCTTACTTCCCGTGTGTCGCTTCCGGGCGGCCGAGCTGTTGTTGGTAAGCAGAAGCAGCCCCATGCTCTGATTGATTTCGCATTGGCAGGTGGCAGCTGTCGATGAGGAGTTGCTGTTCTCCTTCTTCTCTCTGTGGGATTTCTAGAGCGGCGTGGAGGCACGCGGTGGCCGGCACTCTGAGCCTCAGCGGCAGCCACCACCACCAGCGCAACCTGCGCTACCTTCCCCTTCGGCCTCCCTCGCCGCCCATTGCCCTTGGCCTCGCTGAGCGCTTATTCTCCTCCTCCTCCTCTTCCAAGCGCTCCACCAAGAGATCCGCCGCAAAGAAGGCCACCCCGATGGACTCTGCCGGCGGCGAGCCGTTCTATGTCGTCCGCAAGGGCGACGTCATCGGCATCTACAAGAACCTAGCTGATTGCCAAGCCCAAGTCAGCAATTCGGTAAACATCTTTTTTGCTTCGTTTTACTACCATGTTATTTACCTTTCAGCTTGTGGTACATTAAGCATTCAGCCTATTTCTATGATGATTATGTGCATTCAACGTATCCCTCAGTAAACCCGAACACCTGCTAACTAGTGAAAAAACTTGCACTGAATGCAGCATCCACAGCAGACAGATATGCACATGATAACGGTACCTCTCTAAATGTTCTTCCTGGCATAAGCAAATATAGACAGTATAGCACATTATTATAGTTTAATCTCACAGTTGTCTGGTCTGCATCTCACATGATTACTAAAAAAACGCTAGTTCTTGCATTGCTGCAGAATTCATCTGTCTATGTTACATTTTAGGCGATTGCACGATAATAATAACTTCTTATTGCCACGTCAGTAGACATTACTTATGTGAAACATATCTTGGTAGGTCTGCGATCCTTCTGTGACTGTGTACAAAGGTTATTCTTTGCGTAAAGAAACCGAGGAGTATCTCGCTGCGCGTGGGTTAAAGAATTCTCTGTATTCCATTAATGCCGCAGATGCAAGAGATGAATTGTTTGATGATCTGGCTCCCTGCCCTTTCCAGGTATTTTTCTTCTGTATAATTGTAATTTCCAACTGTTTTACCTGGTATGATGTTTGTTAGAACAAATGTTGTATAGATTTTCTAATCCCTTTTTGGCTTACCTGTGGAAGCTATCTCGATGGTCTGTGTTCTAGTTTATTTGACAATCACTTCACAATGTGTGATGGTACTGATGTTACCATTTTAGTTAAACTTCCGCCCTATGTACTCGCTGGACCCAATTTCTGTAGATATGGTATTAGTTGTAATAGAAAGCGATCATCACTTAAATACAAATTTGTAACCGTGATATAGTATATATGCTTTGATTTTGATTAGTAATTTCCCATAATTCTCGGGGCATTAGTTTTGCTCATACACAATTCCAAGGCTATTTTTACCTTGAAAGTTGAGCTGATCTTATATGTTGTGCCCTCAAAGGTGGTTACATTACTACTTGTGCAATTGCCCATAAAATTTCTTGTAGATTGTTCATTGTGCCACTTTTGGTTTCAGCAACCTGATGGAAATGCAACCTCTACTCTGAAAAGGCCACAGGACACGGTGAGTAGCTATCTGTCCCCCTCTCCAAGCTAAGCATGAATGTAGTTGAGAAAGTGTTCTGTATCCTTAATGTGTTTGTCACATCTCATGTACTCGCACTACAATTATTTGCTGAAGGAAACCGGACCGTCGAAGAAGCATCCCAAAGTTGCTGAACAGGAACCGTTACCTGACAGCCATGTGAGTATGAATGCGATATTATAACCGCCACCAGTGCATATTTCTCCTTTCTTGGTTTTATATTGCAGTTAATGATTTATAATTAAGATGCATATTTGCAACTTATCTTCACTATGAGGAGATGTTGACTTGTTCTTACCACTGGACCTGCTCTTTACAGCTGTCCTGTATTCTTGAATTTGATGGTGCTTGTAAAGGAAATCCTGGGAAATCAGGTGCCGGTGTAGTAGTAAGGCGGCCTGATGGATCTGTGGTATGTACGACAACTAGTACCATGCTGGTTTGTTTTCTTAGTTTTCAGTTACCATGACCAGCTGATAATAGCTATGTTCTTATCTTTTGATTGAAGATTGCTCATCTACGTGAGGGTTTGGGTATTGTAACGAATAATGCTGCTGAATATCGTGCATTGCTCTTGGGCCTGAGATATGCTGCTAAGAAGGGATTCAAGTATATTCGTGCTCAAGGCGATTCTAAACTTGTATGTTACCAGGTTTGTGGCTGTACCTTCCCACTTCGCACTTTGCAGCCTTTTGTGCTCTTCTATGGAATGATCAATAGGTAACTGCCTGTTGTTTAGTTCATTCTCACAGTGCAGTTCATTTCGACTCTTTAGAGTCCACTTGCACATTACTTATGTGGACAAACAGGAAAATTTTGAATATCTTTTGTTTTATTTCTGTGCTTCTTTTCTCCTTAAATTATATTCGATCATCCGTGGTCCTCAGTTTTTTCCTCACGAAAGGAACTTTTTTATCCAATGTTTCATCTATTAACACGTTTACATGTTAAGGGTGTCCCACAGTTTTTTTATTGAGGCATAATTGGATTAGAGCCTGGATTGTCAATGGCATACAAAATCCGCTGAAAACTAATAAGTGCTGTTTGAAGAGTTCCTCTAGCAACTGGCCGCTCTATCAATGTTCAACTCTAAGTACCACATTCAACTTCCTGGAACAGGTTCAAGATATCTGGCGTGTTAAGCATGATAATATGGCTGACTTATGCAAGAAAGTCAAGGAACTGAAGGGAATGTTTCTTCAGTTTCAGATCAACCATGTTTTGAGGGTAGGTATCACGTCTTTTCATTACCTTTTGATCTTGTTCAGATTCACCCTGCACCAGCCAGCTTTAGGTTTTGTTGTATGAATGCTTCACACCATATTGCATACCTCTGCTCTTCTTGGTACAAAGGCCTACAGTGGTGCGTACATGAGAAGCAGCAACAGCAAGACCCTTGTTTGGGCAATTCATAATTAATCTCTGTATTGTCTCAAGTCAGTGCCATTGCTACTTCACATATTTATTGCTCATCTCTAATATTTGTAAACACTTAGACTGGGATCTCCCTGCATTCATAATTTGTCTACTCCCTCCGACCCATATTACTCTTCGTTAATACGGATGTATCTATCACTAAAATGTGTCTAGATACATCTATATTAGCGAAGAGTATTATGGGTCGGAGGGAGTACTTTTATTTAAGTTCTCCAGAGTAAGTAACTTGAATATTCCTGGAATTTTTGTTTGAATATCAGCCATCTGAATACCATTCCTATTAGAACTCTGTATTTGTTATGTAAGCATGGGCAGGCTTGACTTGTGTCGCGTCAATTGCATAATGAGTTGGTTTCCCAGTCTCTTGGAACAACTACCAGGTACCAGCTGAAACTTTGGGTCCCTTCACTCAAATTTGCTTCTTTGCCATGTAGGAATTTAATTCCGATGCTGATGCCCAAGCTAACTTTGCTGTTGAACTTCCTGGTATGGAACCGTTTTCAGAATCTCTCTTGCGAACTGTTAATAGCATCTATGTGCAACACCTGATATCTTGCTCTCTACAGTTGGTGAAATTCAAGAGCAGTCAAACTTCCCGTGCTAGTGGTTGTGCTTCAGAGTAGTCTGTGTATTGCTCCACCTTTTCCGCTGCGACTGAAGCTATGTAACATTTGCTCGTTTTACATTGACAGAGACAAGAGTTCGCGAGGTGGAGTTGAGATATTTGGATAAGAGTCCGAGCCGAGGAAAACATGTTCAGATTTTTGGATGGTTCACAGCTAGCTTGACTAACCTAGCACTATTATGTGGACTGCATACTATATATTCAGTAGTAAATGAATTGATGTTGCCCCCAGCAAGGGAAATATGCCATTTTCTGCTATATATTCAGTAGCAAATGAATTGATGTTGCCCCCAGGAAGGGAAATATGCCATTTTTCTGTCTCACTGTACCACTCTAAAACATCTGAAACGTTGTTCAGTGTAGTTATACTGCGGGTATGCAGTTCTCTTCTAGTAAAACAAGGGCTCCTGCCAGGGAGTACGGGATAAGTACACGAGGGCAAGAGCAAGGGCAAAGAGAGGTCTTGCCCAAAGTTGATGGGAACTTGGCAAGAGCAAGGGCAAAGAGATTGTTGCACCACGCAGTCTAACAATACTGGAATATGTTAAGGCGCTGAACCAGTTGCTATTGGTCTTGCACGTGTGCAGCTAGTTTGTTGCGACACTATAGACGGTTGCAATCCGTAGATTTTTTTCTTGGCAAAAGTGGTGCAAATGTGTTCGATAATTCCCGCACGAAGTCCTTGTTTGATGTGTTTGATAGAGGCAAAAAATAAAAATAAAAAAGTATTGTTGACATTGGGATTTGAACCCACGCCCTTTCGGACCAGAACCTTAATCTGGCGCCTTAGACCAACTCGGCCATATCAACTTGATGATTAAATTCCGTTTTTTATTATGATAACGGCAATGTTTCAGTCAACTCTACCAGGAAAGGAGGGCGAAAATTTCGGGTAATAAATTTAAAACAAAATCATAATGTGTCAGTGTTCTACTCTTATCATTGCACGTGAATTATTTAATGAACAAATGATAAGATTTATGCCTCATGGATGGAAAACATGTCTAGTGCATATTATTGTACTTTTTATGCAGTTATATTTTTTTAGGACACATAAGCGACTCTTTGGAGACGTACATTTGCAAACAAGTGTAGAAATTCGATCATGTCCATGGGTGATATATTCAGCTGACTTAATTCACATTTTCAAGTCTGGTGTTAGTGTTTATTTGGGCCTGTGTAGGTGTTGAGCCAAAACGCGGATGAGGAGGTGATAAAGGAACCGAAACCAAATGGCTCAGTAATAGCCCATTTTGTTTGTTGGACAGCTCAGGAATTATTTCGAGAAGCACTGGAACTGTTTCAGAATATCAAAATGATTTAAGGGCGTAAATGTTAATGTTTGTTAATTGAATGAATTAATAAATAAAAATTAATTAAAGAAAACCCTTTGGAATTTGGAGTGGAAAGTCCACTCAATTGAATAGGGGTTTGAGTGGTGAGTGTGTGCTCCACTCACATGAAGAGGGGAAAGGTGAGGGCACCCTCCTAGGGCTGCTGCCCTCCTCTCTCCTTTGCTCTCTTGAGACTCTCTCCCTCCCTCCTCCCGCTGCTCCACCAAAGAGGCAATGGCTTGAGCGAAGCCATGCTAAAATTGTTCCTCCAGCACCATCAAATTAGTTGAAGTGTAGTTGGAGTTCTGGTTGATCCTCTACTTTTGCTGCCCCGCTAGAATGATGGTACGAAGGTCTTCATTGAACTGAATGTGTGATGGAGTACAAAGGCGCTGCACGTTGCGGCGCTTGGCTTCATGATTTTGAGATCGGCAAGTGATCGACTACATCATCCACGTTCATGCGGGAATGTTTCCCGCTTTTGGTCTACGAGGGTGAGTCCTTCTAGACAACGGTTCACCCTTTACTACCATCTCCTAGATCTTGGCTAGTTTCTGGTTTCCTTCGTAGGAATTTTTTGTTTTCTATGTTGCGAATCCATCAACATATTCTTATTCAACATAGTTTGCAATGCTTAAATCAGTTTATAATTCCAATTTTTGGAATGGATCACACCACTAGAGCTAATGATGTTGAAATGGAAAAATTATGCTTCATGAGAGGGTTTTCCCATACTGCAAACATAAAAAAAATAAAGAAAATTTAAAGAAAAGGTTTTGAACTTCCATGGTGAACACACTAGTACGAAGGACCTTTTAAGGTCCCTCATCGCACACGAAGGTCCTATCCGTGTGGGGTGTGGAAGATCGATGCCACCCGATAATCCACAATTGTAGGGGATAAATTATAGTACCTTTCAAAAAGAAAAGGTTGTCGAACCCATAAGAAGCTAAAGGAATTGGTTCACACATTTTACAAAATAATAATAAAAGTTTCAAAGTGTTTTTGGTATTTTTGGGTATAAGCCGCAAGAAAACAGACAAGTAAAAGCAAATAAAAAGATAACAATTAACCAGCTCTTTTTAGAGAAAGCCCAATCCTCTATGCACAAGAGGGCAAGCTTGAGTATGCACATATAAGAAACAAACATTCCCGAGGGCAGCCGAGATAATTAACTCAGCACATGGATTTTTATAAGAATATGGTGAATAAATGTTAAATTATAGTGTTCCTCGATAGAGCCATAAACATATGCAACTGTTAAGATGCATAATTACACCCCTAGTGCCTGATCCCAAGGCCAGTATCGTGTTCAAGCAAGGGAGTTATTAAGACTAAGAAGCCCAACTACTATTGTAAGTTCTAAGGTCCTTGATCAAGAACCCCCTACTGCAAGTCTATGGATTGAAAACATGTTTCTGTCACTCATCATTCCTCTCCATATCCTTGCTTTAGGGTGTAGCCCTATGAGCCCATAAAGGTGAAGTAATACACATTTGACGTTCGTGTATTATCATCATAGAACCACATCAATGCATAAAACTTGACCTAATACTCATTGTATATTATATAGAAACCATAGTAAAGTCATCCTAAGCCCTTGAGAACATAGAGAACTACTCACAGCAATGGAACATGATAATGAACAATGGCATAATGGATACAACACAATGCAAAAATATAATTTCACCACAAAATAGTCTCAAATCCCTAAGCACACACATGCACAAGGTTAAACAAAGACAATCTAGGGTTCCAATTTACACAAACTGCGAGAAGGACGATGTCAATCTCGGATGTGATGATGATGGTGATGTTTCTAAATATGGTAATGAACAAACTCCTTCCCACATGAAGGGAGATTTGGTGGTGATGACTGATGAAGGTGTCGATTTCCCCTCGACGGCGGCTGTGGAGCAGCAGGATCTGCCCTCTCCCAAATAAGAAGAGGACTTTCGCCTCCGCCTTAGAAAAATACGTAAAAATTTGGGCATAGGTTTTCCATCAGGAAGGAGATTCAACAAAAAGGAGGAGACGAGGCGACACTCAGGGACAAGAGTGGGCCCCACCACGTGACCGGGAAGGTGGGCTGTATGGTGGGCCCTCTTTTGGGCCTCCCGACGTCCCTTGCTCCTCCCTTTCGCTGATGATTCTTCTCGTGATGAAAAACTTTATTGGTAAAAATCTCAGCTCCTTTTGAGTCTGAAAGTCCCTGAAAGTCCAGAAAACACAAAATAGTGGTTCTATTCTGCAAGGTTAAATAATTAAGAATTTTGGAAGAAACCCCTATAAATCATCTAAAATAGACAAATAACTCAAGATCAATCCAAATATCAAGAAAATGTCGAAACAAAAGATCCAAATATGATGATACGAATTGCACATGTAAATGCCTAAAAAACTCAATTGTTTGTCCCTAGCCTAGGTAGGCTCCTTAGATGTGACAACGCACTTGATGCACTGTCAGGAAATATTCACACAAATATCCTTTTTGATGGTGACAAATGTCTCTGCCGACATGGTCTAGAAAGTCACGCAAGACGCACGGGATGGTCTGAGCAAAATTATAAGAAAACAACAATAAGCTCTATAGTTCCAAGCACGGTCCATGAAGTCACACAATTACACATATAGTTTAAAACAAGGTCGCACATAGTTCAGAAACATAATGTTCTACTTTCAAAGTTCTCTAGGACCACCATGGCATACTTCTTATCCTTGCACGCGAAATAACCACAATTGTCACACGGTGGATCCAATTTATGCATGATTGGTGGTGCAGTGTTGATGTAGGAGTTTTATATATGCAACCGCCCAGTTGGTAAACCCCAAGAGAAGGTTATGATGAGCACATCAGCAAGTCTTTTCTCAGTTGTGAAACCAAGGTTTATCGAACCAGTAGGAGAAAGAACCAAACTTCCGAAGGTTGGTGCCCGCTAGCTTTGCGACACTCCAGACAATGGCGCCAGAAAACTTGTTGATGTTTTGCTGGTGCATAGTTGGCGTGGGAGCTTCACCAGCAACAACGTGGAACCTGCATACAACACAACCAAGCACTTTGTCCCAACTTACGATGAGGTTGTCAATCTCACCGGTTTCCTGTAAATAAAGGATTAAGCGTATCGAGTGATAAAAGGTAGTAGTTTGCAAGAATGTAAATAAAGTAAGTAAATAGTAAACGATAATAGCAATGTAAAAGAATGGACCGGGGTCCACAGTTTACTACTGGTGTCTCTCCATAAGATAAATAACAACATACTGGGTAAACAAATTACAGTTGGGCAATTGATAGAATAAAGATAGCGTACAAATATCATGAGGATCACTATGAGATTCACTTGGGCATTACAACATAATACATAGACCGTAATTCAACTGCATCTATGACTAATAATCCACCCTCCGGATGTCATCCGAGCAACCATTGGGTATTAAGTTGCAAGCAACAGATTATCGCCTTAAGCAAAGTGTGTAATGTAAACAATATGAATGTCCTTGAACACAAGATTGTTGTTTTCTCCCTAGTAGCAACAGCACATCTACAACCTTAGAGGTTTTTGTCACCCCCCCAGATTACTAGAGGCATGAACCCACTATCGAGCATAAATACCCCCTCTTGGAGTCACTAGTATCTACTCGGCCAAGATATCTACTAGCAACAAAGAGCATGCAAGATCATAAACAACATAGAGATAACATAAAGATAATAATTCAGCACATCAACTTGACATAGTACCAATATTCATTGGATCCCAACAAACACAACATGTAGAATTACACAAAGATGATCTTGATCATGATAGGCAACTCACAAGATCTAAACATGAAGCACAAGGTGGAGATGACAACCATCTAGCTACTGTTATGGACCCGTAGTCCAAGGTAGACTACTCACACATCACTCCGGAGGCGATCATGGTGATGAAGAAGGCCTCCGGCGGTGATTCCCCTCTCCGGCAGGGTGCCGGGAAGAGCTTCTGGACCCTCCCGATCTCGCGTCAACGACGGCGGCGGCTTGCAGTAGCTTTCATAGAAAATTGATCGGTCCCTTTAGGTTTTCCCGTCGAGGGGATTATATAGGTGGAAGGGCGGCGTTAGGAGGTGGGCCAGGGGCCCACACCTGGTCATGGTGCGGCCAGGGGGTGGCCCGCGCCATGCCATGGTGCGGCCGCCCTCTGGTGCCCCTCCGTCTCATCTTCGGACTTCGTCTCGTGTCGGGAAAAATAGGAATTCTGGCTTTTGTTTCGTCCAATTTCGAGAATATTTCCTGTGTAGCTTTTCTGAAACACAAAAATAGCAAAAATAGGGAACTGGCACTGTGGTGTCTCGTTAATAGGTTAGTTCTACAAAATGCATAAAAACGCCACTAAGTGTAACAAAACACAAAGCAAATGGTGTATAAATAAGCATGGAGCATCAAAAATTATAGATACGTTTGAGACGTATCAATGATCATCTCCACAAATTAAACAAGAAACTCTAGCATGATCTATTGCATTTTAAACATAAGATACTCTAAACATCCTAAAATTAAACACTAAACATCCATAAGTTGCATATTAAACATAAACATCCATAATTTGCATATTAAACATAAACATCCATAAGTTGCATATTAAACAAAAAAATCTACCCCTGCTCATCATCTAGTCCAGCTCACGATCATTATTGAGCTTATCCCACTCTTGTTGTTAGAGTCATCGTCAAACCACTAGCCGTCCTCCTGCTCGTGCTGCTGGCCCATGCTGGTGGGGGCGGGCTTCCTGGTTGGTTGTTGACCCAGGCCATTGGACCCGAACATCCCATGTTTGTATGCCATCATGTTAGGATCCCCGCAACAACGATGCACCAGGGGGCCTTCCATATGCAACTTGGCCCAGGGGTGCTCCTTCTCCTCGGCCTTGGTGTCCATCCTCATAACTTTGGGTGTGGGGAGTTCCTCAATGTCATGCTCTTCAGGGAAATTAAGCCGTGCCCTAGAGCCCCAAACATCTATACTAATACACCCGATCAGACTTGTAGGTCCCAGATACTAGTGGAGTTGCAAATTGGTGAAACACCACTTCTAAATGACTATTGGTGGCATTGTAGAAGTTTTTCATGCCACTGGTATTTCGGCCTAATACCAGTTGCCTAGTTTCTTGGAGGTGGGCCAGTAGTACGTTGTGCTCTATATGTGTTTTCCTACTAGTGTCAACACATCTGGTTTAATTTCATTACTCATGATTTGTATCTTGCCTTTTATTAGGTATTTCACGGTAAATTTTTGATGCACTAAGTCTATGCAAACTGTAGTCCCTATTATTATTTTTGGTCTTCTTGGTAAAATATAATCAACTCACGTATAGAAAAAAATATGAACATCAACATATCAAATGATATTGTTAGAATCAACATGGAATGTAATTACATAATGTATGAATTGATATGTACACTTTGATATTTTCCTATATGTTTAGTTAAAATTTATTTAAAATTATTTTAACCAAAACTGATATCGCAATGTATTTTTGGCATGGAGTATGGCTAACACAAGTTTTTTGCAAGATTTATTGGAGTGTTGAAATTTTAGATACACTCACATTATGTATGCAGCCTACCCTACACTACACCTCTCTCATTTTTCAGTAGATTTATTTAGGATATGTTTGGACATCAACTTTTCCGAAACCAAGTGTACCAATACCATAGTATTTTAGTGCCTAGCTAGTTTTTGCCTCTCTCAGTTTTAGAAAAAAGAGAGTCAAACCTGTTTCCCCAATGCTTCAAAAGAACACAATTTTGGAGAAAACTTCTGTTATAAAACCACATTATTTGTTGCATCCAAAAACTTAAAGTATTTAATACTTTAGTATTTTCATAAACTATTCTCTAAATACTTCAAAGCTATTCTGATGAAAAGTGGGCATTGATTTGTATTGTTTGATTTGAAAGAGCTATCACTATTTGAGTACATATCATATTAACAATCTGTTTGAATCTATCTATTTCTTTCAATAATATCTTTTAAACAAGCCTAAAAGGGTTCTTTTTGAATAAATTCACTATTTGAATTTTGAAACACATTCAAACATGATAATGCACAGTAATACTTGACAAAATTATATAAAATATTTTTTATCTCCAAATTAAAATATAAGACATGTGATAATATTTTGTAACGGTGGTGAAACAACTTCAAAACATAGTGACACTAATTGTGCAGGAATGCACTCGTCTTGGTGATTCAGCTGCGCATGGTGTGTCGTGCACTGTGGATGCACTGCCCTTAGAAGTTGGGAGAAGTACATATGTAAAAGTGCATAAACCGCATGGCAAACATGGCCCTGATGTAAACTGCATCTAAATGGCGTGCCTTTGAATAATTTGGATTGGCAACGAATAGAAAATCGGTTGTATCCTCCCCTTATCCCTTTGGGTCGGAGGCCGCCTTAGCAGCTGATGCATGTAAAATACATCTATGATCTTTGTAGTTTATTAAGCCATATTCTTAATTATTTGATAGCTTTATGAGGACTTAGACATGTTGTCCATTGATTCCGAGGATGTTCTAGACGACCCCCTTTCATTTGGTTTTAACACTACGAAGCAGGTTTCCTTGTTTTTGCATATTTTTGACTTTCACGGACCTTCCGTATGTCAAACGCACCTAAAACTTTTGCCATGTCATTTTTTTAGGATTTTGAGGATCAGAGAAGAAGACAAGAGATGCAACGAGGTGGGAGTTATGGGAGTTATAGCCTACCACACGGGACAGGAAGCTGACTGTGTGGTGGGGCCCACTTCCTTGTGCATCCTTTCAACGCAATCTTGATCTCTATGGACTTAGCTTGACCTAAAACCTATTATATAAATTAAACCTCTAGCGATTTTGTGACAAGGCGGTAAAGAAACACAAAATACACCAAACAGATCTGTAAACTGCGAGGATAGTAGGGGGCACGCTGTCGGAGTCACTCCATGTTGCCCCTTCGAGTCCATCGGCACCATCTCCTTCAGCAACATGATAAAGTGGTAGTAGTTCACCCTATGGACTATGGGATTATGGAACTAACTTGTATCAAACTCTCTCTCATGCTTCGTTGATTAGAGTCACGTGAACTCCCTATCATGATTGTGAACATATCTGTATGACCCCTATGGTGGACCTTATGTTTGTGAGATGATTTATGAGATGCAAAAATGTTTATGTTCTTTATGTATGAGTAGATGTATATGTTACCCCGTTCTTATATGCTTATTCTGATCAAACTAGTATGCCAGGGCGCGTGTGGGGGAGGTGTGCATTAGTTGGAGAAATCTTATAGTGAGTTTGGGGAAGTGACAAAAATCTCTGAGCTACTATGGTTTTTACCGTTCTATGGTTGCCTCACTAGGGATAAAGGATTACCTTGTATAAACATCCAGTGATAGAAAGGATGCATTGTTTACATGGATGCATATGTGTTTTCAACATCATGTTACAGTTCTTAATGCAATATTCTGTTAAGTCTTAAATTTGACATGAGGTGGCCTCCCTTGTCCAAGGAGTATTAGTGAGGTTATCTTTTGTGGTTGGCTCTATGTATGGATGTGATGCCCATATTTATGCTTATCAATGACATATTGTGTGTTTGCATGCTCTTAGCTTGTCGTTTGTGCTTTATTACCACCATGTTTATGAGAGAGGGAGACCAAGTGAAACCGTGATCCCTAGTCCAGCTTTTAGCCATAAGAAAGTTCTCTAGTCACTTTTATGCTATTTTACTTGCTACTGTTAAACCTAAAAATCACAAAAACCTTGGTTAGTTAATTGTTTTATTTGGGATTTGTAAACTTGTGAGCTCTTGGTGCCTAACAACCACCATAGTTAGTTGGGGACGCAAAGTTGTTTGTTTGTTGTTGTTGCAGTTCACTAGAGAGTGAAGAAAAGGAAACACCTCAGTCTTCCTTGAGAGTTTGGTATAAACCCTAAGTCACCCTTGTGGGGAAAAGTTCTCTTGCCGCATCACTCTGCCCTTGGAGTCCCAACAAGTGACGCTTTAAAGAATAGATCCATGCCATCAGTGGCCCGACGCATTTTGGCCGACAAGGTCAATTTCTGTTTTATTTCCTCATTTAACAAAATGTGTCAAATATATAAATAAGAAGACCACAAAACTCCACAGAGCACTAAATAGATTACCACTAATTTAAAGATTCACATTAGGGGGTCACATAGTTCAATATAGGACCAAATCATAAGCAAAAGGACACAAGTATCACGCAAAAGGGCACAAGAACAATAGTACCAACACATGTGCGATCATACCCCGTGTTGCTGGATCATGGCTTGGTTCTTCTCCACCCAAGCACTTTGTTCCAGCGGCATGATGCTCACGTCAATTAACATGATCTCTCTATCCACGGTTAGTAGCTCGGCCTCAGACTCCATGGCCTTTGCCTTTATCTCTTCAACTTCAATTGCCATCTTTGTGACGTCAAAAATCTAGAACATGTGGCCTCTTTCCCCCGACATCTCTTCTCATCCCTCTTGGCAAGGGCCTCCTCCTTCCGTCCATCCACCCCTTGAAGGTCTCACTCAACGCAAGTGAGGGCATCATTTGAGATCACCGATGCATGTAAAATTCATCCATGATCAGTGGCGGAGCTAAGGGGACCAGCAGGGGCCATGGCCCTCCTATAAGATGGTTCAGCAACGTGTAATTGTAGGTTAAAGAAATAGCTTGGTTTAGGTAGTCTGTTAATGACAATTTAGCTAAGATGGCCCCCCTTATGTGAAACATGGCTTGGTCGGCCTCCCTTTTCCTTGCATCCTGCCTCCACTCCTGTCCATGATCTTTGTAGTTTATTAAGTTATATTCTTAGTTACTTGATAGTTTATGAGGACCTGTACATGTTTTCATAGATTTTGCTGATTTTCGAAATGATCCCCTTTCATTTGGTTTTAACACTGTGAAACAGATTTGCTTGTTTTTGCATGTTTTTTACTCTCAGGGACCTTCCGGACGTCCAACGGACCCAATACTTTTTCCACGTCATTTTTTGGCAAATGGAAGACTATGAGAAGAAGAAGTCAACAAGGAACGCAATGAGGCAGGAATAAGGGGACACCACATGATCCCCCTACTAAACCGTTGTAATATCCTAGCATTAGAGACGATAAATCAGTAGAAAACCGATGGGTGCATTGCATTCATGAATGGAAAATCTAGGAAAATTTTAAACTTTTTTATAGAACTTGTCAAAGTGATTTAAGTCTCACTTGAGTTGATGATTTAGGACTAGTTCATCAAGTAGATTGTTGTAAACTTCGATTTACCTTTGGTAAACTTCTATGTTAGGAAGGTAGAAGTAAGACTCGTAATAAAACTTGAACCATAACTTAAACACATTCTTAATAAACAAGAAAAAAATCATCTTCTATATTAATTACATTATCATGATCTATCTTAAACATCATCAATTCCAACCATCACTTGCGATTTACAATAGTCAAGTATCAAGCAAATCATCAAATCCTAATCTTTCCAATCTTGATATATTCTATTCTTCTTTATCCAAAGTATAAAACCCTCAAAAGATTAAAAATTAACCCTAAGTAGAATTCATTTTACTCATAACACCTTATCTAGAAATATGGAAAACCATAAGGTCTAAGGTGCATAATAACATGCATTTTGCTAAATTCACGTTGATTTTCTTGTTATGGACGTTGAATGCCATGCTTCATGTCCTATTATTTTGGGAAGACCCTTTCTTCGAACTGTAGGTGCCATCATTGATATGAGGGAAGGCACTATCAAATATCAATTCCCATTAAAGAAAGGTATGGAACACTTCCCTAGGAAAAGAAATAAATTACTTTTTGACTCTATTCTTAGAGCAAATTATGAGCTTAATGCTTCATCTGCTGATATTACTTGATTCGCAATTTTCTGCGCCTAGCTCAAAGGCGTTAAAGAAAAGCACTCTTGGGAGATAACCCATTGTTTACTTTTCAGTACTTTTTCTTTTATTTGAGTCTTGGAAGTCATTACTATTGTAATGACCGCTCCTTATCTTGTTTATTTCGTTTTTGTGCCAAGAGAAGCCTCTAATTTGAGTGAGGTAAAGATTTGGGGTTATTGCTGTCCTGAAACTGTTTTCGGTGCTGCACCGTAAAAATTCGTAAAAATTCTCTGTTTATCTTTTGGACCTGCTATTTCTTGTGCATATGCCCCAGGTTATATCCAAACTTTTCTTAGTTGAACACTTTTTGATTTGAGCAACGGAAAATCCCTCAAAAATTCGTCCTTTGTCAGCTGTCCAGTTTTGACAGATTTCTGCCAATATTTGTTTTTGCCACTTTATCGCTTTCTTTTGAGTTCCTTTTGATCATGGAACTCTTGTGGAAGTTGCTACAGTAGTATATACTTTATATGTGGTGGTTTTGGGTTGAAACCTGAAGCTAAAAGAGGTTGAATATATTTTATGCTTACACTAATGTTGCTAATAGAATTGTGTTTAGTTTTGTATGAAGGAAGTTTTCAAGTGTAGGGATTGGAGAATGATGAGATGAGTTGAAGAATGGACAAAAGCTCAAGCTTGGGGATGCCCATGCATCACCCCAAGAAATATCCAAGAAGTACAAGCGTCAAAGCTTGGGGATGCCCCCGAGGCACCCCTTCTTCATCGGCAAAAATCAGGTCACCTTTCAAAACACTATATTTTTATTGCTTCATGCACTATGTGTTTTTCTTGGAGCGTCAGTTGTTTTAGTTTTCTTAGTTGGTTTAGTTTGTTTGTTTGCTGCAATAAATGGTTGGACCCCAACAAATTCCCTTTGGAGGAGATGTACTCATTTTCATTTGCAAAGAACGCTCTAGTTTTCACTCTTATTAAAAATCGAGCGTTCATCTTTTTCTGCTACTGCTTTTGGTTTTCGTTTTCGCCTTGATATGCGTTCAGATCTTGTCATATCTTTTCATCAAGGTGTATTTTTGCCTCTGGTCTTCATTGGTTTTCATCAAAAGAGGTGTTTATAAAATTTTCAAATGGTGTTGGAAAAGAGAAAAAGCTTTGTGCAAAATAGTGGTACAAGAAGGAGCTTGTGTAGACTGCGGCTTAGGCTTTTTCATGTCATGCTTGATGTCTTTTTGATAGTATGCTTAGTGGTTTTGCTGTAGCATGACTTGTCTCAAATAACTGAGATTGCTTAATGAGCCTTTGAAAAATCATGCGTTGTTTTTATTGTATGGAAGCATTATTTTGGTTTTCTCCTTGATGCTTTATTTGGGTTGACTTGGCGCATGCTCACACATGTTAGACTCTTACAAAGTTGCCATTAGCCTTTATGATCATTTAGTTTTTGACTTTTGATGCCATCGTATGCTTCTTTTAATGTCGCTTTGTCGCTTTGCATGATTATGGCCATTACTGCTCTCTTAGTTGGTCGCTCCTAGTCTTTTGCTAGCCCTCGCCTTGTACTGAGTATGAGCTCTACTCGTGCATCCAACTCCTAAAAGCCAAAGTTTGCCATTGTGTCCACTATAAATTCCTATGCATGGTATTTGTAAGCCATTCCAAAGTAAAAATTTCGTGTGCTACCTTTCAAAAACCTTCAAAATACCTCTCGTTTTGTGACACTATTTTCAGCTCATGGGGACGAAGTGGTCGGATTTGCTATCTTCCATATTGCTTATTCCAAAAAGAAAAAAAAGAGAAAAAAGAAAGAAAAAAGGCACTCCTCCAATGAATGTGAATGTTGGTGGGCACCCGATGGAATCGGTTAGCCATGGTATGTGAAAGGAAAAGGTGGGGAGGAGTGCCAAGTTTTATAAAAAGAGCACAAGAGTGCCAATCTCTCTCTCAAAAACTTGCTTTATTTTTGTATGGAAGATAGTAAGAACCCCATTGCCAGTCGTTGACAAAGACAACCACCTCTCAAAATCAAGTTTTATCCCTCTGTTTTACAAATGAAAAGCTCTAGCACATGTTTAAATCACTGCTTCCCTCTGCGAAGGGCCTTTCTTTTACTTTTATGTTGAGTCACCACCTTCTTTCTTTATGCACCACTAAGAGAGCATAGTTGTCATTCTTAGTGTGATATGCATTGTCCCAAAGTTCATTGATTGACTCATATTGTTGGTTTCACTTGTTCTTAAATTATTTGTATCTAGTCGCCCTCTTAAACTTTAAGGTGTCCTATGCATTTATGTTTTGCTCTCTTTGAAGGACAAGCTGAAAACCATTTGTATGTTTTTCCTTATGATTTGAACACACGTTTGACTTTCATTGTTTCATTATCATGATCTTTTGTTTGTGTTCATTTACATGTTTACAACATGGTTGCTAAGTTCTTATTGTCATGATTATATCTTCATGCCCATGTTTTAAGTTCTATTGATCCCAGCTCACCAATGCTTACATATATGATCAAGATTGTGTAGGTGCATGTCACCTCAAAAATTATTCTTTGTTATCACTTACCTACTCAAGGACGAGCAGGAGTTAAGCTTGGGGATGCTTGATACGTCTCAAACGTATCTATAATTTTTGATGCTCCATGCTTGTTTTTACACCATTTGCTTATTGTTTCGTTACACTTAGTGGCATTTTTATACATTTTCCGGAACTAACCTATTAACGAAGTGCCACAGTGCCAGTTTCTTGTTTTCTGCTGTTTTTGTGTTTCAGAAGTGATACACAGGAAATATTCTCGGAATTGGACGAAACAAGTTCCTGAAGTCATATTTCACGGGGAAGCTTCCAGACATCCGAAGAGCTGACGGAGGGGGGCCACCAGGGCCCCACACAAGGGGGCGGCGCGGCCTAGCCCCTGGCCGCGCCACCCCTGTGTGAGGACACCTGGTCCCTCTCCTGACATCGCCCCTTCGCCTATATATACCCCCTGACGAGAAAAACCTAAGGCCCGATCAGTTTTCCAGAATACATCGCGATCCGCCGCCGCCGTCGACCCGAAGATCGGGAGGGTCCAGAAGCTCTTCCCGGCACCCTGCCTGAGAGGGGAATCGCCACCGGAGGTCTTCTTCATCGCCATGCTTGCCTCCGGAGCGATGAGTGAGTAGTCTACCTTGGACTATGGGTCCATAGCAGTAGCTAGATGGTTGTCTTCTCCACCATGTGCTTCATGTTTAGATCTCATGAGCTGCCCTACATGATTGAGATCACCGTTATGTAATTCTATGATGTTGGTTTGTTGGGATCCGATGAATATTGGTGTTTATGATTAAGTTGCTGTACTGAATTATATCTTTTGTTATCTCTATGTTGTTTATGATCTTGCATGCTCTCCGTTGTTAGTAGCTATCTTGGCCGAGTAGTTGCTAGTGACTCCAAGAGGGGGTATTTATGCTCGATAGTGGGTTCATGTCTCTATTTCACCTGGGGGAGTGACAGAAACCTCTAAGGTGGTAGATGTGATGTTGCTACTAGGGAGAAAACAACATTCATATGCTCAAGGGCATATGCTTTGTTTACATTACACACTTTGCTTAATGCAATTATCTGTTGTTCGCAACTTAATACTTCTAGGGTGTTCGGATGATATCCCCGGGGGTGGATTATTAGTCATAGATGCAGTTGGATGGCGGTCTATGTATTTTGTTGTAATGCCCAGAGTAAATCTCATAGTGATCTTCTTGACATATCACGTTATCTTTATTCTATCAATTGCCCAACTGTAATTTGTTTACCCAGCATGTTATTTTATCTATGGAGAGACACCACTAGTGAACTTTGGACCCCGGTCCTATTTTAATCATATTGCAATCACCTGTTTACTTTTCCCGCACTGTTTACTTTACTCGCATATTACTACTATTTTCCACTCGATACACTCATAACCTTTGTTTCAAGCAAACCGGTGAGATTGACAACCTCATCGCAAGTTGGGGACAAAGTATTTGTTTGTGTGTGTGCAGGTTCCACAAACACCTTCAGTCGTCATCGTCTCTCTTCTCCTGATCGATAAACCTTGGTTTCTTAACTGAGGGAAAACTAGCCGCTACACTCATCATACCTTCCTCTTGGGGTTCCCAACGGGCTGGTCATTACCACGCACAAGGACTTACTGCTCCCACGTCAACTAAACGCCACAGTCTTTTCTGGCGCCATCACATGAGTAGCACGCGGCTAACCGCTGCTCACCGCGACACGCGTCCGTGGGACTACATGTCAGCACCGTTACGTGTACTCAGTTCTACCCTCGAGTCTTACACTGGAAAAATATCTGTACTCAGTTTTCCCCTCGAGTACTAATACTGGCTAGTGCAATATACTCAGTTTTACCCTCAAGTGGCTGGTCAACAGAGAGTCAACAAATGGGATTAAGCTATCTAATTGAGTCATTTCATGCGCAAAAAAATCAAAAAAAATAAAATCATAGTGCCTCCTACTCATGGAGTCTTGTTACGCGACCTGCCACGTAGACAATCATATATAAATCAAATTTTAACACAAATGGCCACTTCTCAAATCACTACTAGCTATGAAGGTTCATGGCTTTCCACTCAAACCCCTTCTCAAAATATCTATACCCAAAACATAGTTTGTCTGAATGAGGCCATAATTTTTACACTCATGTATATTTGAATTGCTAATACTTTGAGGTAGGCCAACCTGGGTTTCATTGTACAAAACATGTGTTTTTCTTTTTCTAAATCTCTTATTTGAATTCCTTAGCTTGTTTACTATTTACTTGCCCTTGTATCCTTGATACTACTCAGTTTTACCCTCTCCCTTCTCACAGAAGCTCAAACTTGGCCTGATTGGTCGAGCTGTTGTCACACGGATCGTGCCCACCTACCGTCGATCCTATGATCTAACGGGCAGGATCGTGCCACCCTCTCTCTATCTGTCGGTGGCAAACTACTACCCCTCTATGTATGCTAAATGACGAGTTTGCCACCGGATTCAACAAGTTGGGTAATCACGAATTTCTTGTAGGCATTACTTTTCACGGTAAAATGATAAACTATCACGAATTTCCATTTCTTGTAGGCTTTACTTTTCACGGTAAAATGATGAACTATCACGAATTTTCATTTCTTTTAGGCATTACTTTTCACAGTAAAATAATAAACTATCACGAATTTCCATTTCTTGTAGGCATTACTTTTCACGTTGAAATGATAAACTATCATGAATTTCCATTTCTTGTAGGCTTTACTTTTCATGGTAAAATGATGAACTATCACGAATTTCCATTTCTTTTAGGCATTACTTTTCACGGTAAAATGATAAACTATCACGAATTTCCATTTCTTTTAGGCATTACTTTTTTGTTGAGATATAAACCACCCCCACAACGGTCATCTCCTCCTTAATTTATTGTGTAAACCCCACAGCGGTCATCTCTACCTTAATTTATGGTGTAAACCCCACAACGGTCATCTCTCCCTTATAAACCCCCACAACGACCATCCCTCATGTCAATAGGTTCTGCCTCTCTCTTCTTCGTTGCTGCCTCTCTCTTCTTCGTTCACATACACTTGATCCATTGCCATGGCTTCCACGTCTCAGACGCTGACCGGAAGGGGAAGGGGAAGGTGAAAGGACGAGATGTCGCCTAGAGGGGGGGTGAATAGGCGTTTTAAAAACAATTACGGAATTGGCTTGAAGGAATGCGGAATTAAACTAACGTTTATTTTCTTCAAGCACAAGACCTAAATATGCTAGGCTCAACTAAGTGCAACAACAACAACTAGATATAAGCAAGATAGTACAAGATATAATTCACAAGTGATAAACAAGATATAAGTACTTCAAGCACGATGGCTATCACAAGGAAATAAACTCGGGTATAGAGATAACCGAGGCACACGGAGACGAAGATGTATCCCGATGTTCACTTACATAAAGTAAGCTAATCACCGTTGGAGAGATGCGGGTAACCACGAAGGCCCCCGAACGCCACGAAGGCTCACCTTCTTCTCCGAGTCCCCCACGAAGCTACGGACCCCTTCTTATGGTTAGCTTTTCCTCCACTCCGGAGATGGCAAGCTCCACAACCACTTCACAACTCCCACGAAGGGGAAGCCCGGGCCTCTTCACAATCTTCCACGAAGAGGACACCGTGGCACAATCACCGAGCCAACTAGGAGGTCACCCTCCAAGAGTAACAAGCTCACGGTCTCTCACTCGAACAAATCGTAATGGAGAGCTCAACACTATGCAAGGATGCAAAGCAAGAACACAAGGGAAAGTGCTCAAATCCTTCTCTCTCAAATCCCACCAAAGCAACAAATGCTATGGAGGAGTTAGAGAGGAAGAACAAGGGTGGAGGTCAACCAATGACTCCAAGATCTAGATCCCAAAGGTTCCCCTCACTTAGAGGAGGATTGAGTTGGTGGAGATTGTAGATCTAGATCTCCTCTTCCAAATCCCTCAAAAATATGCAAGAATCATTGGAGGGAAGAGAGAGGGAGCAAGCTCAAGAGATTCAACAATGGAGGTGAGAGAAAAGCTCAAGAACACACTTAGAAACCCTACAAAACCGTTGGGGAAGAAGCCCCCTTTTATAGGGCAAGAAAACTGCCCGTTACAGAGTTTTCGGGGCGCTCCGAAGCAGGGCCCGGAGCAGCTCCGGATGGCACTCCGGAGCGGCACTGCTCAGCCCGGAGCAGAGCCCGGAGCAGCTCCGGATTTGGAAAACTGCAAAAACCCTCATACGAAAAACGCGATAACTTTTGCATCCGAACTCCGTTTTTAGCAAACTTGGACTTTTTGAAAAGCTTAGAAAAAGTACTACAACTTTATGCAGATAAACACCAAGAAAAGTCAAGAGGAAAAATACGAAATGTGGAGAGGTGTGAAACCTTCCAAAGTGAAGA
This sequence comes from Dactylis glomerata, assembly GCA_007115705.1. Lineage (NCBI taxonomy): Eukaryota > Viridiplantae > Streptophyta > Magnoliopsida > Poales > Poaceae > Dactylis > Dactylis glomerata. The sequence continues at coordinate 40,270 of QXEO01000087.1, forward strand.
ACCGGTAAAACTCTTCAACTCGAAAACGCAATAGACGATGCATTTGGATTCCGTTTTCGATGAACTTGGGCTTGTTGGAAAGCTAGCAACAAGCACAAGAACCTCACATGGAGAAACACCAAGAAGCAACAAACTAGGAAGATGCAAAGTATGCAAAGGATTGAGCTCCCTATGACGATGTGATCAAGTTACCCAACCGAAAGCCCCTCTTGATAGTGCGGCTATCTATCCTATAACCCGGTCTCCCAACAAACACCTTGAGACCGGTAAAAGGAAAACCTAGCAAGGACATACCTTTGCCTTGAGCATCCCGCTTGATCTTGATGATGATGCTTCATGCTCTCATCAAGCCGGAATGCTTCACTTGATCATTGTTGCTTCGTGAAGACTTTAATTTGCTCCCCCATAAACCATTATGGGATAGCTTTGTTAACACTCATCTTCACAAGTCCATTATCACCAAATGGACGACAAGCTTCAAACATATGATCTTCTTGAGATGCATAGGGAATTCTTCATTTGATTGCATGCTCTAAGTCTTGGTCAACCATGGCTCAACTCATGAGACCATCGTGACCTCGACATAGAGCCATAACTTGAATTCTTCTCATGTAACCAAACTCTCAAGATCTTGAGACTCCTTGGCTTAGCACATAAGCTAGAGCATGGAATACTTGAGTTCTACACAAGAACAACATCTTTATTTCTTCTTCTTGATCATATTGGATTCATCTCTTCTATTCAATGATCTTGATGCCAATACTTAAGATATATCTTTATCTTCATGGCATCCAAGCCTTGAATCCAACACATGGACTTCAAGCAATTCCTATGAACAATTCCTTCATAAAAATCTCAATGAAAACATTAGTCCATAGGGATTGTCATTAATTACCAAAAACACACTTAGGGGCAATTTACCCTTACAGAAGGGGAAGGGGCGACCGGGGTGGTGGATCATCATCATTGCCACCACCACCGTCAACACTGCCATTGATCATAGAGGAGTTCTTCATCACCATCTATGAAGACCCTTTGGCCAAGAAGGTACGTACGCGCTCCCACATATATGATGCATGTGATTAATTATGTGCATGTTCTAAAAAACCTTTAATTTCAAATGATCAGCGCTCGATCTCTTTGCAGGCACTCCCACAAAAGTTTGCGGACTATCTTGACGGCCAGGAGCCGACAAAGGTGTATCTGCGAGCAGCTGACTGCGGTCCTTGTCTCTGGACCGTGGAGGTCCTATTTGACGGACAAGGCCGGATGTACCTCGACAAGGGCTGGGAGAATTTCGCCATCGCGCACGGTGTGGATTTCGGCTGCTTCCTACACTTCAAATATGAAGGCGATTATGTGCTCACAGTGAAGGTGTTCGACGGAACAACGTGCAGGAAGTACTACTACATGGACGACGAAGATACTGACGATGAAAGCGACGACGACGTGAAGCCATGCATCTAAGGGGATTATGACCAAGAATATATATGTAGCTTCATATGCATCGATTTATAGATCTAGCTATTTTCTATATATTATGCATGTAAAAATAATAGGGAATCGCAATTTCCACTATGATTCGAGCACCACAGCCTCCAAACGATGCCAATGCCGATATCGGCATGGTCAGAACGGTTATGCAAGCTCGCCGCCACTGCTAGGTCTCCGTCGGGATGCACCCTCAATCCCGTCCCCTCATTCGATCACTGACACACCAGAGATACCGCCGAGGCCAATGACGAACGTACATGCTGATGCTAATGCCGAACATGCACGCCGCCCCGCTATGCTGGACGCCACAGACCACCGCGAGGTCTTTCCCTTCGCCACCACACTCCCCTAGCACCCATCTATACACGCCAGAAAGGAGAGACACTAGTTTTCTCTACATTGCTCGCGTTCGTGTCCGATACCGTCAGTCAAAGTGTTGAGGTCGTCGTCGATGTCCTCGACCATTTCTTCTCTTCTTTGCATGGTTAAACGTGTCTAGTTCATATCTATCTAATGCGTCTGGTCTCGCCTCATGCAGTTCTTTGTGGACGTCGATCTCATCTCGGCACCCCGCAGGCCACCTCCTCCGTGCCATCGCTGTAGAGCTCCATTTAAAAATCTAATCCTACCCGTGTATTGCCCCTTGTATCAGCGTCATAGCCCCACTTGTCATTCGATATACCGAAGCCCCACTCGTCCACGTTTTGGTCAGGGATACGGCGATGCTTACGGTCAAATAAAGATGGATGCTCTGACGTATCTTTGCGGGCTCTACGTGGCCCCACTAGTCAGCAATTAACGATCAAAGGTGTTGAACCATCGGGCAACCGGCCGTTCCAGCACTGGTGATGGTTTCAGACAAGGGCTTGGACAAAACTGAGGAAAAACTAAGGAGCTGGGGAAAACTGAGTACAACTAAGGACCTGAGGGCACGAAAATAGAAATCCCTATTTTTTTCATAACAAGTGGCATTTGTCACTAGATGGAATTTGAGTTGAATTGGACATGTGAATTTATTTGCATATTCAAATTCAAACTTAAATTACAAATGTGGGAAGATCATTTTAGTCCATATTAATTAAGTGAAAACTTAATTAATAATGTAGATGATCATTAAGGATTTAAAGATGGTTTTAGTTCTAATGGCTATGATTTCTCAAGGCATGATCTTTTGAGTTTCCAAACTCTCAAAGTTCATTTTATTCAAATAGTTTAAAGTATTTAGTGTAATGTAATTGTTTTTAGTTTTGTTAGATTCAAATTATTTAAGAACTTAAGCAAGCTTTTGCAAGAACAAAATAACTTCAGATATATTGCAGCCATCAACATCAAAATCATTAAAAGAAATAGAGCTATCATCTCCCACACTCCGAAAAATTTCAGCACTCTTTTGAGAAAAAGTTTTGGCAGTTTTAGGCTTTTTAACACAAGGAGTGGGAGTTTTCTCTACACCAATCAAAGTAAGAGGGTTGCTATCAGTAGGAGCAACATCATTAGAGGTAGTAATAGTACATACCTTCATCTCTCTAGCCATCTCATCTTCTCTTTCCCACCTGGCATGCAATTCCGCTAACAATCTAATATTTTCATCAATTCTAACTTGGGTAGCATTAGCGGCAGCAACAACATTGCTCACATTCACATCATTAGGAAACACTTTTAATTTCAGAAGTTCAACATCATGAGCAAGGCTATCAACTTTAGAAGCAAGAATATCAATTTTGCCTAACTTTTCCTCAACAGACTTATTAAAAGCAGTTTGTTTACCGATGAAATCTTTGAGCATTACCTCAAGCTCGGAGGGCGCGGCCCTAGTGTTGTTGTAGAAATTACCATATGAGTTACCATAACCATTACCATTGGTAGAAGGATACGGCCTATAATTGTTACTAGCAAAATTGTTCCTATAAGCATTGTTATTAAAATTATTATTTCTAATGAAATTCACATCAACTTGCTCTTCTTGAGCAACCAGAGAGGCCAAAGGAACATTATTAGGATCAACATGAGTCCTATCATTAGCAAGCATAGCCATAATGGTATCAATCTTATCATTCAAGGAAGAGGTTTCCTCAACAGAATTTACCTTCTTACCTTGTGGAGCTCTCTCGGTGTGCCATTCGGAATAATTTACCATCATGTTGTCGAGTAGCTTTGATGCGGCGCCCAAGGTAAGGGACATAAAAGTGCCTCCAGCAGCTGAATCAAGCAGGTTCCTTGAAGAAAAATTCAGTCCTGCATAAAAAGTTTGGATAATCATCCAAGTAGTCAGTCCATGAGTGGGGCAATTCTTTACCATAGATTTCATTCTTTCCCAAGCTTGAGCAACATGTTCATTATCAAACTGAGTAAACTTCATAATATTGCTGCGCAAAGCTATAATCTTAGCAGGAGGATAGTATCTACCAATAAAAGCATCCTTACACTTAGCCCATGAATCAATACTATTCTTAGTCAAAGACAGCAACCAATCTTTAGCTTTTCCTCTCAAAGAAAAAGGAAACAACTTGAGCTTAATAATATCACTATCAACATCCTTATATTTCTGCATCTCACATAGCTCAACAAAATTGTTGAGATGAGCTGCAGCATCTTCAGTACTAGCACCAGAAAATTGCTCTTTCATAACAAGGTTCAATAAAGCAGGCTTAATCTCATAAAAAGTGGTAGCAGGAACAGTTGGTGCAATAGGAGTGCAGATAAAATCACTATTATTCGTGCTAGCAAAGTCACACAACTTGGTGTTTTCAGGAGTACCCATTTCAGCAAACCAAAAGTAAACAAGTAAAAACAGCTACCAAGGATTCTAATTTTTTTGGGTTTTTGATATAAAAAGCAATGCAGGTAAAATAAAATAAAGTAAAGCAAAACAAATAACAAAGTAAAGAATGTGTGTGCGAAGAACTCCCCTCGCAGAAGTCTTCTCTCTTCCCCGGCAACGGCGCCAGAAAAGAAGCTGCTACTCGTGTGATGGCGCCAGAAAAGACTGTGGCGTTTAGTTGACGTGGGAGCAGTAAGTCCTTGTGCGTGGTAATGACCAGCCCGTTGGGAACCCCAAGAGGAAGGTATGATGAGTGTAGCGGCTAGTTTTCCCTCAGTTAAGAAACCAAGGTTTATCGATCAGGAGAAGAGAGACGATGACGACTGAAGGTGTTTGTGGAACCTGCACACACACAAACAAATACTTTGTCCCCAACTTGCGATGAGGTTGTCAATCTCACCGGTTTGCTTGAAACAAAGGTTATGAGTGTATCGAGTGGAAAACAGTAGTAATATGCGAGTAAAGTAAACAGTGCGGGAAAAGTAAACAGGTGATTGCAATATGATTAAAATAGGACCGGGGTCCACAGTTCACTAGTGGTGTCTCTCCATAGATAAAATAACATGCTGGGTAAACAAATTACAGTTGGGCAATTGATAGAATAAAGATAACGTGATATGTCAAGAAGATCACTATGAGATTTACTCTGGGCATTACAACAAAATACATAGACCGCCATCCAACTGCATCTATGACTAATAATCCACCCCCGGGGATATCATCCGAACACCCTAGAAGTATTAAGTTGCGAACAACAGATAATTGCATTAAGCAAAGTGTGTAATGTAAACAAAGCATATGCCCTTGAGCATATGAATGTTGTTTTCTCCCTAGTAGCAACATCACATCTACCACCTTAGAGGTTTCTGTCACTCCCCCAGGTGAAATAGAGACATGAACCCACTATCGAGCATAAATACCCCCTCTTGGAGTCACTAGCAACTACTCGGCCAAGATAGCTACTAACAACGGAGAGCATGCAAGATCATAAACAACATAGAGATAACAAAAGATATAATTCAGTACAGCAACTTAATCATAAACACCAATATTCATCGGATCCCAACAAACCAACATCATAGAATTACATAACGGTGATCTCAATCATGTATGGCAGCTCATGAGATCTAAACATGAAGCACATGGTGGAGAAGACAACCATCTAGCTACTGCTATGGACCCATAGTCCAAGGTAGACTACTCACTCATCGCTCCGGAGGCAAGCATGGCGATGAAGAAGACCTCCGGTGGCGATTCCCCTCTCAGGCAGGGTGCCGGGAAGAGCTTCTGGACCCTCCCGATCTTCGGGTCGACGGCGGCGGCGGATCGCGATGTATTCTGGAAAACTGATCGGGCCTTAGGTTTTTCTCGTCAGGGGGTATATATAGGCGAAGGGGCGATGTCAGGAGAGGGACCAGGTGTCCTCACACAGGGGTGGCGCGGCCAGGGGCTAGGCCGCGCCGCCCCCTTGTGTGGGGCCCTGGTGGCCCCCCTCCGTCAGCTCTTCGGATGTCTGGAAGCTTCCCCGTGAAATATGACTTCAGGAACTTGTTTCGTCCAATTCCGAGAATATTTCCTGTGTATCACTTCTGAAACACAAAAACAGCAGAAAACAGGAAACTGGCACTGTGGCACTTCGTTAATAGGTTAGTTCCGGAAAATGTATAAAAATGCCACTAAGTGTAACGAAACAATAAGCAAATGGTGTAAAAACAAGCATGGAGCATCAAAAATTATAGATACGTTTGAGACGTATCACCGCGCGGTGCGCGTGTTGAGACCAAACGTCAACTGCTGAGACGAACCGTCACTTTGCCAGTATAGAGCCCCTCTCTCCCTCCCTCTGCACACAGTCTCATTATAACTCACGCACGCAACCACGCCTCTCACGTCCCATCACCTTCTCCAAAAAACCCCAGCCGCCCTACGCGCGCTCCCCTGCCGGCGATGGAGAAGAAGAATGCGCCGGCGGCCGTTGCCCCCGAGCCCGTCGCCTCCGAGCCCGTCGCATCCGAGCTCGTCGCCGCCGAGCCCGTCGCATCCGAGGCCGTCGCCGCCGAGCCCGTCGCCTCTGAGGGCGGCGCATCCAGGCGCGGCGCCTCCGTGAACTGGGCCTCTCTCAGGGCTGACGGACCACTTCACAAGATCGGCGCCTGCTTACTGGTGAACGAGGAGTACGTGGACACCTACTCTGCTTTGAGGCAAGTTTGTACTAATTGGCGCTCATGATTTACCTGAGCCCGACGTGCACCTGCGCGAATGGATCATGGTAGAGCACGCCCTTCCACGCGCCTCTGAGTTCTCCTTCCTCCACCTCCGCACATCCCGCTACGTCACCATCGATCTAACGGAAGTTCATGCAAGGTTCAAATTCCTCCATATCTATAGAGTTAATCCTTTTATTTTCAATCGTAAACATCTTAGTGCTGAATGTTATCTTCATCAATCCCATATATTTTAGATACTACTTCGTCAGCTTTTGCCGTGGCGTCATCGTGCTTGCCCAGAAGAACCAACCGCACAAGATACGGCTTCTGAACCCACTCACAAAGACATCAAACACTATATTTGAGGCGCAGATGTCATCTGTTATTCTGGAGTCAGTCACTGTAATGAAGTCCCCGACTATGCTCTTCGTTTCCACATATTACCCGGTGGAAATTGCTTAGGTCGATGAGAGCACTCCAACTAAGGGTATAGATGAAGATTGGGAAGAAGGAAGATTTTCGATCGAGCACCATTCTATGCATTGCATTACCACATTCAATGGTGAATTCTATGCACTAGCTGTGAACAATTTTGAGTTCGGAACATTAGTGTGCACCAACAATGTCCAGTTGGAGCAGGGCGCAAGCAATGTCAACATGGAGACACTATTTTCATTTCTAGAACTTGGAAATGACAAGTTCTACCTTGTGAAGTCGGATGGTGATCTGCTGCTTGTGTTGTTGGGCGGTCGTTTGGAGGAAGGTCAAACATTGGTGTACCGTGTGGACACTGAGAGCCGCTCTCTCCATGCCGTCAGTAACATTGGCAGTCATGCCTTCTTCGTCCATCACGTCCGGTGTATCTCCGTCGACACCAGAGTGCACCCGACACTTCGACCTGGCTGCATCTACTACGCGGATTTGGGTTATATCAGAGAGTACTTTGATGATATGAACGCCTGAGATGAGTGGCCACTACGTGTGGATAGATTAGGAAAGTACGGTCTGAAAGATGAACAAAGGCCATACCATTTGGAGGATGTATTGGCTGCACACTGCAGACGGAAGGAGTTCAATGAATATTTCTTTCGGACCAGAAAATGGAGCGACGAATATATATATGATGAATGAAGAACAGATTCATTCATCCTAGGGTATCCTAATCTTCATGTTGGGCATACATTGCGTCTTGTATTATTTTCAGCTTAGTTTGTCGTGAACATTAACATCGTTATTGGCTGCTTTTGGCTGTTGTATGCAGTTTATGTATTATACTTAGTTTTCTAGATTTATTATGCTGCTGTGAATTTATCCTATACTAGCTTCTAGATTTGCTACTAGATTTGTTACCATATTGGGCAAAAAACGAGGGTCAAAAGGCAACAATCATTGAAGAAAGACAGAAATAGAAGCTTCTCTAGATTTGATACTAATTTGGTGAAAAGAGAGAGAACTGTTACAGAGAGAGAGGGGAAAAAGGCGCTCTGAAAAGGCGCTCTGAAAAGGCAATGCCAATTTGGCCCGAGAGAGACAGAACCGAGCTCTCATGTACAACCAAACGCGGTCTCGTCCTGTCCCACACGGTCCCTTTCTACCAGCCCCACACGACGCGGCCCCACACGTCAGCACGGAAACGGTCAACTAAACGGGAATCCTCCCGTCCGAGCTCCTTCTGAGGGTTTCAGACAACGGCTTGGGGAAAACTGAGGAAAAACTAACGAGCTGGGGAAAACTGAGTACAACTAACGACCTGAGGGCACGAAAATAGAAATCCCTAAAAAATAAAGATTTCAAGTGGATAATGCCACATATGTACCTTGGCCCCCAAGTACCTTGGACACTAAGTTTCCTTAGGTACATTGGCTCCCAAGTTTCCGCTACCTATAGATAGAGGACCAAACCTAGGACTCACTCACACACCTTAAGAGCAAGTCTCATAAGAATCACACTCATGGCAGAGGCTGAGTGAGTGGTACAAACACTTTTCCACACAATCACTTAGTTGAGTGAGATCTAAAAGGGAGAAAAATCAAGAACTGAGCAAGAACATGAGGAGAAGGATAAGAACAACTTCAACATCTTGAATAGCTCACTACAAAGGTTGATAACTAAAACCCTAGGAAATAAAACTAGACATAGAAGTAGAGTTTGATCTAGAGGATCAAAATATTAGTTGTAGAACCATTAGATCATGTTCAACATGAATCCTATTATTGGTAAGAGTGCACTAGAACACTTAAACATATGATATCACAATCTTATTCAAGCCATTCATAAATCATTCTATCTTTTCAGACATTTTAATGAGTAGAATTCCTACTTAATTCATGAGGGAGATTGAGTGGATGATGTATACTCAATTACTAACTAGGGCATATCTTTGTGTAATGCCTTAGTGAAAAGAGAGTAGATCAATTCTATGTTCTATGTATAGTTATTGGCTCATCTCTATTTAGAAAATCCTAGGAGTAATCCTCTGATTGCAACAAAATCCATCTAGTCAATTCTAAAACCCTAGACTCAAGAATTATGTTGAGATGAACCATACCTCACAAATTTGTGAATCAATTCTATGATTCTCTAATCCTTTGAACTCACATTTCACTTGAGTGTTATGACGAGACAAACTTAAGTCCAAAAGGGGTGAAGCAAAGCTAAGCCTTGTCTTAAGATTGAAAGATTTATTATCCAATATCTTTTTACTTGGGTAAAACACACAAAGATTCTTTTAAGATAAAATCATCATCACAATCAAATCATCTCAATCTATCAAAAGTAAATTTACTTAAGACCATATCTAAATTCTTTATAAGGATCTCAACTCAAATTGGAGTATCCAAGATTCTATAAAGTACTTATCAAAATATCAAATCAATTCACACCTATCTTTTGACATTATCAAGTGTATTTAGAATCTAATGGAAACTAAGTATTCCACATCACCATGGAACCAAATTTCCATATAATTATTTCATAAATATCTCTTGCCTTGACAAGTAGTAAATTAACTCTTGTCAAATGTGGAGATGACTAAAGTCCATATTTTCATATGTGACCAAGTCACCAAAATAATCTTATGAACCAATCATAGGAATGAATTCCACATAATTCCTTTCAACTAGAAATAAGCTATAATTCCAAATTCTTTGTAAATATCTTCCCTCAATTTTGAGTAACCAAGAATATTATAAAGTACTTTTCAAACAAATGAAATTCATTTGAGATTTCTCTCAAATAAGAAATTACCATTTGTTATTTTGATCTTCATTCTAGGATAGCAATGAAGAAGTCTTTATATGGCTGTCCAAATGAAAGAGTGAAAATATAAAGCCTATGGAAATTCTTTAAGAGTTCACAATAATTAGTTTGAACCAAATTCTAATTTTGGCAATATCTAAAATATTTTCTTAAACCAAATTCGTTTTTATCAAGAAAGTGTCTGACAAATTCTATCTAAAGCCAAAGTATTCAAACTTGCTGTTGAGGTTCAAAATAATTTTTTTAACCAAAATATATTCAAAGGTTGAATATCATTTGAACTCCACATATTGATATGTGAAGAATCAAATGGCTTTGAACTCATTTTTAAATAATTTTTGAGGAATGTAAAATACCTCTCTCTCATTTTTGAAACAATCTAAATAAAGGAATTATTCAAATCCTTCTGCAACTTGAAGAAATTTCAAAACATAAATCAAAATTAAAATTCAAATCAGAATATAGAAACTAGAAAAGAAAAAGGTTTTGAAGAAAGAAAAATAGGAAACAGACCAAAACCGCCCACCCAGCCAACTAGAGCCCAAGAAACCAGCCCATAGAACTTTTCCCTTATTCGCACATAAATCCACAGTGCCTAGGGGGTTTTGTGCAAAATTCCAACAAACCACTGCAAACCATAACATATCTCTACGTCATCTTCGTCTCCGACAATGGCAGCTTCTGCGACGTCGGTGAAACCGACCTAAGCCCATACCGATTCAACCTATAAGTAGACCCTAAGCCCTAACCCGTGACCAGAATACCCCAGCGAGCTCTCAAAATCAGCCTCGAGATCTCTGCCCCTCTCTTCTGACCCTTGCCACTGCGAAAGTAATCCAGAGAGCCGTAGTATAGGGAGTGCCCCCTAGTCTGGTGAAAATCCAAGGGGAAGCAAATCAAAGCGGCGAAGCCTTACGCGAGTGGAGACTCAGAGAAGCGCAAGGGAATGAGCTGAATCGAGGATTTTCTCTGGTGGGGCCTCATCGGAATCCATAATGAAATTGAACACTCCAGCGACCCTAGGATCAAGCTAGCCTACTAGGTTGCTCCCTCATAAGTTTGTGCACCTCCCAACAGTCGTAGTTAGTCTAGCGTAGGAGTAGAAGTTTGCCAGAGAGTGCCGCCGCAGTAGCTCATTGTCAACCTAGCTACAGTCGACCATTCATCAAATTGAGAATGCGTTAAGCATCGCTGCACTCCCAGGAGTCGATTGCAAGCTTCAGTTTTTCCTAGGAATGCTTAGATCGTCAAATCCATCCATCACCGGAATTAGACCGCCACAGGATAGCTCGCTGTCATTTGATTTTGTTAGCCAAACTGACCATGTGGTAGCTTGTTAGACTCACAATCATCTTCTCGTTCGAACGCACCTAGTCTCGTTTTTTAGAACCATATTCTGGCGGCATTGTCATCGGCATAGACGATGATGTTACTTTTCGGTGGGCTGACATTGAGGTGGACCCCACCAGACCATTTGACCTCAGTCCACTACTCACGTGGCAGCTGACTCAACCGAAGACCCCACCAGTCATCGACTTAGGCTAGAAAATGATTCGATTTAAAACATTATGTTGACCATTACGCTAAATCAACTTTGACCTAGCCCTAGACCCCACCAGTCAGTGACTGTGGCTAGCTAAGCCACGGTATCAAAAGTTTAAAACCCTAAACAAAATTTTAGAAAATGACTGAAACATAGAAGATTTATAACTAATTCATACTAAATCAGAAAAATACAAATAATATATCAAAATGATCAGAAAAATCAGATCTATCTATTCACATCAAGATCTTATTCAAATAAATTCAAAAATTGAAAATTCACTAAAACCCTAATTCAAAAAAATTATTAATTTGATAATTCAAAAGAAATGTTAAATTCCAAAAATCATAAATCACAACCAAATTGAAACTTAAACTTAAATAATGAAATAAAACACAATTTTATTCTTGAGAATGAAAGTCTAACTCAATTCTAAATTCTAACTAATTCTTCCAAATAGTTTTCAAGAAATAAGAAATTTAGAAAATAAAATAAACTTGAAATCCAAATTTAACTTCTTATTTAACTCATAGACCTCAACCTAGTGCTACCCCAAACTATGATTGTAAATAGAATCATATGAGTGGATTTACCATGTCTTTTAATAAAAGGAATGGTAAACATAAACACTTGATGTAAAATAAAATATGAGTAGAAGTAAATTCAAGAAGTACTTTAGAAGAATTTTAAATCCTTTAGAAAGTGATCGTAAACCATTAATTTCTAAAAATAGTGGTCAAATAAGAATTCTTAGCACCCATAGACCCTAGATAACATGGTTAGTCATGAACTCATAACTAATGGCTTAAACAATACTCAACCCTAGAAATTATTTCCACTCAAGGAAATGATTGAAAGTAGAAAACCTTAACTACTCATGTTATTAGTGACTTTAAACTAAAAAGAATGTTCTTTAAAAGTTATTCTTTTTGCCACATCAAAAGAAAAAACATCCCCACTTGTTTTCCAAAATACAACTTAGAAGAATAGGATTGAAGTGGTAATCACCAAACAAGTATAACCATGCCATGTCTTGTATTATTATCATGATATGAATGAGAACCCTGGTGCTTGAGCATTATTTTATGAGTGAAGTAAACTTGAACAAACCAAATCTATAACAAATCACCAACCCTAAATTTTTACCAATCCCATAAACGAAACCAACGGGGGTTATTACAAAAGGGTAGAATGCTTGCATATCATACCTTATGCATAATATCATATTGACAAACACTTTAAACATTAGTCCTTACCAGACCAATGATTCTGTTCTTGATTTTGGAGCTTATGATGACTAGAGGAACGCTGATTGCATAATTTTGCAATCAGGAGGCAAGTTCACTTGCATGTCTTTGATTATTTTATATAAATACTTTTCAAAGAAATATGACCTGCATACAAAAAGGTAAATACTGTTTTCAAAGAATATAAGATGAACTGTGTTGTGGTGGGAAATGGAACCATGGTTGGAATACGGGTACGGAATACCTGTGGTGGAGGTTCCATTGTACTCGGAAAGTACACCTAGGATTAATAACAAGGGTAGTCAGTGATTCTAAGCGCCGTATAGACCGCGCTAATAATAGATTCTAGAATGGGATGGATAAGTCAGCTCAAACCTTCTTTATTCTATATATCTCCAGACGACTAGGTCGGGCTATGTTCCCGTGAGGAACTATAGCGGGTGGGAGCTAGTAACGTCCCAATCATGTGCTGCAAGGTGATAGCTTTAGTGTCTCAGCAGGGATGACATATGATTCATGGTTGTCGACCAGTTTAGTGCAAAGGATAGATTACGAAGTAAAGGAAACCAGTGATTGGCGAGTCTTTAGTACTGGGCCTCAGACCATGGAAGTTTGAACGAGAAGGTATGCCTGGTTGTGCAACATAGCTAAAGATGTTTGTGGGAAAAGTAGCGCACCTCTCGAGTTTGTAATAAAACGTGTCATGATACTCCCTGTTCCAGGAATGAACTACGAACGCAGCGTGGAAAGGAACTAGATACAAGTTCTAACAACCCGTAAAGACTGACAAACATAGTTTTTATAAACTAAAAAACTTACCTTTTCTAAATACTATTTACGGAAACTTGCATAAGCCTAGGATTCTTTGATCCACAGCTATAGATAGTGCATCAAACACCCACCATAGAACTTGCTGAGTACGCCTATACTCAATCTATCTTCTTAAACCCTTGGTGGACCTTAGGAGAAGACATGAATGATATACCAGCACCGGAGGACAACAGAAGGAATTCTTCACAAGTCAAGAGGAGTTGACAGGAAGATAATACTCAACTACGGAATGAAGACAATGGATCTTTAGATGAAGTATAGGAGGGAACTAATCCCCATATCATAAACTTTGCATAGAATTGCTTTAACAAGCAATCCCATGACAAGTAGGACTCAAGATAGGTCTTCTCGTGGAATAGTTGACAAGTTGCTTTCTTCTGGATATTTGCTTGATGAGGAACTAACCTAACAACTTACTATGTCACGGAGGTTCCGAGGATCTTTTGTAAATAGATCTGTGCTATGAATAGAAAGGACTTCAACCTGCAATATTCTATTGTACTATTGTGTTGGGTGTAATATTCATAGAACGGTGTTGTTGTCAATGTTATTCCAACAACTTGCGCACTACAACATGCAGTGGTGTGATTGGTCAGCGCAATCGCATGGTGGGGTACAGTTTCCCCCTCGTGCATTGATACGTCTCTAATGTATCTATAATTTTTTATGCTCCATGCTTGTTTTTACACCATTTGCTTAGTGTTTCGTTACACTTCATGGTGTTTTTATGCATTTTCCAGAACTAACCTATTAACGAGATGCCACAGTGCCAGTTCCTTGTTTTCTGCTATTTTTGTGTTTCAGAAAAGTTACACAGGAAATATTCTCAGAATTGGACAAAACAAAAGCAAAACATCTAGAAATTCACCGAAGCTTCCAGAGAACCGAAGAGGAGACCGAGTGGGGCCACGAGGGGCCCACACAACAGGGCGGCGCGGCCCAGGGCTAGGCCGCACCCCCTAAGTGTGTGGCCGCCTCGGTCCACTCCTGACGATGCCCCTTCGCCTATAAAGACCCCCCGACGGGAAAAACCTAAATACCCGATCACTTTTCCAGAATACATCGCGAACCACCGCCGCCATCGACCTGAGATCGGGAGGGTCCAGAAGCTCTTCCCGGCACCCTGCCGGAGAGGGGAATCGCCACCGGAGGTCTTCTTCATCGCCATGCTTGCCTCCGGCGCGATGAGTGAGTAGTCTACCTTGGACTATGGATTCATAGCAGTAGCTAGATGGTTGTCTTCTCCACCATGTGCTTCATGTTTAGATCTCGTGAGCTGCTTTACATGATCGAGACTACCGTTATGTAATTCTACATGTTGTGTTTGTTGGGATCCGATGAATATTGGTGTTATGATTGAGTTGATGTGCTGAATATTATCTTATGTTATCTCTATGTTGTTTATGATCTTGCATGCTCTCCGTTGTTAGTAGCTATCTTGGCCGAGTAGATACTAGTGACTCCAAGAGGGGGTATTTATGCTCGATAGTTGGGTTCATGCCTCTATTTAATCTGGGGGAGTGACAAAAACCTCTAAGGTTGTAGATGTGCTGTTGCCAATAGGGAGAAAACAACATTCATATGCTCAAGAGCATATGCTTTGTTTACATTACACACTTTGCTTAATGTAGTTATCTGTTGTTCGCAACTTAATACTTGTGGAGTTCTCGGATTGATTCGCCACAAGTGGATTATTAGTCATAGATGCAGTTGGATGGCGGTCTATGTATCTTGTTGTAATGCCCAGAGTAAATCTCATAGTCATCCTCTCGACATATCACGTTATCTTTATTCTATCAATTGCCCAACTGTAATTTGTTTACCCAGCATGTGTTATTTTATCTTATGGAGAGACACTACTAGTGAACTATGGACCCCGGTCCTATTTCCATTATATTGCTATCACCTGTTTAGTTTACTCACATACTACTATTGCTTTCCACTCGATACGCTCATACCCTTTGTTTCAAGCAAACCGGTGAGATTGACAACCTCATCGTAAGTTGGGAACAAAGTATTAGGTTGTGTTGTTTGCAGGTTCTGCGTTGCAGCTGGCAAAGCAAAGCACTAGACGAGGCACCCTATAAATTGTCCGGAGCTATCGCGAAGCTAGCAAGCATCACCTTCTGGAGTATTGGCATTTTCCTACTGGATTGATAACCTTGGTTTCATAACTGAGGGAAAACTTGCTGCTATATTCATCAAACCTTCTCTTGGGGTTTCCAACTGGCCGGTCATCTACTTCATCAACTACACGCCATCAAACGCAATCAAGTTTTCTGGCACCATTCATCACCGCACCATCAACAAGTTTTCTGGCGCCGTTGCCGGGGAAAAAGAAGACTTCTGCAAGGGGAGTTTCGCACGCACATCCTTTACTTTGTTTTAAGTTTTGCTTTTACTTTATTTTACTTGCATCGTTTTATCAAAAACCCAAAAAAATTAGTTTCCTTTATAGTTGTTTTTACTTGTCTGCTTTTAGCTTTGCTAGAATGGGTACTCATAAGAACACCAAGTTGTGTGATTTTACTAGCACTAATAATAGTGATTTTATCTACACTCCTATTGCGCCACCTGCTCCTGCTGCTAATTTTTATGAGATTAAGCCTGCTTTGTTGAACCTTGTTATGAAAGAGCAATTTTCTGGTGCTAGTACTGATGATGCTGCAGCTCATCTCAACAATTTTGTTGAGCTATGTGAGATGCAGAAATATAAGGATGTAGAAAGTGATATTATTAAGCTTAAGTTGTTTCCTTTTTCTTTGAGAGGAAAAGCTAAGGATTGGTTGCTGTCTTTGCCTAAAAATAGTATTGATTCATGGGCTAAGTGTAAGGATGCTTTTATTGGTAGATACTATCCTCCTGCTAAGATTATAGCTTTGCGTAGCAATATTATGAAGTTTAGCCAGTTTGATAATGAACATGTTGCTCAAGCTTGGGAAAGAATGAAATCTATGATAAAGAATTGTCCTACTCATGGACTGACCACTTGGATGATTGTCCAAACTTTTTATGCAGGACTGAATTTTTCTTCAAGGAACCTATTGGATTCAGCTGCTGGAGGCACTTTTATGTTCCTTACCTTGGGTGCCGCAATGAAGCTTCTCGACAATATGCTGGTAAATTACTATGAATGGCACACCGAGAGAGCTCCACAAGGTAAGAAGGTAAATTCTGTTGAGGAAACCTCTTCCTTGAGTGATAAGATTGATGCTATTATGCTTATGATTTCTAATGATAGGACTCATGTAGATCCTAATAATGTTCCTTTAGCCTCTTTGGTTGCTCAAGAAGAGCATGTTGATGTAAACTTCATTAGAAATAATAATTTTAACAACAATGCTTATAGGAATAATTTTGCTAGTAACAATTATAGGCCGTATCCTTCTACCAATGGTAATGGTTATGGTAACTCTTATGGTAATTCCTCCAACAACACAAGGGCTGCGCCCTCCGAGCTTGAGGTAATGCTCAAGGACATCATCGGTAAGCAAAATGCTTTTAACAAGTCCATTGAGAAAAAGTTAGGAAAAATTGATATTCTTGCTTCTAAAGTTGATAGACTTGCTCATGATGTTGAACTTCTGAAATTAAAAGTGTTGCCTAATGATGTGAAGGAGAACAATCCTTTTGCCACTGCTAATGCTATCCAAGTTAGAATTGATGAAAATGTTAGGATGCTAGCAGAATTGCATGCCAGGTGGGAAAGAGAAGATGAGATGGCTCGGAAGATGAAGGTATGTACCATTACTACCTCTAATGATGTTGCTCCAAATGCTAGCAATCCTCTTACTTTGATTGGTGTAGAGAAAACTCCCACTCCTTGTGTTAAAAATCCCAAAACTGCTAAAACTTTTTCTCAAAAGAGTGCTGAAATTTTTTGGAGTGTAGGAGATGATAGCTCTATTTCCTTTAATGATTTTGATGTTGATGGCTGCAATAAATCTGAATTTATTTTGTTCTTGCAAAATCTTGCTTTGACTCCTAATGCTAGTCCTATAAATGTTGCTTTTACTAAGCATATTACCAATGCTCTTATGAAAATTAGGGATGAAAAGTTGAAGCAAAAAGCTTCTATTCCCAAGAAGTTAGAAGATGGTTGGGAATCCATCATTGATATGCATGTTAATGGTTTTGATTGCCATGCTTTATGTGATCTAGGTGCTAGTATTTCTATTATGCCTAGAAAGATTTATGACATGCTTGATTTACCACCGCTTGAAAAGTGCTATTATGATGTTCCTATTGCTGATGTTGCTAAGAAGAAACCTTTGGGAAGGATTAATGATGTTCTTATTATGGTTAACAATAACCTTGTTCCCATTGATTTTCTTGTCATGGATGTTGAATGCAATGTTTCATGTCCTATTATTTTGGGAAGACCCTTTCTTCGAACTGTAGGTGCCATCATTGATATGAGGGAAGGCACCATCAAATATCAATTCCCACTCAAGAAAGGTATGGAACACTTCCCTAGAAAGAGGAAGAAATTACTTTTTGACTCTATTCTTAGAGCAAATTATGAGCTTGATGCTTCATCACTTGATATACTTGATTCGCACTTTCTTCGCCTAGCTCAAAGGCGTTAAAGAAAAGCACTCTTGGGAGATAACCCATTGTTTTACTTTTAGTTATTTTTCTTTTATTTGAGTCTTGTAAGTTATTACTACTGTAATAACCTCTCCTTATCCTTTTTATTTCATTTTTGTGCCAAGAGAAGCCTCTAATTTGAGTGAGGTAAGATTTGTGGATGTTGCTGTCCTGAAACAGATTTCGGTGCTGCACCGTAAAAATTCGTGAAAATTCTCAGTATATCTTTTGGACCTGCAATGTCTTGTGCATATGCCCCAGGTTATATCCAAACTTTCATTAGTTATAAACTTTTTGATTCGAGCAACAGAAAACCCTCTACAAATTCGACCTTTGTCAGCTGTTCTGTTTTGACAGATTTTTGCCACTATTTGCGTTTGCCTCTCAATCGCTTTCTTTTTGAGTTTTTTTATCACAGAACTTTTGAGGAAGTTGCTACAGTAGTATATGCTTTATATGTGGTGGTTTTGAGTTGAAACCTGAAGCAAAAAGGGTTGATTCAATGTTATGCTTACACTAATGTTGCTAATAGAATTGTATTGAGTTTTGTATGAAGGAAGTTTTCAAGTGTAGGGATTGGAGAATGATGAGATGAGTTGAAGAATGGACAAAAGCTCAAGCTTGGGGATGCCCATGCACCCCAAGAAATATCCAAGAGGTACAAACGTCAAAGCTTGGGGATGCCCCCGAGGCACCCCTTCTTCATCGGCAAAAATTAGGTCACCTTTCAACACACTATATTTTTATTGCTTCATGCATTATGTATTTTTATTGGAGCGTCAGTTGTTTTTAGTTTTCAGTTTAGTTTAGTTTTGTTTGCTGCAATAAATGGTTGGACCCCAACAAATTCCTTTTGGAGAAGTTGCCTTGCTTTTCATTTGCCAAGAACACTCCGTTTTTCACTCTTATCGTTCAACGAGTGTTCTTCTTTTTCTAGAACTACATTTAGCTTTCGTTTTTCGCCTTGATTTGTGTTCAGATCTTGTTATATCTTTGCATCAAGGTGTATTTTCACCTCTGGTCCATGTTGGTTTTCATCAAAAGAGTTGTTTCAAAAAGATTTGAATGGTGTTGGAAACGAGAAAAAGCTTTATGCAAAAAAGTGGTACAAGAAGGAGCTTGTGTAGACTGTGGCCTAGGCTTTTGCATGTCGTGCTTGATGTCTTTTTGATAGTATGCTTAGTGGTTTTGCTATAGCCACTAGTAGGGAAAAGCCTACCACCGGCGCACCAAATTTGCTTACCGCCGGCGAATTACAACTCGCCAGCGACACCAATGTCGGCGGTAATGCATTATCCCTGGCGCATTGCAAATTCGCCGGCGATACGGCACCTACTGCCGGCGCATAGCATTATTTGCCAGGGGGATAACTGTTCTATGCGCCAGCACAAATAATTACAGGAGCAAAAAAATAAAATTTTATACAGCAGATATATAGCAGATATACAACACATAATACAGAGAATAACAGCAGCAAAACAAGGAATTATGTTTACAAGTGATCAAGACTCCAATATTACAAACAAGTCTCCAATATTACACACAAGTGTTCAAGACTCCAATATTCACAAGTTGCACCAATTCTCGATCCGGACTTACAAGTTTTGTTTGAGAGAGTACACAAAGTAGCTAAACAAGGAACACATAGAAAATAAAGACAGTGGCGGCGGTGAGCATCATCACGAGGAAGGTGGTCATCCGGCTCCTCTCCATCTCCCTCGTCCCCTCTCGTGCTAGATAGTTGGCATATCTAGTTTGCGCCTCCGCCAAAGTATTGTATCCCTTATAGCTGTTGCCGCTGAAACGGTGTACCTGCCTCCTACATTCTTCCCAGTCGTCGTAGACTCCGGGAACCTTGCCCTTGTACACGACATACCACGTCATCTACACATAAGGAAAAAGTTAGTGGTTAAGTAATGAAGCATGAAAGTTGTGCAATAAATACGGTTTATAAACTAACTCTAAGTTTTAGGTTTTGGCGGGAAGGGATGGATTCCGTCGAGCGTGTTGAATGTCCTCGTGTCATAGCACAACTCTAAGCGGGTATGGATTTCTGAATTTGGTGGTGGTTTGAAGCCGGCGTGGAACAAGCCACCCTTCTTGGTCACATCCCTCTAAATGATCGAGCAAATGGTCCGTTGAATGGCACGGAACTCAGCTCGCACTTGTGCATCGGTGGCATTCGCCATGTCTATGCTAGCTTTTCGGAGTCTTTCTGGCACCAAGAGGTCTTGTTCTGTTTTGATAATGTCCCTCATATGTAGGATGGCGTACCAGGCCTCCAGCCCACTATCTGGCTCAGCCTGCTTGTGGAAGCAGAACTCGGTTTGGTGGAAGAGGGTGAAGCATCCTCGTACTTTTTCTGCTTTTTGAGGGGGCGGTCGGCCTTAGCGATGAAGTCGTTGAAGGCTTTATCAAGAACACCCTTAATCTCGATGTAGTCCTTGCGATTCGCACTCCCCGAGTCCAGGTAAACCACTCCCGATTCATTCGGGTGAACGAGGAGGAGGGTACAGTGAATTCCTCTGCGCAAAACAACAAGTGATCCTTAGATAAATAAAATTTACGAAAGAATTAATGTACCGACGGGCAGCGAAGGACTACTTACTCGGGGAAGTAGGGCATGAGAAAGCAGTCCTTATCCTTGTTGGCTACCATGAAATCCTCGATGTACTTCGAGACAATCGCCCGATTCCCAGGGGCGCTGAGAAATAGCTCATCCATGTAGAAGGGGTCCATTATCATGTGCCTCCCTCTCCTCTCTACGATGATATCGTGCGCCATGCTGAGCGATATCAGGCGGACCAAGCTTTTGTCCATCCGGAACATGTGCAAGAGCCTGAAGATGTCTTTGAATCTAATAAAGAAAAGATCCCCTGGGTACCCATCCACAAAGCCCACATTGGTGGGCACCTTGACCACATGTACCGGGTACCCGGGATTTTTCTCTCTGAGAAGTTGGTCCTCCAGATACATGATGCTGTCATGCACGTCCTTGATGCTGCCCCCCATATCTTTGAGAATCTCACTCGGCAGCATCGGTGAACCGAGATAATGCATCTTCCTCCAAGGGGTCGACAACCTGTCGATAACCCGAGCCGCTGGGCGCACAGAGGTAGAGGCCACTTCACCTTTCTTCTTCCGCTTCCTCTCCTTCTTCTTGTTGCAGAAGGGAGTGCCTTTTTGTTGCATCTCCTCCTTGGTTAGAACGAAGAGTGTCTTCGGCGAAATCATAGAGTGTGGCAGCGCGGTGAAGGCGGCAGCTTGTTCCTCTGGCGTTTCCTGAGAACTGAACATCAGCTTCTTCGCCCGAGGACCACGGCCTTGATCGGATACATGTCGAGGAGCATCGGCCTCCAAATCAGCGATAAAAGTATCGATGGGAGCCTGGTCAATATCCATTGCGCCATCGTGCTCGGAAGGATCATAAGTGGGTGGAGTGTCGGGCCTTTCTACCATTGCCTCTGGCATAGAGGGCGGAGCGACCTTGCCTTGGCTCGGCGCCGCCGACGCAACCGGTGGAGTGACCCTTTCTTGGCTTGACTCCGACCTTAAGGCGGTGTTCAGCCGAATCAGGGCTTTCGGCCATAGCAAGATGTGGTTCTTCAGTTGTCCCATCTTCAGCTCGCTTTCGGCGTCCGCTGGTTGGTTAGGAGGATACAAGTCATGGCAGAACGGCAACACATGTGCCACCTGAACCCGGTGCACGCTATCGGGCATAGGGTTGCCATGGTACTACCGGCTGAGTGGCATCAAGATGTCTCCCTTCGCCATGTCCTTGAATTGATTGTCCAGTTTCAGTAGCAAGGTGCATTGTGTCGAGCTCTCCTGCACAAACACAACACGTATTTCAATAGAGAGTGGCGGCGGTGAAGTAATTGACTGCTTGTAGAGGAGGCTTAATTTATTACCGTGAGGGCGTCGACCTCGGCAAGCGTCGACGGACCGGCGGGCGTGCAAGTGATGGAGGGGCTGCTAGCCGCCACAACCGGCGAGTCCTCCGTACGGCCAGCACCTGTGTTGCTGCCCTCCGGAGTCACCGTTGCAGCGTGTGAATCATGTTGTGGTTCACTTTGAGCCCACGATGCCTCTTTGTCTGAGTTGCTGGCGCCTAAGCTCAGCAACGGTAACGGCCCCGTTTGGCCTCCCGCAATATAAGCGGCGATCCTATGGGCGAGGTCGGGCATGATTTTGTTGAACTTTGCAACAATTTTCTCCTCGACCCTCCTTTCCATGGTTGTTTCCAAGTCCGCGATCTTTCTCTTGAGGGCCTCCGTCTCTGAAGTGTCCTGGCTCTTCTTCGCCTGTCGCGACTCCTTGGTGCTAGGCTCAGCCAAGCCATAGGCGGAGTGCTTGCGACCTGCTCCGGCGCCGGTGACATGGCCTAAGTGCGGCCTCTTCAACGGCGGTTGCTCCTTTGCGATGTTTATGCCCCTTACGTAAGGAGTGTCCCACAGGACTTTGCCTGTCGACGTCTGGGACGAGGAGCCGGTGGATTCAGCTGCTTGTATTTGTGCTTGCTGCAGAAGAGACAACATGAACAATTTTATAATTATGTGCTACTAGCTTGCAATGGACTTAACAATCTTGTATATTTCTTACCACTACTTTCTCGACTTCCGCCACCTTCGGGTCCGTGCGCAAAACTATACCCTGCACCACCTTGGGGTCCGTGACGAGTTTCCCGGTTTCTGTTTCTTTACGGTACCGGGACCTGACAAATGCCCTGAACAGCGGGTCCGCATACCTTTCGTAGGGGTTCTTGATGCCCTGCTCTATGTATGCCTGGTCCTCCTTGTCCCATTTTGGCTTCTTGCCGTCGTAACCACGGGAACCGAGACGGTGGTGCCCAATGTTCTTCTCCGCGAGGGCCTTCCCCCATTTGCTTTGCGCCTTGGTGAAATCATCGGCTTCATTCGCAAGGAAGACCTTGAAGTCCTCTTCCGTCATTCGCGGAAAGTGGCGATGGACCTCTTCGAAAGGCTCATGATCAGCAATCATTTCCCTCAGCATAGTTTTATAACTGCTAAGGTGTTTGGTGAACCTTGTGAGGGCATATGTGTTCACAATATTCTTCTTCAGATCCTGGTTTCTGTACTCCGGAGGGAACTCATACCGTGCGTGCAGCCTCGAGATTAGCTGGACGCGCAGATGGCCCTTACTTCGGAGGTTTGTCTCATTGACGTTGACGACGTCACAAAGGATTGCTGCCAGCTGGAGGCCGTACCCCTTCGCAAATTTTACCGGCTCCTTCGGAATACCACTAGCAGGGTCAACCAATGTGAATGTGTCCCGCTTGGCGGCGACAAGGTTTGGGCGTCGCTTCTTCCGAACTCTTCTGTTCGCCTGGCTAGATGTCTCGGAGCCACCCGCGCCGACGCCAGTATCGGTGGTTTCCTGGTCGATGACCCTCCTCTCATAGTCATCACCAGCTTCGGCATCGTCATCAGCATCGGCATCGTCGTCGTCACTAGGCCGATATTCATCATCTTCCTGCTGCGACTCCAGGGCCATGAGCCTGTACTGCTCTTCCATATCTATTTGCCGAGAAGATGACCCGGCGACGTCGCCGTCGACGTTCTGGTTTCTAGAAGACGACATGGCTACACAAGAGATAAGAGTTTTTAGATAGAGGCACAAATTATCACGGCAAAAATTTGGCATGACCTTTGCTAAAAATGGTCATGCCGGAGTGCCAGAAATTCATCGGAATGGAAGTTAATCAACATTCCGGCGAAACATTGGCACTCAATGTACCTGCACAACATACACATAGCTTCGCAGTACCACGTTCCCAGTACAAATAGCAACAGCAGCAACACAAGCATAGCAGCAGTTAACGACATGCTCAAGTTAATGACATGCTCAATTTAATGACGTGCTCAAGTTAATGACATGCTCAAGTCCTGACAATTTTGTTCATGTCTTTGTCTCATAATTGTTCTTTGCAATGGGGCAAGGTGGAAGAACTTCGCACCAGATCGAAGAAATGCAATTAAGCAAGAAGCAGAAGCACCAGATCTAAGGCGAGGCGGCTCGATCGATCTCCTGCCTCTCCATGCGCGCGCACACCAGGACTGGCCGGGGTAACGTAAGGGGGGTTTTCTCACCTCGCTGCGGGCCGCCGTGCGGGGAGTTGGCGGGGACGGGGACGGAGTCGAAGCGGTCGCGGCTGGCGGCAAGGACGGAGGCGCTGCGACTGGTGGCGAGGATGGAGGCGCTGCGGCTGGCGGCGAGGACGGAGGCGCTGCGGCTGGTGGCGCGTCTTCGTGGGCTCCGGTGGCGTCACCTTCGGCTCCGGCACGCGTCTCCTTAGGCTCCGGCGCGCGTCTCCTTCGGCTCCAGCGCGCGTCTCCTTCGGCTCCGGCGACGGGGGAGAGTAGGGGATTAGGGTTGCGACGGGGAATGGGGATCGAGCTGGGAGAGGGCCAACCGGTATAGGGCTTGCGACGGGGAATGGGGATCGAGCTGGGGAATGGGGATCGAGCTGGGAGAGGGCCAACCGCGCGCAAAAGTCCTTAGCAGTTTCGTCGATTTGGTGGGAAGTGGGGGGAGGAAGAAGGGCCGGTTATATTTCTGGGGGTCATTGGTCCCGGTTCAGCGCATCAACCGGGACCAATGGATCAAGGGTCCCGGTTGATGCGATGAACCGGGACCAAAGATCCTGGGCACATGGCGTCTCAGCAGCGCCCTCCCGCCCAGGTCATTTTTTGTTCTATTTTTTGCGTTTCTTTGTTTTTTCTTTTTGTTTTTTATGTGTTTCTTTGTTTTTTCTTTTTGCTTTTTTTGAGTTTCTTTGTTTTTTGTTTTGCTTTGTGACTAAGAAAATATATGGGCATAAGACAACAAAAATATAATTGATAAATATAATCATTGTAAACTTATACAGCATTAATTGGAGATCGATACATATTATTAGCGTTTACATGCATCACACTCATCTTCGTCTCTGCGAATTGCCTTTCTTGGTCGTCGTTGTTGAATACTTGACCCCCATATCGTGACTTCTTTTTGTGTACGGAACACCTATCCTAGGTAGCGTGGTCCTGCTTCTTCTTTTGATGTATGTTGCGTCGTCTTCATCAGATTCTTCCATCATTGGGTCTCCTACGAGGCCGTCGAAGTCTTGCTCGTCGGCGACTCCATCCATTCTGATGAGGGCCCTTTTTCCACTCCTTACAACAACACGACTAGGCCTCGACGGGTCGGTTACGAAGAAGCATTGCTCCACATGCCTAGCCAGTACCCATGGCACATTTTGCGCGGTAGGGTTCTTGGTCTTGGATTTGTTGGCTTCGGGCATACACATAGTGGTGAAATATTCGTCTTCTTTTGTGATGTTTGTAGCCCATCTGACACGGAACATCGGAAGCTTCTCACCGATGTAGTCGAGCTCCCAGATTTCCTCGATCTTTCCATAGTATCTTTTCTTCTCTTCACCCGTGTAAGACACCATCGTTACAGACGAGTTCTGATAATCGCCTCCTTTGTCTCTTTCCTCCGTGTAGAATGTGTACCCGTTGATGTCGTATGCTTGATAAGTCATGAGGTTGGGCGTGGGTCCATATGACAAGGCGAGTAACATTTTGTCGCTCTCAGAGGTCATTGGCGGGGGATTGGCATCGATCTGGTCTTTGAACCAGCGTGCAAAAGAGGAGTTGTGTGCTCTAAATATCTCTTCTTCCATCATCGGCTTGCGTGCACTGTTCTTGATCATGGTTTTGTGCTCTTCCACCCAAGGTTCGATATCTTCAATGTGTTGTAGCGCTACTAAGTGGGCCCTGTTGAAGTCGGCTCTCCGACCATAGCAGTCCACATCCATTGCCCTCTTGCCAGTGTTGTGGCCTACTCCCTCAAACCTGCCAAGGTGCTTGTTTGCGGGCAAACCAACCAGTGTGTTCTCCTCATTTAGATAGTTCTTGCAGAAAGAGATGCACTCTTCGGTGAGAAGCCCTGGACGATGCTTCCATCTGGATGTGCCTTGTTACGAACGTATGCTTTGATGATCCCGTTCATTCTTTCTAACGCCATCATGTTGTGCAAGAATGCAGGCCCGAGATCCTCGATATCATCCACTATATGGACAAGCAGATGGACCATGATGTCAAAGAATGCGGGCGGGAAGTACATCTCAAGCTTGTTTATGATCGTGACAATTTCTTCCTGCAGCCTCCCTAGTTTCTTCACGCTTATCGACTTTCGAGTGATGACGTCAAAAAAGTGACAGAGCCCAGTAAGTGTTTGACGGACGTGCGGTTCCATTATCCCTCGGATTGCTATCGGAAGTATCTGCATCATCATGACGTGATAGTCATGAGACTTCATCCCGCTGAAGATTTTTTTTGTTTGGGTCCAGGTATCTCCTTATGAGCCCTGCGTAGCCTAAAGGAAATCTGACTCCCAGGAGGCACTTGAACATCTGGTCTAGCTCGTTGGGACTTAGAGTGAAGCAGGAGGGGACGAGGCTGCATGATTTTCCCTTGCTGATCTCCTCCGCCGGCGGTAAGTGAAGCTCTTTCCTTATATTTAGGGCCATGAGGTCATTTCTCGCTTTCGGCCCATCTTTGGTCCTATCCGACATGTTGAACAGAGTGCCGAGCAAGCTCTCGCACACATTCTTCGTGATGTGCATGACATCAAGGCAATGAGGCGTACCGAGGATCCTCCAGTAGGGCAAGTCCCAAAACACGGACCTCCTTTTCCATACACCCATGAGCGGTTCCACTTCGGCCTTGTTCTTCTTCTCACCTCGCTTTCGCTTCTTTATTATCTTTCCCGGCGGAGGGCAATTTTTCCAATCTTTCAACAAAATATCGATCTCTACGCCGCTTCTCTTAGGTGGAGGTCCTTCGAGCTCATCTTTACCGTTGAAAAGATCTCCATGCCTTCTCCAGGGATCGTTCTTGGGTAACCACATTCGATGCCTCATGTAGACGGTTTTCGAAGATCCGGGATCCTTACCCAGCTGTAGAAATGGCGTCAATTCCATGCACCTCACACAAGCCTTGTGTCCGTGGCACACCTGGCATGCAATATATCCGTATCCAAGATAGTCCTGCACCGTTGTGAGCAGCGCGACTTTGAGACAGAAAGTTTCTTCCTTGTGGGCGTCCCATGTTTCTACCCCTTCCTCCCACAAGGTGTCTAGCTCTTCCTTCAACAACTCGAGATACAAGTTGATATCGCTCCCTGGCTATGTCGGCCCTTGAATTAGCATACTCATGTGTATGTACTTCTTCTTCAGGCACAGCCAGGGGGGGATGTTGTACATCCATACAAACACCGGCCAGGTGCTGTGCTTGCTGCTCTGGTTCCCAAACGGATTGAGTCCATCGGTGCTTGCACCAAGCCTGATGTTCCTTGGATCTCTCCCGAATTCTTCGTAGTACTCCTGGTCTAATGCTCTCCACTGGCTTGCATCCGAAGGGTGCGTCAGCACTGGCTCTTCAACCCGTTTTGGATCAAGCAACACCGCCGCCTTTCTATCCGCGTGCCAGAGCATGAGCTTTGCTTCCTTGGGGTCCGCGAAGTACCGCTGTAGACGGTGCCTTAGCGGGAAGTACCACACAACTTTTCGAGGAGCCTTCTTGGTCCCTCTCTTGTACCGATCAGCTTCGCACACTGGGCATGTGGTCTCGTCCGTGTGCTCATTCCGATAAATTATGCAGTCGTTGATGCAGGCGTGGTATTTTGTGTGCGGCAAATCGAGAGGGCACACGATTTTTTTGGCCTCATTTAGACTACCGGCACACGTGTTATCTTTAGGAAAGCGCTTCTTCAGCCATCAAAAGAGGTCGTCCACGCTCGAGTCAGACCATCCGTGTCTTGCCTTCATCTCTAGAAGATCGAGAGCTACTCTCAAGCGGTTCTCCTCCGGCTCGCGACCAGGTGCGTCGTACAATGGAGTTCTCGAGTCTATCTCCAGTTGCGCCAGCTTAGATTTCTGTCTATCGCCAGCTCTGGCACCAGTCGATATGTTGTTCATAAGAAGTTCTTGAAAGTGAGGGTCCTGCATGGCTGCGGTTAGCGGGGTACTCCTGTCCTCGACTTCTATATTTTCCACTTCTTCTTCTTCTTCGTCGTGGGCGGCATCCTCTTCGTCGTCTTCGTTGCCGTCTTCCTCATTTTCTGATCTCGCCGCCCCATCTTGGTCATGATTATCATCTTGGTTATCATCACTCATCCACTGGGTGTGGTCCTCCATGAAACTATACCTAAGCAGGTGCTCCTTCACCGTGCCTGAAGAGGGGGTGAACATGGACCCTAGTTTGCATCTTTGGCACGGACACCTTATATACATGTCGTTATTTCGATGCATCTCGACCGTCGTACGTTGCACGTATCTATCCACATCGCTTTCTCTCATCGTGAACACCATTGTTGCCTGTTACAACAAGAGAATTGATTAGAACAATCGTCTCGGTTATCACGGAAAATTTCGGTATGACCTTCCCTAAAAAGGTCACGTGGAGAGCCGGAAATTCGCCAGAATGGAAGTCAATCAACATTCCGGCAAAACATCGGCAACTCATTCTCATGCCATCATGTCTTTCTCTCTTGTTATGAACGTACCTATTAGACCGGTACATATATTGACGCGTCAACCGTTACTATGAAGTTCTAGATCTAGATCTAGATCTACAAGCATGCATGTATTTGGGAGAGATCTAATTTGGTAGAGGGTGAATGCATGTGGGTAGGAAGAGATTGGCCAAGATACATCAAATATTGTTGGTTAAAATAGCTAAATTGGGAGGAGGGAATTGGGGAAATGAGTTTGGAGGTGGTTTGGCTCGAGTTGCAATAAGTGAGGGAGGAGAGGGAGATGGGTGGTGGTGGTGGTAGGTGGAGAGTTTGGCTGGAAATATCCCAGGTTATCCCTGGCGCATAAGCTTGTATGCGCCGGGGATAACCCCCTTTATCGCCGGCGCATAGCCATGATTCGCCGGGGGTAACCTTTATCGCCGGCGCATAAAGGCAAATTCGCCAGGGGTAAAAATCACCCTGGAAGGGGGTGGCCCCAGCCCACCTTATCCCCGGCGCACGGAGAATATATTCGCCGGCGGTAAGTCCCCTATCCCCGGCGCATAAGTGCTGTATGCGCCGGGAATAAATATTCTTATGTGTCTTGCCTGTGCTGGTGGGCCCCCCAGCCCATATCGCTGGCGAATAAGTACGCTATGCGCCGGCGATAAACCGTTATCACCGGCGAATATTATGCTATGCGCCAGGGGTAATATTACCACCGGCGAGTTACATTCTGATGCGCCGGCGATAAGCCTGCCGGCTATAAGCTTTTCTCTACTAGTGAGCATGACTTGTCTCAAATGACTGAGATTGCTTAATGAGCCTTTGAAAAAAAATCATGCATTGTTTTTAATTATTTGGAAGCATTATTTTGGTTTTCTCCTTTGATGCTTTATTTGGGTTGACTTGGCGCATGCTCACACATGTTAGACTCATACCAAGTCACCACAAGCCTCTATGATCATTTAGTTTTTGACTTTTGAAGCCATCTTATGCTTCTTTTAATGTTGCTTTGTCGCTTTGCATGATTATGGCCGTTATTGCTCTCTTAGTTGGTCGCTCCCAGTCTTTTGCTAGCCCTCATTTTGTACTGAGTATGAGCTCTACTCGTGCATCCAACTCCTAAAAACCAAGTTTGCCAATGTGTCCACCATACATACCTATTAGCAATTTGCTATTACAAAGTACATTTGACTTGCTTTTATCTATCCTTCAAATTAAACTCTTTTTGGTGTTATGCAAAAATTGGTCAGTAAAGCTCTCATGAACCTGATGGCACACTTTACTTTTCTCGTTTTAAAATTTTGACATTGTGGCTCTCTTATGTTGAGTTGTTATGCTTGCAAGTTTTAAGTTGGAAATTAGCCCAGCCATGCCGTCATGGGGCAAGCTTTCAACATTGCACTATCTTTCATTTGAGTTAATATCGTGATCTTTTGTTTATGGATACTCGCGATGTGAAATGAATTGGGAATCTTGCGAGATCATGGAGTTTGTATACGTGTTAGAGAAACGCCTGGGCCGCTAATCTAAGCCATGCATAATTCATGGTGGAAATTTACAGCATGCCCATAGTGAACATTCGACGATGCATCTCACAATAAAAAGCTATACCAATGGTAAATAAAAGAGATGCCGAGGTGTTCATTGTCTGTTTGTCCTATCATTTTGATGTGGGCTTGTTCCATGTCATCGGGCACGGAGGTACCCCATTGGCGGTTCTCGATGATACGTGTATACTTATAATGACAAGAGCTTGCTTGGGACTCTAAGTAAAGTAGCATGAGGTTTGGGTATTCGTACTTCACGGGACACGAGGTTCTCAACTTATGATTTCTCAAGCATATGCATCATAAGTGTATTCGCATTAACTCTAACCATTCAAGATGCTTATGATGGGGGCAATGAGAGCTCAAAGCTAGTAAGTACCATAATTTTTGAAGGTTTATAAAACTTGCAATCACTGCTTCCCTCCGTGAAGGGCCTTTCTTTTATTTTTTATGTTGAGTCTCCACCTTCTACCTTTATGCACCGTCTAAGAGAGCATAGTTGTTATTCTGAGTATAATGTGCATTGTTCCAAAGTTTTCATTGATTGATTCATGATGTTGGTTTCACTTGTTCTTAAATTACTTGTATCTAGTCTCCCTCTTAAACTTGAAGGTGTCCTATGCATTTATGTTTTGCTCTCTCATGAAGGACAAGCTGAAAACAATTTGTATGTTTTTCCATATGATTTGAACACACGTTTGACTTTCATTGTTTCATTTTCATGATCTTTCATTTATGTTCTTTTTCATGTTATAACATGGTTGCTAAGTTTCTTCTATCAAGATTATGTCTTTCATGCCCATGTTTTAAGTTCTTTTGATCCCAGCGCACAACGCTTACATAGATGATCAAGATTGTGTAGGTGCATGTCACCTCAAAAATTATTTCTTTTGTTATCACTTACCTACTTGAGGACGAGCAGGAGTTAAGCTTGGGGATGCTGATACGTCTCTAACGTATCTATAATTTTTGATGCTCCATGCTTGTTTTTACACCATTTGCTTAGTGTTTTGTTACACTTCATGGCGTTTTTATGCATTTTCCAGAATTAACCTATTAACGAGATGCCACAGTGCCAGTTCCCTATTTTCTGCTATTTTTGTGTTTCAGAAAAGTTACACAGGAAATATTCTTGGAATTGGACGAAACAAAAGCCAAACATCCAGAAATTCACCGAAGCTTCCAGAGAACCGAAGAGGAGACGGAGTGGGGCCACGAGGGCCCACACAATAGGGCGGCGCGGCCAGGGCTAGGCCGCGCCCCCTATGTGTGTGGCCGCCTCGGTCCACTCCTGACGATGCCCCTTCGCCTATAAAGACCCCCCGACGGGAAAAACCTAAATACCCGATCACTTTTCTAGAATACATCGCGATCCGCCGCCGCCGTCGACCCGAGATCGGGAGGGTCCAGAAGCTCTTCCCGGCACCCTGCCGGAGAGGGGAATCGCCACCGGAGGTCTTCTTTATCACCATGCTTGCCTCCGACGCGATGAGTGAGTAGTCTAACTTGGACTATGGGTCCATGGCAGTAGCTAGATGGTTGTCTTCTCCACCATGTGCTTCATGTTTAGATCTCGTGAGCTGCTTTACATGATCGAGACTACCGTTATGTAATTCTACATGTTGTGTTTGTTGGTATCCGATGAATATTGGTGTTATGATTGAGTTGATGTGCTAAATATTATCTTATGTTATCTCTATGTTGTTTATGATCTTGCATGCTCTCCGTTGTTAGTAGCTATCTTGGCCGAGTAGATACTAGTGACTCCAAGAGGGGGTATTTATGCTCGATAGTTGGGTTCATGCCTCTATTTAATCTGGGGGAGTGACAGAGACCTCTAAGGTTGTAGATGTGCTGTTGCCACTAGGGAGAAAACAACATTCATATGCTCAAGGGCATATGCTTTGTTTACATTACACACTTTGCTTAATGCAGTTATCTGTTGTTCGCAACTTAATACTTGTGGAGTTCTCGGATTGATTCGCCACAAGTGGATTATTAGTCATAGATGCAGTTGGATGGCGGTCTATGTATCTTGTTGTAATGCCCAGAGTAAATCTCATAGTGATCCTCTCGACATATCACGCTATCTTTATTCTATCAATTGCCCAACTGTAATTTGTTTACCCAGCATGTGTTATTTTATCTTATGGAGAGACACCACTAGTGAACTATGGACCCCGGTCCTATTTCCATTATATTGCTATCACCTGTTTAC
The DNA here is from genome assembly GCA_007115705.1 of Dactylis glomerata. Taxonomy (NCBI): domain Eukaryota; kingdom Viridiplantae; phylum Streptophyta; class Magnoliopsida; order Poales; family Poaceae; genus Dactylis; species Dactylis glomerata. The sequence continues at coordinate 72,556 of QXEO01000087.1, forward strand.
TTTGCTCACACTGTTTACTTTAGTCGCATACTACTATTGCTTTCCACTCGATACGCTCATACCCTTTGTTTCAAGCAAACCAGTGAGATTGACAACCTCATCGTAAGTTGGGAACAAAGTATTTGGTTGTGTTGTGTGCAGGTTCCGCGTTGCAGTTGGCAAAGCAAAGCACTGGATGAGGCGCCCTATAAATTGTCCGGAGCTATCGCGAAGCTAGCAAGCATCACCTTCTGGAGTATTGCCTTTTTTTCCTACTGGATTGATAACCTTGGTTTCATAACTGAGGGAAAACTTGCTGCTATATTCATGAAACCTTCTCTTGGGGTTTCCAACTGGCCGGTCATCTACTTCATCAACTACACGCCATCAAACGCAATCAAGTTTTCTGGCACCATTCATCACCGCGCCATCATGCATCCTTTCAATGCAATCTTGGACTCCACGGATTCGTCTTGACCTAAAACCGACTATATAAAGGACACCTCAGATGGTATCACGATAGGGATGGCAGAAAAACACAGAATACATGAAATTGTTCTGAAGACTGCAAGGATAGGAGGGGAGATGCTGTCGGAGCCGCTCCCGATTGCCCCTTCGACTCCATCGATATCATCTCCTTCAACAACATGACTAAGAGGGAGTAGTTTACCCCATGGACTACAGGGTTGTGGAAGTAACTTATATCAAAATATCTCTCATGCTTCATAGATTAAAATCACATGAGCTGCCTATCATGATTGTGATCATATTTGTATTACCCCTATGGTGAATCTTATGTTTGTGAGATGATTTATGAGATGGAAATATGTTTATGTTCTCGATGTATGAGTAGATGTATCTGTTACCCCGTTCTTGTGTGCTTGTTCTGATCAAACTAGTATGCATAGGGCATGTGTGTGGGATGTGTGCATTAGTTGGAGCAATCTTGTAGTGGTTTGGGGAAGTGACAGAAATATTTGAGATGCTATAGTTTTCACCTTTCTATGGTCGCCTCACTAGGGATAAAGGATTACCTTGCATAAACATCCAGTGACAGGAATTGTGCCTTGCTTGCAAGAATGTATATGTGTTTTCAACATCATGTTACAATTCTTTATGCAATACTCTGTTAAGTCTTAATTTTAACTTGAGGTGGACTCCCTTGACAGAGGAGTATTAGTGAGTTGATCTGTTGTGGTCAATTCTATGTTTGGATGTGATGTCCGTATTTATGCTTATCAATGACATCTTGTGTGTTTGCAAGCTCTTAATTTGTTGTTTGTGCTTTATTACCACCATGTTTATGAGAGAAGGAGATCAGGTGAAACCATGATCCTCAGTCTAGTTTTTAATCATAAGAAATTCTCTAGTTACTTTTACACCGTTTTACTTTCAGTACTTTAAACGTAAAAATCACCAAAAACCTTGTTACTTACTTTGTTTGCTTTGGTTTTGTAAACTTGCGAGCTATTGGTGCCTGACAACCACCACAGTTAGTTGGGAACGCAAAACTACTTGTTTGGTGTTGCAGGTTGTTTGATGAGCAAGGAAAGGGAACCAACCTCAGGCTTCTCCAACAGTTCGATAATTACCCTGAGTTGCTCTTGTGGGGAAAATTTGTCTTTGTTGCATCACTATGCGCTTGGAGTCCCAACGAGTGGCATTTTGACGAATAGAGTTGCTGCCATAAATTGCTTTTGGAGGCATTCTTTCCCCTTGGCCGACTGGGAGGGCACCCTGGTTTCCGTCTTCCTCTTCAGGATTAACGGCTACCGAGGCATTGCCCCCACCGTTCTTAAAACTCCTCCTGTAGGCCGCATAGGTTAGCTTCCAATTATTGTAGTCCTTGAGATCTCTCCCACAATGGACCAAGTTGTAAGACTTTTGGTCATGGGCGATTTTAAAAAAGTCCAATGCAAGGGGCACCTACATGTGTAATCAAACCGAGGACACTCACAAATATACAACATTTCAATAGGCTGAGCACATGCACATATCACAAATTGCCGATGACTCACCATGTTGATCACGCCGGTGCTGCTCTTGGGACCCGCGATGACATTCTCAATGGCACCGCAAAACTTGTTGGTCTCAAGTTGGATGAGGGCCCATATATTTTGAATAGAAATTGGCCGTGATCACTATGAATCTTGAAGGTTTTAAGTAGCCAGCACTCATGGAAATCCATGGTGACCCTCCTCCAATACACTTTCCCCTTTTTCTCGGCACCACAAATTGTGTCTTGGCTAATTTCAATCCAAGACCGGCAAAGGCACACGTCCTCCTTGGTGGTGTAGCTTGCGGTCCTCTTGGAGATCCTATTATGAGTGGCGGTTGCCGTCCCAACCACGACAAGATCCTCCCGTCGTATGGGTTGGCAGCAATGCCATCCTTTGCCTCAGTATCGCAATCATCGCCAACATCATCATACATGGCCGTGGCAGCGGATGTTGGCTCGTCGAACAAGGGCTCCCTTTCAATGTTAAAACCCTCAGCTTGGGTACCTTGCTCAGTCCCAAGGCCATTGCCCGTATGGCCGCCATCATTGATCATGCCGTACGTGTAAGCCTTGTTCTCCTTGGCATAGAACTTCTATACAAAATTGGAGATCATGTCACGTAGGAAATTGCAAATAAACACATGTCATAGTGGATTTGATCATACCAAGTCGGCCGGGCTCGGGGTTGACATTATCTCAAACAGTTGGCGACATGCATGGTAATTGTGGAGTGTGGTATGGTTGAGGTCGATGGCCGACACTATGAGTCCAACCTACAATAATGCAAGCTCCGGTGACATCGATTGTGCCCTGCTCAGCCGGGATGGCACGTGGACATGCTAGGCAGGGAACGACGCACCCCCGATGTAGTAGGTGACCGTGGCAGCATCGGCGGCCCATGGCCTGAGATTTGACCGAGCTGCTCGAGGTAGCCAGCGGCATGGGCCTTCCCATTGCCAAGCAGCTCACCAGCGTGCAACTTCCCGGCCTCATGAGCGCTGGCCTTGCATGGAGAAGGACGAGGCGCTCGTTCTTCTCATCCAAGGTGGCGGCGGCGAGCGCCTCGGCCTTTCTTGCCCTCTCAACAACTTGACGACCCTATCTCTTTTGGTTCTGGATCTCCCTCTCCGCCGATGTCGGCTCCTTCTTTGGCTAGCCTTTGGGCTTGGGCTTGGCATTGCCTCCGGTGAGGGGGGCGGCGGTGGTGAGTGCGGTACGGTCTACGTCCATGACGTCAGCCGCGGCGTCTTTCACGGACGGGCAAGGCGTTTCGATGTGGCGTGGCCGGTTTCACACACGCCTAATTTTAAGCTTGAGATTAGATCTCCGCAGACAACTCGACCAAAATACGTCAAAAGTTTCCACCTGTGCATCGGGCGCTGAAGATGACCTAAAAGGCATGCATACTGCACAGTGCACACTGTATCCGGCGGCATCCTCTACCTCTAGCTTGCTGGTATGCGTGCAATGTTGTGCCAGGGCATGCCTAGACGAGATGAGACCAGGTGTGAGTTCGAGAGCCGCGACACTTGCACACATGCATGCGAGCGTGCACGCGCCGAGTGCACGTGCGATCGGTGCGAGCACGCGACACCTGGAGCTGTGTCGCCGATGTCCGACGGTCGATGCCAAATCTGAGCTGCCATGGAACGAGCTAGGACACGTACTTCTCCCTGTACAGCCCGTACAGATCCCACCAAAAAAACAACGGCTCCATGCCCAATTGCCTGTGTGTTTCTGAGGATGCCGCAAGGGCATAGTGAGCAGGCAGTGTTGGATCGGATTTGCTTTGGACTCGACTCGCCAACTCGCACGCACGGACAGACAGACGGATGGATCATGGATAGATAAAACACACATGTATGGCGTGCCTGGGAGAAAAGGGAAGAAGAGACATGGAGAAGATAGATAGAGGAGAGAGGCTCCTCGTCCAGATCGATATCCGGCTCGCTGACCTAGGCGCTGGACGTCGCTGCTGCTGCGGGCGGGCGGGCGTTTGCCGACAGGTACCCGCCACGTGGCCCCAGGCGCGGAGACTCGTGGAGCCCACGGCGTCGACCATGTGTCCTGGCCTCCCGGGCCCCACCCCTTCGTGTCGCGCGGCTTCCTTACTTGGCGCACGCGTGGGAGCGCTCCCCTACACGTCGCCCTCGCCGCCGTCTTCCCCACCCTTCGCTTTTCCACTCCTGCAGCCCTATAAATGTCTGCTGTCCCTTCCAGCCAGGCCAGCAGATACATCATCGGGACATCGACCCACCAGCACCATCATCAATGGAGCCGGCCGGGGCGCAGCAGCAGGTGGTGGCCGGGACGATGAAGCAGAAGAAGTGCTGCCCGCTGCGGCGGTCGCGGAAGGGGTGCATGAAGGGCAAGGGCGGGCCGGACAACCAGCAGTGCCCCTTCCGCGGCGTGCGCCAGCGCACCTGGGGCAAGTGGGTGGCCGAGATCCGCGAGCCCAACCGCGGCGCGCGCCTCTGGCTCGGCACCTTCGCCAGCGCGCTCGACGCCGCACGCGCCTACGACGCAGCGGCCAGGGCGCTCTACGGGGACTGCGCGCGCCTCAACCTCGCCGTCGCCGCACAGATGCACGCGCAGCCGCAGCCGATGCCGCTGCAGCAGCGCCCACCGCCTCCGGACCATCGCGGCGCCGCGGCCGGCGGCTCGGCTCCCGGGACGCCCTGCTGCTCCTCCAACTCCACGGCGTCCACCCCGACGGACGTGGTGGACTTCACCAGCTGGGTGCAGCCGACGTCCTACGCCGCGGCGGAGGCGGCCGAGGACTTCGAGGCGTACGTGACCAGGCTGCCCAAGGCGGAGGACTTCGGGCTGGAGGGCTTCCAGGAGGTGCCCCTCGAGGTGCTCGACGAGGGCGGCGGCGGGATCAGCATCTGGGACCTCTCCATCGCGCCGGACATGGTGCAGGCCGCTTCCTCCTCGGCTGGTGCCTGCACCGTCGTCCCGCAGCAGCGGCTGCAGCAGCCCGCCTGGTGAGCTCTCCGTCCGCCGTACGTGCAGATCGATGGGCATAGACAGAAAGACAGTGACAAGTGATACATACAGCGTCCTCTCTAGCTTTTACCGTGGTGTTCATACAGCTAGCGTCCTCTCTAGCTAGTTCAGTACAAGTTCTTTTTCTTCTATCCATCGTTGCGGTAGAGTTTCCCCGAGTTAGTATTGGTGGGCAGGCAGGGTGTGCAAGTGTTGTGTATATGATGAAGTATATTCGTGTGCGGGATCGAGGAGGATAGTCAGTCAGTCTTAGTCACTAGTGTACCTGTGCTGTATATTGAGTACCTGTGCTGTATATTGAGATGAGATCAGGTCAATCTGATGTACAGCGGATCGATGGTGTAACATTTTATGTGTTGTTACGTCGATCCATTGATCTATCGGGGCATTGATTTATATATGAGGATGATGTGTTATATATATGGTCGATCGATCTATCGGGTAAACTGTACTCCCTCCGATCCGATCGGAAATAAGTGTTGATAGTTTTGTAATCGACACTTATTTCCGATCGGAGGGAGTATCTTTATATGTGGGTGGATCGTTGTATGTTTGGTGCACAAGCAAATCGACGTAAGGTGACGAGATGCCAGTCCATGCATTTATCTAATCTCTGCGTGTGCTAACGCCAGCGTGCAAAATGCTGATGCAACAAAGCCCCATTCTCGCGAGGGCTACACATATGTCGTACATGTGTCACGCCGTCGTGCTGTCGCCGTGCATGCGGACGTGTCGACGTGCATGCAGCGCATGTGTAGCTGTGCACTTCTTCAGCCGCATCCCGATTCCCGAGGCATCGTTCTGTTTTCTCAGGGTCTGTATGTCCTGCGAGGTACGTAGGCAGAACCGCTTTGCAAGAACGATGCCTGTTCTCACTAGACTATCAACAAATTTCAACACTCAGAAAAAAGCTGGGTTAGCGGAAATCCACTTTTGAACATGGTATAACAAATAAAATTGGTTTTTCGTAAAACGACTTATGTCGGAATGTAGGTGAGACATTTTGTCTCAGAATTTTTTAATAGTTTAAAATACGTTTAAACCTCATTTGAAAATAAAGAGCATAAAACGCCTTTGCTCTACGTTAGCCATACTCTACTCCAAAAAAATACAGTGCAATATCAGTTTGGTTAATTTTATAGATTTAACTAGACATAGTGGCCATTTGGAGCTTGAGCTCTATGCAGGCCGAATTTTAAACCTCTGAAATTGAAAAAATGCCATAACATAGACAATTTTGTATTTAATAAATGTGCAAATTTTCAGATCAAAATATGTTATACATTGGGCTCAGCAAAAAAAAACAAATTAAGATCAAAAACAGTGATGAACAGTAGACTGAAAACTCGATTTTATCTTTTTACTGAGCCTAAAATATAATGTATTTTGTTCTGAAAATTTACAGGATGATAGAGTACAACATTAGATACGTTCAAGTATTTTTTTTCATTTTTTTTGAAATGTCTAAATTTGAATTTTGGAAGCTTCAAACAAGAAAACTTAAAACAGGCTCCCTGTAGCCCGAGCTTCATTTTGAGTTTCCCAGATATATCATAATATATAATATAAATACCTATAGGTTTTTTCTTGGTACACCCCTTCGTCTAAAATATAACCGTAAAAAGCTGAAATCGCTTCGTACCCCTTTAATAAAATTATAAATATGTATCGATCGCAGTTCTTGAAGTGTTTGAGTTTAATGGGAGGAGGACGCAGTGACGCATGCCTCTCTATGTAATTATAATACATGTAGATTTTTCCCTCAAAAAAATAATACATGTAGGTTTAAAAAAATATTTCATGCAAAAAAAAAGATAAGGTGACAAGGTGCATCCTTTTACGCCGAGCTAGTTCTAGCGCGGTATAAAATATAAAACAGAAATGCCACGGTACATCAACATATGGAGCAAATTTTACTGTCGTGATACTAATAAGCGTGGCACATATCCATAATCTATAATATCTATAAAGTTCATCCTCACTAAAAAGCATTAAATATTTGCAAGCTGAAATCTGGTGTAACCACATCACCCTAATTATTTATGTCCATCAGATTTCAAATCTAGGGTCATCAGTTATCCACAACTAACCACTTTTACTACACATGCATCCAAGTCACGTCACAACAAGCTCTATTTTTTTACATTTAATCATGCATAATGTTTCCTTTGTGGAATTTTTCCTAACTTCGTCTTCTAAAACTGCCGCCATTACTCTCTCTGACTACTAGCACCACAAGCATTGTTTTAGACCCTCCCAATGTGCAGTAGTGCATTCCAAACTGGCGCTATTACAACTGGCTCACATCTGTTCCTCTCCCAAAAATTAATTGAAAATTCCACTCAGTGCATAGAAAAAACGTGTGAAGGGCAACCGATGGCCGATGGGACATTGCTGCTGTTAAAGACCTTGCTAGATCCACCTGAGATGCACCATTCAGTTCAATCCTTCCTGCACGGTACTCCACACCAACATATTCGCCTCTCACATGGATGTCCAGGTAGATATACCTCAGACGCTCCATGCAGAATTATTTCAATTTGAAGTTGAGACCCCCTCGCATTTTCAGGCCTTGCTGAATCTACCTACATGTGTTGTGGCACTGCTTTCTTCCTCCACCGTGTGGCATCATTAATTCTGGCAGATTTCTCATGAAATCAGTTTTCTATGTTGGTTCTTTTTTATAAACTATGGATCACATATGGATTGTGCTTTGGGCAGGGGCACAGATCTTATATAGATTTGTGTGACCGCAAATAATTTATGCCCTCGATTTGCTTCTAGAATGGAACCACAACTGAAGTAGCAGGCTCTCAGATTGTTTTCAACACGGCCGATTTAAGCTTGCTGAAATGCCTTATTGATGTTTGATGAAATGCGTATACTACCAATCGCATTAAAAGGTTTGAAACAGTGAGACTATTCTCTTTTCCTGTCAGGTTAATTCATTCTACATATATACAGTTATATCATGTGTGCCAGATCATGCAGACTGGGTGCATCCGATGGTTCATTTGACTGATTGTAACTAATTGTTTCGGACTATCTATGCCTATTTATTTGTAACAGAATCGAGGAGCCACAAGACAAAATAAGAAGGCACAAGTAGCAGCCTAGAGAAAACATTAGTTACAGGTATTGATCCTTTCTGCCCAAATATTTTGTTTATCATTTTTTTCACATAGGACTCCTATAGAATCCACGTTTCCTGTAGCGTAGACGTCTTATCCAAATGATATTATCTTCATTTGAAATTGTAGCAACTTCCGCAAAATCAAAATATTTGATGTCACGCTATGATGTAAAAAAGTCTAGATAATTTATATATATCCACTTATGTTGTTTCATATTGCATGTGTGATAAAAGTTGTTTAATTCATCTATATGCTATTTTTGAAAAAGTTTTACTCGAATTTCCGCGGCAACGCGCGGGGTATCTACTAGTTTATATCGTGTTTGGTACTCCCTTCGGTTCGTTGTATAGGTCTTGCATGTATCTATAGGTTGCTAATTTTACTAATATAATATGAATTATAAAATATAAAAATTATACTATTTGAAAATACAACTTCTAAAGTTTATAATGATATATGTCACATAATTTATTTCTTGTATTATCTTGGTTAAAAATTAATGATCTTGGAATACATGCAGAATCTGAACCGAAAACATGAAGGAGTAGATGTTTTATGGGACCTAAATTAATCACAATTATTAATTCATAAATCATGGTCATTAATTCGTAATCAAGCGATCTATTCCATCATTCACACGGTAATTTTCATTTCATTAATATATAAAATTTTGTTACATATTTGACAACCTAGAAAAGCATAACAAGTTTACATACATCTAGCTAAATGAAAAATCCCCAATCCACTGAAGCCCAAAAATAATACCTCATGTGATGATCTCGTGATGTTCCCGACTGCACCAATGGGCTCAGTGGGATGCATGGAGGCAGCGAGATCTCACTGGGACGCACAAGCAGTTGCGAGATCTCCTTCTAGGTATCCAAATAGGTCTCCATCCACTCCATGTCATTCCACATATCAGGTTGGAGGCGAGGACTCGCTGTGCGACGACGAGGAGATCACATCCGGCATGAGATCTCACGGGGAGGGGGATGACGGCTAGTCCGGCATGAGATCTCACAAGGAGGGGGATGACGGCCAGATCCGGCACAACATCACACGCTGAGGGGCGCAACAGCCAAATTCGACACGAGACCCTCTCTCAGCTGAGATGAGAGTCGAGGGGTGGTGCGAGCTAATGGTAGGGGCTCAGTGAGGGAGAGGCCACGTGAAAAATGGATTAAGGTTCTAGCAGTGCGTGAATTAGAGATGTGTGGAAGAATTTTTGGATAAGACTGAGAGCACCTTTAGGGTGGGCATGGTGGCTCCTAGCCTTTTATTCTATCATTTCCAAATTATTAGAGTGAGACGCCGTTCAAGAGAAAAGTTTGACCATAAATTTGTTAGAAAACTATAAATCTTATATCTTATATTTACTAATTAGAGGGACCGTACAAGCCTCCACGTTAATCCTCAAGTTTAATCTAATTTTCACCGTTGGACCAAAAGATGGACAACTAAAATTAATCATTTTCCGTAATATTCCCGTGTAGTCGCAGAGTCCTAACCCTATAAAATTAGTAGTCCCTTCCCGAACGCTCTTCCATCTGCCGCCGCTGTCCTCTTCATCTTGGCCAAATGTCTGATCCGAACACCCCCCCCCCCCCCCCCCCCCCCCCCCCCCCCCCAATCGAGCCCGCAGCCAAGGCCTCCTCCCCCGATCTCTTTTTCTTTTGAATCCCATGTTTTCTAATTAACGAGCTCTTTTACCATTGTTTCAATTAATCCGCGTTCGGTGTTGATTTCAATTTTTAGGGACATCGAAGACTGCTGAAAGTCAGCAAGAAAATTTGGCTGCTGGACAAAAGTAGAATTGTAGAATTGATGCTCTCCTTGCCGAGAAAGGATATCCACAGACCACAGTACCATGGTTTTTGTCAGCGATGACATCGACGAAGTTCACGTCCGGAGCAATATCAGTTGACACTTGACAGTGATTTCAGGTGACCGATCCTCCTCAATAGATTGTACGATTGCATCTGTGTGTTGACTAAGAAATATTTGGGTTCAATGTATTGCATGAAGACTTCATCGTTCAATGATGTGTAGGACTTCCCTGTATCAGGAGAAAAGTGTTTCCACCCATTGCAACATCTTCTGTTGCTATCTAAGAACAAACCTGGGTGATATATAGAACTAAACATATACGCTTCTTTTTCTATTGAACAGGGCTCAGGTCTGGAACGGTGATTCATTGACGAGCAAGCCCTTTATTGCAGTGTGATGTGCAAATGAATAAATCTTCAATTCTCTAGAGAGAGATTTTATAAAAGATATATACAAAAAAGAATATGGTATGATGGTTTCAGATATATATATATAAACGCCTTAATTTTTATGTTAATTAAGGCAAAATAATATAGTCATTACTATTGCTCTTGACAGTTAGCTAAATAATTTGAATTCCCATGGGCGATGAAAATTTCATGTTTTACGTTCTTCTCGGTTATTTTTTAGTAGCTTTGTCATAATTAACAGGCGTGCTAAATGTATTAAAGGTGAGCACAAGCTTGGAGAAGTAGTACACGCGGGCCATTTATTAACTTGCAGTAAAAGAATTATTAGTCCATCAGTGTGAAACTAAAAAACTCACTTATTTTTCTAATAATATTCTTAATTTATTCACAGAATGTCCGGAGCGGTGATCCATGACGAGTAAGGCCTTTATTGCGGTGTGATGTGCAAATGATTGTATCTTCAATTCTCTAGGGAGAATTTGTAGAAGATACTATACAAAAAAGAATATGGTATGATGGTTACAAACGCCATATATTTTATTAATGTTAATTAAGACAAATAATATAGTCATTGCTATTGGATCTTGACATTTAGCTAAATGACTTGAGTTGCCAATGGGAGATGAAAATTTTATGTTTTATGTTCTTATCAGTTATTTGTTGGTAGGTTTGTCATAGTTATTAGACTCGCTGCTCAATGTATTAGAGGTGAGCACATGCTTGGAGAAATAGTACATGTAGGCCACTTATAAACTTGCAGTAAAAAAATTAGTAGTCCATCGGTGTGAATGAAAATAAAGAAAAATTATTTATATAATCTTAATTAGTATTAATTTTAAGATTTTCTCCATAGCTACTAGACCGTGCAGGTGCACGGGTTAATGACTAGTATTATATAACTCAGATAATGGTTGATACAAATTTATGAAAACATCCGATGCAAATCAATACACAACATCGATGTGCAGTGCTGGTCCATACAACAATAATACACTCTACCAAAAGATTGAGCTTCCAGTTATAGATGATTAACTATCTGCTTTAGTTCATTCCTAAATGACAAAATCTTTGAACGACCCTACTGCACTCCTCCTTTAGCTCGCTGAGATCTTTCTTCTTCTCCTCAACACACGGTTTGTTGAATACTTCTTATCGGGTCTTGTGCGCACGGTGGATCAAATCTTTGGTTGTTTCGACTTGCCACCACATAGGATTAACGATCGCTGAAGAGTTACCGATTTGTGCTCTCCATCACCCATTCCAGAAAATTGCAAACCGTGTTCCCATGACCGCAGGCGAGGAACTTGTGGTTGGTGCCCTATGCCTGTCGAACATGACGTAGTGGTGCGGTGGTATACCACACTTGAAAATCCGGTCAGTCCGCGAGTGATGAATGTAAAATACATCCTTAAACTTTGCAGTTTATAAGGTCATATTACTTATAAATGAAAATAATCTAAGATCCTAGACATGTTTTACATTGTTTTGAGGATTTTATAAAGGACCTCCTTTATTTTGGTTTTAACTATATAGAACGGGAATCCCTATTTTTGCGTATTTTTGAGTTTCAGAAACCTTTCGGACCTTAAACAGATCCAATCTTTTTGGAGGATCATTTTTTTATGAAAACATAACAAACTAGAGAAAGAAGGCAATGTGGGACCGCATGAGGGAGAAACGGAGGTGCTCCAAGTGGCTAGACTGCCTGGCCATGTGGGACCTGCTTGTTTGCCCCTCATGGGCTCTTTCCCCTCTTTCTTAGACTCCAGGGATACGTCAAGACCTAAAACCAACCATATATATGACCACCTGGGCGACATCGCAACATGGCTGCGGGAAAACATGACATGCATGAAACGAATTTGTAGACTACAAGGATAAGAGGGGAGACGGTGCTGGAGACGTCATTGGTAACCCCTTCGACTCCATCAACATCAACTCCTTTGTCACCATGATGAAGGAGTTGATGTTGATGGAGTCAAAAGGGAAACCGTTGGCAGTCCCCAGAACGTTTCCTCTCCTATCCTTGCAGTCTCCACATATGTTTCGTGTATTTTAGTTTTTTCTGCCTTCTTGCGACCTCGCTCAGAGGGTTATATATAGTCAGTTTTAGATCAATAAGGATCTATGGAGTCTAAGAAATAGGTGAAAGGGCCCACAAGGGGAAAATGGTCACCCACCACATGGCCAGGATGTCCGGTTCACATGGGACCCCCTTGTTTCTCCCTCGTGAGGTTCCATGTTGACTTATTCTGCTGATCTAATGTATTTCCGCGAAAAAATGATCCTCCAAAAAAATTAGGTGCGTTTAACGTCTCGAAAATTGTATCCTGCATAGTTTTGTCTCGAGACATTAAACGCCTGAAAGTCACCTAGAAATGAAAAATATGCAAAAATAGAAAATTGTATCCTGCATAGCTAAAATCAAAATAAAGGGGATCGTTTGGAAAATCCCCCAAAACAATGTAAAACACGTCCATGGCCTTAAATAACTATCAAATATGAAGAAATATGACCTAATAAACTAAAAATTTCATAGATGCATTTTATATGCATCACGTATGTATCATGATGAGTCAGTCGGTTGGAGCCAAAGTGATGTCTTTTGTTGTATATCACTATGCATGCCAACTCACCTTTGTAATAGTTACTTTGTGGAACCCGGCAAGGCGTAAGGTGGCAAAGATAGGCAAGTGACTTAGAGTATCGGACAGGAAGCCGACTTACATTTAAGAGCCATACCATTTCACATTAATTTGCGTTGTCTCATCTCTCATTACTTGTTCTTAATTTAAAGAGTACCATTAGAAGTAATCCATCAAAAAAGGTCAAGTAGGTTACCCCCTTGATGGCATTAATTATACTCTTTAAATTTCCACTAGTTGGGATTCCAAGCGTAGAGTGATGTAGCAAGTGTAGTTTTTCCCCACATCGATGACTCGAGTGTTTAACTCTTGGGGGAAAGGGTGGTCCTATTCCTTGCCCTTTTCTAGTAACGGGCAACAACAAACAACCCCAACTCATCTGAGTGTTTGTCAGGCACTCTCGACATACATAACATACAAAAATTAACTTAATAAGTAAAAGGTAACAAGTAAAGATATTTTTTGTAATTTTGTATTTATTAATAATTGAAAGGAAAACAACAAGCAAACAAGTGTAGAAGGCTTTTCTTATGGCTAAAAGAGTTAAAGTGCATCGAGAATCGTGGTTTCACTTGATCTTTCTCTCATAAACATGGTGGTGATGATAATTTAGGCACAAACAATAAATTAAGAGCTTTCAAATAAATATGAAGCTATTGATAAGCATAGATATGGGCATCACGTCCAAGCGTAGAGTTGATTCAACACAACCCTAATACTCCTATAGCTAGCAAGGAAAAACTTTCTCATGCTATATTTAAGAATTAACATAGTATTGCCTTGATATCTATAACATGACGTTAAACACAATTGCACTATCTTTGAGAAAACAAGACCATCCCTTCTATCATTGGACGGCATAAAGAACCATCATTCATTTACCCTTAGAGAGGCAATCAATGAGAAGGTAAAAACCATTGCAACACCTATAATTTTTATCACTTTCCTATGCATACCACCAGATTACTCCGTCTAAAGCACACATCCCACCCCCTCCCCCGCACGTCCTAGCATACTAGTTTGATCTGAACAAAGCATACATGAACAGGTAACATATACATATATCAATACATCAAGAACAACTAGCAATTTGCATCTCATAAATCATCTCAATAAAAAAAAATCTACCATAGGGCATATTCGATGGGTGGGCGAGCAACACAGCGCATGGAGCGTTGTCTTCATCAGACCTGGAGCAAAGTTTGGCGGCCTCTGCACTGCAACCACGTGCACCGCCACATCGCAGCCCAGGCCGCCAAGGTGACTGTCAGCCAGCACCAACAGCAACCACCCACCGCAAGGTCGACACCGTCACCACCATCCACCCCCCCATCCCGCTTCTCCATGGTCCCTGCCAGCGCCACGAGGCCGAGAGGCAGTGGCGTATCTAGTGGGGGTGCCATGGGTGCCATGGCACCCCCTCCAAAAATATAAATCCTCTTTTAGCTACTAAAATTTATACAAATTATATTTAAATATAAAGCTTAATAGGGAAGTTTTAAGCTTGGCACCCCCCATCAATTTCGTCCTAGATCCGCCACTGCCGAGAGGGAGGAGTGTCACCGAGAAGCTTCCCCACGGTGGCCTCCATACCACCGCACAGAGGAGCTCCGGGAACATATCCCTACCACTTCCATCACCTGTGCTGTAGGGCTTACCTGGCAGCAGCCTCGGGGGACGGGGAGGGGAAGGAAGTTAGGGTAGAGGAGGCGGCAGCGGTGGTTAGGGTTTCGCCCCCTCGGTCACCGAGAGGAGACGACACGGGGGGTTTCAAAAAATATTTTCTCAAGCCAGATGAATCAATCGCCAGCTCCTAGGCACCACTGCTGATGGAGAGGAATGAGACGATACCAATGAACGGGGAGGAGCCACAACCACGAAGCGCCGTTGTCCATTGACGAGCCACCATTGACCGCTGACACAACGTTGCTTGCCTGAGAGTGCTCGTATGAGCGAGCGGTTGGGAAAGGAGATGCACCGCGAACATACACCGTGGCCACGCCCGTCGCTCCCACCTCTAGCGCATCTCTCGTCGGCAGCGAGACTGGCTCGACGAAAACAGACAGCCATGTGCTGTGCACCGTGCCGGCCAGACTTCAGGATTCTATGGGCAACCAGACGCACGAAATTTGCATGGTGCACTGTGATGCGATTGTTCCCCAAAATAACCAGCAAGCACAGAGATCATGTATCAGCCGAATCAAGATAATGATGGCAGAATCACATCTATTGATTTCATCCACCGGTACTGCATGTGAAGCTCGACATACGACAGTCTATCTAGCTAGCTTGCTATACTTCCATATTTGGTTTGTTTCTTAGCATGTAAACCTACTTGGCTGTTTGTTTTGTTTCTTTTAGCATCGAGTCAATGCGCCCGTCCTTGTTGTACGCCTCCACAATCTTCTTGGCGTAGGATGGCATGTGCTGCTCCGCTCTGAAATGTAGGTATCATATAAAGTCTGTCAGTTCATTCACACATCGTCCTAACATGTACTCTGTACTGATTAACTAATGAAACTACGGGGATCATATGATCGGTCTGTAGTCATAGGGCGTGGAAGGCAAGATCACGAATAAAATGGATATGTATTACCTCGTGCTTCCCCATGCTCGCTTCACATACAGGTAGTTCCTGATAGTGTGGTAATCCAGGGAGTAGCGACCAAATTCCAGCCCCTTGGGTCCAATCTGCACAAACTCAATCACATCACGCGTTCACCATGCTGTTCAATCCACCACAACATCCACAATGTAGCATTTAATCCTAACCAGGTTTAGCAGGAAGGCGATGATATTGCCCACAAATATAGGAGCTGGATTAGAAGGCCCTTTCCCTGAAAAATACCAAACTCGGTCAATCACATTTAGAGCCAAGCAATGCTGGGTAGCTGCAGTCAAAGGAGCACCATACGGCATTCATTTTCACATACCCATTTTTGCTGCATCGTCAGCTTTCACCGTCTCCATCACAAACGGTTGTCTAGCGCCCTGAGAAAGAACAATTAACACTATAATCATATAACGAATGCATAGTCCTATACAAACAATATACAAATAGCAAAGTGCTACTTTTATGCATGGATGTGGATGCGTACACTGCTAACTGTTGGTGTGCTCTCCAAAAGGCCCTCTACCAGGCTGAGCATCTCCCTTCCGCGGTCATTCCTTGTGATTAGAATTTATTTTATCAATCCAACATTGAGCAATTCAACTGCTCACTAACAACAGGTCAATGTGTGGTCAATGTGTGGTTCAGTTTAGTTACCTGACCGTGATATACTGAGGGTGCTGAGTCATGGAAACCCCGGCATATTTAGGTACTCCCATGTAGCCCACCACTAGGTCCTGCACTTTTGCAACAAACATTTTTAGCTACGGGCTACTTCGGCATACAACTGAACAAACTGTTGGAGTAAAGGAGAAAAGAGAAACAGCTGCATAAGGATAATAAATCATCTGCCGCAGGTAGGGGTGGAAACGGATCGAATGCGGAGTAGATAGTGCCATTCTCATATCCGTTTTCATATTTCAAAACGAATACAGATATTATCGAATACGAATGTGGAGCGGATGTTGCTCGAATACGAATGTGGATCCAATGTTTTGTCAGTTTGGAACAGATACAAATAACAAAATAATAGACTCATATTATCTTTTAGAGAGTCAACTGTATAATGATATCATACACAATACTTATAAGTTCAATCATAGAAAATACATTTGATCACTTTGTTAGTATTTTTTGTAGAATAATTAGCATATCATGATAGATTTACTAAAATAGGCAAACATAATTTTATTCGGATACGGATATAACCATTTTCAAATCCACATTTGGTTCAAAATCCAATACTACATTTGTTTTTTATTTGTAAACGAATTCGGATATTTACCACATCCATTTTCATGTTCGTCTAGTTTCGGTTATTACCATGACCATTTTCAATTTCCCCAAACTAGATACTATATGAGAAATATAATTATACACATGACCAGAAGAACAATGAATTCTATTTTAGCCAGAAAGTAGATGACTCATTTCTCAAAAGATGACTAAAAACTCCAGCTTATATATCTAACTACCTATTTGAAATGAATATTCAGAAAAAACACATTCAATTAAATAAAAACGAGAGAAACCTAACCGCCAAGCCATTTGTGTAGTCAAAGCAGCTGCAGGATGTCAGAAATAGAACCATTAGCTCAACATTAGCGAACAAGCTTACAGATTTTTGAGATGCCCCAAGCAATTTATACAGTTGGCATAGCCTACCTGTAGCATGATGGTGCAATAACATCAACCAGGTCGTTTGCTGGCAGGGAAAAATACGGGACCTGCTTTAAATTAGGCAATGAGGGAATAAATTTGGTAGACTCAATGCTGTAGAATAACAGACAAGCAGGTAAGTTACCTCTTCTATATGCCCGTCCAGATGCTTTAAGTGAACCTGCATATATTCACGGTTAACGAAATTGTCAAAGCAACAAAATCATAAACCTTATTTTCCAGTACATCCTAAATATGGTTGTTCAACAGTTGATTCCTAGAAGTAAATGGTATTACTATTCGTGGGGCATATATGAAACTATTTCTGGAGGGAGAGGGTAGCGACTGTTTCAAATTATGTATCACCTTGTAGTCTTGCATAAATTCATAATGTAGGACAGTTTCTGGTTCAGTACTTGCAGCCTTCAAAAATTTATCAAGTCCTTCACGAGTACCATTGTCCACTGAGAATGTTTAGTAGAGTAAGAAAAAAGCTCCAATATATCTTCCATGCAACAAAAAATTCAAGATCAACTGATTTGGAGATCCATCAGTAGTTACCACAATTCGTGCCAAGCACATAAAGCTTTTCCAAGCCAAGGTACTTCTCTACAGATCTCAAAGCTGTAGTTCAAAAAGTACAAAGTTGAATAACTGTCACATTCGATAAACCGCCTTGGTAGAAACAGAAGAAGGTTTTGTAAAAGGTAAATACCTTGCACTTGACAACCGACGCCACAAAAAAGAAGACGTTTCACACCAGCTGCCTGCCAAAGGAAATCATGAAACCCAGGTTTGAGAAAAGTGATAGGAAACAGTACGCAGGTATGACACAAGAATCAAGACATCATAGCATTATGTTGGGCAATAGCACCTAAAGTGGGCTTTATTTGGCCTTCGGAGCCACAACTAGAAACCATATTGGTTGACATAAATTTCCATCCCTAGATTTGTTGAGCAAAAAACTTTGACACATAAGTTTAAGTTCATGTTGAAAGAGTGTATGTTCTTTACTTACTTCAGAAGTTCAGATATCTGCCACATCATAATTCATGACTCAGTTTTGCTTCCTTAGGTTGAAAAGAACAGGGAGACAAGATACAGTAGCTAACGAGTAACGGTAATAGCAAAGTACTACCTCCGTTCCAATCTAATTGAAGTTATAGTTTTTTTCTAAGTCAAACATCTGAAAGTTTGACCATGTTTGAAGAAAAATTTGCTAATATCTACAATCTCAAATTATAATGGTACGGAAATATACTTTACGATGAATTCAATGAAGCTAAATTGGTATTCTAGATTAATAGTTTCTAAACATTTATATATTTTTCTGTAAACTTGGTCAAACTTAAAGTAGTTTTGACTTAGGAAAAAACTAGAACTTCAATTATTTTGGAGCGGACGGATTATATAGCATGAAGAAAAGACAAGTTCACCTCTACTAAGGCTAGTGTATCAAGATTTGGTGATAATGTTGGCTTGACGCCTTTGGCTGCAATCACTTCTTCTGGAGTCCTAGCAAAGCACTTGAATCTTAGTCCATTTTGTCAAGAATGATTATCATGAAAAATGAATGGATATACCAATAACAATGTTCTTGGTATCATTAATAACGAATGGATAGACAAATAACAAGGTTTTTAGCTGACACTGAAGCAGAAAATAACTGAAAGTGCAGGTGTATATCTATTGACTAATGACAAGTGCAACACAGCACAAGTGTTATAGCAAATATCTTAAATTGACAACTAATGAATCCCATGATACCTGGCTAAAACAGGCCTCGGAGCAAACCTATCGTCTGGATCACTGCAGAACGAGTTAATAATAAATAAACAGCATTAGTCAAGTTCACAAGTTATTCTTTTGCAAGGAAAGACAACAGTGTGGTATCCGATTCTTGTCTGGGTGCCTTTGTACACAAACCACTGCATCGACCATATTTGCTTTCAGCATCTCAACTGCGATTGTTGTGACTATTCCTGTCCACTGAGCTCCTACATGTAATCGAGGCACGTGTGAGTTTTGAGTTTTGACATATATATGCAGGTAAATAATTTGACAGAAGTTAACTGCATGTAGTGGGAAGAAGGTAGGCAAGTGATACCCTGAACAGGTTCTGTCTTCCTGGCATACAGGAGTTGGTCATGCACCCCGAAGTACATTTCGTCCATGCTATCCTTCCTGCCCCTGCCATGGACTATCGGTTCCAAATCCTGCACAAAAGCGTTGAATTATGTGCTCAAGATAAGCCCTCCATGAATGGCACACACGTTCGTAGTAATAGCGACAGCGATGGGAAGAAAGATGGAGGTGATTACCTCGACACGGGACATGCCGTCCCCGAGGAAGGCGCAGGCGTCTTTGACATGGGCGATGTAGTACGTGTCGCAGAGGCCGCAGCGGCTGCACTGGTCCTTGGCTGGGTAGACGCCTCCGGGAGGGATGGGCTTGGATTTCTCCCGCCAGTCCTCCCTCACCGCCTTCCCCTTCCCCCTTCCCTTTTCCCCTAATCAACTCAATTCGATTCAGTTCATCGAGCTAGCTAGGAATTGAATTGAAGATGAATGATGATAGGTAGGTTAGGTAACCTGGTGCGGAGGAGGAGCACCGCGGGGTGAAGGAGAAGCAGGGTTTAGGAGAGGTGTAGGAGAAGCAACGCGCGGCCATGGCCATCGTGCAGTTTACTCGGGCAGGCAGGCGCACGCAGCTTGAGAGGCAGGAGCCGCTCGTGGTCGTGGTTCGTGGACGACGATAAGATTGTCTGGACTCGTCGTGGGCTCGCAAATTTCCACAGGACGTAGACGTTCAGAGGTGATTGGTCGGCCCAACTACACTTCCATTTGAGTCAAAATGTTTTTTAGCTAATAATTCCATAAAAAACATAACCTGGTTTTTTTTGCGGGGATAACCTGGTTATTTTTTAAAACAAAGGGGCTATTCTTGTCAAAAAAGATTCACCAATCTATTAATAAACATCAACAACAATACACAAAAGCAGGTCATTAGACCAACTAGCAACGACTACCGGCAATGGAGCGAGCCGAATTATATAAAAAGGATCACACATTTATGAGTAATTAATGTCATAAAAATTCCATACTCCCTCCATACCGGATTAATGGGCAATTATGACTTTAAGAAAAAAATTGACTATTAATTTTAGTAAAATAATGAGATACATGACATAAAAAATAGACCATTGGATTCATATTCAAAAAAAAACTTTCCGATGGTATAATTTCTATGTCATGTATCTCATATTTTCTTGACCAAAACTAATGGTCAAAGTTTTTTTCGAAGTGCGTAATTGCCTAGTAATCCAGTATAGAGGGAGTATATAGTTTCTTGAAAATCAGGAAAGTTGTCAATTTGTTGCTTGTTTTGTTGAGTGAGAATCAAGAGTAGTTAATTGCAAATCCTTTGGAATTGCGCAATTTGTTGCTAATTTTGTTGGAATGGAAATCAGGAGCAGTTAATTGCAAATCCTTGTTGTACATACTATCATCTGTTTTGTGAACTCCCAAATGGAAGTGGCACCGAGGCAGCATGCCTTGATCCTTATACATACATCATTAAAAAAATATGTACGAGGTGTCACCTGCTCAGACTTTTTTGTTGAGGGATATCGAGTGTCATAATTTTTTTAAAAAAATGAGGCAAAAGCTTTGCCTTTTCGATTAATTAAGAAGAAGAGAGTTGCCTGGTTAATTAACGGAAAACTGGGCTAAAACCGAAACAATAGGGCAAAGTCCACAGAACGTCACCCAACCTAGACAAGTTGGCTTCCTACCAAAGACGGAGAGAAAACGCCGTGAGTGTTATGAGAGGAGCAAACACATGATGCATGTGAGGAGTGACGTGTGACACCACTACTAGCTACCACCAACTACCCTAGTAAAGACATTCGATGTTTATGTTCATCATTCCTTCTTGTGAACACCAATAAGAGCTCCCCTTGCTAAGCTTTTCCATTGGAGTATGTTTTCTTTTTCAACTACATTATCACTAGTGTATCTCTTGGTTGGAGCATGTATCATGGGCTTGTTTGGATTGAGGCAAAAAAAATCCCTACCAATATTTTGGTCATGACCACAACTTTGGTCTTTGTTTGGATGGTTGCCAATTATTTGGCATGCCAATGGCTCTTTGGCCAATGTTGTTCAGGGCATGTTTGGTTTGTGCCCAAAATTGCCCTATCAAAATTTTGGCTAGCAAATATTTTGGTTGAGCTATTCCTTGCCCACAAGTTGGCCAACATTGGCTAAAAAAATAAACTAGACTTGGTAGTGGAGCATTGGCAAGCCCAAAAATTGGCAACTATCCAAACAAGAACCAATCTTTTGGTCATGACCAAAAAATTGATAGGGCATGCTTTGGTAGCAATCCAAACAGGCCCTCACTTTTCTTGCCAATGTTGGTCAAATCATGGGCAACTAAAAGGTCAACCAAAATTTTGGCTAGCCAAATATTTGGTTGAGTAACCATGGGCTAGAACCAAACATGCCACATGCACCCTGGATAGAGTGCTCCCAAGTCCAAAAAAAATCCAAAATTGTCTTGTAAATCATCAAAAAAATAGCATAGGCACAACATGTATCTCATGTCACAAAACTGAAATTTAAAATGCATCTAGAGAAAAAAAAATAAGGCAATCTAGTTGTGAGTAGTAACAAAATCAATATGGTCTTTTATCTTGGCCCACTTTATTTTGTGCATTAAAATTTTCTATCTTTTTGTTTGTTGAATTTGTTGTGTATAGGGAATTTTGCTATGGTCTTTTAGCTGAAAAACTGTCATTCTGTCATCCGGTTAGATAGAATAGAGTTTTTACGTACAGATGATTATTGACATTTTTCAAGGACTACTACGCCGATTAGATAGAATAATGAATAGTGAATTCAGCCATAATTCACGGCACATGATTCGTCATCTTTCGCTTCTTGGCACATGATTCATCATCTTTTGTTTCTTGAATTGTACACGAAGTTTGGATCTGATTTCTGTTGGCGAAGTTGTGTTGTGGAAGAGATGGAACTTTTTCATGACTTTCTGGTTATTCGGTAAGAGTTTTGAAAATGTGATTGCAACAGTAACATGAACGTGTGGTAGGACTAGATACTGAACATGTGGGATAGATAAGCTCTTTTGTGATCTAGTAATATGTCCATCATTTGGAAGGCGATGTTTTGGAGTATCTAATCCTGTGAGCCAACGTGGATTTTCATACTGAAAGGACATTTGTCCGTTTCTACTTTTCTTTTATTTACAATAACATGACTATGTTTTGTGTGAACTAATATTTTAATGTATGCATACAGGTTCAAGTTCACAGGTGAAGGGGTTTTCATGCACAAAAAGAAAGATGGTGGAATCGCCTGCCAGAAGTGGCCTAGTTCGGTCTGGCCGGTCCCCTGGCCGGACCATCCGGCGGCAGACCGGGCCAGTCCGGCGGAGCAGCCAGACTGCCATTCTGAACCGTCTTTCGGCGGGTCGCCGAATCCGCCCGGCGGGCCGCTGGACACCCGGCGAACAGTCCGGTCCCACCGAACTCACCGCCGGAGCGTCTGGCCCAGAGGCCGGCGCCGCCGAACTTATCGCCGGACTACTGCTCGGGCAGCCTCCAACGGCCAGATTTCCACCCACCTATAAATACCCCTTCTTCCAGCTGGGGTAGGGTTAGAACTTCACCAACCATTTTTCATCTTTGAAGCTCTCACCCTCCCCCATTGCAAAAACACCAAATTCCATAGATCTCCCCTTCTAGCCAACCAAAGCTCTTGATCTTTGGAGGATTGAAGGAGGAGGCACCGATCTACATCTTCACCGAAGGAATTTCATTTCCCCCTCCATTTGCTTGGAGGATTTGCACCTAGGGGATCTTGTGACCCTAGGTGTTGTAATTGGTTGATTAACTCATCTTTGTGGTGATTCTTGCCTCCGTGGCTTTCTTGGGAGCCTCCAATTGAGTTGTGGAGTTGTGCCCCAAGCTCCGTGTAAGGGATTCGTGGTTCCCCCAATACCACCGCTTAGTGGAAACAAGCTAGCCTCCGTGGCTTGCTCACCGAAGAACAAGGTGAGCCTTTGTGGCGTTGGTAGACTCCGTGTCACCACACCTCTCCAACGTAGGCGTACTTCCCCTCAAAAGGAAGGAACTACGGGAATACATCCTTGCGTCTCCGGTCTCCACTCTTCGGTTATTTTTCCCTTACTTGTATCTTGCTAGTTACTTGTTTACTTGCATGCTTGCCACTCATAGGAAATTCACCTAGTTGCACATTTAGTGAATTTACTTTGTGTCAAGCCTTAAATTTGAAAAAGATTAAAAATTGACTTAGCGCCTATTCACCCTGAAGGGATTCGCAGCATAGTAAATCAAAAAAATTTCCTACGCAACGAACAAGAAAGCCAAGATCTAATCTAGGAGATGTAATCAACGAGAGAGATAGATTGGATCAGCAGCACGACGGCGTGGTGCTTATGGTGGAGAGTTTCTGCGGCAGGGCTTCGCCTACGCGCAGTCGCGAGAGAGAGAGAGGGAGGGCAGCAGTTGGCGGCTAGGGTTTGGGTTAAGGGGTGAGAGAGGGCTGCGCCCTTGCCCCCTATATATAGAGGGGTGGCCGGCCAAGGCCAGCTTGGCCTCTCCCCAAACCCTAGCCGACTTGGAGTAGGAAGAGTGGGGGGCAAGTTTCCCCCCTTTCCTTCTTTGAAGACTCCCTTAGGGTTTCCCCTTGGGCTGGCCGGCTGGGCCTTAGGGGCCTTGTGCGCCTGGCCCAGGGCGGCCAGGGCACTTCCCCTTAGGCCCACGCAGGCCTCCGTCAAGTGGGCCCACGTTGGTCCCACTCCGGAACCTTCTAGAACCTTCCGGTACAATACCGATAAACTCTGAAACCTTTCCGGAATCCAAAACTGCTTTCCTTTATATGAATCTTATTCTCCAGACCATTCCGGAACCTCTCGTGACGTCCTGGATCTCATCCGAGACTCCGAACTAAAACTCATAAACCAATTATCCATTCTATCCTAGCATCGATACATGTTAAGTGTGTGACCCTACGGGTTCGAGAATATGTAGACATGATCTTCTATCAATAATCAACAGCGGGATCTGGAAACCCATATTGACTCCCACATATTCATCGATGATCATATCGAATGAACCACGATGTCAGGATTCAATTAATCCCGTATATGTATTCCCTTCGTCACACGATATTTTACTCGCCCGAGATTTGATCGTCGGTATCACCATACCTAGTTCAATCTCGTTCACAGCAAGTACTTTACTCGTTCCGTAATCCGATATCACTTCGTGATTAACTCCTTAACCACATGCTTGCAAGCGGTGTTGATATCGATTACCGAGTGGGCCCGAAGTATATCTCTCCGACTTGGGAGGGACAAATTCCATCTCGATACATACAACCCAACATGTACTTTCCGATCACCTGAGAGACACCTTTATTATCACCCTTACATAGGATGACGTTTGATGACTTCAAAGCTTTCTTCCGATACTAGGGAGTTGTATTATCTCATGGTCTAAGGAATACAATACATGACATAGAAAAAGCTTCGCAAAGATGAACACGATGACACGATCTAATTGCTCTGCTTTATTTGGGTCTGTCCATCATATCATTCTCCTAATGATATGATCTCATTATTAATTGACAACTCATGTCTATGGTTAGGAAACCTTAACCATCATTAATCAATGAGCTAGTCCATAGAGGCGTACTAGGGACACGGTGTTGTTCATAAACCACACAAGTATTAAAGTTTCCGCTTAATACAATTCTAGCATGGAATATAAACATTATCATGAACAAGAATTATAATAATAACATCTTTATTATTGCCTCTAGGGCATAATTCCAACAGTCTCCCACTTGCACTAGAGTCAATAATCTAGTTTACATCTGGCAACAATCTAACACCCATGGCATTAAGGTGCTGATCATGTTTTGCTCGTGGAAGAGGTTTAGTCAACGGATCTACGACATTCAGATCTGTATGTACTTTGCTAATCTTCAGATCTCCATCTGATATATAATCTCGAATTATATGGAAACGGCGGTTGATGTGCTTGGTTTTTAGATGATATCTTGGTTCCTTAGCCAGTGCTATGGCGCCAGTGTTGTCGCACAATATCTCCAGTGGGTCCAAGGCATTTGGAACCACACCAAGCTCAGTGATGAAGTTTCTGATCCAAACTCCTTCACTTGATGCTTCCGAAGCAGCCATGTATTCCGCTTCTGTTGTAGATCCCGCGATCACGCTTTGCTTGCAGCTTCTCCAGCTCACAGCTCCACCATTCAAAATATAAACGTATCCTGTCTGAGATTTAGAATCATCCGGGTCGGTGTCAAAGCTAGCGTCGACGTAACCTTTTACGACGAGCTCCTCGTCACCTCCATAGACCAAGAACATTTCTTTAGTCCTATTTAAATACTTTAGGATGTTCTTTACGGCTGTCCAGTGTTCCACTCCTGGATCACTTTGGTATCTGCTCGTCAAACTAAGAGCATTGGACACATCCGGTCTAGTACACAGCATGGCATACATAATAGAACCTATGGCCGAGGCATATGGCACTTTGCTCATAGTTTCTCTATCTTTTACCGTAGCTGGACACTGAGCCTTGCTCAATATCTTACCTGACAACATGGGCAATGAACCTTTCTTTGCTTTATCCATTCTGAACCTCTTCAGAACTTTGTCCAGGTATGTACTTTGGCTTAAAGCTATTAGGCGTCTTTCTCTATCTCTATAGATTTTGATGCCTAATATATAAGCAGCTTCCCCTAGGTCTTTCATTGAAAAACATTTATTCAAATAACTCTTCACATCGTTAAGCATACCGATGTCATTTCCAATAATCAATATGTCATCCACATATAGTACTAAAAATGTCACCGAGCTCCCACTCACTTTCTTGTAAATACAAGCTTCGTAGCAATTTGGAACAAATCCAAAACTCTTGATCACTTGATCAAAACGAAGGTTCCAACTCCGAGATGCTTGCTTCAGTCCATAAATGGAACGCTGAAGTTTGCACACCTTATTAGCATCCTTAGGATCGACAAAACCTTCGGGCTGCATCATATACAACTCTTCATCAATGTTGCCATTGAGGAACGCAGTCTTGACATCCATCTGCCATATTTCATAATCATGAAATGCAGCAATTGCTAATAAAATCCGAATGGACTTAAACATCGCTACGGGAGAGAAAGTCTCATCGTAGTCAACACCTTGAACTTGCCAAAAACCTTTTGCGACAAGCCGAGCTTTATAGACAGTAACATTACCATCCGCGTCCGTTTTCTTCTTGAAAATCCATTTGCATTCAACGGCCTTACGGTCGCTAGGAGGGTCTACCAAAGTCCACACTTGGTTTTCGCTCATGGATCCCAATTCGGATTTCATGGCTTCTAGCCATTTCTCAGAGTCTGGGCTCATCATTGCTTCCTCATAGTTCGCAGGTTCGCTGTTGTCTAACAACAAGACGGTTAAGACAGGGTTGCCATACCATTCAGGAGTGGCACGTGACCTTGTCGATCTGCGAAGTTCAGTAGTAGCATCGTTCGAAGTTTCATGATCTTTATCATTAGCTTCCTCTCTTGTTGATGCAGGCGGCGCCAGAACAATTTCTGGTGCTGCGCTACTCTCCAACTCGAGAGAAGGTTCAATAACCTCGTCTAGCTCTACCTTCCTCCTACTCACTTCTTTCGAGAGAAACTCCTCAAGAAATGATCCGTT
Source organism: Dactylis glomerata (assembly GCA_007115705.1). Classification (NCBI taxonomy): domain Eukaryota; kingdom Viridiplantae; phylum Streptophyta; class Magnoliopsida; order Poales; family Poaceae; genus Dactylis; species Dactylis glomerata. Next base: position 99,594 of record QXEO01000087.1, read on the forward strand.
CTTAGCAACAAACACTTTGCCTTCGGATCTGTGGTAGAAGGTATACCCAATCGTTTCCTTAGGGTATCCTATGAAGACGCATTTCTCCGCTTTGGGTTCGAGCTTGTCCGGCATCAACTTCTTGACGTAAGCTTCGCATCCCCAAACTTTAAGAAACGACAACTTAGGTTTAGCACCAAACCATAGTTCATACGGTGTCGTCTCAACGGATTTAGATGGTGCCCTATTTAAAGTGAATGCAGCGGTTTCTAATGCATAACCCCAAAATGATAACGGCAAATCTGTAAGAGACATCATTGATCGCACCATATCTAATAGAGTTCGATTCCGGCGTTCAGACACACCATTGCGCTGTGGTGTTCCGGGTGGCGTGAGTTGCGAAACAATTCCCCTTGCTTTAAGATGCGTGAGAAAATCATAACTCAAATACTCACCTCCACGATCGGATCGCAGAAATTTAATTTTCCTGTTACGATGGTTTTCCACTTCGTTCTGAAATTCTTTGAACTTTTCAAATGTTTCAGATTTATGTTTCATTAAATAGATATACCCATATCTACTTAAGTCATCAGTAAAAGTGAGAAAATAGCGATATCCACCGCGCGTCGAAATACTCATTGGTCCGCACACATCGGTATGTATGATTTCCAATAAGTCCGTTGCTCGCTCCATTATACCGGAGAACGGGGTTTTGATCATCTTGCCCATGAGGCATGGTTCGCATGTGTCAAACGATTCAAAATCAAGAGACTCTAAAAGTCCATCAGAATGGAGTTTCTTCATGCGTTTTACACCAATATGACCTAGACGGCAGTGCCACAAATAAGTTGGATTATCACTATCTACTTTGCATCTTTTAGCCTCAATGTTATGGATGTGTGTTTCATTGCTTTCGAGATTCAGAAGAAATAAACCATTCACAACAGGTGCATGACCATAAAAGATGTTATTCATATAAATAGAACAACCATTATTCTCAGATTTAAATGAATAACCGTCTTGCAATAAACACGATCCAGATATAATGTTCATGCTCAACGCAGGCACATAATAACACTTATTAAGGTTTAAAACTAATCCCGAAGGTAAAACTAAGGAGAGCGTGCCGACGGCCATCACATCAACTTTTGATCCATTGCCAACGCGCATCGTCACCTCATCCCTTGCTAGCCGCCGTCTATTCCGTAGCTCCTGTTTCGAGTTACAAATATTAGCAACTGAACCAGTATCATATACCCAGGCACTACAACGAGCGCTAGTAAGGTAGACATCAATAACATGTATATCAAATATACCTTTGATGGTGCCAGCCTTCTTGTCCGCTAAGTACTTCGGACAGTTTCGCTTCCAGTGACCCTTGACCTTGCAATAGAAGCACTCAGTGTCCGGCTTAGGTCCAGACTTGAGCTTCTTCTCAGCAGGGGCAACGCGCTTGCCTCCGCCTTTCTTGAAAGATCCCTTTGCTCCCTTAGCTTTCTTAAAGCTAGTGGTCTTGTTGACCATCAACACATGATTGTCTTTCTTGATATCCACCTCCGCAGCTTTCAGCTTAGCGAAGAGCTCAGTGATCGTATCAGTGGAACCAATTTGATTATGAGTAACTACAAAACCTTTGTAGCTAGGAGGGAGTGATTGCAGAACTCTGTCAATCTTGAGCTCCTCTGGAATCTTGCAGTCCAGTTGCTCAAGGCGTTGAGTGTAGCCCGACATCTTAATGGCGTGCTCACTAACGGAACCCCCTTCCTCCATCTTGCAGTTAAAGAACTTCTCAGAGATCTCATATCTCTCAGAACGGGCCTGAGTCTGAAACATCGTTTTCAGTTCCTCAAGTATCTCAAAAGGCCCGCGGTACTTCTCAAAACGATTTTGAAGTTCCGGTTCCATAGAAAACAGCATGGTACTCATAATCGCATCACAATCATCTCTACGAGCATTGAAGTCAGCAAGTTCTTCAGTTTTCGCAGTTGCAGCAGGGGTGTCACCTAGCGCTTTGTCAAGTACATAGGCTTTTTGTCTGCCAGCGAGTATGATTCTCAGATTGCGGAACCAGTTGGTGAAGTTAGACCCATTGTTCTTAAGCTTTTCTTTCTCAGCAAAAACGTTGAAGTTGAAGTTGGACTTAGCCATTTGATCTACAACATTGCAAGTACAATTTAGACTATGTTCATGATAACTAGTTCAACTTAATCAAATTACTAGATGAACTCCCACTAAATTCAACATCCCTCAAGTTGTTTAGTGAACACGATCCAAATTCACCACACCTAATCCGATCTTCACGAGAAGAGATGTGGTTTCAATGGTGGACAACTCAGTGTCGATCATATCATTCATATGACTCATGTTTAACCTTTCGGTTCGTGTGTTCCGAGGCCATGTCTGTACATGCTAGGCTCGTCAAGTCAAACCCAAGTATTTTCCGCGTGTGCAAAACTGGCTTGCACCCGTTGTATGTGAACGTAGAGTTTATAGCACCCGATCATCACGAGGTGCTTGAAAACGACGAACTTTCGCAATGGCGCATACGAGGGGAGAACACAATTTTATCTTGATCTTTTAAGTGAGGAATCATCTTATAATGCTACCGTCGCGATCTAAGCATAATAAGATACATAAAAGGATAAACATCACATGCATATAATTTTATGTGACATGGTATAGCCAATCTCCGCGCCATGATCTCCATCTTGTGCGCGCCGGCATGATCTCCATCACTCCACCATGATTGCCTCCACCACGAATAGCAACTACAACTATTGCTAACTTCTTAGCGATAAAGTAAAGCTATTACATGGCGTATAAGAAGTTGACACACAGGTCATACATAATTATAAAGACAACCATATGGCTCCTGCCGGTTGTGAACTCATCGACATGCAAGTCGTGAAAGATTACAAAACATGATCATTGCATACAACTCAATTCATACTCATCATGTCTTGGGCCATACCATATCACAAAACACTCCCTGCAAAAACAAGTTAGACGCCTCTACTTTGTTGTTGCATGTTTTACGTGGCTTATGGGAGTAGCAAGCTAAGAACGATTCTTACCTACGAAAAGCCACAACGGTGATATTATGGTTGCTAACATCCGATGTAAGTCCCATGACTACTATAGTGAGAGAAACTGGCATCCACCAGCCGCATGTGTGGAACAAGCCACACGTCAAGTGCGGAGCCGGTCTCGCGAACGCGGTCGCGTAAAGTTGGCCTGGACCGCTTCGATCTCACTATACCGCGCCATAAGAAATACACAACAAGAGGTTTGCAACAGAAAACATCAACGCCCGCAACAAGCATGTTGCGTTCTACTCGTGAAACACATCTACGCATAGATCTAGCTCTGATACCACTGAAGGGATTCGCAGCATAGTAAATCAAAAAAATTTCCTACGCAACGAACAAGAAAGCCAAGATCTAATCTAGGAGATGTAATCAATGAGAGAGGTAGATGAGATCTTCATACCCTTGAAGATTCGCATAGCGGAAACGTTCAATAGAACGTGGTTGACGTAGTCGTACTCGCCGTCTCCTCCTCGCGATCCGATCCGATCCTACGCCGCAAGTGGCGGCGCCTCCGAGAGTTGCACACGTGCGGTGCAGCGACGTCTCCTCCTTCCTTGGTCCAGCAAGTATGGTGGAGAGATAGATTGGATCAGCAGCACGACGGCGTGGTGCTTATGGTGGAGAGTTTCTGCGGCAGGGCTTCGCCTACGCGCAGTCGCGAGAGAGAGAGAGGGAGGGCAGCAGTTGGCGGCTAGGGTTTGGGTTAAGGGGTGAGAGAGGGCTGCGCCCTTGCCCCCTATATATAGAGGGGTGGCCGGCCAAGGCCAGCTTGGCCTCTCCCCAAACCCTAGCCGACTTGGAGTAGGAAGAGTGGGGGGCAAGTTTCCCCCCTTTCCTTCTTTGAAGACTCCCTTAGGGTTTCCCCTTGGGCTGGCCGGCTGGGCCTTAGGGGCCTTGTGCGCCTGGCCCAGGGCGGCCAGGGCACTTCCCCTTAGGCCCACGCAGGCCTCCGTCACATGCTTGCAAGCGGTGTTGATATCGATTACCAAGTGGGCCCGAAGTATATCTCTCCGACTTGGGAGGGACAAATTCCATCTCGATACATACAACCCAACAAGTACTTTCCGATCACCTGAGAGACACCTTTATTATCACCCTTACATAGGATGACGTTTGATGACTTCAAAGCTTTCTTCCGATACTAGGGAGTTGTATTATCTCATGGTCTAAGGAATACAATACATGACATAGAAAAAGCTTCGCAAAGATGAACACGATGACACGATCTAATTGCTCTGCTTTATTTGGGTCTGTCCATCATATCATTCTCCTAATGATATGATCTCATTATTAATTGACAACTCATGTCTATGGTTAGGAAACCTTAACCATCATTAATCAATGAGCTAGTCCATAGAGGCGTACTAGGGACACGGTGTTGTTCATAAACCACACAAGTATTAAAGTTTCCGCTTAATACAATTCTAGCATGGAATATAAACATTATCATGAACAAGAATTATAATAATAACATCTTTATTATTGCCTCTAGGGCATAATTCCAACACACCCCCCTCTAGTCACCCGTACCGATCCTTTCAATTGGTATCAGAGCCTAGTGCTCTTTGATTGGGCTTAACCGCCTAAGAGATTATGGGCGATGAGGAGCCCGCCACTAAGGCGGATCTTAATAGTATAATGACACAAATGGATGCTATGATGGCAGCCATGGAAAGCCAAAAATCTCTACTTGATGCTCTCACTAGTGGAACGTCTAGTACCACTCCACCAACCCCGGTTGACACCCCAGATAAGGATAAGCCATCCTTAAACGAGGATGATCCGGGCAAGGATGGGGATGAGAGCAACGATGACCCACCCAAGAAAGATGACACCTATCGGGGACATAGCACGGAAATTCCACATCCTATGAGCTATGTCTCCGGAAGACACCTTCAAATGCCACACCTTGCTTCTTGCGGCCCACCGCCACCACTTGATGCTTCTAGCTTTGCCAATTGGCAAGATAACATGCGCTCTCATATAAACTTTGTGTCTATTGAGCTTTGGAGGATCATTGAGCAGGGTTTCCATCCAACGTCCAAGGATTTGACCAACTTGCTACCTTGGGAGCAAATCGACAAGCAACTCAATGCCTCCGCCTTGCATCTAATTCACATGTCTCTTACCGAGAAGGACAAGGCATTCGTCCGCAACATCACCTCCGCCAAGGAAGCTTGGGATGTTCTCACCAACCTCTTCATTGGGAACGAGAGCATTCAAGAATCCAAGTTTGATGAAGCCTCCAATGAAGCAGACAACTTTGCCATGTTTGATGGTGAAACTCACAAAGAACTCCATAGGCGTCTCTTGTCACTTCAAGTGAAGCTAACGGATCTTGGTTCCTCCCAATGTGATTGGAAGTGGATGAAGAGGAAGTTCATTCAAGCTCTCTTGCCCTTCCACAAGGAGACCGTGAACTCTATCAAGGGAAATGCCAACTTCCGGAAGATGTCCGCACATGATATCTTGCAAGAGATGATGGCAAGAAAGATCTCCGAGAAGAATGCGAATGATGCTCTTGCACGAGCTCGTGGTATTCGTGCTCCTAACCTTGCCTTGAAGGCCAAAGTCACATATCATGAAGAATCAAGTTTGGTGGAAGAGGAAGAGATAATGGGTGGAAGCCCCGAGGACATGAAGTATGCTCATGCCGAGCACATGGCTCTCGCTCAAAGGGCATTCATGAAGAAGTGAAAGTCATCTAGTCCCTCCAAGCCTAAGGCCACAAGTAGAGTGAGAACTTGCTACAATTGTGGTAACCATAACCACTTCATTGCGGAGTGTCCTTATGAGAGAGTGGAAGATCACAATGGAAGACTTGTCCGCAAGGAAATGAAGACCAAGTCATATCCAAGGAACTCCGACAAGAAGAGAGATCTCCCAATTCACGCTTTGACAACTCAAGAAGAGTACCCCTCCGGGGATGATGCAAGTGATGATGAGGAAGTAGGAAGGGCCGCCATCGCCATTGCCCAACCCACCCCTTCATCATCTCTTTTTGCTTCCGCAAATGAATCAAAGCGCACCAACCACAATGCGACATGTCTTATGGCTCACGCTACAAAGGTATCACCCCCTCTCACACCCATCATACCTAAAAGCTTATCTCTGATGGATTGTGTTGAACTATGTGGTGATAATGATGATCTAAATGAAATGGACATTTTCATGTCAACCTTGCATGGGGAGACCAAAGTTCGCTTTGAGATTTTCCTAGATCAATGTAATGAGGGCCTCCAAATAAATGATAAAAATGATGAACGCATTTTTGAGCTTGAGGGGCATGCCCGTGACTATGCCGATGAAATTGCTTCTCTTACTCAATCTCTTAAGGAAGAGCATGACCTAAGGGTAGCACTTGAGACATCCAAGTTGGGCCTTGAAGAATCTCACAATTTGGATATTGCTAAACTTAAAAGTGATCGTGATATTGCTCAATCCATTGCTAATGAACTTAGGTTGCAAAATGAGAAACTAAATCTTATAATTGCTAATAAAGCAACCAAGTCTCTTTCTAGCACTTTTGTTGCAAGTTCATGCTCAACTAACCCCTCTTGTGAGAAAGTTCCCCTAAAGGGAAATGAGAAGCTTGATGAGCTTTTGAATGCTCAAAAGCAACATGGTGACAAGACGGGACTTGGATATGCTTCCAAGTCCAAGAAGAACAAGAAGAAGAATAGTGTCCCTGGGCCTCCTCCCTCATTAAAGAAGCATGCTTCTAATGAAATATAGTATGATGAGAATGGTAATGTATTTGAGGAGGAGGTGAGGGAAGTTATTGGGAATGCCAAGAAGGCTATGCCTAATCATAATAACTTTGTGGGAAAATATAATCCTTCTTATGTTCTTTCCGTGCATGTGATGGCCATGTTTATGCTAAATTTGTTGGTTCATCAAATGAATATGTTGCATGGTCTATTTGGGTTCCAAAGACCCTTGTCACTAACAAGAAAGGACCCATTGAGAAATGGGGACCTAAAATCGAGACTTGATATCTTGTAGGGCTTTGCTTCCGGTGGTGGTCAATGGATAATTGATAGTGGTGCTACCAATCATATGACCGGGAGCAAAGAAATGGTGATGGAGCTTCGCACCGGTTCATCCCATGCGGGCTATGTCACCTATGGGGATTCTTCAAGGTCAAAGGTATTGGGTCTTGGCAAGGTTGTTGTCTCTCACAATGTTACCGTGGAAGATGTCATGCTTGTTGAGTCCCTTTCATATAATCTTCTTTCCGTTGCTCAACTTGCTAATATGGGCTTTGCAACCTTCTTTGATGTTGGGATTGTGGTTCTTTTGTGGAGCAAGTCTCTTAATGTAGCTCATGTTGGGCATGTCGAAAATGGCTTATATGTGATCGACTTCTCGAAGGAGACCACTAAAGCCGCGACTTGTCTCATGACTAAGGTTGACGTGGGATGGCTTTGGCATCGCCGGCTAGGCCACGTCAATATGAGGACTTTGCAAAGTCTTCACAAAGGCAACCACATCCTAGGACTAACCGATCTAACCTTTTCAAAAGATCGTGTGTGTAGAGCTTGCATTGAAGGAAAGATGCATGAACTTCCTCATCCTAGCAAGACCATCATTTCATCTAAGAGGGTCCTAGAGCTCCTTCACATGGATCTCTTTGGCCCTCCCACTTATGCAAGTCTTGGAGGAAAGAAGTATTGCTTGGTGATTGTCGATGACTTTTCAAGATACACTTGGGTCTTTTTCTTGACACACAAGAGTGAGACTCAACAAACCGTCAAAGACTTCACCAATGAAGTGCAATGCCAATATGGTCAAGACATATTGATGATCTGAAGTGACAATGGCACCGAGTTCAAGAACTACACCTTGAATGATTTTCTCAGTGATGAGGGGATTCGCCATCAATACTCATCTCCCTACACTCCCCAACAAAATGGTGTAGCCGAGCGGAAGAACCGGACTCTCATTGATATGGCTAGGACCATGTTAGTGGAATTCAAGTCTCCGTATAACTTTTGGGCCGAAGCCATTAATACCGCATGTCATGCATCAAACCGGTTATATCTCCGCAAGGGCTTGAACAAGACTCCTTATGAGATCCTCATTGGAAAGAAGCCTAATATCAAGTACTTTCGGGTATTCGGTTGTAAGTGCTTCTATCTTAAGAAAGGTGTCCATTTGTCTAAATTTGATACAAAAGCTCTTGAGGGTACCTTTGTTGGCTATGCTGCCGAATCTCACGCCTTTAGAATCTTTGACAAACTCTCCGCTCGAGTTGTTGAAGTTTCTAACGTGAGATTCGACGAGAATGACGGCTCCCATGTGGAGCAACATGGTGTTTTTTATGTAGGTGACGAAATACCTCCTCTTGCCATAAGAAGAATGGGTGTGGGACATCTCATACCCGTTGAGGGACACCTTTTGGCGGAAGGAGAAGGACTATGCTCTACTCAAGTGGAGCCTTCACCCTCTCAAACACAACAAGCTCCACAAGGTCCCTTTGATGCTAGCCAAAGACAAGTTCAAGCCCCTCAACCAAGTGAGCATGATCAAGATCAAGACCATGAGCATGATGGTGATTCTACACCAAGTGGTGATCAAGATCAAGCTCAAGATGAAGAGCAAGCTCAAGTTGAAGAGCATGCTCGGTTTGAAGGTCAAGGCGAGGACCAAAACCGTGGTGATGACCAAGTGGCTTCTCAAGAATCTCTTGAAGAAGCTCAAGCTCGCCGTGCTATGAAGATATCATCAACTCTTTGGAAAGGTGGCCACACCTTGGAGAGTGTGATTGGAAGTGTGAGAAAAGGGGTGTCCACAAGGAGGCAATTGGCAAACTTTAGTAGCCACCATGCCTATATCTCTTGTGTGGAACCTCAAAAGGTGTTTGAAGCACTTGAAGACCCAGATTGGGTAGAGGCCATGCATGAAGAATTCAATAACTTCGAGCGCAACAAAGTTTGGTCATTAGTGGAGAAGCCCAAGGATTGTCACAATGTCATTGGAACCAAGTGGATCTTCAAGAACAAGCAAGATGCAAATGGGATTGTTGTAAGGAACAAGGCTCGTTTGTTTGCTCAAGGGTACTCTCAAATTGAAGGCATTGACTATGGAGAGACCTTTGCACCCGTGGCTCGCCTTGAGTCCATCTGTATCCTTCTTGCTTATGCATCACATCATAATTTTAAGTTGCAACAAATGGATGTGAAGAGTGTTTTCTTAAATGGTCCTTTGCATGAGTTAGTGTATGTAAAGCAACCCCCGGGTTTTGAGGATCCTAACTTTCCTAACCATGTCTACAAGCTCGATAAGGCACTCTATGACCTTAAACAAGCCCCACGTGCGTGGTATGAGCATCTTAGAGAGCTTCTTGTAGACCGTGGGTTTGAGATAGGCCTCATTGATCCTACTCTTTTTACTAAGAAAGTAAACGGGGAGCTTTTCATATGCCAACTTTATGTAGATGATATCATTTTTGGTTCTTCTAACAAATCTTTCAATGATGAATTTGCAAGGCTAATGACAGATAAATTTGAGATGTCTATGATGGGGGAGTTGAAATTCTTTCTTGGCTTTGAAGTAAAGCAATTGAAGGGTGGCACCTTTATTAATCAAGCCAAGTACACCCAAGACATGCTCAAGAAGTTCAAGATGGACACCGGAGTGAAGGGATCCAAGACTCCCATGCCTACAAAGGTTACTCTTGATCTCGATCCTAATTGTAAAGAGGTGGATCAAAAACTTTATTGCTCTATGATTGGGTCTTTGTTCTATATTTGTGCATCTAGACCGGATATCATGCTTAGTGTGGGAATGTGTGCACGATATCAAGTCGCCCCTAAGGAAAGCCATCTAATGGCGGTCAAAAGAGTCTTTCGATATTTGATTGATACCCTAACTTTTGGCCTTTGGTACCCGAAGGGAGCAAGCTTTGAGCTTGTTGGGTACTCGGACTCGGATTGGGCGGGAGACAAAGTGGATAGGAAGTCAACTTCCGGGGCTTGCCAATTTCTTGGTAGGTCTTTGGTTAGTTGGTCTTCCAAGAAGCAAAATTGTGTGTGTCTCTCCACCGCTGAAGCCGAGTATGTGGCGGCCGCGAGTTGTTGTGCTCAACTCCTTTGGATGAGGCAAACCATGGAGGATTATGGTATTCACTTCGACAAGGTGCCACTCTTGTGTGACAATGAGAGTGCCATCAAGATCGCTCATAATCCGGTTCAACACAACAAGACCAAGCACATCGAGATTCGCCACCACTTCATCCGTGACCATGTCAACCGAGGTGAGATTAACCTATCTTATGTAGGTACACAAGACCAACTCGCCGACATTTTCACGAAGCCTCTTGATGAAGCAAGATTCCGAGAGTTGAGGCATGAATTGAATATCCTAGACTCTTGCATTGTGGCTTGATCGTGTGCACTCATTCCCATATTATAGTGTGTTTCTCTAGTCTAGATGCGCATAGTTGAGGATAGTCATTGTGTCAATTAATGGCACGATGCATACTCAAGTGTGCGACATCATAAGACCACTAATGTCACTTGAGCCCAAGCATGTCTCTTCGCGGTGTCACGACATTGGTGGTCACACATAGGGGGAGAAATCCCCCACCATTGCATGTCTTCAAATCTCGTGTTTTTGATGCTTTTCTTTGGAAGGCATGCAATCTAAGTTAATTTTCTTGCAAACAAGTTTGATGGTTGTTGATTTCTTTTGCACACCATGTTTTTCTCGTTGATACATGTCACATCTCTTCGTGATGAATTTCCATGCCTTTTTCAAAATCCTGCAAGTTTTTCGGTGGTCTGCCTGGCGAAACCGGACCTGGCGCCGGACCGCCCGGCGGCCGGCCGGACCGTTTTGGCGGACCCACCGAACTGGTATTCTGAATGCCAGTTCGGCGCGTCGCCGGAATGGCCCGGCGGCCCGCCGGACCATCCGGCCTACGGCCCAGTCCCGCCGGACTTACCGCCGAACTGGTCGGCCTATATAAATCTCGTGGGGAGGCCTCCCAAACGTTTTTGTTTCCACTCCTCCTACCCACGCCCGCCCCCATCTCCATGGCCGCCGCCCCCTCAAGCTTTCCCTCCTCCTAGCCTCTCCACCCAACCAATCTCTTCCAAACTTAGATCGGGTGTAGATCGGGTGGTTTTGAAGCTTTCCACCGAAGATCTTCGCGTTTCGTCAACCGCATTGGGAGATCGGGACTTGTCCTCTTCTTCTTATGCACCATGTCTTCGGGTAACTGATACGTCTCCAACGTATCTATAATTTTTGATGCTCCATGCTTGTTTTTACACCATTTGCCTACTGTTTCATTACACTTCGTGGCACTTTTATGCATTTTCCAGAACTAACCTATTAACAAGTCGCCACAGTGCCAGTTCCCTGTTTTCTGCTGTTTTTGTGTTTCAGAAGTGATACACAGGAAATATTCTCGGAATTGGACGAAACAAGTTCCTGAAGTCTTATTTTTCCCGGAAGCTTCCAAAGATCCGAAGAGGAGTTGGAGGGGGGCCATGAGGGCCCCACACACCAGGGCGGCGCGGCCAGGGGCCTGGCCGCGCCCCCTATGTGTGAGAGCCCCTCGGGCCACCTCTGACGATGCCCCTTCGCCTATAAAGACACCCCGACGGAAAAAACCTAAGGACTCGATCAATTTTCCAGAACACATCGCGATCCGCCGCCGCCGTCGACCCGAAGATCGGGAGGGTCCGAAAGCTCTTCCCGGCACCCTGGTGGAGAGGGGAATCGCCACCGGAGGTCTTCTTCATCGCCATGCTTGCCTCCGGAGCGATGAGTGAGTAGTCTACCTTGGACTATGGGTCCATAGCAGTAGCTAGATGGTTGTCTTCTCCACCATGTGCTTCATGTTTAGATCTCATGAGCTGCCCTACATGATTGAGATCACCGTTATGTAATTCTACATGTTTGGTTTGTTGGGATCCGATGAATATTGGTGTTATGATTGAGTTGCTATACTGAAATATATCTTTTGTTATCTCTATGTTGTTTATGATCTTGCATGCTCTCTGTTGTTAGTAGCTATCTTGGCCGAGTAGTTGCTAGTGACTCCAAGAGGGGGTATTTATGCTCGATAGTGGGTTCATGCCTCTATTTAATCTGGGGGAGTGATAGAAACCTCTAAGGTTGTAGATGTGCTGTTGCTACTAGGGAGAAAACAACATTCATATGCTCGAGGGCATATGCTTTGTTTACATTACACACTTTGCTTAATGCAATTATCTGTTGTTTGCAACTTAATACTCATGGGGTGTTCGGATGATATCCCCGTGAGTGGATTATTAGTCATAGATGCAGTTGGATGGCGGTCTATGTATTTTGTTGTAATGCCAGAGTAAATCTCATAGTGATCTTCTTGACAGATCATGTTTATCTTTATTCTATCAATTGCCCAACTGTAATTTATATACCCAGCATGTGTTATTTATCTTATGGAGAGACACCACTAGTGAACTGTGGACCCCGGTCCTATTTCCATCATATTGCTATCACCTGTTTACTTTACTTGCACTGTTTACTTTACTCGCATTCTTTTACTGTTTTCCACTCGATACGCTCATACCCTTTGTTTCAAGCAAACCGGTGAGATTGACAACCTCATCGCAAGTTGGGAGCAAAGTACTTGGTTGTGTTGTGTGCAGGTTCCGCATTGCAGCTAGCAAGCAAAGCTTGGACGAGGCACCATATATAAATTGTCTGAAGCTGTCGCAAACTAGCAAGCATCACCTACAGTCGTATTGTCCATTCTTCTCCTGATCAATAAACCTTGGTTTCTTAACTGAGGGAAAATCTTGTTGCTATATTCATCACACCTTCCTCTTGGGGTTCCCAACGGGCCGGTTATTTACTTCATCAACCTGGCACTAGCAAGCAGTTTTCTGGCGCCGTTGCCGGGGAAGAGTGGAAGACCTCTGCAAGGGGAGTTTTCGCACGCACATCCTTTACTTTGTTATTGTTTTGCTTTACTTTATTTATTTTACCTGCATCATTTTATATCAAAAACCCAAAAAAATTAGAATCCTTGGTAGTTGTTATTTCTTTACCTTTAGTTCATCATACTGCTCCCTAAGTACGTTCTGGAGGACCTATCAGTAGGTAGTGGTTCTATTATTGGAAAAAGTAACATTGAGGAGTTCTTTAATCACATTAGTATGCATAAGAAAGTTGAGGAAAAATCTTTGGTTGAGCTAGCTCCTAGTATTGAAGTTGCTTCTGCTTATTTGATTCACATGTTGGAAACTAGGTTTGCTAGTCTTAATCCTTTTACGCAGTACATGTTCCTTAAGCTTCATGAAATTGAAGATCCTGAAAAGAAAGCTTTTATTTTGGAAGCTTTGCGCTTAGAATTTAAAGATGTCGTTATTGAAGCTAGAAAAGTTCTTAACGTTTTAATAAACTCGGTTCACCTATAAAGGTCATTAGTACAAACGATGAAGGAGCCGAAATACCTATACCTAGCAAGCTCTTGGGATTGTGTGAAGCTTTCGAAAATAATTTTGACTGGATCTGTCCCCAAAATCTTTTTAGTGATTTGAGTGAACCAAAGCGTGATCACAAAGGGGCTTCTAAAACTTATGTGGATGAAATACAATGCCTTATTGACAAAACTTCTGCAGTTGACCTTAATGCCCTTTCTGATGTTACTTGATTCGCAATTTTCTGCGCCTAGCTCAAAGGCGTTAAAGAAAAGCACTCTTGGGAGATAACCCAATGTTTTATTTTTAGTAATTTTTCTTTTATTTGAGTCTTGGAAGTCATTACTACTGTAATGACCGCTTCTTATCCTTTTTATTTTATTGTTGTGCCAAGAGAAGCCTCTAATTCGTGTGAGGTAAAGATTTGGGGATGTTGCTGTCCTGAAACTGTTTTCGGTGCTGCACCGTAAAAATTCGTATAAATTCTCTGTATATCTTTTGGACCTGCGATTTCTTGTGCATATGCCCCAGGTTATATCCAAACTTTCATTAGTTGAACACTTTTTGATTTGAGCAACAGAAAACCCCTCAAAAATTCGACCTTTGTCAGCTGTTCTGTTTTGACAGATTTCTGCCAATATTTGTGTTTGCCGCTTTATCGCTTTCTTTTGAGTTCTTTTGATCACGGAACTTTTGGGGAAGTTGCTACAGTAGTATATGCTATATATGTGGTGGTTTTGGGTTGAAACCTGAAGCAAAAAGAGGTTGATTATATGTTATGCCTACACTAATGTTGCTAATAGAATTGTGTTTAGTTTTGTATGAAGGAAGTTTTCAAGTGTAGGGATTGGAGAATGATGAGATGAGTTGAAGAATGCACAAAAGCTTAAGCTTGGGGATGCCCATGCATCACCCCAAGAAATATCCAAGAAGTACAAGCGTCAAAGCTTGGGGATGCCCCCGAGGCACCCCTTCTTCATCGGCAAAAATCAGGTCACCTTTCAAGACACTATATTTTTATTGCTTCATGCATTATGTGTTTTTCTTAGAGCGTCAGTTGTTTTAGTTTTCTTAGTTAGTTCAGTTTTGTTTGCTGCAATAAATGGTTAGACCCCAACAAATTTCTTTTGGAGGAGATGTACTCGTTTTCATTTGCCAAGAACACTCCATTTTTCATTCTTACAATTTCACCGAGTGTTCTTCTTTTTCTGCTACTGCTTTTGGTTTTCGTTTTCGCCTTGATTTGCATTCAGATCTTGTCATATATTTTCATCAAGGTGTATTTTTGCCTCTGATCTTTATTGGTTTTCATCAAAAGAGGTGTCCTAAAAAATTTCAAATGGTGTTGGAAAAGAGAAAAAGCTTTATGCAAAAAAGTGGTACAAGAAGGAGCTTGTGTAGACTGCGGCTTAGGCTTTTTCATGTCGTGCTTGATGTCTTTTTGATAGTATGCTTAGTGGTTTTGCTGTAGCATGATTTGTCTTAAATAACTGAGATTGCTTAATGAGCCTTTGAAAAAATCATGCGTTGTTTTTAATTATTTGGAAGCATTATTTTAGTTTTCTCCTTGATGCTTTATTTGGGTTGACTTGGCGCATGCTCACACATGTTAGACTCTTACAAAGTCACCAATAGCCTTCATGATCATTTAGTTTTTGACTTTTGATGCCATCTTATGCTTCTTTTAATGTCGCTTTGTCGCTTTGCATGATTATGGCCATTATTGCTCTCTTAGTTGGTCGCTCCCAGTCTTTTGCTAGCCCTTGCCTTGTACTGAGTATGAGCTCTACTCGTGCATCCAACTCCTAAAAACCAAGTTTACCAAAGTGTCCACCATATACGTACTAGCAATTTGCTATTCCAACTAAATTTGACTTGCTTTTATCTTCTCTTCAAATTAAACTCTTACCAGTGGTATGCGAAAATTGCTCAGTAAAGCTCTCACGAACCGGAAGGCACACTTTACTTTTTCCTGTTCTTAAAAATTTGACATTGTGGTCTTTTATGTTGAGTTGTTATGCTTGCAAGTTGTAAGTTGGATTCTAGCCCAACCATGCCGTCATGGGGCAAGCTTTCAACATTGCACTTCTTATTTGAGTTGATATCATGATCTTTTGTTTATGGATGCCCGCGGTGTGAAATGAATTGGGAATCTTGTGGGGATCATGGAGTTTGTTTATGTGTTAGGGAAATGCCTGGGCCGCCAATCTAAGCCATGCATAATTCATGGTAGAAATTTGCAGCATACCCATGGTGGACATTCGACGACGCATCTCACAATAAAAAGCTAAACAAATGGCAAATAAAAGAGATGTCGAGGTGTTCATTGTCTGCTTGTCCTGTCATTTTGATGTGGGCTTGTTCCATGTCATCGGGCACGGAGGTACCCCGTTGGCGGTTCTCGATGATACATATATACTTACAATGACAAGAGCCTTGCTTGGGACTCTAAGTTGAGTAGTATGAGGTTTGGGTACTCGTATTCACGGGACACGAGGTTTTCAACTTATGATTTGTCAAGCATATGCATCATAATTGTTCTCGCATTAACTCTAACCATTCAAGATGCTTATGATGGAGGCAATGAGAGCTCAAAGCCGGTAAGTAACATAATTTTTGAAGGTCTATAAAACTTGCAATCACTGCTTCCCTCTGCGAAGGGTCTTTCTTTTACTTTTATGTTGAGTCACCACCTTCTTTCTTTATGCACCATAAGAGAGCAAAGTTGTCATTCTTAGTATAATATGCATTGTCCCAAAGTTTTCATTGATTGATTCATATTGTTGGTTTCACTTGTTCTTAAATTACTTGTATCTAGTCGCCCTCTTAAACTTGAAGGTGTCCTATGCATTTATGTTTTGCTCTCTATGAAGGACAAGCTGAAAATCATTTGTATGTTTTTCCTTATGATTTGAACACACGTTTGAATTTCATTTTTTCATTTTCATGATCTTTTGTTTGTGTTCATTTGCATGTTTATAACATGGTTGCTAAGTTCCTATTGTCAAGATTATATCTTCATGCCCATGTTTTAAGTTCTTATGATCCCAGCTCACAAATGCTTACATATATGATCAAGATTGTGTAGGTGCATGTCACCTCAAAAATTATTCTTTTATTATCACTTACCTACTCGAGGACGAGCAGGAGTTAAGCTTGGGGATGCTTGATATGTCTCCAACGTATCTATAATTTTTTATGCTCCATGCTTGTTTTTACACCATTTGCCTACTGTTTCATTACACTTCGTGGCACTTTTATGCATTTTCTGGAACTAACCTATTAACAAGTCGCCACAGTGCCAGTTCCCTGTTTTCTGTTGTTTTTGTGTTTCAAAAGTGATACACAGGAAATATTCTCGGAATTGGACGAAACAAGTTCCTGAAGTCTTATTTTTCCCGGAAGCTTCCAAAGATCCGAAGAGGAGTTGGAGGGGGGCCACGAGGGCCCCACACACCAGGGCAGCGTGGCCAGGGGCCTGGCTGCGCCCCCTATGTGTGAGAGCCTCTCGGGCCACCTCTGATGATGCCCCTTCACCTATAAAGACCCCCTGACAGAATAAACCTAAGGACCCAATCAATTTTCCAGAACACATCGCGATCCGCCGCCGCCGTCGACCCGAAGATCGGGACGGTCCAGAAGCTCTTCCCGGCACCCTACCGGAGAGGGGAATCGCCACCGGAGGTCCTCTTCATCGCCATGCTTGCCTCCGGAGTGATGAGTGAGTAGTCTACCTTGGACTATGGGTCCATAGCAGTAGCTAGATGGTTGTCTTCTCCACCATGTGCTTCATGTTTAGATCTCATGAGCTGCCCTACATGATTGAGATCACCGTTATGTAATTCTACATGTTTGGTTTGTTGGGATCCGATGAATATTGGTGTTATGATTGAGTTGCTATACTGAAATATATCTTTTGTTATCTCTATGTTTTTTATGATCTTGCATGCTCTCCGTTGTTAGTATCTATCTTGGCCGAGTAGTTGCTAGTGACTCCAAGAGGGGGTATTTATGCTCGATAGTGGGTTCATGCCTCTATTTAATCCGGGGGAGTGACAGAAACCTCTAAGGTTGTAGATGTGCTATTGCTACTAGGGAGAAAACAACATTCATATGCTCGAGGCCATATGCTTTGTTTACATTACACACTTTGCTTAATGCAATTATCTGTTATTCGCAACTTAATACTCATGGGGTGTTCGGATGATATCCCCGTGAGTGGATTATTAGTCATAGATGCAGTTGAATGGCGGTCTATGTATTTTGTTGTAATGCCGAGAGTAAATCTCATAGTGATCTTCTTGACATATCACGTTTATCTTTATTCTATCAATTGCCCAACTGTAATTTGTTTACCCAGCATGTGTTATTTATATTATGGAGAGACACCACTAGTGAACTATGGACCCCGGTCCTATTTCCATCATATTGCTATCACCTATTTACTTTACTTGCACTGTTTACTTTACTCACATTCTTTTACTATTTTCCACTCGATACGCTCATACCCTTTGTTTCAAGCAAACCGGTGAGATTGACAACCTCATCGCAAGTTAGGAGCAAAGTACTTGGTTGTGTTGTGTGCAGGTTCCGCGTTGCAGCTAGCAAGCAAAGCTTGGACGAGGCGCCATATATAAATTGTCCGAAGCTGTCGCAAACTAGCAAGCATCACCTACAGTCGTATTGTCTGTTCTTCTCCTGATCGATAAACCTTGGTTTCTTAACTGAGGAAAAATCTTGCTGCTATATTCATCACACCTTCCTCTTGGGGTTCCCAACGGGCCGGTTATTTACTTTATCAACCTGGCACTAGCAGTAACTCCCTTTTATCTTCTCCTTCTGCTAGCCCTTGCCTCGCACTCGGTTTGTTCATGCTATTGTATGAGTAGATCTAGGGTGTATCTAGGGTTATATCCGTTTGTCTAGGGATAGATTGTTTAGGGTTTCATCCTTTGATGGGCTAGTGCTTATTCCTTGGCATCCATGTATCCTTAAAGTTTGTAGGGACAAGTTATTTGAGTCAAGATTGCGGGTAGTATGTCTTTTGTGTTTTCGGCGAGATTTCCGGCGGCCGCCGGACTGCCCGGCGGACCACCGGACCATTTCGGCGGACTCGCCGGACTGGTGTTCTGTATGCCAGTTCGGCGCGTCGCCGGAATGGCCCGGTGGCCCGCCGGACAGTCTGCCCCCCCGTCCGGTCCCGCCGGACTTGGCACCGAACCTCACTGACAAACTACCTCTCCATCTTGCACTTGTTCCTCCCCGACTTTGAGTTCCTTTTTCCGTGACATGTATCTTTATCTGGTGTTGCTTCTTTTTGTTTGCGTTTTCAGACTCTTTCTCGACTGAGGACAGTGACTACCGGATTGACAATGAAGAAGATGCTCGAGCCTTTGAGATAAAGAAGAGGAAGCTAGATGATGCTGGGGGACGCCCTCTGAGTCATACCCGTCAGACAGGGAAGACAGCAGCTGAAGATAGCAGTTCTGCAGCTGCAGGGCAGCATTTGAGGACCAAGGTTGTTCAGCCTCGTGGGCATCCTCCATCCCGGAAGGGCAAGGGTGCTCACCGTGGCCCGGTGGACGTGGAGAAGGAACAGGAGATCACGGAGAACTTGGGTTCAGCTCATATCAACACTTGGCGTAACCTTCGCCTTGCGAACCCGTACCGCTTTCATGAGAGGCAGTACACTGGCAGTGACAAGAAGTTCTGGACTGATTCTCAGCGAGCTATGTGGGATGATTACTATGATGCGTCTGAGCACATGAAGAGTGGGTTCTATGTGGTGCCTAAATCCCTTGATGTCGAGCACTTTCAGCGGTATGTCTCCAAGGACTTTCGCTTCA
The DNA here is from genome assembly GCA_007115705.1 of Dactylis glomerata. Classification (NCBI taxonomy): domain Eukaryota; kingdom Viridiplantae; phylum Streptophyta; class Magnoliopsida; order Poales; family Poaceae; genus Dactylis; species Dactylis glomerata. Next base: position 118,926 of record QXEO01000087.1, read on the forward strand.
TCATTGAGGCTCTTCTCAAGATGGATGTCTTTGATCTTGTCACCCTCTCAGAGCCTATTCAGCCCTTGGTGGTCTGTCAGTTCAGTTGCACTGTTTTCTTCCACAATGATCCCGAGGAGTCTTTTTCTTGGATGACTGGCCAAGATGTTTTCACCGCTACCTTTGCTGATTTCTGTGATGCTTTGGGCTATGGTGGTGGTAGGGCTCGTGGTTTCAAGATTCACTCTGAGGCGCCCTTTACCACGGAGAAGATCTCTCACATTTGCTATCCAGATGAGCCCTCTCTTCCTGCTCCTGCCATTTCAGGGATGTACTACTACTACAACGCTCTTGCCAAGCTCTTTCGTCAGAATCTTGTGAGTAAGGCTGGAGATGATGTTAGTGTCAGGGGCTATCACAGGAATCTGATGTACTATTGCCAGCCCGAGAAGCTTCGGAAGATAGATAGATGTGACTTCATTTTTCAGGAAATCAAGCGAGCTACTCTGAAGCGCATGACTCCCAACTATTGCCAGTTTGTGCAGCGTTTGATCAACAGACAGCCTAGGACTCCGACTGCTCAGGTGCGTGGACAGATTCTTGACATGGAAACATTCACTCTGGGTTTCCAGGGCTCTTTTGAAGAGGCTCCCAGTTTGCTCCGTGCTAGGGCTAGAGGTCGCACCATGGATGCTCCTGATCCTCACCATGCCTCTGGCTCTGGATCTAGTCATCGTCGCCACCGTCGCCACCATAGGTCCTCTCGCAAGAAGGGTGTTGCTGCCTTCTTCAAGAATTTGTGGGATATGTGTCGCATCACTTATGATGTGGCTCACAGGAGCATGGAGATGAGTCAGGAGACTCGGAAGAGGCAGAATGACTTCTTGGCTGCTAGAGGAAGTGTTGTTCCTCCTGTTGGAACCGAGTTGGATCCGGTCCCGTATGTCAACTTTGTCATGCCACCTCTCGATGATGACATGTTTGCCGGTGTTGAAGACTTTGGAGACTTTGAGCCACCCTCTGAGCCAGAAGGTGCTGATGGAGATGAAGGTGCCCGTGGAGAAGAAGAACGTGAAGGCTCTCCTGTTCCGAGTGAAGATTTCTGAGCGCTAGCATCTTCTACTCTCTTGTCCCTTTTTGGTGTTTCGATGCCAAAGGGGGAGAAGAGTGTAGAGTCTCTAGGAATAACGTTGCATGACACAAGCCTAGCTTCATTTTCCTTGGTTCTTAAGTGGCTTGTGTCCATTTGTGCTTTTATTTGCCGTTTTATCTCTCAAACTCCTTGGAACCTTATCTCGTGTGTGGACAAGTGTGTACCTTAATTATGCACTATGCACTCTATGTTTATGTTTGGATATGTCTATGCTTGCATATATTCTGAGCTATCCATGATATTATCTTGTCTATGCCATGCTTGGTTCCTATTGATGGTGGGGGAGCTCCTTATAATTTAATTTTTGCACCTTGCATTCCAAAAGCAAATTTTACCATGTGCATATGTTATGGGGGAGCACTCTCACTATTCATTAGATACCATGCTATGTCATTCCTATGTGACTCTATCATAGTTTGTCATCGTAAATCAAAAAGGGGGAGATTGAAAGGACATTTGTTCGTTTCTACATTTTTTTTATTTACAATGACATGACTATGTTTTGTGTGAACTAATATTTTTATGTATGCATACAGGTTTAAGTTCACAGGTGAAGGGGTTTTCATGCACAAAAAGAAAGATGGTGGAATCGCCTGCCAGAAGTGGCCTAGTTCGGTCTGGCCGGTCCCCTGGCCGGACCATCCGGCGGCAGACCGGGCCAGTCCGGCGGAGCAGCCGGACTGCCATTCTGAACTGTCTTTCGGTGGGTCGCCGAATCCGCCCGGCGGGCCGCCGGACACCCGGCGAACAGTCCGGTCCCGCCGGACTCACCGCCGGAGCGTTCGGCCCAGAGGCCGGCGCCGCCGAACTTATCGCCGGACTGCTTCTCGGGCAGCCTCCAACGGCCAGATTTCCACCCACCTATAAATACCCCTTCTTCCAGCTGGGGTAGGGTTAGAACTTCACCAACCATTGTTCATCTTTGAAGCTCTCACCCTCCCCCATTGCAAAAACACCAAATTCCATAGATCTCCCCTTCTATCCAACCAAAGCTCTTGATCTTTGGAGGATTGAAGGAGGAGGCACCGATCTACATCTTCACCGAAGGAATTTCATTTCCCCCTCCATTTGCTTGGAGGATTTGCACCTAGGGGATCTTGTGACCCTAGGTGTTGTAATTGGTTGATTAACTCATCTTTGTGGTGATTCTTGCCTTCGTGGCTTTCTTGGGAGCCTCCAATTGAGTTGTGGAGTTGTGCCCCAAGCTCCGTGTAAGGGATTCGTGGTTCCCCCAATACCACCGCTTAGTGGAAACGAGCTAGCCTCCGTGGCTTGCTCACCGGAGAACAAGGTGAGCCTTTGTGGCGTTGGTAGACTCCGTGTCACCACACCTCTCCAACGTAGACGTACTTCCCCTCAAAAGGAAGGAACTACGGGAATACATCCTTGTGTCTCCGGTCTCCACTCTTCGGTTATTTCTTTCCCTTACTTGTATCTTGCTAACTGTTGCCTCGCACAGTTTGTGTGGAGTGGGCTTAGAGACATGTTCAGTGTGAACTGGTTTCCCACCTCAAGACAGTAATGGCTAAACATCTTGGCCAATTTCGCTCCTAGAGCAAAGCGCTTGCTCTGGACCTTGTTTGTTGCTCAATCATGGGCGCTTTGGTTGACTCGTAACAAATTTTCTATTGAGGGGGTTTTTCCCCGCCAACCTGCTGACGTTATTTTTAAACTCATCTTAACTTTGCAGCTGTGGCGCTCCCTTCAAAAGCGTAGGGACCTGCCGGTGTTCGATGAGCTGGGAAGGCTGGTGAAACGTCTCTTCTCCATCACGCATGTGCCTCGCCACCCCCAGTCGAATGCTGCCTAGTCCTAAGTTCCAAGGCCTGCGCGCTTATGTATCTAGTTTTCAATGCCCTTTTGAGTACTTGCTGGAACTTTGAGGTGTATCAGTGTGATATTCACCTCTGTCTTGAAACTTAAGCTCTATGCTCTTGGTTGTAAGCTGCTTGCAGCATAATTACTCTGTTTCACTCGTGGCCGTGTGGCTTTATTAATTTAAAGTCGGGCATGGGATGCCTTTTATTAAAAAAAAAGTTACTTGTTTACTTGCATGCTTGCCACTCATAGGAAATTCACCTAGTTGCACATCTAGTGAATTTACTTTGTGTCAAGCCTTAAATTTGAAAAAGATTAAAAATTGACTTAGCGCCTTATTCACACCCCCCCCCCCCCTCTAGTCGCCTGTACCGATCCTTTCACATACTTTGCACTGCATTCATATCCGTTTCCGCCTCTGATGCGGACATCCAACTCATAGTATTAGATGTTCGCACTATGAAAAAATTACAAAATATCAACAAATTTTGAAAAAGATCTTGAATATACGTCTAGGTATTCTAGGTGCCCATATAAAGTTTCATGAAAAAAAGAAATTTTTGCGACCTGTTTTTAGTAGACTTTTTTTGTGCTACAAAATAACTTTCAAGAGATTTTATTAATCTTTTATGCCTACGACATTTCAGATGTCTTTTCTTCATAAAATGTTTGGTCACATGTAAAAGACACAAACATGTACATTCTCAAGGGAAAAATGTATTTTTGAAGAAAAACAAACATTTTAAATGCGTTCTCTAGTTCCTGTGAGCCAAAACACCGCCTCCGTGCAGAGTCCTCTCAATCTGGTAAGTGGTGTTAGTGCAGTGAGTACTAGTAAAGCCCTTGTCAGTCGTCACGACACTGCTACAGAACAGGCTGTGACCAGTGAGTAGTTCCACTGCCTCTATTAAACACCAAATGCTGCATCCAACGGACATCAAGCCGTTGAATATTCTAGAGTAACCAATCCAACGGACATCAAGCCGTTGAATATTCTAGAGTAACCAGCAAACCACAAATGAGATAGCAAGAAGCTCATCACTCAGCACTCAGCAGGCAGAGGGACTGACTAGTACATACACCCGGCCAGAAGACCTTCACAAATCACAGTATTCTTTTTCTCAAACTTCGTCAGCCACCCGGCGAGCGAATCAACTCCAGTGTGATCAAGCTTAGTTATATAAACACTCCCATGCTCTACATGACGATCTTACAACCAGCTCACCAAACAAGGAAAAAGATCACTCAGCTTTTGCGCATTGTAAATAAAACCACAGACAAGGCAAGTGATCACTTAGATAGAAGATTAACTAAATTCTTGAAATAAACCTGTTTGCGATTGTACCAACCATAACCAGTACAACATAAGTTCAAGATCTAGCATACTTTCTGCAAGTAAGCCAGGCCACAAGCACAAACAACAATAATAAAAGGATAACTAACAACTGAAAGTCTACAGGCAAGACAGCGGCTCCCCTCTGTTTCAGGGTTGCAACCTTCAGCAAAATGAAAAGCAGTATATTTCCTCACCAACACTACCAAAATGAAGTCCACTAAGCTGTGAAGTCCACTAAGCTGTGAAGCCGCCACCAGTTTCACAATGTACCTTCAGCACATCCAGCCACACTTCTCACTGAACCCTCTCATGGACTTTTTTGCTGATCAATGCCGTAATCGATGCTCAGCTCCCGCATCGGTGGGATTGTATCCATGGAAAACACCATCAGGTGAGGGCATGATTCATTTTCATTGCCACGGAGAACATACTGGACGAAGACATTGGGGACGATGCTGTGGCTAATGTAGCTAGCAAAATTCCTCCTTCGAGATACGTTGAGTACATAGCTTGGCTCTGGGAAATGGTGGAACTGGGATATGTTGTTATCCACAAGCGCATCAGAGGCGTCTCCCCACTCTCTCCATCTCTTGGGCAACCTCTTGGGATCAATGAAGCAGGCCTCATCCATTGGCACATCCCCTGGCACCACATCTCCACTAAACTCGCATATAAAAGCACCTGGCGGTATCAAGTCCAGTGTCCTGACACCCCACTCCGTCTCCTCGGACCGGAACACCTCCAGCCGGTGCTTCATTCCTCGCTGGGTCAACCGGTTCAAGCAACTCATGGTGCAACCACAAAGGTCACCACACTCGTACACTATTGGTCTTCCCCTGACAAGAGTGTCATCCTCATTGTAGACCGGGCCTCCACCGTTCTTCCTCACGCAGCTGCAGCTGGAACCACATGTCTCGCAGTGACAGCCCTTATGCCGCTTCACCGGCGAGAACTCCAGGGACAATGGCAATTCAGGGTGAGCAATGTAGTCAAAGTCAAGGAGAGAAGTCTCTTGGTCCACATTGTTGCAGACGGGGACAGGGAAGGCCTCCTTGCCATTTGATAGGTCCAGGGAGATGTATCCCTGCGGGAGGACTTGGCTGTCGACCATGTCCTTGATGTTCTTGGCCAAACACCAATTCTTGCTGCCGAGTTGCTCCTGGCCAGGGAGGCGCACGAGCTTGAACTTGCAGATATCGCGGCCAGATTTGCCCGGGCCAAAGGTGGAGTCGACGACCCTGTAGAGGCCGTCGTAGACATAGGCCTTGCGGCTGGGACTTGAGTCGCAGGCGTGGCAGCGGAAGACCCGCACCTCGACGCCGTAATGGTAGCTGCAGTGGAGCGCGAGGTTGCCGCGCTCGAGCCTCTGGTCGGCGTGGTGCTCGACGCGGTTGCGCTGGCGGCCGCCGCTGCCGGTGTACACGAGGACGTCGCCGCCGTCCTCGTCGTCGAGGTACCCGCCGGAGGAGACGATGCTGGTGGCGACAGGCTGACCCTCGCTGACGAGGCTGCGGGGGATGTAGCCTATGCCGGCCTGCGTGGCGCAGTGGAGGCCGACGACGAGGAGCTCGGCGCGGTAGACGAAGGCGTCGCCGACCTGGACGCCGGGGATGCTGCCGACGATGCGCATGTCGCGGTAGAGCCAGAGGTCCTTGTTGAGCATCTGGCTGGAGGCGCGCAGGTCGAAGCGATTGCGGGAGCCGTCGTGGTTGTCCTGGCGCTGGTAGATTCCGCGGAGCGCCTCGAAGGTGAGGCGCGCGTGGCGGACGATGGAGCGGAAGTGGATGTGGTCTTGAGGCGTGAAGGAGGCCATGCTCATGCGCACCATCTCACCGGCGCGGGCGCGTTTCTTGGTGGAGGAGGAAGGAGCGGCGGAGGCGGAAGGTGGGGGAATGGATACCTGTAGGTTGGCATCGTCTTGGGGATTGGGCGCGGTGAGGCGGAGATTGGCGGAGAGGGCGTCGAGTTGGTGCTGAGATTGGCGGAGCTGGAGGGCGAAGTCCGGGTGGTCGTCGGGGGAGGGCTCGAGCTCCCGACGGTAGATATCGCAGAGCTCGGGGGTGAGAGCGGTGGGCGCGTCGGGGTCGGGCTTGGGGATGAGAGCGTTGTGGGCGGTGGGGATGGGGGATGGGGGGCCGTCGGGGTCGGGCTTGGGGGTGAGGAGGATCTGCGGGGAAAAGGATTGCGGCGGCGGCGGCGACGCCATTGGTGCCTCTGCTCTACAACGCCGAATCGCCGAATCGGTGCTCTGTCTCAAACCCCCAGACAGGCACCGCTCTCCCCAGTCCCCTGTACCCCTCTAGGGCGGAAGCAGAAACGGCGGTAGGGTATTTACGTTTTTCAGGGGGCGGATTACCATTTTTATTTTTGTCTATCAATGCTGTCCGGGATACTTTTTGAGCATTCGACTGAGATTGTCTTATGTGTATTTTCTGAAAAGATATAAGTTATACTTTGCAGTAAACTATGGTTGCACATTTTCACCTAGCTGCAACTACACTTTTTCACTGGTGTTTCCGATCCGCAGGTTTGTTCTCCGTCCTATCTAGTACTCCCTCCCGTTTAGAAATATAAGATGTTAGTGTATCTAAACATCTTTTAGTATATACACTAAAATATATCTAAGTACACTCACTTCACAAAACTAAAACATTTTATATTTCCGAACGGAGGGAGTACAACACAATAGTTTCATCTAGTTCTTATGAATCTATTCCATCCTATCTAGTACTCCCTCCGTTTATTAGCTTTGTGAAGCAAATGTATCTAGATAAATTTTAGTGTGCTACACACTAAAACTTGTCTTGATATATTTGCTTCACAAATCTAAAACACCAGGGCCGGCTCTATATATTACGGGGCCCTAGGGCGAAGTTTATAAAAGGGCTCTTTAGGCTAATATATACTTACGCTTATTTAGATATAGTTCCGTGTTTGGGTGTGGATTTTTGGAGCTCGGCTTTTAACAAAATCAAAATCATGATTTAAAGTTTCAAAAAATTCCAGAAAAAATCAGCAGGTAGCTAGAGATGTATCCCACAAGTGTGTAAAATTTTAATTCAAAAGATATTATACTTTGGGCTGTACAAAAATGACAAAACTATAGATCTACTATAGTGGACAGTACACATTTTCAAACTCTTAAAATTTGTCAAAACTTGTTATTTTTGTGTATGCCAAAGTATAAAATCTTTTGAATTGAAATTTTACACACATGTAGAATACATCTCCAACAATATTCAGATTTTTTTTCAGATTTTTATGAAACTTACAAATATGGTTTTATAATTTTTCAAAAAACGAGCTCCATGGAGCTTGAGCTCCAAAAAGATATTGTTTTGAAAAATATTGCTAATAATAACTTATAAGTAGAACCCTAATGCCCTAATCTAGCATGCTTGGTGCTTTGTTTATTGCCAAAAGAGATAAGGATTACCAAACTGAGGGCCACGATATCAACATAACACTGAATTCAGTAGACGTAGTGAGACAAAGGCGACGAGACAACGGCGATCAGGGGCATGAGGCACAGAGAAGAACCTGGGCACCTGGCAAAGAGTCACCGAACAGAGGAGATGAATAGTCAATCGACCGGCAATCGTTGTGTTTGCGTGTATGCTGAGATGGACCCAATCGGTGTCTTTCCTTAACTCTCCCTCACATTGGACTTGTGCATCAGTATTTTTTTTATCTCAACATAGAAAGGCAGGGGTATAGAGTAGGACAGAATCATGGGCCCCTTAAGGCCTGGGCCCTTGGCCGTCGCCCTACCTTGCCATGGTCAGAGCCGGCCCTGTAAAACATCTTATATTTATAAACGAAAGAAGTATATGTTTGTTCTTGTGTTTTCAATTCCGCAACGATGACATTAGTGTGTGCAAGATGGTGCGCCGGTCCGAGGCAAGGTATTAGTGCACAGCAGTGGCAGACCTAGAAATTTTGGTTAGCCAGGGCGTGCAGTTACGAAAAAAATTACGCACATAAACAGCTCTAGTAGAAAGAAATCACAAGGTACAAAAAATATTCAATTATCATAATGAGTGAAATACAAATACCATGAATATAAAAAAATAAAGCACTTAGAACCTACTAACATGGACTTTTGCCATGTGAGACGCCCATGGACAACCGTAATAATATCCGAAATGTCCAAATGGGACCTACTTGTCGGGGGGATGACCCCCGGTAGGGTCAAGAGACTAGAAAGATACAAGGACTATGGTTGACATTATGCCGGTTGACCAAGGAAGGGCCTGGCCGGAATATAAGAGCATCGGCCAGGCCGGCATATATGTGTATCCCGGCTAATGTTCGGATATGCCGGTATAACCGGAATACTTATTGAGGAGTGCCGGCATATGCTTAGATATGTCGGCCTAACTTATTTGATATGTTGTGCAGGAGCATGGAGGCCGGATTACTCGTCCTTCATAGGTCGTTGGTCCGGCATATAGGTCCAGGATATGGCCAACGGTCATATCCGGGATACAGAAGTCAACTAAGGTGTCATGTCCCTATAATCAAGGAGAGACTCTGCCAAGTATGGAGAGGGATCATGTTGACAGGGTGCACAGTGGTGGTCTACCTACCCTCACTGTGCACAAGTACAACCCTTACCTCACAGTGGTAAGGTCACAGTCCAAGAGGTACAAGGTACAGCAAGGGTGAGTCCCATCGAGAGCAATCAGGGAGAAAGTCAAGGGTGTCTGCCTTCGTCAGCTTGCCCTATTTGGAGTGTAGCTGGTGTCCCCAGGTCTCAGGTGACCGTTGTAACCCTGGCCACCACTATATAAGGTGGCACAGGGAGCCCTAGTAAAGGGTTAGTCACTCAGTGTTCCTACACTTAGCAGTTCATCTTCCTCCTCTAGCAGAGAGCTTGGAAGTACCGTTGTTGTATACTCCATCGATCCAAATAAATAACCAGTAGAGCAGGAGTAGGGGTGTTATCTCCTTACGAGAGCCCCGAACCTGGGTAGATCTGTGTTCCTTTCTGTCGTGCTTTTCAGCTCGTTCCCCTCTCCCGAATCCTCCAGCATCTAGTTTGGCCCCCATTTAAGCTATCCCATGGCATATGTTGTTTCACCACGACGACATTTGGTGCCCACCGTGGGGCGGATCGATATGCTGGGTGGAGTGTTTATTCGGACGGGGTCCATGATAGCAGCTTCGGGAGTGCGCGTGGTCTCTGGCCTCGTCCAGAGGCTAGGCTCGCTCAGTTTCATCAGTGACAACGCCGGATGTCTCGGCGGCCGGCCGTTCCCCAGGGATGGCCGGATCATGTCTTTCGGTTCCCACGAGGTGTACGTGGGGGCTGAGAGAGTTTGCAGGGAAGAGGTGCTGATGGCGGCGGATCCGCCGTCACATCGGCTGGCTCACGCTGGGCGTAGCGCTCGCTCAGTAGAGTCGGCCGAGGTGATGATGGCCGGCACATCTGTGCCGCCGGCGGAGGGTGTCGGCAAAGCAACAGCAGCAGCAGCAGGAGATACTCCCCCGGAGCCGCCGAAGGCCAAGAGGTCGGCGCGTCCTCCGTTGGAGCGCGTTGAGAACCTGGCCGGCACTTCCGGCGTGCCGGCTAGGGGCCAGGTGCTTCTTCCCATCATCGATCGGCTTCTCGAGCCGGTGCGATCCGGCGATGATCCGGAGCAGACAAGGGAGGTCTTGGAGGGATCTCGTCAGGCCCTCGTCGACAAGGCCCTAGCCATGCATCAGGAGCGCGAACGGTTTAACCGGCAACTCCGTGAGTATGAGGCAGCCCATGGTTTTACTCCTGTGGTAACCCGGCCTAGCCGGATAGATGAGGTTAGAACTAGAGGTAGAGATCTTAACACTGAGCTAGGTAAAGATGCTAGAGCTAAGAGTCATACTGCAACTAGCACTGTGCCTAAGGTAGTCTATAGCTCACCAGTGAAGAACCTTAGAGCAGCAGCGGAGGTAGCTAAGGACTTATCTAATTTGTCCGGCGAAGCACTGCATGAGCAGCAAGCCTGGCTTAACCATCTTTTGTCTGAAGCTACCAAGCAGCAGGAGGCCTTTAAGAAGGCAAACCCAGGTGCCGGGGCATCCCAGTACGTTGCGTCGGTAGGAGGTGCCGGCGCAAGGTCAAGGGGGGAAGCTTCGTCCCCGCATCCAAGCGCCCGGCATGCCGGAAGTGTGACCTCTGGCCGCCGGGACAAGCAGATCCAGGTGTATGATCCGGCAATCGCCGGAAAGCAAGCAATAGTTCAAAAGAGTGCCGGCCAAGCTGACAAGTATGTCGGCAGCAAGAAGGCTGGCCAGAATATGCCGGCCGGGCAAGGAGTAGTGTCGGCCGGTGGTGGCCGGAGTAATAGTGCTGCTCGGCGTCAGCCGCAAGGTGCCGGGGGTGCAGCACAGCAGCAAGGTGCAGGTCAGCCGAGACATCGGGAAGATGATGGGAACTCCGCCCTTGCCAGGGCGGGATATCAGCAGCAGCACCAGCAAGGCCAGCAGTATCAGCAAGGCCAGCTAAATGAGCAGTGTCAGCCGGAGCAGCAGCAGCAAAAGATGATCGTGGGCCCAATTGCATCCCGGCTAGGACCTCGGTCCTTGGCAGCAAGTGATGCGCGCTTCAAGCTGGACAGGATTCACCAATCAGAGTTGGTGGAGAGGCAAGGAGCTCCGGGTCCAATGTGCTTTGGACCCCGGATTATGGGTGAGCCGATACCTTACTGAAGGAAATATGCCCTAGAGGCAATAATAATATTGTTATTATCATATTTCTTGTTCATGATAATGTTTATACTCCATGCTATAATTGTATTAAGCGGAAACATTAATACTTGTGTGGTTTATGAACAACACCGTGTCCCTAGTACGCCTCTACTAGACTAGCTCATTGATTAATGATGGTTAAGGTTTCCTAACCATAGACATGAGTTGTCAATTAATAATGAGATCATATCATTAGGAGAATGATGTGATGGACAGACCCAAATAAAGCAGAGCAATTAGATCGTGTCATCGTGTTCATCTTTGCGAAGCTTTTCTTATGTCATGTATTGTATTCCTTAGACCATGAGATAATACAACTCCCTAGTATCGGAAGAAAGCTTTGAGGTCATCAAACGTCATCCTATGTGAGGGTGATAATAAAGGTGTCTCTCAGGTGATCGGAAAGTATTTGTTGGGTTGTATGTATCGAGATGGAATTTGTCCCTCCCAAGTCGGAGAGATATACTTCGGGCCCACTCGGTAATCGATATCAACACCGCTTGCAAGCATGTGGTTAAGGAGTTAATCACGAAGTGATATCGGATTACGGAACGAGTAAAGTACTTGCTGTGAACGAGATTGAACTAGGTATGGCGATACCGACGATCAAATCTCGGGCGAGTAAAATATCGTGTGACGAAGGGAATACATATACGGGATTAATTGAATCCTGACATCGTGGTTCATCCGATATGATCATCGATGAATATGTGGGAGTCAATATGGGTTTCCAGATCCCGCTATTGATTATTGATAGAAGATCATGTCTGCATATTCTCGAACCCGTAGGGTCACACACTTAACGTGCATCGACGCTAGGATAGAATGGATAATTGGTTTATGAGTTTTAGTTCGGAGTCTCGGATGAGATCCAGGACGTCACGAGAGGTTCCGGAATGGTCCGGAGAATAAGATTCATATAAAGGAAAGCAGTTTTTGGATTCCGGAAAGGTTTCGGAGTTTATCGGTATTGTACCGGAAGGTTCTAGAAGGTTCCGGAGTGGGACCAACGTGGGCCCACTTGACGGAGGCCTGCGTGGGCCTAAGGGGAAGTGCCCTGGCCGCCTTGGGCCAGGCGCACAAGGCCCCTAAGGCCCAGCCGGCCAGCCCAAGGGGAAACCCTAAGGGAGTCTTCAAAGAAGGAAAGGGGGGAAAACTTGCCCCCCACTCTTCCTACTCCAAGTCGGCTGGGGAGAGGCCAAGGTGGCCGGCCAGCCCCCCATATAAGGGGGGGCAAGGGCGCAGCCCACCACCAACCTCTGAACCAAACCCTAGCCGCCAACTGCTGCCCTCCCTCTCTCTCTCTCCCGACTGCGCGTAGGCGAAGCCCTGCCGCAGAAACTCTCCACCATAAAGCACCACGCCGTCGTGCTGCTGATCCAATCTATCTCTCCACCATACTTGCTGGACCAAGGAAGGAGGAGACGTCGCTGCACCGTACGTGTGCAACTCTCGGAGGCGCCGCCACTTGCGGCGCAGGATCGGATCGGATCGCGAGGAGGAGACGGCTTGTACGACTACGTCATCCACGTTCTTTTGAACGTTTCCGCTGTGCGATATCTTCAAGGGTATGAAGATCTCATCTACCTCTCTCGTTGATTACATCTCCTAGATTAGATCTTGGCTTTCTTGTTCGCATCCGTAGGAAAATTTTTGATTTACTATGCTGCGAAACCGTCCAGTGGTATCAGAGCTAGATCTATGCATAGATGTGTTTCACGAGTAGAACGCAACATGCTTGTTGCGGGCGTTGATGTTTTCTGTTGCAAACCTCTTGTTGTGTATCTCTTATGGCGCGGTATAGTGAGATCGAAGCGGTCCAGGCCAACTTTACGCGACCGCGTTCGCGAGACCGGCTCCGCACTTGACGTGTGGCTTGTTCCACACATGCGGCTGGTGGATGCCAGTTTCTCTCACTATAGTAGTCATGGGACTTACATCGGATGTTAGCAACCATAATATCACCGTTGTGGCTTTTCGTAGGTAAGAATCGTTCTTAGCTTGCTACTCCCATAAGCCACGTAAAACATGCAACAACAAAGTAGAGGCGTCTAACTTGTTTTTGCAGGGAGTGTTTTGTGATATGGTATGGCCACAAGATGTGATGTGATATATGTGATGTATGCGATGATCATGTTTTGTAATCTTTCACGACTTGCATGTCGATGAGTTCACAACCGGCAGGAGCCATATGGTTGTCTTTATAATTGTGTATGACCTGCGTGTCAACTTCTTATACGCCATGTAATAGCTTTACTTTATCGCTAAGTAGTTAGCAATAGTTGTAGTTGCTATTCGTGGTGGAGGCAATCATGGTGGAATGATGGAGATCATGCCGGTGCGCACAAGATGGAGATCATGGCGCGGAGATTGGCTATACCATGTCACATAAAATTATATGCATGTGATGTTTATCCTTTTATGTATCTTATTATGCTTAGATTGCGACGGTAGCATTATAAGATGATTCCTCACTTAAAGATCAAGATAAAATTGTGTTCTCCCCTCGTATGCGCCGTTGCGAAAGTTCGTCGTGTTCAAGCATCTCGTGATGATCGGGTGCTATAAACTCTACGTTCACATACAACGGGTGCAAGCCAGTATTTGCACATGCGGAGATACTTGGGTTTGACTTGACGAGCCTAGCATGTACAGACATGGCCTCGGAACACACGGACCGAAAGGTCAAGCATGAGTCATATGAATGATATGATCAACATGTTGATGTTCACCATTAAAGCTACATCATTCACGTGATGATCGGTCTCGGTGTAGTGAATTTGGATCATGCTTCACTAAACAACTTTGAGGGATGTTGAATTTAGTGGGAGTTCATTAGTAATTTGATTAACTTGAACTAATTATCTTGAACTAAATCTTGTTGTATTTGCATAAGTCGTTGTAGTCTTTGGCACCGTTTCCCACCGACACTTAGCTTAAATTGAGTTAAAAGAAACTATAGAATTCTGGATAATCTTTTTGGTCTAGTGCCGTTTAGTTAGAATGTCAAGACTAAAGATTAAGTCCTATTGCAAACTTTAGCAAATCTTGCTTGCTTCATACGATTTAATAAATTGTATTAATCTAAGAGCAACGATTCAAGTTTAGTATCTAAAGATCATATGTTTGCCTTCATGATAAATTGATCTTCAAAATTGTTTGAGAATCAAAGTGATCATCAAGCTGAAAGAATTGTTTCAGAAACAAACAAGAAGTGAAAGATATTTGATATCTAAAACTTTGATTGTTTGCAAAAATGATGAAGTATAATTTAGTAAAAGAACATATGCTCATATTGTATGAATATATGTGAAGATTGAAGATGCTAGGCGTCCCGATCACCCAAAAGTTTGGGAAACTAATATTATACTTGCATTCATCCTTATAAGCTATAGTAGTTTCATCATGAAAGTTGTCATGATAAGATGAATGAAAAGGTATCAGCTAAATTGTTTTGCTATACCAAAGGAATACTAAAGAATGGAATCTGGAAGAATACCAATCATATGATGATGGTGATCCACTTCAAAGTGCAAAATCCAAGGCTATTAGTATTTGACTAAAAAAAATCCTTTGGACTATGTGTCAAATGATTGACGCCACTATTGATGTCGATAGATTCTTCTAAAAGGAGAGGAAATGCTAAATAGGATCTACAAAAGTATTTGGTAGAAAAGGAAAAGACTGGAAATGTCCAGCTCAGGTATATAAATGATATACATGTTATAGATGTATTCTTTGCTAGTACATAATGTAATTCTTGGGTATTGGATACTAGATTGTTGGTATGAAATGTCATACAAAGCAACAATACAAGAACTACGATGGCCCCTAAGTAACTAGCAAAAGAATGTGGTAACAATGCGTATCGAGAAACAAATAAGTGTGTTATTATGTTTTTCGTTGGCATAAAACCTAGCCTTCTAGATTTGTTAAGAACTTAATAATTGTTATTTTGTTCCGGTATTATGAGAGCAATGGTTGTTCAAATTATTACCATCTTCCATAATCGATGGATAGATTATTATTATCTTGTTGGTGAAATATACATTTATAACACTGATGCTAAAGGTCGCAAGACAAAACAAATTTCACTTATATGTGACACCGCCGTTTAAGTCATATTGGAAACAAAACATGAAAGAAATTCTATATTGATAGATTTTCGAGTCATTTGATTTTGAATTGATTGACGCTTGTGAGACTTTTCCTAAAGATGATTAAACTCCGTTCGTGGGCCATAGAAAGAACAAGCGACTAACTACATGGAGATCGTACATGTTGATGTATATAGTTCATGTGTGAAGTCAAGCGTGGTGTATTTTCTATTTCATCAATGACTCGAATAGATGTATTGTATATCTACTTGATGAGATAGAAGTATGAAATAATTGAAATTGTTCAATTTATGAAGTGGAAATTGTTGTAACAAGAATATTCAAATAGCATGATTAGATCATAAAGAAGAATATTTGAGTTACAAGTTTAGCAAACATCTAAGAGTTAGAGGAATTGTTCCACAAACTTGCATCATGATAGACACCATATGAGTATGGAGTTTTTGATGGATATAATCAAACCTTGTTTGACATGGTTAGATCAATGATGAAATAAACTACCAATATAATTTGTGGATTATGCTTTAAAGACTACCGCTTTTCACTAAATAGAGCACCATCATAATCCGCTGAAATGACACCATACAAGTTATAGTTGTCTTTTCTTGAATTTTGGTATGCAAGGCATATGTGTAAAATGTTTACAACCAAAATTGGATTAGTAAGTTTTTGTAGGTTATCCCAAAGAAAGTCGATGGGTATTCCTTCTACTATGAACCCAAACACATAGTGATTGTCACTAAAAGAAGTGAATTTCTTATGAAGGAGTTTTTCGCGAAAGGTTTAAGTGGGAGGAAGATAGAACTTGATGAGGTTATTGAATCTGAGCAAGATAATCAGAGTAGCGCAGCACCAGAAAAATGTTCTGGAAGCGGCAACTACATTCATAGCTCACGCGTCTACAATATGTTGTAGTCACGACATCGAAGTTCCTATTTAACCAAGTTGGTCGTAATCAAATAGCAAGATTTGAGGACGAGATATTATTAGATAATAGTAACCAACAATATACAAAGAAGCGATGATGGGCCCTGACTTCGTCATATGAATTATTCTAGCAACAATTACATATTGAGATATGATAGTTGAATAAACGAAACAACGTTCCTCTACTGGAATGCACACCAAGGACGTGTATCTGACACGACCCAATGGGTTTTGTTGATTCAAAGGTTGCTAGATATGTATGCAAACTTCTATGGTAGAAGAAAGCATAGCGAAGTTGGAATCTTCAATGATGAAAATGTTAAAGTGTTAATTTCATCAAGATATTTGAAGATGCTTGTATTACAAGAAAGTAAGTGGGAGCGCTAAGACATATTTCTAATGCTTTATGTAGATGACATATCGTTCATTAGAAATTATGTGTTTTTCTTGATATTGTTAAGTTTTCATTAAAATTAGTTTTTGATGAAAGACTTAGGTAAAACCAGAATATTAAGCATCAATGTCTATACAGATAGATTGAGGCGTTAATATGGTTTTGCCAGAGTACATAGATGAAATATTGAATTTGTTCAATATGGAAACAATAAGAATGGTTCTTGTTGCATGGAAGAGGTTGGAGCAAGAATCAATTGTTTTGACACTTGATGAGTGAAACCACAAGAATGATTTTATCAATCTTGTATACCATGATATGTAGATCCAGATGTGTCCAATGCTCTAAAGGTTATAGCATTTATATGATGATCGTTGGACAATAGTAAAGATATTCTTATGCACTTTTGAAGAAGTAAGAATATGTTCTGTATGCAGAAGTGACAAATGGTTCATTGCAATGAGTTACATTGGCTTTGTCACACATACAAGTAAAATTTTATCTCAATTTTAAGCTATTTGTTTTGAGTTAGAAGGTGGCATAATAAGATGGAAGAAAGTTCCATGATAACTTGGATGAGTTCCAATGTTAATATTGTGGCGGACACTGCAACGAGGGCTAAGTATATAATCGCTTTAGAAGTGGCATAAAAGATGCAAAGTAGATAGTGATAATCCAACTTTTTTTGGCACTGTCGTCTAGGTCATATTGGCGTTAAACGCATGAAGAAACTCCATTCTGATGGATTTTTGGAGTCTCTTGATTTTGAATCATTTGACACGTGCAAGCCATGCCTCATGGGCAAGATGATCAAAAAAACCCGTTCTCCAGAATAATGGAGCGAGCAACGGACTTATTGGAAATCATACATACCGATGTGTGCAGACCAATGAGTATTTCGACGCACGGTGGATATCGCTATTTTTCTAAGTGTGCTAGTACTATGTAGTTCTATTGTATGACAATAGTGACAACATAGTCTCGGCTAAGATACAAAAGTCTCACCAGAAGACTAAGTTTATACGATGCCATCTCATAGAAGATGAGAAATGCGTGCTGACGCAAAATAATATGCAAATACAAACGGACCTGAAAGTGTCAGACCCGTAGAT
Source organism: Dactylis glomerata (assembly GCA_007115705.1). Taxonomy (NCBI): domain Eukaryota; kingdom Viridiplantae; phylum Streptophyta; class Magnoliopsida; order Poales; family Poaceae; genus Dactylis; species Dactylis glomerata. Next base: position 136,492 of record QXEO01000087.1, read on the forward strand.
AAGGTTTACCACGTGCAAGGCATATGAATAACACCGGAATGCCATAGGTGTTAAAGGCGCAAGTATGACTAGATTATTGACTCTAGTGCAAGTGGGAGACTGAAGGAAATATGCCCTAGAGGCAATAATAATATTGTTATTATCATATTTCTTGTTCATGATAATGTTTATACTCCATGCTATAATTGTATTAAGCGGAAACATTAATACTTGTGTGGTTTATGAACAACACCGTGTCCCTAGTACGCCTCTACTAGACTAGCTCATTGATTAATGATGGTTAAGGTTTCCTAACCATAGACATGAGTTGTCAATTAATAATGAGATCATATCATTAGGAGAATGATGTGATGGACAGACCCAAATAAAGCAGAGCAATTAGATCGTGTCATCGTGTTCATCTTTGCGAAGCTTTTCTTATGTCATGTATTGTATTCCTTAGACCATGAGATAATACAACTCCCTAGTATCGGAAGAAAGCTTTGAGGTCATCAAACGTCATCCTATGTGAGGGTGATAATAAAGGTGTCTCTCAGGTGATCGGAAAGTATTTGTTGGGTTGTATGTATCGAGATGGAATTTGTCCCTCCCAAGTCGGAGAGATATACTTCGGGCCCACTCGGTAATCGATATCAACACCGCTTGCAAGCATGTGGTTAAGGAGTTAATCACGAAGTGATATCGGATTACGGAACGAGTAAAGTACTTGCTGTGAACGAGATTGAACTAGGTATGGCGATACCGACGATCAAATCTCGGGCGAGTAAAATATCGTGTGACGAAGGGAATACATATACGGGATTAATTGAATCCTGACATCGTGGTTCATCCGATATGATCATCGATGAATATGTGGGAGTCAATATGGGTTTCCAGATCCCGCTATTGATTATTGATAGAAGATCATGTCTGCATATTCTCGAACCCGTAGGGTCACACACTTAACGTGCATCGACGCTAGGATAGAATGGATAATTGGTTTATGAGTTTTAGTTCGGAGTCTCGGATGAGATCCAGGACGTCACGAGAGGTTCCGGAATGGTCCGGAGAATAAGATTCATATAAAGGAAAGCAGTTTTTGGATTCCGGAAAGGTTTCGGAGTTTATCGGTATTGTACCGGAAGGTTCTAGAAGGTTCCGGAGTGGGACCAACGTGGGCCCACTTGACGGAGGCCTGCGTGGGCCTAAGGGGAAGTGCCCTGGCCGCCTTGGGCCAGGCGCACAAGGCCCCTAAGGCCCAGCCGGCCAGCCCAAGGGGAAACCCTAAGGGAGTCTTCAAAGAAGGAAAGGGGGGAAAACTTGCCCCCCACTCTTCCTACTCCAAGTCGGCTGGGGAGAGGCCAAGGTGGCCGGCCAGCCCCCCATATAAGGGGGGGCAAGGGCGCAGCCCACCACCAACCTCTGAACCAAACCCTAGCCGCCAACTGCTGCCCTCCCTCTCTCTCTCTCCCGACTGCGCGTAGGCGAAGCCCTGCCGCAGAAACTCTCCACCATAAAGCACCACGCCGTCGTGCTGCTGATCCAATCTATCTCTCCACCATACTTGCTGGACCAAGGAAGGAGGAGACGTCGCTGCACCGTACGTGTGCAACTCTCGGAGGCGCCGCCACTTGCGGCGCAGGATCGGATCGGATCGCGAGGAGGAGACGGCTTGTACGACTACGTCATCCACGTTCTTTTGAACGTTTCCGCTGTGCGATATCTTCAAGGGTATGAAGATCTCATCTACCTCTCTCGTTGATTACATCTCCTAGATTAGATCTTGGCTTTCTTGTTCGCATCCGTAGGAAAATTTTTGATTTACTATGCTGCGAAACCCTTCACTTACTACTTCCAGCTTGCGCGTGGCGCGAGGACATACAACGGCAGTACAAAGCCGGAAGATTGGTTGGAGGATTACTCCACCGCAGTGAACATTGCCGGAGGAAACCTCAGGTGGGCGGTACGATATGTACCGCAAATGCTAGAAGGACCAGCCAGGATATGGCTGAATAATCTGCCGGCCGGAAGTATCAACGGCTGGGTTGATTTCGAAGAGCAGTTTGTGTCAAACTTCACCAGTACATACAAGAGGCCTAACCGTCCGCAGCAGCTGGCCAACTGCCGGCAAGGAGTAAATGAGACCGACCGTGACTACCTGACCAGGTGGTGCACATTGCGCAATTCCTGCGAAGGAGTTGTGGAGCAGCAGACCATCATGTGGTTCGCTCATGGGTGCCGGCATGGCACCATGTTGTGGCAAAAGCTTCAGAGGGAAATGCCGGCCACGTTGGCCGAGACAATCAAGATTGCCGATAGTTATGCTCTGGGAGATCCCATGCAGCCCACCCTTGATTCACAAGGACAGGGGCAGACCCAGGGGAACAACAACAGCACCGGGAGACCAGGGCAATACTATCGCTCTGATAACCGGAACAAGAGAAGAGATGAAAGGCCGGATTACCGGTATGGAACGGCACAAGTAGCAGCTGTGGAGGAAGAGCAAGAGGGCGCCGGCAGTAGCCAGCGTTCGAGATATGAGGGCAATCAGCAGCCTCAGCAGCAGCAGCAATAGCCACAGCAGCAAGCGCAGCCCTTCCAGAAGAAGAATGTCTGGATCAACAAGAATGCTGGCGGCGGCGCCGGCCAGAAGAAGCAATGGCCGAAGTATACGGTGGGTCTGGCCATGGACAAGCCTTGTGTGTTTCACACGTTCCAGCCGGGTAAGCCGGCAAATCATTTGACGCGAAACTGTTCATGGCTGGACGACATATTAGCAGGTCGTGCAGGTCCCTGGGGACCGGCTAGACCATCTATCCCGGCAGCTCCATCGCCGTTGACAGGCGCAAATACAGTTGCAGTCCCGCCCAGGCCGGTTAATCCCGGGAATCAGAGCAATGCCGGAAATGCCGGCGTAAATCAAGTAGATCAGAACTATAACCCGGAGTACTATGCCGGAGGCCCAGCAGCGGGCCGGAATGAGTACAAGGAACATGATCAGAGCTACATGGTCTTTGAGACCGAAAGAACAGACAAGCAGAGCTTGTACCGGCGGTGTTTGGAGGTGAATGCCGTTATGTCGGCAGTTCCGAAGCTAATGTACTGGTCTGACCAGGCCATTGGCTGGGACAGGGCAGATCATCCCAGGATCATGCCAAACCCCGGCGGGTATGCTCTGGTGATGGATCCGACATTCGTCGGGCCGGCTAATAACGTGAGATTCAGCAAGGTCCTCATTGACAATGGGAGCAGCATCAATATCATGTACCGGGATACGATGCAGAAGCTGGGCATCAAGGAAAATATGCTGGAGCCAAGCAAGACCACATTCCACGGCATTGTGCTGGGACTTTCGTGTGCGCCGACGGGCAAGATCCGGATGGATGTCATGTTTGGCAACCGGGATAACTGCAGGGTGGAGAACCTCATGTTTGAGGTGGTGGATCTGGAAAGCCCCTACCATGCTTTGCTGGGTAGGCCGGCACTGGCAAAGTTCATGGCCTCTACGCATGTTGCGTATCTGAAGATGAAGATACCGGGGCCCAAGGGAGTGATCACCATCATTGGTGATTACAAGCGCTCGATGGCATGTGCAACAGCCGGATCTAATCTAGCCGAGACTCTGATCATTGCAGAGGAAAAGAAGAGGCTCAAGCGAGCAGTGGAGATTGCTGAAACAGTCATGACCGGCACACCTTTGCCGGGCATGACGAACCCAAGTGGCGGCACTTCTTTTCAAGTGGCCAAGGAAGTCAAGAAGGTGCCTCTGGATGAGGCTTTCCCGGAGCGCTATGCCCTCATCGGGGCAGGTTTGGATCCCAAATAGGAAAGCAAGCTCATCAGCTTCCTCCGTGAGAATCGGGATATCTTTGCATGGTCTACTTCAGACCTGCAAGGTGTGCCGAGGGAGCTGGCTGAGCACGCATTGCATGTGAGACCAGATGCTAAGCCGGTGAAGCAACCGCTCCGGCGGAATGCAGGTGATAGAAGGAAAGCCATTTGGGACGAAGTGGCCAGGCTCCTAGCCTCCGGCTTTATCAAAGAAGTTCTTCATCCGGATTGGGTGTCTAATCCGGTTTTGGTGGAAAAGAAGAAGGATGAGCCCGCCATAGTGAAAGTATGGCGGATGTGTGTCGATTACACCAACTTGAACAAGGCATGTCCTAAGGATCCATTCCCGCTACCTCGGATCGATCAAGTGATCGATTCCACGGCCGGATGTGAACTGTTATCATTCGTAGATGCTTATTCTGGTTTCCACCAGATCCCCTTGTATGAGCCGGATCAAATAAAGACATCCTTTATTACCCCGTACGGGGCTTATTGCTATCTCACTATGACGTTCGGTTTAAGAAATGCCGGAGCAACTTACCAGAGGTGCATGCAAAAGTGTTTGCATGACCAAATAGATAAAAATGTGCAGGTATATGTCGACGATGTCGTCATAAAAACCAAGGAGAGCAAGACTCTCGTAGATGACCTCCGGGAAACCTTTGCAAACTTGAGGAGATTCCGGATGAAGTTGAATCCGGCTAAGTGTACCTTCGGTGTGCCGGCAGGCAAATTGCTCGGTTTCCTGGTTTCCAGCCGGGGAATTGAGGTGAATCCCGGCAAGATTCGTGCCATAGAGAGAATGAAGCCGCCGACAGATTTGAAGGAAGTACAGAAGTTCACTGGGTGCCTCGCATCCCTGAGCCGTTTCATAAGCCGGCTGGGAGAGAAAGCTTTGCCGTTATATCAATTGATGAAAAAGTCCGACACATTTGTCTGGACAATGCAAGCAGATGCAGCTTTCAAGGAATTGAAACATATGTTGTCAACAGCGCCGGTGTTGGCATCTCCGATGCCCAGGGAACCAATGCTGCTCTATATAGCGGCGACCAACAGAGTTGTCAGTGCGGTGGTGGTAGTAGAGCGAGAGGAAGGAGGCAAAACCGTGCAGCGGCCGGTATATTATTTGAGTGAAGTCCTCTCCACCTCGAAGCAAAACTACCCCCATTATCAGAAGATGACGTATGGTGTTTATATGGCGGTCAAAAAGCTCAAGCATTACTTCCAGGAGCACCCAATCCGGGTAGTGGCCGAGGCCCCTATCTCGGAAATCATAGGCAACAAAGATGCCAGTGGCAGGATAGCCAAGTGGGCAATAGAGTTGTCACCATATACACCTCAGTATGATAAGAGGGATACAATCAAGTCCCAGGTGTTGGCTGATTTCTTCATTGATTGGGCTGAGATACAATATGAGCCACCATTGCCAGATGCAAATTATTGGAGGATGCATTTCGACGGTTCCAAGACAATACATGGCCTGGGTGCCGGCATAGTTCTCAGTTCACCCAAGAATGACCAATTGAGATATGTTCTGCAGATTCATTTTGCAGCATCAAATAATGTGGCGGAATATGAGGCACTTGTGCATGGCCTGAAGGTGTCTAAGGACATAGGAATTCGCCGGATTATGTGTTTCGGTGATTCTGACTTAGTGATTCAGCAGTGTTCCGGCATATGGGATGTGCATGATGCAAACATGGGATCCTACCGTTTCCTGGTACAGCAGTTGAGCGGTTACTTCAAAGGTTGTGAGTTCCGGCATGTTCTCCGGGCTCAGAACGACGCAGCCGATACATTGTCCAAGCTGGGATCTTCCAGAGATTCAATCCCGCCCGGCATTTCGTTGGAGCATCTGAGGAAGCCATCAATCAAGCCCTCGCCGGAATCATCGTCCATTTATGTCCCGCCAAGCCCGGAGGATACAGTTCCGATGGAGATAGATGCCGGACTCAGGTCAGATAGCCCGGGGACTGTTCTCTCAGTCCTAGGGACTGGGCCGACATATGCAGTGAGTGCAGTATTCCGGAGTAGAAATAAAGGCAAGGGTAAGATGTGCCAAGAGGTTGTGCCGGTATACCCGAGGACTGCTCCGGCATACCCGGGGACTGATCCCTCAACCCCGGGGACTTCGCAGCCCATGGAGATCGATTATGTGTCGGTCGAAATGATGGAGATAGATCAGGCAGTATTCACTGTCAGGGAAGTGCCCTCATGGGCACGTCCAATCATGGATTTCCTGGTGAATGGTCAAGTGCCAGCGGATGAAAATGAGGCCCGCCGGGTTACAAGGAGATCCAAAGGATATACCATCATCAACAAGGAAATATACAAGAGAAGTACCACCGGAGTGTTACAGCGATGTGTTGAATCTGCTGAAGGGTTGGAGATGCTCCGGGAAATTCATCAGGGGGAGTGTGGTCACCACGCTTCGTCCAGGGCATTAGTGGCGAAGGTATTCCGGCATGGGTTCTATTGGCCGACGGCACTGCAAGAAGCCGAAAACTTGGTCCGGAAATGCAATGGGTGTCAAAGATATGCCCACCAGATTCATCAGCCGGCATCTGCCTTGAAGACTATCCCGATAACCTGGCCCTTTGCTGTTTGGGGCCTGGATATGGTCAGGGCTTTTAAGCCGGCAAGGGGAAAGATGACCCATATCCTGGTCATGGTGGACAAGTTCACCAAATGGATTGAAGTGAAGCCCATAAGCAAGTGTGATGGTCACACAGCAGTGAAATTCTTAAAAGACATAATCTTGAGATATGGTGTTCCCCATGGCATCATCACTGACAATGGGTCGAACTTTGCACAAGGGCCATTTGCCAGATTTTGTGAGGAGGTGGGAATCCGGCTGGACATTGCGTCGGTCGCTCACCCTTGTACCAATGGCCAAGTAGAGAGGTCAAATGGACTAGTGTTATCCGGCATAAAACCCCGGCTGATAGAGCCACTGGAGAAAACTCCGGGATGTTGGCTAGATGAATTGCCAGCAGTGCTTTGGAGTTTAAGGACAACTCCGAATAGGTCAACAGGCTATACACCCTTTTTTCTTGTGTATGGAGCAGAAGCTGTGCTTCCTACAGATGTGATACATGATGCACCAAGAGTGGTGCTATATACTGAGGAAGAGGCTAAAGAAGCCAGGGAAAATGATGTTGATCTGCTGGAAGAAGCAAGAGAAATAACATTATCAAGAACAACAGTATATCAGCAGAACCTCAGACGCTATCATGCGCAGAAGGTGAATCCAAGGAGAGTCCAAGAGGGAGATCTAGTACTCCGGCTAAGGCAAGGCACGGAGGGCCGGCATAAGTTAACTCCTCCATGGGAGGGGCCATTCATTGTGAGCAGAGCTCTGCACAATGATGCCTATTATCTTATAGATGCGCAGGCCCCCAAGAAGGACAAGGTGGACAGGTCCGGAGAAGAAACCAAGCGACCATGGAACATAGCCCTACTCCGCCCCTTTTACTCCTAAGCAGCATAATGTATGTATTTCCATATTTGCTTTTGTACGCCGGCGCTTTATGCCGGCACAAGACTAATGAGTGAAATGTCGGCATCCCGAAGAGAGCGGGCACTGCCTCCGAGATATATCCTTGTTTATTTTCAGTTTTGTTTATATGCCGGCTGGCTTGTTTTGAATGTTTCCTATGTCGGCCTAGTAGTGTGTCGACACCAAAGGCCGCTCTTCGACTTAGCTGCTGTCTGAAACCCGGCTTCATGGCTAGCAGGAGTAGATGCCGGAGATTGTCTACACATGGAAAACAGCTAAGGAAATATAAAGCAAGCGAACCGACATTTATGTTGTTGCTAAAGTTAAAACTTCAAATGTCGGGTGATTTGAAGTCTAAGTTTCCAAGTTTAAGTACTGTATGTTTAATGAAGCAACCTTGAGACTCATATGTCGAAAGCCAAAAAAGGTAGACAAGTAGCCAAGGTTGTGAAGTTGAGAAAACAGGAAAACAAACTCGGTGACTTAGCCAAAAGATGATCCGACATTCATAAACAAGCAAACCAAGTTAAAACTTGTTCAGGTAGCAAACTAAAGGGAAATAGAGTATATATTACATCTGCACCTGGCATACCGGGGATCTGATAAAGCTTAAAGTTTTTCGTGCGGCAAAGTTAAGAAGCAGGGGCAGAAGCAGAGCCGCCGGCTGGTGGAGCTGTAGCAGTGGAGATGTCGGCTTCAGGAGTGCCGGACCCAGCAGATGGAATGGAGCCATCACCTCCGCCCGGGGCAGATCCCTGTTCCGGAATGTCAGTGCCGGCCTCTTCAGCTTCCTCTTCATCTTGGCTGGAGTCGGAGCCCTCAGCGTCGGCAGGAGCCTTGGCGTCGTCCTTCTTCTCCGGCTCGCGGATGTCCTGGACAAAGGCATCGGTGTCGGCATAGTCCACATAGTTGTGGGCCAGTTCCCACTGGCGCCGGATGTGTTCCGGATCCGTGGTCCAGATAGATCCTTCGTGCACAGTGCGCAAAGTCTCCAAATCAGCTTTTTCGTACCAAGAGAGGAAGTAGGTGAGAGCTTCATCAGCTCCCACCCGGGCGCCGGAATCCCGCCATTCCCTGAGGCGAACCTTGGCGAGCTGCAGATCATTGCCGAGGTCGACGGGGTCAGCGGGCGTCCTTTGTCCCGGCCACAGAGCAGAATATGCTTCCTGAGCTCCAAGGAAGAGATCATCGGTGTAGGAGGTCATGGCGTCCTTCCGGGCTTGCAGGGCCACCAACTGCTCCGACATGTCCCAGTTGGCCGAGGTAACCGGAACACCCCGGTTCTCTCGATCCACCTGCAAAGCCTTCTCAACGTCTTCGACGGAAGCAGGAAACATGTCTGAAACAGGACAAGCAAGTTAGCAAAAGGAAAAGATGTGTCGGCTTAAAGATTATGCCAGAAAAGATGTGTCGGCGCAAAGGTTATGTCGGGCAAGATAAGGAAAAGGATTTGAAGCTTACTGGCGAGTTCGGCATTGAGCTGGGCAATGGCAACTTCCCATTTGGTGGCCTGCTCCTTTAAGCCATCCAATTCAGCATGGGTGTTGGATGCATCGGCCTCAGAAGTGACAAGCAGCTCCTGGGCTTTCTTGAGTTGGCCCTCGCTCTGCTCTTTCTCCTCCAGAAGCTCAGCAATCCGGCCCTTCAACTGCTCAACCTCGGCCTTGTGGGCGGCATCCCGGTCATCCAGCTGCTTGGCCACATCCACTGAGGGTGTACAGTCCTGGTGGCGTGCCTCCAGTGCAGCTTTCTCATCTGCAAGGATTTGAAGTTAAGAAAATGTCAAGATAGAGAACAATGGCAAGAGTTAAAGGATTTGAAGTACAAGTGGAGTGGTAAAAGATCCGCAGAATTCGGCATACCGGTCAGCTCCTTCACCCGCTGGGTGAGCGCGGTGACTTGTGCTTCGGCACCAGCTGCAGAACGTCGACAAAAGGTTATGTGTCAGCATATTAAGGTATGCCGGCAGGAGGTGTATTCAGAAGTAAAAAAGGCAAGTCACCCGGTATATAGGGATATATCGGCTGAGGTTACCTTTCTGGGACAGTTCAAGCTGGAGCTTGCTATGCGCATCGGACAACTTCCGGTGCTCGCACACCAAGTCGTGGTACATGTCGGCGCGTGCATTGTTCATGCGCTGCAAAGGTGTTAGGATTTGAAAGGTTATGAGAAAAGTCTAGCATACCAGTACAATTGAAGATTATATGAAGTATTCAGATTGATAAAGACCCGGCACAGGTGCTGCGCACCTATCCCGGCTCTCGGTGACTAGGATTTGAAGCTCGAATCAAGCTTATATCTCGGTCAAGAGGATTTGAAAAATGATTAAGATGTGAGATTGTTGAAGACCCGGCACAGGTGCTGCACACCTATCCCGGCTCTCGGTGACTAGGATTTGAAGCTCGGATCGAGCTCATATGTTGGACAGTTAATTTGAGAACAACTAACTAAAAAAGGTATTGGAAAATCCCGGATGTCCGTATCCCGGACAGCCAACATTTTCGGGGACTAGGGATATATATGCAGAAAAGACTTACGTTGGTGGCATCGGCCAGGAGGTGAAGTCTTTGTTGGAGGCTGAGGAGCTCGCAGGCAATAGGAACGGGCTTCGCGGCCAGGATATCAGCTGGATTGCCTGTGGCCGAAGCTTCGGCCAACTTCTTGCTCCTGGAGTCGGCAGTGTCCATACTGTCAGCGTCATTCCACCTGATGCAGTGCTCCTTAAGAGATCCAAGGCTCTTGTCGCTTTTCGACAGCAGGGAGACGCGTCCCTCAAGTTCCGGCGTATCAAAGAAGCTGGGCCGGGAGCCGGGCCAGGATGCTGCCTTGCCAGAATGCAGGGCCAGGGCAGAGGAGCAGAGGAAGAAGAAGACACTCTGGGGGTAAAAAGAGCAAGTTTACCCCCACCCCCCATATTTATACCGCAGGACCAGAGTCGTGGGGATCGTGGCGAGTGTTCCACTACCCCGACCGTTTCTGCGGTAAGTCGCCACGTGGCGGCACGGAGTGGGGCGGCGGTTACTGTAACCGTGCCACTAGGCAATGATGGCAAGGACTAAATGCACTGTGAACCGTCACATCGTGTGACCGTTCGTGGTGGCAGGGCAGTTGTAAGTTTCGATGCAAACTGTCAGGCATGGCTTCTCAAGGAAGTCTCTGCCCGGAGAATAAGTTCCGTCCGGAATACCCTCAGGGCCGGCCGGATTAACTTTTGGAGAAGGAACAGTGGCCGGTATATGCGCGGATGTCCCGGCGTATAATCTGGTCGTCAGGATATAATGGAGAGTCGGTGTATAACGAAAAGATGATATAATTGAACCTGTCAAGGCTCCACAGTTGAGACTGGGGAACCTCGGCAGCTTCAGGGACTAGTGTCGGGGGGATGACCCCCGATAGGGTCAAGAGACTAGAAAGATACAAGGACTATGGTTGACTTTATGCCGGTTGACCAAGGAAGGGCCTGGCCGGAATATAAGAGCATCGGCCAGGCCGGCATATATGTGTATCCCGGCTAATGTTCGGATATGCCGGTATAACCGGAATACTTATTGAGGAGTGCCGGCATATGCTTAGATATGTCGGCCTAACTTATTTGATATGTTGTGCAGGAGCATGGAGGCCGGATTACTCGTCCTTCATAGGTCGTTGGTCCGGCATATAGGTCCAGGATATGGCCAACGGTCATATCCGGGATACAGAAGTCAACTAAGGTGTCATGTCCCTACAATCAAGGAGAGACTCTGCCAAGTATGGAGAGGGATCATGTTGACAAGGTGCACAGTGGTGGTCTACCTACCCTCACTATGCACAAGTACAGCCCTTACCTCACAGTGGTAAGGTCACAGTCCAAGAGGTACAAGGTACAGCAAGGGTGAGTCCCATCGAGAGCAATCAGGGAGAAAGTCAAGGGCGTCTGCCTTCATCAGCTTGCCCTATTTGGAGTGTAGCTGGTGTCCCCAGGTCTCAGGTGACCGTTGTAACCCTGGCCACCACTATATAAGGTGGCACAGGGAGCCCTAGTAAAGGGTTGGTCACTCAGTGTTCCTACACTTAGCAGTTCATCTTCCTCCTCTAGCAGAGAGCTTGGAAGTACCGTTGTTGTATACTCCATCGATCCAAATAAATAACCAGTAGAGCAGGAGTAGGGGTGTTATCTCCTTACGAGAGCCCCGAACCTGGGTAGATCTGTGTTCCTTTCTGTCGTGCTTTTCAGCTCGTTCCCCTCTCCCGAATCCTCCAGCATCTAGTTCGGCCCCCATTTAAGCCATCCCATGGCATATGTTGTTTCACCACGACGACACTACTAGTGTCAATGCAAGCCTAATAATATGATAAATCACTGGAAAGACCAAAATTTGTCTAGTTTTAACAAATTTAAGAAATAGGCGCTAGGCAGCTAGGAAATTTTTTCTAAGATGGAACACATAATTCAATTACATACTAGGCTCAGCAAATACGCTGGCCGTCATCACACGTACATCTTCGGGTAGCAAATACGCTGGCCGCCATCACAAGTACACCAAAATAGTGTCGTTCTGTTAGAGCATCTCCACCGTTTGAGCCCCCCGGGCCGAAATCCGGCGATATTTTCGCCCGGATTGAATGTAAAATGGACGTGGGTGGAATATAGTTTCCAGTCGCCCCACGGCGTTCGCGGATATAGTTTCAAAATAGCGTTTTCCCGCTACACAAAAGCATCGCCCACACAAGTTTGGCGATCGGATCAGCCACATTCCGGCGATCGAAACAGAAACTAGACTACAACGGGCTTGTCGGCGGTGCCTTCCTGTGCCTCGGGCGGCGAAGTTTCGTCGGCCGCCGGAGTGGACGTCGTCGAAGGGGAGGACGACGCAGTCGACGGAGGGCGGAGGATGGCTTGGCGATGGGCGTCGTACCAAGCCCTCGTCTCCTCGTCCATCGCAGCGTCGTTGCCGCCGATCAGGAACGCAAGGTCGGTGTTCCTCTTCTTCGTCGCGGAGGTTGTCTGGAGCAAGGCGATCCGGGTGCCCTGGTTGGCGAGCATCTCCTTCCAGCGCGCGTCGTACTTGGTGTCGCTCCCGGCGTTGTGCGCTCTCGCGTCGGCCCAGCACTTCTCGAAAGACGCCTGCAATCTGTCGCCTGGATTCCCCGACTTCTTCAGTTCTTTCAGCTTCTTTTGGCCGAGCTCAGGGCGGCCCGCCGACTCGGCAGCGGCGGGAGCGTCGGGGTTGTACGGCTCGTCCTTGTTCTTGGAGAGGGTCCGGTGTACTTCCGCCCACTTTTCGCAGCCCTCGATGCGGGCGAAGACGTTGAGGAACTTGAACTGCTAGCCGTCCGAGTTGTCGCCGTACATGTCGAACGTCCGCCGCATCTGCACAGAGAAGCCAGCGTGATCACAACTCGGCGATCCAAGGTCGACGAAGAAAGCGAGTATAGCATACCTTGTTCTCGAAGTCGGCGCCACTCACCGGACGATCGGCGATCTCCTCTTGTATGCCATGCCACTTGTTGCACGCCGCCTGCATGATCCCCCAATGCGTGGCCATGGCCTTCTCGCCGCGGACCATCACCGTCTTGTTGAAGTAGGGATCGACGATTTTGCGCTCGTCGAACGCCGTCTTGACCCGCTGCCAATATGTGTCAAAGTTCTGATTGGCGCCGGTGATGCCGTTCATGGAAACGGTCTTCCAAGCTTCGGCGAGGCACTCCTCTTCTTTGCCCGTCCATTTGACCCGCGGCTCGGTCGGCGGTGAGTTCTTCTTCCTTTTCTTCCTCCCCTTCGCCGTTGATGTCGGCTCAGGTGTGTCGTCATCCTCCTCGACCTGTGCCTGCTCCTCTTCTTCTTCGTCGACGTCTTGGGTGGCGTCGCTGAACCCGTGATCGTCGATGCCACCCCGCGACGCCACCATCGCGACGGCTTCCGTCGCCCTTGCCTCCTCTTGTGTGAAGAAACCCGGGTTCGCCGCGGCGGCCATGGAGCCCGACGTGATCATGTCGTGCATCACACCGTCATTCGGCGGCGGCATCCCGTAGGAGAGCGGCCCTCGGCGCAGGGCAGGCGAGATGCCCTCGTGCATTGCAGCATCGTACTCCGGCGGCGACGGGGTGAACCTCGACATGGCGGAGATGTAGGTCTCGTGGAACATGGGCGTAGACGCCGCCGGCGAGTAGGTGGAAGGTGAGCCGATCGTACCTTGGGTTGGCCATGAACCGGCGGGGAATTGGCCGACGCGCGGCTGTCCCATGGCCATGGAGACCAGCCTCGCCTGCTCGTCCGCCGCCGCCCTCTTCGCCGCGAGCTTCTTCTCCCTCTCCGCCCTGCCGCGCGTTTCGGCCTGGCGGCGCTCCACATCCGCCGCCCACACCGTGTTTGTCATGCCCGGCGGCCTCTCTTTGGGGGCCCGCGGCTTTCTCGCCTTCGGCGCGCCGTCGTCGGCGATCCTCTTCGGTGGCATCGTGGTGGACGAGAAGAGGAGGAGCTGCAACTGTGGGGGATTTCGGCGGGGAAAATGGGTATATGCGGCGCATTTTGGAGGGAAACGAAATTAATGACGGGGAACTACCCTTTCTCTCGCCGAAACCGCGGGCCCGCTCACCGTTTCGTGCGTTTTCGTTTCGTCCGGAGTCCCCGAGCGCGCCTCGGAAAGCCGGGGATGGTATGGGCTCGCCGGATGGATGAAAGCCCAAATCCGGGCGAAAACGAGGAACCGGGGGCGCGGCTGGGCCGAATACCGCCGTTCGGATGTAAAAAACGGCTGCCGGGGGCTGAGTCGGGGGGGGGGGGGGGGGCGGCTGGAGATGCTCTTACAAACGGGCGCTCGGCCTTTCACTTAAATCCCAATAGTCTAGCCCATTACTAGCCCAGTTTTATTTCTCCTCTACACGTACCGGTACCACTTCGACGAGAAATCATGTTTCCTGTTTCTTAATGACGTCGTCGATCTGATCGCTAGGGAGTGGCTGGCGTGTGCCGAAGAGACCCGGGGCGGCCGCCCCTACTCGCCCCCCTGTTGGGTCCGCCACTGGTGCACAGCGTGTGCAAGATGGGGAGAAGACTTATAGGATCTAGCCATTAGGTGGGATCGTGAGATCAAGATACAAAAAATATATTTAGAAAATGCGAAAAAATCTGAAAAATTTGTACAACATATATATCGGCTGCATCTACAACTCCAAAAAAAATCAGCTTAGAATATAATCTACACTTGAAGAAATAAAAAGGACAAAATCTACTGTGAATAGTGTCAGATTTCGCTAAATAGTGTTTCACACTATTCACACCCAAATTTACCTGTTTTGGCTCTTTATTTGTAGGTCAAATTTAAAGCTGTAAATTTTTCGTGTTGCATATATAGCACAGATGTATGCTGTCAATTGTTTTGAGAATATTTAAATGAGAGTGGATTATTATCTACAAAGGGGGATAGCTACCTCTAGGACGACAGCCGTCCATCGCAGCGGTGAGATTCATGTTATGCGTCTCTATTTGTCAGGCATATGTCAGGTGGTTTGACTAGGTTAACAACATTAGCAAGATGTGGTCTGCTTACCGTTTGAGAGATAACGTACATCAGAACGGCTGTTTTTGTTTCTACAGCTAATCTAAATTATCTCTACTATATTAATTGTCTACAGGTGATTGTCGCCTGCCCGGTACGTCGTCCTCATCCCAACCCACCCGCATCATGCAGAGCGAAGAAATCTCAGGCCAACGAAAAAAACGCCTCGAGCGAAACGGAAACGCCTCGAGCCCGCAGAAAATCCAAACGCAACCTGAAAAAAACAGTGAGAAGGGAAAAAGAACTACCACACCACGCACGCACACACGCACGACTTGCCGGTTCCGTCGTCACTGCGCGCCGTTCCGTCGTCGCCTCTATCATACGCCCATGCCCAGGAACCGCTCTGCACAAATAGTCGCCGTTGTTGCCCCGCCCCCCGGAGTGCCACGCCGCCCCTCCCATCGTCGCGTGGGTCGGAACGGCGGTGGCGACTCGCAGAATCAACGACGAGGAGATGGGGAAAGGCGGCGGCAGCAAGGCCCTGATGGGAACGGAGTGGCCAGATCGAGGTAATCTCTTCCCGATCTCATCTCGTGTGTGCTCTCTTGTGTCTCCTCTTAATGTATTCCTCTCTCTGCTCGAACGGACAGACGTCATGGGTGTGCGGTGGCCTGAGGAAGCGCCCGAACAGCGACCAGATGCGCAGTGGTGAAAGCTTGCTGCACTTGTGGCGGCCTGAGGTATGCCCAGGAAGCTGGAGGACGGGCGAGGGCCACCTTACTGAGCACGCACAGGGCGGCCGTTGCCCGAGGTCGCCTCCCACCGGTGGTGGTTGAATAGTGAGGCATCTTCCCTGTTCATTCTTCCCTTTGCTCTATGCCCTTCCCGTCTATATCTCTCACTTTTTTTGGTCAATTGTATGACGCAAGTTCATCATATTTTGTTGCAATCTGTGCAAATCATAGGTGGAAGTATGTTCACAAAAGCTTGCATTTTAGTGGCTGAGGCAAGCAATTTTCAAGGATTAAACATCCGATCAGATTTGGAGTAGAGTGTGGATTGATAATTTAGAGGTAAAAGCTCTGTAAACCTTTATTCTTTGATTCTGGAGCATCCGTAGATTGTTCAGTTTCCTCTAGATGCAAAATTGCTTCTTGTTCTGTGAAAAGGACACATAATGCAACCCTTTCATATTCTTGTTTTTTCTCTGTGGCCATTGCGTAATTTAGTCAAAAAAAATTCCATGGGAAACTTGGAGTACCGATGAGCTGTATAGGATGCTCCTAAATTCCTCCTTGGTTACCTGGATACCATGTTTGTATCTCCATTGCCTTTCATTGCCATTAGTCCATTACTCTTCCGCAGCCCCTTTCCTGAAACTGGTATTGTAACCTGCTTGTAAATTCATAAGATATTTTCTGACTTTTACTATGGCACGTTATGAAAGACATGTCAATAAAGGGCTCTTGCAATTTAGATTCAAATTGATGTGCGGATTAATTTGAGCATATTGAAATGCTTCTGGTTAATTTTGTTGGTTCACGTTGTTTGCTTGATTCAGCAGTCACTTCCGTTGGCATGCACGCGGTTCCTTGAATTAAATTGGTGCCTTCTGTTCAGAAATTCATTATCTTTGCTATGTAGCATTTTTATATATGCAAAATTTCCTAATCCTATATCTGCAAATTCGTATATAGAAGAAAATGTTTAACTCTATTTTACAATTCCTAACACTAAGCAGGAGACGTCTATGTCAATTTCTGTATTCAGCTCACTTAAATATGGTCATCATATCTGGTGTACTTCTCATGGTACATGTCACTGTAGTGGTGCTAAGGGTTCATCAAATTGTGACAATTTGGTGAGGTAAATTTACTAAGAAAATTGGTTGAGAATAAATAGGACACAATCAATCATCTGATGAAGTTATACTCAACGTATATCTTCTTTCAACACAACAATAGTAAATATATTTGCTTCTCCTACTCTTCTTTGATTGTATGAACTGCATATACCAATTCCGTATTTAGATAAAGTGTGAGTCGAGGCCGGGAGATTTTAATGTGCCGCGTTAGATGATATAGAGCTTGGATTTTTTTGTTTTTACTAGCGAAGTGATAAAGTATGATGTTAACAACTTCTGACATACTTCTTCCCGTTCATTATGATGCCCAACTATCTACAATGGGAGCTCTTCTGAAGTCTAGATGCTGACACAACCTTGTGCCTGCATTGCACATGAAATGATTCAGAATTATGTTGTATTAGCCCATATATTGCAAATAATTTCTTTGTCAATTATCAACTCAGCTGACTGCATGCATGTCCAAGAAATATCATGAAACAGAGGTTGTTTTTGTGCTCAATAGAAACTTCTGCAGGCAGTCTAACCATTCTTTGGACAGCGGGTCGATCCACTCATGATCACCAATGGGCTTCAGTTAGATTATGGACGTTTGAAGCAAGACAAACCAGTGTGGCAGTGGATCTTAGCCAGAGGGAGCTGCCACGAACACTCCAGTGGATAATGACTCTCAAGCTTGGTATGCCTTCTTGTTTCACCCCTCTATTTTTGCAAAGTTGTTTCACCTCTCGTGGTCTCGTCTCTGTAGATATACACATAACTGTACAAAACTAAATATATGTATCTGGTTTTCTAGCAATAAATATCATAGGGAGACATTACTGTACTTCATTCCTATGGCTGCTTATCGGGACCTTACACTTGAGTCCCCAAGAGAGGGAGCCATTCAATCTATGTATCCGGGGAGACATTGCAAATATCTAATTTCCTTATATTTGTGTTGCCCCTCTTATTTTTTAACATGCCTTTTGAATTTAAAGCACGACTCCATGACACTTCTTTTCTTATTCCAGATGTTGAAGAAATTGACTAATCAATTGAATGGTGGAAAACTCGAGTTGAAATACCCTCAACACTTAGGAAAAGGTTTGTTAACTATTATATTATGCTTGTTTGTTTGGTTTCCATAAATGATTTGGGGGGGGGGGGGGGGGGAGGAACGTGTTCCTGACTCTACTTGTATTTCCACCTTTGCATCCAGTGTACAAAAAAATCTTAAATGTTTCCTTGTTATCTGTTATTGCAGCAGAATAGATTTTTTCTAAAGGTTATTTGTTGCTAAATCTCTTTCAACTCACTAAGGTAAAAGAAAATAAATCACGAGTGACATCATGTATCCTTTTGTTTCAGTTCTCTGTTGTGTACATGGTTAGTCAGCATATCCTAGATTTCTGATGGCTCATTCACATGTTCTAAAGATAGTGGTCAAGTTATTTCAGTTCGTGCATGGGATGCATCCTCGAGTTCAGGTCAGTAATGCATATGTGTACAGTTTGTTTGATTGGAACATGATTTTTTTTTTATCATTCTTGTAGTCTGCCTTGCAGAACTGGTAGCTTGCAGTTCTCAAGTACCCTACCATTCCGTACTCTTAGTGCTGGACTACTGGTTCTTTGCTACTAATTGTTCCATTGTTTCATGTGTGGATCACTTGCTTGCAAGATATCTTGAGCATTCCCTATTTTTCCAAATGAAGATGTTTCAAGGTATTGGCTATCCAGGACATATTTGTATTTCTCACTGAAAGGTAATATTTTTTTTGCTGAAAGAAAATCGATTAATGCAGGTTCAGAATAGTGGATGAGTAAAAGCACTAGATTAAAGTCTGGCCTTTAAAGCTTCACTACTCCTGGAGGACCTGCAATCCTGCATACCCAACAAGAGCAGTACGGCATGCAGACTTGGATTTACGTTATCCCTATGGGTGCCATCTTATTTACTTGCTGTACTTGGTTCTCCCATATGTAATCTAGAAAACATCATTGAAATTATGAAATTTGTCGTCGATATCATGGTTTGCTCAATGTATGTACAAAGTTTCATATTTAACTTCTTTGTCAAGAGTAACAAAAAGAGACTATTTCTGTGAACTTCAAGGAATCAGATTTGCCAATTTTTTTGTTTTTATTACCCTTCACATGGAATATGTTTGAACTTGGAATGTCAGGCACATGTAGAGAAAACTTAATGTGCATCTATGAAAAATTTGCTTTTTTAAAAATGTGATGTTTGTTTGTCGGATTATTGAAAGATGGCAAATATGGGAACAGTTGTTCCTCCCGATGATATGCCACGCAACCAATATACTGTTCTTGTCAATTTATATCACTCCTTTTATTCATGAAGCATGACATGTGCGCATACTGTTATATGGAGTTGTTGTGTGATGACGGGCACTGTTAATTTCTAATTTGCTGGTGATGAAATTCAGTCGGTTTTTCCTTCTACTGAAGGTTAACAGGGTATACAACTAGGTTAAATTATTTCCGAGCCTTATCTTTTGAGATGCAGAGTGTCATGAAAGTAAGATGATTTTCTAAATAGTTCTTTGATGCTGCTACTAGAGATGGTAAAA
Source organism: Dactylis glomerata (assembly GCA_007115705.1). Classification (NCBI taxonomy): domain Eukaryota; kingdom Viridiplantae; phylum Streptophyta; class Magnoliopsida; order Poales; family Poaceae; genus Dactylis; species Dactylis glomerata. The sequence goes on from QXEO01000087.1 coordinate 155,721, forward strand.
CTGTTTTGGTTGCTTGTGGAGTCTGTGGTGTTCAAACCTAAAGTTGTTCATCACATCTTAGATCAAATAATGAGACATAAAGGTCAGAGTAAAGGACCAACTTATGGGCAGCAACACATTGTGGTTTAGGTGTTTGATAAATGGGCGACAATGTATTGACATTGAACTAAGACGTGGTTTTTTGGTCCCTGAGTCTACAAGTTTAGAGTTTAGTGCCAAAAAAAAGAAAAAAAGAGGACCGTAGCAACGCACGGACATTCAACTAGTACTGTATTAATTATCTAGAGGTGATTGTTGCCTGCCTGCCTGGTACGTCCGTCACGCCACGATCCACGCAAATAGGAAATAGCGGCGTGAAAAAAATGGAGAAAAATCGCCCACCTCCCACGCCCTCACGCCACGATCCCCTCAAAGTTCTATCCACCGAAGGCCACCGTCAACTTCCCATATCGCCATGATGCTCCCCCAGCCTATCTCCACCTACACCGCCACGGCGCCACCTGCCGTGAGCCGCCCAGCGCTCCCCTGCGTCGGCACGAGCTTCAGGCCCTCATCAAAGCAAGGCCATCCCCCGCCACCGCCTCCGCCGTAGGCCCAGGCCTGGTAACCTCCACAAACAAACACCGATGTCGGTCCCGCTCCCCCAGAGCGCCATCTCCCATCCTCGCGCGGGTCGGGATAGCGGCAGCGACTCCCGCAGAATCAGCGATGAGGATATGGGCCGAGAGCGCCGCCGGCGTCTTGACTGTTGTTGCCGAAGTTCTTCAGTGGAGGTCCAACAAACAGCGTCACTGGCGGTCAGCGCGAGGTGGCGTCTTCGTCGGCCGAGAGTGCAGCCGGCGCCTTGACTGCTGCTGCCGGAGTTCTTCGGTGGAGGTCGAGTTGGTGTAGTCTCGTGGCGAGATCTGTGTCACGAGCGCAGCCGACGACTTGACTGCTACTACCGGAGTTATTTGGTGGAGGTCCAGTTGGTTAGTATCGTGGCGAGATCTGTGTCACGAGCTCCATGGTCTCTGCTTCGTATCGTTGGAGCAAACCGTCGGTGGCAACACCAAGTCCAAGACACCCTTTTGATAGCTAGGTGCAGGTAGTATTCAGGCATCTCTCTCTAATCCTGGGAGAGCAGGTGACGGGAAGGCTGGTGTGGAGAAGCATCGGCAATGGGGCAATGGTTGTGGATCCGTGGAGATTGGAGAAGCAAAGATGGGGGCAGTGTTGATCGGTGTACACTGTTTCTATTGTTTGCTATCTGCTACTAGATGTGCACACATGGATGTACTGAATTGGATTTTTGCTCTTCAAAACTGCTATCAGATGTCAACTGTGAGTTGCTACTATCAAAAATTGCTAGCTGAAAATTGGCTATTGAAAATGTTGCTGAATAGTATTGCTAGCTGAAAACTCCTGAAAAGTGTTATCGGAAATTACTAGAATGCTATCGAAAATTGTTGGCTGAAAATTGCTGCTATTGAAAATTGTTGCTTAATATTGCTAGCTGAAAATTCCTGCTATTGAAAATTGTTAAAAATTATTTTGGACTGTCCTCTTTACGGAGATGGGTTAAATCTTGGTGTCTGAAATATATTAACATGCATGATTTTACCAAATTAATGGGTAACTAATATGTGGTTTTGTAGAATCATTCATGTTAACAGTATATATAACTCAAAAGAGGGTTTTTTTTGGGGTGAAACTATACTATAGTAAAAAATAACAAAACCGCGACAACCAACAAAGTACACTTATTACTCTATCTTGTTAACCTACTATCGGTGCATATTTTGGATAGTAAACAACTTATTTGGTCAGCTATGTGCCAATCATGTTTGTGGCGTAGAATCGAATTCCAACACCCCCACTGATGCTACCGATTGATGAAGTAAATAACCGGCCAGTTGGGAACCCCAAGAGGAAGGTGTGATGAGTATAGCAGCTTGTTTTCCCTCGGTTAAGAAACCAAGGTTTAATCGTTCAGGAGAAGAGCAGACAATTACGACTGAAGGTGATGCTTGCTAGTTTGCGACAGCTTCGGACAATTTATATATGGCGTCTCATCCAAGCTTTGCTTGCTAGCTGCAACGCGAAACCTGCACACAACACAACCAAGTACTTTGCTCCCAACTTGCGATGAGGTTGTCAATCTCACCGGTTTGCTTGAAACAAAGGTTATGAGCGTATCGAGTGGAAAACAGTAGAGTATGCGAGTAAAGTAAACAGTGCGAGTAAAGTAAACAGGTGATAGCAATATGATGGAAATAGGACCGGGGTCCACAGTTCACTAGTGGTGTCTCTCCATAAGATAAATAACACATACTGGGTAAACAAATTACAGTTGGGCAATTGATAGAATAAAGATAAACGTGATATGTCAAGAAGATCACTATGAGATTTACTCTGGACATTACAACAAAATACATAGACCGTCATCCAACTGCATCTATGACTAATAATCCACTTGTGGCGAATCAATCCGAGAACTCCACAAGTATTAAGTTACGAACAACAGATAATTGCATTAAGCAAAGTGTGTAATGTAAACAAAGCATATGCCCTTGAGCATATGAATGTTGTTTTCTCCCTAGTAGCAACAGCACATCTACAACCTTAGAGGTTTCTGTCACTCCCCAGGTTAAATAGAGGCATGAACCCACTATCGAGCATAAATACCCCCTCTTGGAGTCACTAGCAACTACTCAGCCAAGATAGCTACTAACAATGGAGAGCATGCAAGATCATAAACAACATAGAGATAACATAAGATATATTTTAGTATAGCAACTCAATCATAACACCAATATTCATCGGATCCCAATAAACCAAACATGTAGAATTACATAACGGTGATCTCAATCATGTAGGGCAGCTCATGAGATCTAAACTTGAAGCACATGGTGGAGAAGACAACCATCTAGCTACTGCTATGGACCCATAGTCCAAGGTAGACTACTCACTCATCGCTCCGGAGGCAAGCATGGCGATGAAGAAGACCTCCGGTAGCGATTCCCCTCTCCGGCAGGGTGCCGGGAAGAGCTTCTGGACCCTCCCGATCTTCGGGTCGACGGCGGCGGCGGATCGCGATGTGTTCTGGAAAATTGATCGGGTACTTAGGTTTTTCCCGTCGGGGGGTCTTTATAGGCGAAGGGGCGATGTCAGGAGTGGCCCCAGGCCTCCTCACACCATGGCGGCGCGGCCAGGGCCTGAGTCGCGCCAGCCAGGTGTGAGCCTGGCCTGTGGCCCCTCTCCTACTTCTCTTCGGATCTCTGGAAGCTCCCGGACAAAATAAGACTTCGGGAACTTGTTTCGTCCAATTCCGAGAATATTTCCTGTGTATCACTTCTGAAACACAAAAATAGCAGAAAACAGGGAACTGGTACTGTGGCAACTTGTTAGTAGGTTAGTTCCAGAAAATGCATAAAAGTGCCACTAAGTGTAACGAAACAGTAGGCAAATGGTGTATAAACAAGCATGGAGCATCAAAAATTATAGATACGTTGGAGACGTATAAAGCATCCCCAAGCTTAACTCCTGCTCGTCCTCGAGTAGGTAAGTGATAACAAAAGAATAATTTTTGAGGTGACATGCACCTACACAATCTTGATCATGTATGTAAGCATTTGTGAGCTGGGATCATAAGAACTTAAAACATGGGCATGAAAGATATAATCTTGACAATATGAACTTAGCAACCATGTTGTAAACATGCAAATGAACACAAACAAAAGATCATGAAAATGAAACAATGAAAGTCAAATGTGTGTTCAAATCATAAGGAAAAACATACAAATGGTTTTCAGCTTGTCCTTCAAAGAGAGCAAAACATAAATGCATAGGACACCTTCAAGTTTAAGAGGGCGACTAGATACAAATAATTTGAGAACAAGTGAAACCAACAATATGAATCAATCAATGAAAACTTTGGGACAATGCACATTATACTAAGAATGAGAACTATGCTCTCTTAATGGTGCATAAAGATAGAAGGTGGTGACTCAACATAAAAGTAGAAGAAAGGCCCTTCGTAGAGGGAAGCAGTGATTGCAAGTTTTATAACCTTCAAAAATTATGGTACTTACCGGCTTTGAGCTCTCATTGCCCCCATCATAAGCATCTTCAATGGTTAAAGTTAATGCGAGAACAATTATGATGCATATGCTTGACAAATCATAAGTTGAAACCTCGTGTCCCGTGAATACGAGTACCCTAACCTCATGCTACTTTACTTAGAGTCCCAAGCAAGGCTCTTGTCATTGTAAATATATGCATATCATTGAGAACCGCCAATGGGGTACCTCCGTACCCGATGACATGGAACAAGCCCACATCAAAATGACAGGACAAGCAGACAATGAACACCTCGACATCTCTTTTATTTTCCATTTGTTTAGCTTTTTATTGTGAGATGCGTCGTCGAATGTTCACCATGGGTATGCTGCAAATTTCCACCATGAATTATGCATGGCTTAGATTAGCGGCCCGGCGTTTCCCTAACACATATACAAACTCCATGATCCCCACAAGATTCCTAATTCATTTCACACCGCGGGCATCCATAAATAAAAGATCATGATATCAACTCAAATAAGAAGTGCAATGTTGAAAGCTTGCCCATGACTGCATGGCTGGGCTAGTCTCCAACTTACAACTTGCAAGCATAACAACTCAACATAAGAGACCACAATGTCAAATTTTTAAGAACAGGAAAAAGTAAAGTGTGCCTTCTGGTTCGTGAGAGCTTTACTGACCGAATTTCGCATAACACTGGTAAGAGTTTAATTTAAAGAGAAAATAAAAGCAAGTCAAATTTACTTGGAATAGCAAATTGCTAGTAGGTATGTATGGTGGACACTTTGGCAAACTTTGGCTTTTAGGAGTTGGATGCACGAGTAGAGCTCATACTCAGTACAAGGCGAGGGCTAGCAAAAGACTGGGAGCGACCAACTAAGAGAGCAATAATGGCCATAATCATGCAAAGCGACAAAGCGACATTAAAAGAAGCATAAGATGGCATCAAAAATCAAAAACTAAATGATCATAGAGGCTATTGGCGACTTTGTAAGAGTCTAACATGTGTGAGCATGCGCCAAGTCAACCCAAATAAAGCATCAAGGAGAAAACCAAAATAATGCTTCCATACAATAAAAACAACGCATGATTTTTTCAAAGGCTCATTAAGCAATCTCAGTTATTTGAGACAAGTCATGCTACAGCAAAACCACTAAGCATACTATCAAAAAGACATCAAGCATGACATGAAAAAGCCTAAGCCACAGTCTACACAAGCTCCTTCTTGTACCACTATTTTGCATAAAGCTTTTTCTCTTTTCCAACACCATTTGAAATTTTTATAAACACCTCTTTTGATGAAAACCAATAAAGATCAGAGGCAAAAATACACCTTGATGAAAAGATATGACAAGGTCTGAACGCAAATCAAGGCAAAAACGAAAACCAAAAGCAGTAGCGGAAAAAGAAGAACACCCGGTGAAATTGTAAGAATGAAAACGGAGTGTTCTTTGCAAATGAAAACGAGTACATCTCCTCCAAAGGAAATTTGTTGGGGTCCAACCATTTATTGCAGCAAACAAACTAAACTAACTAAGAAAACTAAAACAACTGACGCTCCAAGAAAAACACATAGTGCATGAAGCAATAAAAATATAGTGTTTTGAAAGGTGACCTGATTTTTGCCGATGAAGAAGGGGTGCCTCGGGGGCATCCCCAAGCTTTGACGCTTGTACTTCTTGGATATTTCTTGGGGTGATGCATGGGCATCCACAAGCTTGAGCTTTTGTCCATTCTTCAACTCATCTCATCATTCTCCAATCCCTACACTTGAAAACTTCCTTCATTCAAAACTAAACACAAATCTATTAGCAACATTAGTGTAGCATAACATATAATCAACCTATTTTTGCTTCAGGTTTCAACCCAAAACCACCACATATATATCACATACTACTGTAGCAACTTTCCCAAAAGTTTCGTGATCAAAAGAACTCAAAAGAAAGCGATAAAGCGGCAAACACAAATATTGGCAGAAATCTGTCAAAACAGAACAGCTGACAAAGGTCGAATTTTTGAGGGGTTTTCTGTTGCTCAAACCAAAAAGTGTTCACTAACGAAAGTTTGGATATAACCTGGGGCATATGCACAAGAAATTGCAGGTCCAAAAGATATACAGAGAATTTATACGAATTTTTACGGTGCAGCACCGAAAACAGTTTCAGGACAGCAACATCCCCAAATCTTTACCTCACTCGAATTAGAGGCTTCTCTTGGCACAAAAACGAAATAAACAAGATAAGGAGCGGTCATTACAGTAGTAATGACTTCCAAGACTCAAATAAAAGAAAAAGTACTGAAAATAAAACATTGAGTTATCTCCCAAGAGTGCTTTTCTTTAACGCCTTTGAGCTAGGCGCAGAAAATTGCGAATCAAGTAATAATGAAAGGGGGATCAGGATCCACTATAGGAATAAAGAAATGAATACTATCCAATTGAGGTTTTGAGTATCCCTTGTAGTCACGCTTTGGTACACTATTTTCATCAAAAAGATTTTCAGGACAAATCCAACTAAAATTAGTTACCAAAGCATTATGAATTCCTACAAGCTTACAAGGTATTGGCAATCTAGAATCTTCGTTGGGTGTACCAATAATTTCAACAGGCAAGCCAAGCTTATTAAACTTCTTAAAAACTTTCCTAGCCTCAATTGCAACATCTCTAAATTCTACGCGCAAAGTTTCCAAGATAAAAGCTTTCTTTTCGGGATCCTCAATTTCGTGAAGCTGAAGGAACATGTATTGCATGAAAGGATTAAGGCTAGCAAACCTAGCTTCTAACATGTGAACTAAATAAGCAGAAGCAACTTCATAACTAGGAGCTAGCTCAACCAAAGACTTTTCCTCAACTTCCTTATGCATACTAATGTGATTAAAGAACTCCTCAATGTTACTTTTTCCAATAATTGAACCACTACCTACTGAGAGGTCCTCCAAAACGTACTTAGGGATCAACATAATGAACTAAAAGTAAAGAAATAACAACTACCAAGGATTCTAATTTTTTTTGGGTTTTTGATATAAAACGATGCAGGTAAAATAAATAAAGTAAAGCAAAATAATAACAAAGTAAAGGATGTGTGTGTGAAAACTCCCCTTGCAGAGGTCTTCCACTCTTCCCCGGCAACGGCGCCAGAAAAGAAGCTTGATGCTACCGATTGATGAAGTAAATAACCGGCCAGTTGGGAACCCCAAGAGGAAGGTGTGATGAGTATAGCAGCATGTTTTCCCTCAGTTAAGAAACCAAGGTTTAATCATTCAGGAGAAGAGCAGACAATTACGACTAAAGGTGATGCTTGCTAGTTTGCGACAGCTTCAGACAATTTATATATGGCGCCTCGTCCAAGCTTTGCTTGCTAGCTGCAACGCGGAACCTGCACACAACACAACCAAGTACTTTGCTCCCAACTTGCGATGAGGTTGTCAATCTCACCGGTTTGCTTGAAACAAAGGTTATGAGCGTATCGAGTGGAAAACATTAGAGTATGTGAGTAAAGTAAACAGTGCGAGTAAAGTAAACAAGTGATAGCAATATGATGGAAATAGGACCGGGGTCCACAGTTCACTAGTGGTGTCTCTCCATAAGATAAATAACACATGCTGGGTAAACAAATTACAGTTGGGCAATTGATAGAATAAAGATAAACGTGATATGTCAAGAAGATCACTATGAGATTTACTCTGGGCATTACAACAAAATACATAGACCGCCATCCAACTGCATCTATGACTAATAATCCACTTGTGGCGAATCAATCCGAGAACTCCACAAGTATTAAGTTGCGAACAACAGATAATTGCATTAAGCAAAGTGTGTAATGTAAACAAAGCATATGCCCTTGAGCATATGAATGTTGTTTTCTCCCTAGTAGCAATAGCACATCTACAACCTTAGAGGTTTCTGTCACTCCCCCAGGTTAAATAGAGGCATGAACCCACTATCGAGCATAAATACCCCCTCTTGGAGTCACTAGCAACTACTCGGCCAAGATAGCTACTAACAACGGAGAGCATGCAAGATCATAAACAACATAGAGATAACATAAGATATATTTAAGTATAGCAACTCAATCATAACACCAATATTCATCGGATCCTAACAAACCAAACATGTAGAATTACATAACGGTGATCTCAATCATGTAGGGCAGCTCATGAGATCTAAACATGAAGCACATGGTGGAGAATACAACCATCTAGCTACTGCTATGGACCCATAGTCCAAGGTAGACTACTCACTCATCGCTCCGGAGGCAAGCATGGCGATGAAGAAGACCTCCGGTGGCGATTCACCTCTCCGGCAGGGTGCCGGGAAGAGCTTCTGGACCCTCCCGATCTTCGGGTCGACGGCGGCGGCGGATCGCGATGTGTTCTAGAAAATTGATCGGGTACTTAGGTTTTCCCTGTCGGGGGGTCTTTATAGGCGAAGGGGCGATGTCAGGAGTGGCCCCAGGCCTCCTCACACCATGGCGGCGCGGCCAGGGCCTGGGCCACGCCAGCCAGGTGTGAGCCTGGCCTGTGGCCCCTCTCCTACTTCTCTTCGGATCTCTGGAAGCTCCCGGACAAAATAAGACTTCAGAAACTTGTTTCGTCCAATTCCAAGAATATTTCCTGTGTATCACTTCTGAAACACAAAAACAGCAGAAAACAGGGAACTGGCACTATGGCAACTTGTTAGTAGGTTAGTTCCGGAAAATGCATAAAAGTGCCACTAAGTGTAACGAAACAGTAGACAAATGGTATATAAACAAGCATGGAGCATAAAAAATTATAGATATGTTGGAGACGTATCACCCACCATTCTGTAGCACAGCGCCCTCACTCTGATTATCTAATATTTTTGTTGGATTGCATCTTGTTTTTGGTCTAGGACTTCAAGAACAGCTATTCATTTTCTGGTGGTATTTATCGATAAGGATTTCTTCATTTACAGCCGAACCTGCTGCTGCTGCCGGTGAGGCCTCTCTCCTCCTCCTCTGTATTCCTTGCTACCAATTTTTTCCTTTACCCTGCTGAATGAATGTGTACACTATGCAAATCATGTACAGATGGATCTACATTTCTTGTGTGTATGCATGCCAGTGTCTCAATTTTTTATTTCATTTTTTGCTTGCTGCTTCTACATCGACAGTGCTGATACCTGAACTTGCAGTGTAGTAATTTTCAGGTTCATATCATGTCGGAGGAGAAGGAGGGCTCAAGTGCACGAACCGGGTGGTGGCGGAGGAAGTTGTTGACCGGCTTCGAGGTCTCCGTCAAGAGAAGCTCACCTAGAGGGAGGTTACACCGCACTATCCTCTGTTAACTTTGTCTGATGCAATGTATAGTCTTTTGTGAGAATAAATGTAAACTAATTTGAATTTTAATGAAAAGGTTCTTCTGTACTATAAAGCTTGGTGTGGGTTACCCTTCTGTTGCTTCTGTGTTCTTGATAAAGTAAGTTGCCTGATGAAAGAACTGGTTCAAATAAATGTCAGTCATTACTCTGAAGTAGAAGCTACCTGTGTTGAGTCTGTTGTTTCTCAAGAGCAGTTTAGAACTGCAAATGCTACTATTGAACCAGGGCTGCAAGTATTGAAGTTTTTGGCATAGGTACTGCCACTGAGAATGCAAAGTTAGCTTTCTCTGAATTTTGTACAAATATGAAATCATATGTAGTGCATGATCTAATTCTTTGCACACTCAAGTTTACAAATGCCTGTTATGATATGTGCTGTGAAACATCCGGCTCTTCCTGCAATCTTTACCATAGTTTGAAGGATCTAACTAATGTGTGCAACAGAACACCCCTTGGTATTGCAGCACAAATAAATTCTTCCATCTTACAATGTATGTGTGTATCACATGGAATACTTGTAAAATGTGTGCGTCTTATTTAGGTTTAAGTGATTAAAAAGAGCACCATCAGATGTTCTTTACTCCTACCTGGGTAGGTAATGAACTGCGTACCCTCAGGATGGCCAAAATGCTTACAAGAAAACAGAGGTATTGGGAAGCCTACAGGTCTGCTATGTACTGCCGCTGATAATTTCTGTGGTTCACCGCATCATTTGTCTTCAGAAAAGTTCTAGGTACTTTTGAATCGGGCTCCTTTAGTTTTTGTTTCAAATCATTGCTTCTTTTTGCTCAAGGAGAGCTTGAGAATACGCTATTGTTTTTTCCTTCAGCAATTAGTAAGTTGATTGGTGAGCAAAATACTGGAGATCTTGATGAGGACCTCTACTGTATTGAAACAAACAGATGTTGACAATACTATTGTTGGATCACTAGAGTTGGATAAACTTGCACGGCTCGCTTGACGACTATGGCACACTTGTCAGTTCATTTTCTTTAGTGGGGTGAGAGATGTTCTTTTGAGAAGTACAGAAATAGATATTCTTTTAGAAGTGCAGTACGATTGTTGTATTTATAGTATTTCTGTGAGACTGAAGAAGCTGAAGCTCGGTTGGGAGTTGCATTCGGGAATTTGAATTTCAGTACTGATGAAATCCCCATTCTACTCCAAGCTTTTTTCTAAAATGTTGTTCTGGGATTTTTTTTATGCAGTCTGATTTCAGGGGAATCCTTTACAAGAAGTGAAAAGCTTCATTAAGCATTTCTAAAATGGCTTAGTTTAGATTATTTGATTTTTAATACAAACTTGCTGCCATACTGTGTATTTATCTTTCATGGATTCTGATTGGTCTGTGAGATAACATATTCACGAGATCTTTGTTTCAGTTTTTCCCATGTTTGCAACGTGAGGAATATCATATATTTGGAGTGGAGCTACCAAAATTAGGAGGTAAATTAGTATATAAATAGTATTTTTCTCACAAATAACTTCACCTTCGTCAACAACACTGAGTGAGACATCATTGCTCTCTCCTCCAGTTCAAGAATTGTTGAATAACTGAGTATAATCAATGTGACAGGTTGGCCTTATGCTATCATTGAGGATCAAGGTACCAAAGGAGGTGTGGCCTATTGCTAGACAACTACTTGTCAAGATGGTTCTACGGTAATACTAGCATGAGTTTTGTGATCTTACTCTCCATCAAAAGATATGTTTGCAACTATACTATTACTCAAGTGATCAACTTGCAAATTAATACTAGACTGACAATCAAGTGAACAAAAATGAATTAAGAGAGCTGCAGCAGCTAGCAGTTTCAAATTCTTTTCTGAAATTGAATAGTTCCTCGCCACAGTTGAGAATAGAACTGCAGATTAATTTTGGTTTCCATGCAAATTGGTTCGGTTTAATGTTCTTTTCGAAGTGCAGTAAGAGAGGTCGGTTGGAAGGAAGGGGGAACCTGAATATTACTTTTGTGTCGGCTTCATATTCTTTTGGAAGTACCAGTTTTGTGTTCTTTTTGAAATAGTAACCATGCGTGCCAACAAATGTGATATTACCTATGTTCCTAAATATAAAATGTTTTGCTAGGTTACAACAGACTACCAAAACTTCTTTATGGAACAGAGGTAATAGAAATTATGCCTACTATCAAATTAGACGGAAATTCTATCTAGCAAATAGTGTGATAAGATATAATACCAAATCAGAATTTGTGCGACAAGATTCATCCATCAGGTCAGAACACATATCTAGAAGCTAAGTGCTACTTCAGAGGATAAGTGACATAACTAAGCACAAGATAAACCTGCAGACTAGCAGTTCCACTTTCCGTAGAGCAAATTACAATATTCCAGCAGTAACTTTCTCACGGACTACTTCAGAGGACAAGTGACATAACTAAGCACATGATAAACCTGCAGACTAGCAGTTCCACTTTCTATTGATCAAATTATAATATCATGAAATTATTTTTTGCATGTGATCAGTGGACTATGGATATCAGCTTATCGCAGTTCATGGTGTTATGATGCGCAGAAGCAAAAAAGAGCAGAGTTATTTCCTTTTAATCTCTTACTTCTCCATCACATGAACCTGTCATGTCCTAACCAATGTTACCGCTTCTTGAGCAACCTGATTGAGATTAATATAATGTCCTAAAAAAGTTTCAGAAAGTGACAATTGTTCCCCTTTCTTTCTTGGAAAATGATTTGATGTTTCTTGACCACCCGAAGAAGGAAGATGTGAAGGGCAAAATGTCCAGGCTTCGTCATGATTTTTGGACTAAAAGTATAGAAACTGAAGTTCAGTTGACACAAAAGAGCAGCCTTCCAGTTTTGTATTGCATCCTTTGATTAGAAATATAGGAAACGAAGTTTTCTATAGCAGTACTTTCTGTTGTTTTCTATTCTCTGAAGTTTCAAAATGACAGATTAAGCTGAATATATCATTTAAGCCATAGAATTTTCTCTGCTGATTTTGCAATTGCAGTACCTTTCTTATATGAAACTTTTGGTTATTTGTAGGTGAGATTCAGCCACAGACCAAGTTTTCACGGTTGAGGGATTGCTCCGGGTGTCGGAATCTGCTCATGTATTCGGCCGGGGCGCCATCAGTAAGATGTGCAGTTCCAGTACCGTGGCACTGTGCGAGTTTATTGTATGTACATGAGTCAAACTCATATTGCTTTGTTATCTGGTTAATATGTGCAATTCATTTCAGAAGTTTTCCAAGGGAGGAGTTCGCTTCTTTTTCAAGTACAATGTACAAACATATAGCTGCCACAATATTGTAAGATTGGTCAAAGGTAGATAAATTGTACTCCCTCAAACTATTCCAAAAAGATTTACATTAGCTGGAAAATATCCTTAAGTGCATTTAAGCAAATAGGAATCATTTGTTTATTATAATATTCTGTGATTATCTCTTTCTACATGTAAATTTCATATATATTAAAATTACATAACAGTAACAAAGAAAAAGAGTAACCCGTTGTAACGCATGGGCATTCAACTAGTAATCTCAGATTCCTTTCGAATGGGCATCTTTATTTCCTAGTGGTACCGTAACCTTTATTTGCTTGCTTAGAAATCTTCTGACTCCCATAATTATAGCATTATTTAAGTCCAGAAAGTTTCTGACAATATGCAAAGTATTATGGGGCCATAGGATTCCAAAAAAAATAGCACAAAAAGTTTTGGTGCTCAGCTTTATTAAGGCGACTTGGTTCACATGTTTTGAGCCAGAGCATCGAACTTGGTGCTAGCTAGCTTGCCCCAAGTTCACAGAGGCTTTGATCGAGTGAGCTTAATGACTAACTATAGCTTATCTCATTAACGTATTATTACTCTCACCTGGTAGCCAAGTTGCTTTATCTAAGCTACTCTCTCCGATTCATAATACTCTTCGCTAATACAGATGTATCTACCACTACAATATATCTAGATACAACTAGATTAGCGAATAGTATTATGGGTCGGAGGGAGTATCAACTCTGACATGCAGCAGAACCCTATCCCTGATACTAGTTAGTATGATAAAGGAGAAGGTATCTAGATACATTTGTATTAGCGAAGAGTATTATGGGTCGAAGGGAGTATCAACTCTGACATGCAGCAGGACCCTGTCCCTAACACTAGTTAGTATGATAAAGGAGAAGGTATTACTGGCTACTTTAACGTTAGTTAGTCAAATATAATTATATTCTCATCTGAACACCACCGCTATCCCTGACACGTACGGGCCAATATGAGCTTTTAGAGACGCCGTTACCTCATTCTCTGTCGTCGCCGGTGAGAGCATCTCAGCCGTTGGCGTTTCTGACGGCCAAATTCGGCGCTAAATAGCGTCGGATTGGACGAAATTTCGATGTGGGGAGCGCCGAACTTTCAGCCGGCACCCCAGGAAGAAGCCCGGAGATTAACGTTTTTGGCTTATTTTTACAAATAAACGTTACAGTTTGGTAAATTTAATATAGTTTGCCAATATTTGGCTTATTTTTACAAATAAATGTTACAGTTTAACAAAATAAGCAAATAATTTGACAAGTTTTCAAACAAATCAAATGAAAACTAGTTGGTGTTGCCTCGAAACCTCCATATGTGCTCCACCAGATCATCCTGTCGGGCGTGTCGACGAGGCGCGACGGGAGGAGTTGCCCGACGACAGAATATAGCCAGACGGCACGCCGGACGGCAGAATATAGGCTGGTGGGGGCTGGTGGGAGGAGGGACGACGGGGTTCAGGCAACCGGCCGGCGGATTGGGGAGGGGTGGTGCCGGCGGCGACAGAGCAATGAGAGGAGGGAGAGGGGGATTTGCGACCAGATTGTAGGGTTTGCATGTTCTCTCGCCGACAGAGCGGGCCCGTTCCCGCTTTTCTCTCGTCTAGAGTCCCCGAGCGCCCTCCGAGGGACCGGAGATGGCCTGGGCTCGCCGGATGGATTAAGACCCAAATCCGAGGGAAAACGAGAAATCGGGGGCGCGACTCAGCCGTTTTTCGCCGTCCGGATGAAAAAAACGGCTACCAGAGGCCTCGCCGGGACCATGGCTGAAGATGCTCTGACTGCTCGTACTCAAAACCTGCTCATAGTCTAAGCGGCGAGGAAATATGGTACTTAGCTAAAAAAGTTAATTCCCACACGATACGTTCCATGTTAGCGATAATCACGTCCGACGTCGGTACGGTGTCGTGTGCTTCGTGTAATCTACGCGTAGTCTACGTAGGTTCCTAATGTTCTAGTGTAAATCGAATTTGTCTCCGGGTAGCGTCGTGTTGAATACGGTTTATCGTATCGTGTTGGACGCGGTGTCCTACACCAAGTCGGTTTGGCGTTGCGTGTATTGCCGGATATAAATACCCCTGTATATGCTGCGTTGTAACACATCGTGAGTTGAGGAATAAGCAAAGGGCCGATACGGTCCTGTGGCTAATCGTTTTGTGTGCGTGCGTTGTCTGCGATCGCATCAAGTGCTAGCTCAAATCCATTAAACGATCAAGAGGCTAGCTGCAACGTACGTGCGTTACGGCGGAGTACTGGATACGTGCGTACATCTCGTCAGATTGTTCTTCGTCTATCGCCGGACTGCACTCAGCGTATTGGGTCTGATCCAACAATTGGTATCAGAGCCTCGTGGAGGATCTCCTAGTAACGGGAGGTCATGGTGAAAGAGACGGGCGAGAATTCCGGGGCGGCCGCGGCCGCGCCGGTGTCGATGACATACCCACGGTACAATCGCGACAACTTCACGGTGTGGGCGACTACGATGGAGTGGGCGCTCGAGTCCAACGAGCTCTGGGAGGCTGTCGATCCCGGCGACGACGAGTACAAGAAGGGAAAGCCGAAGTACCGCAAGGACCGACATGCACTTACGGCCATCTGCTCCGTGATGCCGATGGACGTGATGCAGCACCTGATCTCAAAGAAATCTGCGAAGGAGGCGTGGGACACGCTCAAGATCCTTAATCTTGGGCACGCGCGTGTGCGCGAGGCGACCCTGCAAACTTTTCAGAAGAAGTTCGAGAACCTGGAGGTGGGAGAAGATGAGACACTGGACGCCTTCGCCTCGAGGGTTGCCACAATAGTCAATGGGATTCGCGGACTGGACGAGAAGCTTGAGGATATCTCGGTGGTTAGGCGTTTCCTTCGTGCCGCACCGGCGCGGTACATCTCTATTGTGTCAGTGATCGAGCAGTGCGTTGATCTCAAGACTGTCACGTTGGATGATTTGGTCGGACGGTTCAAGACGCATGATGAGCGGATGAAGATCACCTACGGCGACGCGAAAGTGGAGGAGCATATCATGCTCACGCGCGCCCAATAGCAGGCAATAGACGCTAGAGAGAAGAGCGATGGTGCATCTGGCAGCGGTGGAAAAAAGGAAGACTCCAACTCGACGAAGAAGTCGGGTAAGGGGAATAAGCCAAAGAAGAAATTCGACAAAACGAATCTTCGCTGTCATAAGTGCAATCAGCTCGGTCACTTCAAATCGGAGTGTCGCAACGCTCCGGCGGAGAAGGCTCTCATAGCGATGGAAGGAGATGATGGACCTAGGATGATGATGCTCGAAGTATGCGAGCAATCGGATAATGGAGAGTCACCTCCACAGAAGCCGGCTACGGAGATCGTCAAGCTCGAGGAAGAGAAGGTTCTTCTTCATGATAGGACGAGGAATACGGCTACGCACGTATGGTACCTCGACACAGGCGCCAGCAACCACATGACCGACGACAAGGCTCAGTTTTCTGAGTTAAATCTCTCAATGGGAGGGACGGTTCATTTCGGCGATGGAAGGACCGTTGGGATAGAAGGACGAGGCACTGTCTTGTTTGAGTTAAAGGACGGCGGTCACAAGGTACTCACTGATGTGTACTATATTCCTAGGTTAAAGAGCAACATTATCAGTCTTGGTCAGCTTGCGGAGTGTGGATGCGAGATTGTGCTCAAGGACAAGTTCCTATGGGGATATGACCGTGAGAGAAAACTCATCATGAAGGTGGAGAGAGCGAAGAATAGACTCTACATCCTCAATTTGGATCGTGTGGATCCAATATGCTTGATGTCAAGCATGGAAGACTCGGCGTATTGGGGCTAGGCCAACAATTGATATCAAGACACCTGACCTGTCAATCCCGTGGAAAAGAAACCTAACCGTGGTGACACAAAAAACTTTATTTGCTTTGCAACAGTCTGATGAAGCTGTCAGTACCAAAAATAACTACGTAAAGCTATACAAAGGTTAGGAAATACCTGTCGTACATCATAACATCCGTCATTTTTAACATTTATTTACTTTAATCTTACACGGAGCCACGTCTCCCGTAACCCATATCCCTAAATCAAAAAGATAGGATGCTTTGACCCTGCGAGAATCTTAAAGATATCTTATCTAACGAGTTTAGGATTTAAGATTTAGGGTTACGGGTATATATTTAAAAGATAGGTTGAAAGTGGCAGCGGCGTTCAACGGGCCCGCATACGCCGCCCGCGAAAAAACTGTTATATGGCGGTCCCGGCGAGCCACTACAATAATGCGGCTATGTGGACAGATCCGCATAATCCACCGGAGCCGGCGACAACAGTGGCCAAAACTTCATGTTAGCTAGACGAATGACGGAGCTGATTAATCAGCTGAAGCAGCTAGCTAGCGCAGCAGGGCATCGTCCTCAAGGACCTCAACGGAACCAGCTAAGCTAGAGACGGGATTTTTTTGTATTCCCGCGACGAGGTTCCCCGGCGCCTTCCGGATCAGTCAGCTCCTCGGCCTGCAGGCGCAAAGCCTCCGCGACCATCCTTTCCCAGACGGCCTGCTCGTTCTCGGCGGCGGCGTCGGGCACGACAAGCTCCGCGCCCGTCCCCGCCAGCGGTGCCAGCTGCTGCGGCGCTACGCGGCTCAGGCTGTAGCGCGACTGCGCGAGTCGTCCCACCAGTCATCGCCAGAGCGCCCGCGACGGGCCGCGCATCGCCACCGCCCCCGCTGCCCCCACCGATCGAGGCCGTCCGGCCAATGGAGAACGTCTTGACCGAAGTCGCGTTGAACCGCGGGTTGGACGGCTCAGCGTCGAACACCGAGGGAGCCACGGCGGCGGCGGGCGGGGCCGGCGGGACGGCCGCGGCGAGGCTGTGTCTCATGGAGTGGACGGTGAAGTTGGCGAGGAGGAGCATGAGCGCCGGGGTGCCGGCGAAGATGTGCTGGAAGAGCCAGATGAAGGAGTCGTGCATCTCGCCGTGGGCGCGCGCCAGGACGGCCTGCATGTCACCGCCGCAGAGCATGGCACCCGCCTGCATCTGCTGCCGCGCGGAGCTCTGCAGCTCCCGCACGATGAGCACCATCGACAAGAAGGCGTGCCCCACCGAGGCACCGACTCGCCGGCGGAGCCTAGCAGCCGCTCGTTACACCGCGACTGCAGGGGCGCCGCCTGCTGCTGCTTCTTCCGCTTCAGCATTCGCAGCGACAGGGGCATCCCCACCCCCACGCTGCTCGCGCTCCGTTCCACGCTCGGCGACCACCCGCATCCCGCCGTCCGCACCCCGGCCGACGCCGCGAGCTCCTCGATCCTCCTCAGGAACTCCGTGTTCCCGCCGCCCATACTATCTATGCTGCGCGCACCTCGCAGGTGGCGCCTCGGTTCCGCGCCGGCGCGCGAGGAGAGCGCCGCCCGAATAGTCTTGCCCGATCACGTTCGCCGGCGTGAGGCTGTGGGTCACGTCGCATAGGCCACGAAAGATAGCGGCGACCACGAAAACCAAATATTCTCACACAAAAAATTGTGGCTGCCACAAAATCCGGTAATTTTTTATGCGGCTAAAGCGGACGTGACCGCAACGTCCAGCAACTTGTCCATTTACATCCTGATTAACGACTACAAAGGGAGGGGTAGCTATATGACCGGTTGTAGCTGGCAATTTTCGTTATTTAAATATGTTTTGTCTTTATAAAAAATAGATCTCATAGAACCTATCTAAAGCTAGATCCTATACAAGTCTTACCCGAGATGGTGTGCATACTTGCGATGATGTGATGTTGTTAGCGCCTAGCATGTGAATGATTGCATATAGATCATCTACCGCCAACGCGATACATACTTTGTGTAGACAGAGAGGCGCTCAATAGATAAAGTGCTAGTCAGTTATTTGTTTTTCTTGTTAGTTTGATCTCGAAGGGCTAAATAAAAAAAATGCTCAAGAGGCTCTGTATTTTATTAGCAGAATTTACATCAGCAACTGCTGGATCCCTCATTAGCTTACCCCTAGAGGCTAACAATGATATTTCTTTTGAAGTAGAGGCTAACAATGATCTTAGAAATGGTTGCAGCGTAATTTGATGTAATTGAATGATAATATTATGTCTTGATAAAATGATAGATGTAATGGAAAAAGATTGTTAGCACTAAGTATGTATTAAATTTTGTGATGCTGATAAGTGCACCAAACACGATATAAATATGTGCTGCACCTATCTATAGTAATTTTTTGCATTGTTAATGTACCGAGGCATTTTAGTTGTGCCACGTACGAGAGCATGTGGTTGCGGTGACCCAGCACACCACTGCATGTGTAGTGTATAAGTCGTTGATATAATACTCACGAAAGTCCCCTTCCATAAATATCACATCCCTCAAAGTGGTACAACAAAAATATTGCGGGTTCGCAACTTTATGTATTCATAGATACCAACCAAAAGTGTACAAAAGCTTCAAGATCATCCTCTGTCCATTGAGGAGTCTCATTTGAAAACCATCTCAAACTAGCAAATCTAATTAATAATGGTAGTATAAGTCATAGCATCATTATGAGCATGAGCAACTTATTTATGAACAATCGCTAAGCTCCACTAACTATCCTATAATTCTACGCTTCGGTGTCCGGTTCATCGTTGCTAGTACCGTAAACGATACGTAATCCACTCCTTCTACTTCTCCGGAAAGATCCGTCTCTTCGTATAATTGCTCCTCACTATCGTCAGGAACATCTACGCTGTTCTCACAATCTAAAGCAAGGGTTTTCGAGGATATATTGAGTACAGACGTACTCAACAAGTTCTATGGAAATTGTGTTGCATGCTAAATAAAACAATAGCTTGAAATAAAAGAAATTTCAAACATATGCAGGTTTTCGAAAACAGTTTTGTTAGATGAATCCAAGTTTTAATTTCATAAAAACTATGTTCATCCGTCTTCGCGGGTTGTTAGAACTTTTGCATAGTTCCTTTCCACGTGGCATTCGCAATTCCTTTCCCGGAATAGGGAGCAACATGTCACAATTCTATACACTCTGCAGAGGTGCGCTAATTTTCCCACAAATATCCTTGGCCCTAATGCCAATATCATACTTCCTTTGGTATGAGGCCAGTTACCAAGTATAGCCGAATCATGCCGAGCACAACCTAATTTCGTAATCCACCCGTCGCAATTAATCTGGACCTCGGTCCCCATCAATCACCGTCTCCGCTAGAAGACATTAACCATTACTTTGTAGCACAGAGTAGGGACATTTACCACGGGCCCCACCCATTGATTTTCCCAAAAGGAATCTCAATTCGGCGATGCCTCCGAGGATATACGAAACTCAGAAGTAACTTCTAATTCGCTTGTCCCATATCAAGTTTTGTGGTGAGCGCGATTTACGGCGCTTCAGAATGACTGATAACAGGTGTTATTAAATCCTAGGCATTCCCGGTATAAGGGAACCTCCACCATACGATGCTCCGATTGTACCCTCAATCCGTGGTTCCATCATCCATAATTTTATTTGAAAGTAGTACTTTGATGCAAGTGGTTTGAAATACTACTCAAATTGGTACTTTTGAAAATAATCAATAGGTATGAGCAAGAGTGAACTTGCCTAGCAACTGCAAGATAATGCAGTTCGAAGGTTTTACTTGACCCTGGACCTCGGGTTCTGAAGAATTGCCATTGTCCGAATAGAAGACAATATTTTAAAATCCAAATGATTTGAAAAGATTACTTGCAAAATAGTTTTAATAAACCCTTCCCGTGTTTTTGAGTGATTTGTTGTTTGAGTTTCTTGTGGATCATATGAATTTTCCTTTAGGACTTTCATATGAATTTCACTTTAGAATTTTCATATAACTGAAAATTCTTTCGTTGTTCACAAGGATATACTGTTTCGCTATAGAAAGACCCATTGAAATGAATCACATCGTTGCTCGAATAACCGGATAAGCTATGAGCCACCGAAAGGATCGCGGATAGCTAGAACTCTGTGAAAAATCTTTCTATGCCGCAAAGACGGATATATTGCAAACTCAGAAGAAGTTCCAATATATTCTTCTTAAGTTGATTTATATACTATTTTGAATATTTTCATATTCAAAATGGTATTCTTTAGTTTAAAATAATAATCTCCAAGAATTTGGAAAGTATTATTATTGGTTTTTGTTTTCTTTTGGTTCTTTATTAATACCCAAGTCATTTATCAAAGACATAATTGAAATTTTTGTTTTCAAAACTTTACACAAGTGATAAAACATCATTCAAGAATTTTCTTGATGTTTAAAAGGTATTTTGATAACTATTTAAATAAGTATTTAAATTATTCATCTCATTGATACGTCCAAAACATATCTACTTTCTCGAACACTTTTGCTGTTGTTTCTCCTCTAATTTGTGTGTTTTGAATACAACTAACACGAACAAATGCTGTTTTCAGCAGAATTGCCTTGGTGTCTTGTTTTTGTGCAGAAATCCAACTTTCAGGAAAAATCCCGGAAAATATTGCAAAAATCTTATTTTACCAGAAGACCCACGGAGCCAGAATACGAGACGGAGAGGGGCTAGGAGGGCACCACACCACCTGGTGGCGCAGCCCAGGCCTAGCCGCGCCAGGGGGTGGTGTGACCGCCCCAGCCATATCCTCGAGCCCTCCTTCCGCCTACATATATCCTCTGACCTGAAAATATTAGGGGTTCAGTGTTTTTCCCAGATAGAGTTCCGCTGCGCCGCCACCATCAGAAGCTGTGATTCAGAACCAGAAACTCAGTTCTGGCACCCTGCCAGGACGGGGATTTGGATGAGATCTTCATCATCATCATCACCGACACCTCTCCATCAACCATCCATGATTCCTCCATCCATGTGTGAGTAATTCCCGCTGTAGGCGAAGGGGATGGTAGGGATTGGATGAGATCATTCATGTAATTGCTATGAGATTGTTAGGGCATGGTGCCTAGTATCTATTGTTAGTGCTTATGACATTGTTGTAACTTATTGTGCTTAATGCTTGTCACTTTGGTCCCGAGTGCCATGATCTGAGATCTGAAGTAGTTATTGTTTTATAATGATAATTGTTGTTTATGGTCTTACCTGCAAGTTGTATACACATATCGTTGCCCAGAACCCAAGGCCCCAAAGTGACAATAATTGGGATAACCGAAGGGGATGGCTGTGATATGAGGATCACATGTGTTCACTGAGTTTTAATGCTTTGCTCCGGTACTCTATTAAAAGGAGTACCTTAATTACCAGTAGATTCCCTTGAGGCCCCGCTGCAAACGGGCTGGTAGGACAGAAGATGTCGTGCAAGTTTCTCATTGCGAGCACGTACGACTATATACGGAACACATGCCTATGGTTGTTTAGTACTAGGATGCTTTATCATTATTTATCAGTAATTGCCCATGTCTTGATTATTACATGAATTATCTTGTCCATGCAATGCCCGTTCATCCATCCCCATGCCTACAGTATTTAATCCTATTGTTTACTATTGATACCATTACTGTCTTTATTTTACTATTGCTGCTACTATTTCACTACTGCCACTGCTATAAAACTGTTGCTACTGATAAACCGCTGCGAGCAAGTCTGTTTCCAGGTGCAGCTGAATTGATAAATCATCTGTTAAGGCTTATAAATATTCTTTGTCTCCCCTTGTGTCGAATCAATAAATTTGGGTTTTACTTCCCTCGAAGACTGTTGCGATCCCCTATACTTGTGGGTCATCAAGACTATTTTCTGGCGCCGTTGCCGGGGAGCATAGCTTTATTTGTAAGTTCACTTGGAATTCATATTGTTTGCTACAATCCTTTCATCATAGGTAAACCTTGTGATGGAAAGTTTCCTATATTGCCATCCACTACAAGAAGAGGTACTACTCTGAACACCTCTGTTGCTCTTGATTCACTATCTGTGATGAGTAAGTTGCTTACACCACCGCATGCACATGCTACTACTTCTGCTGAGTTTGAAAATGCTACTGATAGTTTTGATAATGCTTCTACTGTGCTTGATGAGAGTGGTTCGTTAGGTTCCTTTTGAGATGCTACAATTGCTAGGACTAAGCAAATGGGGAACACTACTGTTACACCTATTAGTTCACCTGAGTCTAGGGAATGCCCTAGTGACGATCTTGATGAGGCTTATATTGAGCTCGATGATGATTTTATTGATGAATTTCATGCTACTAGTGATGCTGGTGCTATTAGAGATCTTCTTGCAAGACACGCTGTTAGATATAAGTTATCTCCTGATGCTAAGTTTGCTGCTTCTCCCATAAATATTAGTGATAAGGACTATGATTTCTCTTTGGATTTATCTTACATATCTATTGTTGAGAAAGAACCTTTTTGTGGTACTGAAAATGAAGGTGCTATGGGACATATGAATGAGCTCTCTTCTTTGAGTAATTTGTTTTCCGATGATACTAAGCTGCGTACTTACTTTGTTGCTAAGATTTTCCCTTTTTCGTTGAAAGGTGCGGCTAAAGCTTGGTTTAATAATTTGTCTCCTGGATCTATTGATAGTCCTATTGCTTTGGTTAATGCTTTCTTTCAGAAATATTTTCCCGCTAGTGCTCAACATGCTGCTTTGCAGATTTTTTTGACTTTGAGCAGGTAAATGGAGAGAAACTGCCTGAATCATGGGCAATGTTTTGTTCTTTAATTAGAGCACTACCTAGAGAGCCATTGCCCAAAAATGAACTCCTTGATATATTTTTATAATAGACTAACTGTTGAATCTAAGACATACTTGGATAGTTGTGCTGGTTGTGTTTTCAGGAAAAGGACTCCTACTGAAGCTGAAGAATTAATGGCTAAAATAAGCCGGAATTATGATGATTGGACTATGGCTGAGCCAACACCAGCGCCAACACCAAAGAAGAGAGGAATGATTGAACTAAATGATGAAGTGATGAGAGAAGCCGAGAAATCTCTTAAGGAGAAGGGTATTAAATCTGAAGATGTGAAGAATCTACCACCTATAGAAGAATTATGTAAGCCAATCCCTCGCTCCTCCACTATTGAGGTACACTCTCTCCAACGCTTTGATAATAGAGATATTCCTTACTCTAAACCTCCTGATCAATGCTTAGATGAGTTTGATAATTTCATTGTTAAGCAAGATAACTTTAATAAAAGGGTGCAGAATCATTTGTTGGAGAACTCTAGAGCTATTAACAAGTTGCGGGATATTGTGGGGAGAACCTCCAATGATGTGAAGATTCTTGTTAAACATTTTCAAATGGTCTAGACTCAAATTGATCAGCTCACTAAGGTGCAAAAAGATTTGCAAGTCAATGCTTCTAGAGAAAAACATGCTTGTGAAATAAGCACAAGAAGTGGTGCTACTACTCAGTATCCTTTATATCCTGAAGGACATCCTAAGAGGATCGAGCAGAATTCTCAACGTGCTGCAGGTGATGGTATTCCTCCCAAGAAAAAGAAGAAGAAGCATAAAACAGTTGCATAATCTTTCGAAACAGGTAAAGTTCCTAATAGTGTTTCTATTTCTGATGCTGAAACCGAAAGTGGTAATGCTTCTGATAAAGAAGAAGTTGAAGAGGAACCAAAAAAGCTTGCTAAGAATGCAAAGTACACCAAGGAGGATTTCATTGCCAACAAGCATGGTAGTGAGAGAGAACCTTGGGTGCAAAAACCAATGCCTTTTCCTGGTAAGAAACACAAATCCAAGGAAGATGAACACTACAACAGGTTTTGTGAATGGATGAAACCTTTATTTTTGCAAATTCCTTTGACTGATGCTATTAAAATGCCTCCTTATTCAAAGTATATGAAGGATATTGTTACTAACAAAAGGAAGATTCCTAGTGAGGCAATTTCCACTTTACTTGCTAATTACTCTTTTGATGGTAAAGTTCTAGAGAAGCTTGGAGATCCAGGTATACCAACTATTCCTTGCTCCATTAAAAATAACTATGTTAGAACTGCTTTGTGTGATTTGGGAGCTGGAGTTAGTGTCATGCCTTTTTCTCTCTATAAGAGACTTGATCTAGAAAAATTGATATCGACTGATATATCTTTGCAAATGGCTGATAAGTCTACTACTATTCCTATTGGTATATGTGAGAATGTTCCAATTCAAGTTGCTAATAATTGTTTGATATTAACTGACTTTGTTGTGTTGGAAATGCCTGAAGAAGATAATATGTCTATTATTCTTGGCAGACCTTTTCTAAACACTGCAGGTGCTGTTATTGATTGCAACCAAGGGAAAGTAACTTTTAATGTCAATGATAAAGAGCACATGGTCTATTTTTCTAAGAAGATTGATAGAAAATATGGTCTGAACTCAATCAAAAATATTGAGACCATCAAAGTTGGAGAAATTATTTGTTCAAGGTAGAGCCCAAGGAAGAATATCAAATTGTTATGGTTGGGACTATGCCTACTAAGGTCGAGGTAACATAATCATATAGTGAAATGCAAAATTTTGCTTCCTAGAAAATTGATTTGGTAACAAGACTTGATCAACCTTGTTAACAAAGCGGTTTTTGAATGAACAAAACTATGTTTTCACCGCATTTACTTTTTGTTTACTCATGTTTCTACCTTGTTCATTATGTCTCCGCTATTTAGTTTCATACTAGAATGTCTTAGATCTTGTAACATCCCAAGATTTTATCAAATTTTGGGGGAATTTTTTTGCTTTTGTTTGGCTTGAGATGATTGGAAATTCACAGGGATTTAAAACTTTTGAGTCTAATTGAAAGCTTTATTAGAAAACTATTTTAAAACTTTCTATTATTTTCTTGAAGAACTTCTTTGAGAAAGATCAAGTATCAAAATACTATTTTCCATTCTTTATTCAAACCTACGCAAGCTTGCTTGCAAAGGAGTGAATCACAAATGTGTTTTATTTAGTAAAGATTGTATTTTAAAGAACTAAGTTTGAAAGATAATTTCAAACATTATTTTATAAAGTATTATCTCTTATTTCAAAGGATCTATTATCAAACCCTATTTAGTTTTATGCAAGCAATAATTGCAAAGGAAACAATTTACAAAAGAGACTTTTTATCAAATAAAGTTGCTATGACAAAAGCATGTTTTAAATAAAATTTCAAACACTATTTCTACAAAGTTTATTCTTTGATTTTAAAAGGGAATTATTTTGAAACTCTATTTCTATTCCTTTTATGCAGGCCAACCCCTTGCTATGTTTGTAAAGATATATTAAAAAATTAGCTTTTATCTTGAAAACATATTTCTTACTGGTTTGGAGCATTGCATGGATTATTAGAAGAATTTAGAGTTTTGTTTGAATTGATTTGAAGGAGTTTTGCAAAAGATATAAAAGAAATAAGAAAAGAGAAAAAGAAAAAGAAGAAAAGAAAATAAGAAAAGGTCCCTGGGGAACCCTTTCGGCCCAACAAAGAAACAAGCCCGTGGCCCATCTAGCAAAAATCCCAAACCGGTACAGCCTATCCCCTTCTCCCTCGCTGACGTGTGGGCCCTACCTGCCAGGCCACATCACCCTTCTTCTTCCCTGGACCGGAGATCACGCCGGGAGACCGACTTCCCCCTGTTAATTCCCCCTCTTCAATACGCATTAACCCCCTGCCGTTTCAAGCTCTGTCTGCGCCTATAAAATGCCCTCGGTCCCCTCTCCCTTTCCCCTTTTCTCTCTCACCTGAGACGCCCCCAGGAGGAAGAAATCGCTCGCCGGAGTCTGCAGCCTCTGCAAGCATCTCCGGACGAATTCGTCGCCGCCGGTGAACCCCGCGCCTCCTATTCCCTCCCCTCTCTCTTCTTTTCCTCTGGCGCCCCTCCCTGACAAATTTTCTTCGTCGTATCAGCAGCAGACAACGCAATCGACCACAACCGAAGGTCACCTGCGCCAACGCCGAGTTCCAGCCGCCCTCCTCCTCCTTCTCTGGACGCGATTGACGTCGCGGTTCTGTAACGACCCAGGATTTTATCAAATTTTGGGGGAAATTTTTTGCCTTTGTGTTGCTTGAGATGATTGAAATTTCACAGGGATTTAAAACTTTATGAGTCTATTTGAAAGCTTTACTAGAAAAATAAATTAAACTTTCTATTATTTTCTTGAAGAGCTTATTTTAGAAAGATCAAGTATCAAACTATTATTTTCCCTTCTTTTATATCAAAACCTATGCAAGCTATAGCATAGGGAGTTTTTATTAAAAGGTTTATTTCTGCTAAAGATTTCCTTCTCAAAATTTAAGTTTGAAAGATAATTTCAGACACTATCTGTTTTAAGTATTTTCACAAATTCTGAAAAGAATAATTACCCACCCTTTTTCTAATTTGTTTTATGCAAGCAAGTCCCTCTTGCTTTGTTCATAAAGTTTTATTGAAAATACCCCTTTTTACTTGAAAACTTGTTTTATTACTGACTTAGAATATTGTGCACCCCCCTTTTGAAAATCTCCGGAAGAAGTTTGATTTGAATTGAAGTATCTTTGCAAAAATTATGGAAGAAATAAAGAAAGCAGAAAAGAAAAGAGAAAAGAAGAAATAAAAATAGAAATGGACCCCGGGGACGACTTTCGGCCCATCTCCAGAAGAGGCCCCGGCCCAGCAACGCCCCGCCCCGAAACGGTACCCTACTCCCCTCTCCCCTCGCCGACAGGTGGGACCCACCTGCCAGTCGTCTTCCTCCTCGGACCGGATTTCTCGCCGGAGACGTTACCGCGCAGTGATTCACTCCTCTCTTCAATTCGATTAATACACCTGCCGTTTCCTCCCCGTGTATGCGCCTATATAAAGGCCACAATCTCCTCTCCTTTTCCCCTTCTCTCCGTTGCTGATTGCGCCGCCAGGCTGGCAAAATCCCTCGCCGGAGCCCGCAGGTACCAGCGGCCATTCCTGCTCAAATCCCACGCCATCGGTGAACTCTGCACCCCCTCCTCCCTACTATCTCCTTCCCCTTCCTCCGGCACATCTCCTAATGCCTCCGCTCACTTTGTTCTGCAGCAAAACCCCGAGACCGACGCACTCCTGAAGCTCCTGCCGCCCGCTTCACCTCCAGCCGCCTCCCCGCGTGGTTTCCAGAAGCAAACGACAATATCGATCATGCATTCGAGCTCGCCGTGACTCCCCGCACCTCGTCGTCTACTTCCTTGCCTCGGGACACAACCAGAACGCCGCCGGAGTCACCTACCTGGCCGCCTCGCCGGCGAACCCCGCCGGAAACCCTAGCCACTGTGAGCTCTCCCTCCTCTTTCTTCTGTAACCATCGGATCTAGATCTAATGGATAGGATTAGATCTTTACTGAACCGGTACCTTTAGATCTGACGCGTTCATTTCATTTCAATCCGACGTCCCAGATCAGTAATCCTCCCGAACCGGTACGGGCGAGTAAGAACACGCCGCGTGTCGTCTCCCGACTCAAACAGAAATCAAATAGAATTTCAAATCACAGATTTAGCCCAGATCTTGTAAAATCAATATAAAATCTTCTGTAAGTCCAAAAATTACAAATGATATACCGTTGAAATCCTTGAAACCTGCAGAATCCAGTAGTACCATAAAATCTTATATTTTATGGGTTCAATTTGAAACTATTTTCAAATTGAATCAAACCTATCTGTTAGCATGTTAAATTCATATCTTTTGAACCAAGTGTCCAAAAATTATGAATTTGTAGTCTCTGGAATCCTCTCAACTAGTAGAACATCATAAGATCAAGAAAATCCAAATTTGATACGTGCACACACCTTGTGCATTCAAATTTGTCCAAATCACTATTCTGATCACAAATTGAATTCAATAACTTATTTTGGAGTGATTCCAATTGCAGTAGCTTTGTTTTGCTGCAAGTTATCCAGTAGCATCACTCCCATATTTTATTGAACCACTTCACAATTATTCAAATCCTAACATGAAGATTTGAGTAATTTCCACTATAGAAATAAACCTATTTCTTTTAGTAATGTTTCCTTCCACCATAGCAAATCTTATAATCATACCTAGCCCTCAATATTATCTGAATAACATCTTGATCAAGATCATTCTACTTAGACCTATCTTGTCTAGTTCACACATATTCAAAATTCAATTGTGTTATTTGAGTAAAGTGTGATACATCTCAATCATAGGATTCTATTCTTACTATCTTAGGTGTTGATCTAATCAACATGATAGCATCTATCCAATAATCCATGTACCTAAAAGAAACCTTAAACCATAATATGAAATGTTATCCACCCTACTCAATCATCTGTCCATTTGATCCCGATTTCATGTGTAGAACTATTCAATTAACAAATGAGTTAATTGAGTAACTCAATGTTTCATGAATCCTTGACCCATACCTCGTCCAACTAGACATATTTTGTCTAATTCATATTATACTCAAATTGCAATTGTGCTACTCGAGTAGAATATGAATGCATCTTAAACCTAGATTTTGCTAATGTGGTGTTATTATAACCCATACCATAGTATGTGTTATACACCATGTTGATCAATGAACCATTTTGAGCTATGCTCTCAAATATCAATCATTTATACCCAATCCAATGCCTAGTTAGTGTTGGTTCACATGTATTGAACTATTCAACTTGCAAATGTGCTAATTGAGTACTTCAAGCATTCTTAAAACCTAGCCTAGTGCCTAAGAGTGACATATACTATTTAAAGAATAAATGTTGTTACACTTATTCAAATAGTATTGTGGTTGCACTATCCCACACCTATGTGATCTGTTTCACATGAACTTTTCTGAAGGTCATTCATGCTTTGATAAAGCATAAAAACTTCATCAATTATATTATGCCTAGTCCAATTCTCTCTCAACTCATATTGATCTCTCCCAACTAAGCTCTCCGATTTATATCCCACAAATCATGAACCCTTTACCATATCTTTCTTGTCATAACATCTCAATAAATCTAAATTGTTAAACAAACACTTTTCAATTGTTTGATTTATTTGATTGTGTTTGTATGGTCTGTTTATGGTATGCTATTTCTGTGCTATAGTTGGTGCGAAGAGCTACGTGCTTAGTTGAGAGAAGCGGAACGTCGTGATCTTCGAAAAGGCAAGTGACACACATATTCCCTACCCATTTTATTATGCATTAGTATACTCACCTCTTGTAGTATGCATGATAGGTGCTTTACTCAACTGTTTTATCAAAAGCTTAGATCCTAGTAGTGAGTAGCTATCCCGCAAACCCCACTTGATAGGATGCTAAATACTTTGTTAACTTTGATGCCATGCTAAGATCACTTGAAAAGTGTTTTGTGAAAAGTTAATAACTTCAACTAAAATGAAACACCTGGGTGGATTGGTATGTTGATGGAGGTGGTGTTGAGTGGCGACCTGGGGCTACACTACGTGTAGTTGCTGCCTGGGCGTACACTTGTGGATGGCCACCCAGGAATAAAGAGATGGCTATGTCTTCCATGCTTAGCGTACTTCCAGTGCAGCCTTATGACATTATGGGCTCTGTCTTGACTGATTTGATGTGGGAGTGCAACTAGGTGCAAGAAGACGGTGGTAGAAAAATTATAGGTTGGGAACGGATCTTGCCAGTTAGTTGCCCTCTCCTTCTAAAAGGTCTCGTTTCATTTTATGTATGGGCATAAAATGAATCGTAAGGTGAAAGTGCACAACCCTTGCAAGGTGTTTAAATCTAATCGATTAGCCGTGTCCTCGGTTATGGACAATTGAGTCTCTAGACATGGAATGTACGGAATAATCTCATCATCTCTTCTGAATGATTAAAATTTGTCTAGAAATCCCTAGGTAGGAACTAAGGACCACACACTCCGAGGGGTGGTGGTGCCTGAGGTTCCAATTTTGTTGAATATCGCCCAGTGCTACATGCCTAGCTAGTATGTGGTTATTGGGGGTTATCTCGACCTTTGAAAATATAAAACTTTGAAAGTATTACTTTAAGAAAGAACTGTAGGATAAAACTGGCTTTATGCAAACCAGCCTGTGAGATCCACTAGCCAAATACTCATGTAGATAGGCTCTTTACAACAGCCACCAAATATGTGTCATTTGCCAGTACATCATTGTACTGACCCCTCCGGGGCTGCATATTCAACGTGCAGGTTTTATTTCGAGTAAGGAACCAGGATTAGGATCTCGAGCTTACATTCCAACATGACTGCCTGTGGCACGTGATGAAGATGGAGGCCCCTTGCCCCTTTGTCATTTCCGCTGTGTAAATTGTAAGGTATAAGTACTTGGTACCTGGATTCGCGTTGAAATCTTGATACTATGCAATGGATATTTCATTTTGTTCTGTGGTGCTATCATTGATCCAGGGAATAGCACTTAACACAGATGTTCCACCTTGTTCTCAAGGTCGGGGCGTTACAAAATGGTATCAGAGCATAGTGTTGCCTGTAGGATCGAGACCCTAGGTTTGGACTAGACTAGGAAACCCCAAAATGATGTCAAATGGATATCATTGCGCTTAGGATGTGTTTTGAAATTTTTTGTTGCATTTTAATTCCAGTTTGCATCATTTTCTCGTAAGGCTTATCACTTTCATTTTTACTTACACTGTTCTCCTTTCAAAATTTTAGATGACGTTCACCAAGCTGAAGGTTCCCTACGACGATGATGATGAGCTGTTTAGTGATCAGCTATCCCGCCTCTCTCGGATGCTGAACCTGTCACCACCCACTTTTCGTGGCAGAGTGATACCCTGTGTGGTTCCCGAGATCGTCCGCTGGGAGATTGAGACCAGGATTGAGGGTCGCACCATTGGTACTCCCACGGAGACAGTGGTGTACTCGAGGATGTACCCAGGATGGGAGACTGGTGTCATGATGGCCATGGAGGAGGCACTAGCCCGCATATGTGGTATGTATGTCCAGGAGATATCAGAGCTGGACAATTCCATCTATCAGTTTGGGAGGCGTAACCACGAGGGATGGGCCTTGAGGACTCCAGGGCGCCGTGAAGATTTACCTTGGACTGAGGTGCAGTTAGAGGACATGGGATCCTATGCCTTCAACTTGGAGGACATGCTGCGCCACGAGATGGATGCCACAGATGATGCCAAGTACCAGCTTAAGGAGAAGGATGAAAAGATAGAACAACTAGAGAGCACGATAGAGAAACTGAAGGAGAAGAACAAAACACTTGAGGCCGCCAATGATAAGCTGTCAGGTAAGGTCGAGGATCAGGAGGCCCAGATTGTAGGCTTTCGAGGACAGTGCATTTACCTTCACAAGGACCTGATGAAGTACAAGCCTTGGCCGCCTAAGAAAGGGTCAACACCTACTGAAGAGAAGAAGGAGTCGACCTCGGAGAAGGGTGGAGCAGAACCTGAGAAGCTAGAGCCTTGCCAGCCCATGATAGAGGGAGATTCTGTGGAGAAGGCTCATGCGACGCCACCTAGCCCTATGGTGAAGCGACGCAAGACAGGGAACACTAGAGCGTATCTTGCACAGTTCAAGTAGTGAGACCACCACATTGTGCAATAAATCGACGATCTTGTAATGGTTAGTCATGCCACCTAGTGGTATGACCCTTTTGACCTTGTTTTCCTAAAACTTGTAGTTGACTTGTTGTGCTTGAGGATCTATGTTCGATGTGATCATCTATACTATCGAGTGCTGGTTGCAATGCTTGTTTTAATTTTGTAGAAATATGTTTTCTCTTGACCTACTATGTTTGGGTAGGATCTTCCTTAGATCTCTTCTGTCTAACCCTTATCTATGCTAAGTCATAAACCTGTCCTAAACCCAAACAGATGCATCCTCAACATCAGAACAACCACAACAACACCCCGTTGGAGTTAGCAATGCAACAGTTAGTTGAAGCTCACACAGGAATGATGCGAATGATGACCCAGAATATGGTTAATCGAGATAGCAAAGAGCTACCCCCAGGAGTGCAGCAAGTACTAAATGATCATTCTCGAATAGTACAAATGATGTCCCAGATGGTGGCTAGTACCAATAATCTCCTACCACAAGATGAGCATAGTGGAAAGCCCACACAAATTGATGCTGAGATGACACAGCAAGCCTGTAAGAGATGTGGAGAAATAGGACACACCTCTAAGGACTGCCATGGAGAGTGTCCCCACCATGATGCAAGTCACCCAGTTGAAGAATGTCCCATGAGCAAAGTTACTTGTTTCCTATGTGAAGGAACAAATCATATTCCTGCTGAATGCAAGTTTTATCCCACAGTGCAACGAATAAATCAACAAGCTAAGGATAGAATAATCCAACTGCCCGAAAGGACCCCTGAAGATGGAAGACTCAAAAGAAAGATGGAAGATAAAGACATGGGGATAGCACTCAACCATACCACTAAGTGTTGTTACTCATGTGAAGAAGAAGGACACTTGTCTAGAAATTGCTCGAAGAAGAGAGAATGTTTTCCCTCGACTGTAGTGGAATATGAAGAAAACGAAGTAAGAGATCTTCTAGCCCTAGAAAGGCCAAAAGGGAAGAAAGACAACAGCAAGGTGATATGCTCCAAATGCAAGGAACTAGGGCACTATAAGAGAAAATGTCCTACAAAATACCATGGAGTAAGCATGCAAGATAGCACGAAAAGAGACATCCGTATGATCACCTGTTTCAAGTGCAAACAGAAGGGACACTACTCGGATAAATGTCCAGAGAACGGAACTCCAAGACCTCAGTAACGTAGAACGACTGAAGGGCGCTACAGTTGTAGCCAATTCGGAAGAACTTGTATGCCATTACTACCTTTTAATAAATATTGTAAGGACTTGTAAGAGCCATGGACAACCTGGTTAAATGAATTGAATTTCTCAGTGAGATGGCAAGCAGAAGGATTTGTAACTCCAAAGTTAACGTCTTACGACCGAGTTTGCGCAAAGCCCTAGCTAAGGAACGATAGTTTTGTTTTAAAATTTAGAGTTGAATCACAGGATCTCATTTCAAGAAAATTTTGGCAAAACCAGTGAGGTTGACCAAGAGTTAAAATGCGAGGTTTGTAAGCCATGTATGAAGTAATGATTTGGGTGCAGGATGGATTGATCACCATTCCTACTACTCTTATTATTCGCTCTCATGACGTTGGTCTTACACACCTAGAGAGACATACCTACATGAGGGACGACGTCCTTAAACCATGACCTTAGGAGGATAGATATGTTACACCCTTCGTAGTGTGCCAGTGTGGCCAAGACGTGAGGATGCGGTGAGGAACGACTACACGTTTCCAAAGCATTTTCTCAGTGGACCTTGAATGCCAAGACGATTCAATTTCGACTTCAATTCCCGACCTTTCGCTTTGACTCCCCGACCTGTTCGACCACCCCTGAGCCTATATAAGAGGACTCTCCCCTCTCCCGAGAGTCACAACAGAGACTGCCACCACCAACCATGAGAATCCCACCAGATTCCAAAGCCCAGCGCCACCGAAGTCTACCCCATCCCGACCTACGATGTTGTGAAACACCTCTCCAAATCCATGGAACCTTGTTCCTACCCATGAGAGCGTCCTCAGATCCCTTTTCCCTAAGAGGGGGTTCATCTTCGAGATATGATCAAGGCGTCCAGCGCCCTCCAACAACTATGAAGACGGTTGCTAAAGGAATTCTTAAGGACCATCTGGTACCTGTGGCAAGTATCACGACTTGCTCCGGTAACTTGAATGGGTTCAATAATGCTGGTTATAAGGCGACCTCCCGTCCCTTAAAGGTGCCAGTACCTCTTACAGAGTCCACCTTGTTTACCCCTATGAAATGCTTGAGAAGACTACAGAGAGATGCCATCCTAATTCCTTGGGATGTGTGGTCTCATCATGTTCGTGGGGCAAGCATGCAGTACTTGACACTGGGTCATCTTTTGAGATTCTGCAATGAAAATCAGCTAAAAGCAACAAGGAATATGGTGATGGCCTGTATGCTGTCATGGCCTTGGTGAGGACCGACCAAGAAAAGGCTAGATACACATTCCTGGACGATGTGGACTACCTTGTTGAAGACAACACGATGGATGATATCTGCCTATCACCAGAATTGGATGGAGCATCTGGAATGCCACATCGGAACATAACGGCGAACATCGATACTTCTGAGAAGAGCGATTTCAAAAAATGGCGCAACGGTGAATGCAAGCTGGGAACAAAATGCAAGTGCCTAAGGAAACATCAAGAATACCACCAAGCAAAATCTTCTTTAAGGGTGGTAGCACCCTAGTCCCATTAGGATCCCTAAACCCTGTAACCTTCCTTCAAATCTCGAGGACGAGATTTCTTTAAGGGTGGTAGTCTGTAACGACCCAGGATTTTATCAAATTTTGGGGGAAATTTTTTGCCTTTGTGTTGCTTGAGATGATTGAAATTTCACAGGGATTTAAAACTTTATGAGTCTATTTGAAAGCTTTACTAGAAAAATAAATTAAACTTTCTATTATTTTCTTGAAGAGCTTATTTTAGAAAGATCAAGTATCAAACTATTATTTTCCCTTCTTTTATATCAAAACCTATGCAAGCTATAGCATAGGGATTTTTTATTAAAAGGTTTATTTCTGCTAAAGATTTCCTTCTCAAAATTTAAGTTTGAAAGATAATTTCAGACACTATCTGTTTTAAGTATTTTCACAAATTCTGAAAAGAATAATTACCCACCCTTTTTCTAATTTGTTTTATGCAAGCAAGTCCCTCTTGCTTTGTTCATAAAGTTTTATTGAAAATACCCCTTTTTACTTGAAAACTTGTTTTATTACTGACTTAGAATATTGTGCACCCCCCTTTTGAAAATCTCTGGAAGAAGTTTGATTTGAATTGAAGTATCTTTGCAAAAATTATGGAAGAAATAAAGAAAGCAGAAAAGAAAAGAGAAAAGAAGAAATAAAAATAGAAATGGACCCCGGGGACGACTTTCGGCCCATCTCCAGAAGAGGCCCCGGCCCAGCAACGCCCCGCCCCGAAACGGTACCCTACTCCCCTCTCCCCTCGCCGACAGGTGGGACCCACCTGCCAGTCGTCTTCCTCCTCGGACCGGATTTCTCGCCGGAGACGTTACCGCGCAGTGATTCACTCCTCTCTTCAATTCGATTAATACACCTGCCGTTTCCTCCCCGTGTCTGCGCCTATATAAAGGCCACAATCTCCTCTCCTTTTCCCCTTCTCTCCGCTGCTGATTGCGCCGCCAGGCTGGCAAAATCCCTCGCCGGAGCCCGCAGGTACCAGCGGCCATTCCTGCTCAAATCCCACGCCATCGGTGAACTCTGCACCCCCTCCTCCCTACTATCTCCTTCCCCTTCCTCCGGCACATCTCCTAATGCCTCCGCTCACTTTGTTCTGCAGCAAAACCCCGAGACCGACGCACTCCTGAAGCTCCTGCCGCCCGCTTCACCTCCAGCCGCCTCCCCGCGTGGTTTCCAGAAGCAAACGACAACATCGATCATGCATTCGAGCTCGCCGTGACTCCCCGCACCTCGTCGTCTACTTCCTTGCCTCGGGACACAACCAGAACGCCGCCGGAGTCACCTACCTGGCCGCCTCGCCGGCGAACCCCGCCGGAAACCCTAGCCACTGTGAGCTCTCCCTCCTCTTTCTTCTGTAACCATCGGATCTAGATCTAATGGATAGGATTAGATCTTTACTGAACCGATACCTTTAGATCTGACGCGTTCATTTCATTTCAATCCGACGTCCCAGATCAGTAATCCTCCCGAACCGGTACGGGCGAGTAAGAACACGCCGCGTGTCGTCTCCCGACTCAAACAGAAATCAAATAGAATTTCAAATCACAGATTTAGCCCAGATCTTGTAAAATCAATATAAAATCTTCTGTAAGTCCAAAAATTACAAATGATATACCGTTGAAATCCTTGAAACCTGCAGAATCCAGTAGTACCATAAAATCTTATATTTTATGGGTTCAATTTGAAACTATTTTCAAATTGAATCAAACCTATCTGTTAGCATGTTAAATTCATATCTTTTGAACCAAGTGTCAAAAAATTATGAATTTGTAGTCTCTGGAATCCTCTCAACTAGTAGAACATCATAAGATCAAGAAAATCCAAATTTGATACGTGCACACACCTTGTGCATTCAAATTTGTCCAAATCACTATTCTGATCACAAATTGAATTCAATAACTTATTTTGGAGTGATTCCAATTGCAGTAGCTTTGTTTTGCTGCAAGTTATCCAGTAGCATCACTCCCATATTTTATTGAACCACTTCACAATTATTCAAATCCTAACATGAAGATTTGAGTAATTTCCACTATAGAAATAAACCTATTTCTTTTAGTAATGTTTCCTTCCACCATAGCAAATCTTATAATCATACCTAGCCCTCAATATTATCTGAATAACATCTTGATCAAGATCATTCTACTTAGACCTATCTTGTCTAGTTCACACATATTCAAAATTCAATTGTGTTATTTGAGTAAAGTGTGATACATCTCAATCATAGGATTCTATTCTTACTATCTTAGGTGTTGATCTAATCAACATGATAGCATCTATCCAATAATCCATGTACCTAAAAGAAACCTTAAACCATAATATGAAATGTTATCCACCCTACTCAATCATCTGTCCATTTGATCCCGATTTCATGTGTAGAACTATTCAATTAACAAATGAGTTAATTGAGTAACTCAATGTTTCATGAATCCTTGACCCATACCTCGTCCAACTAGACATATTTTGTCTAATTCATATTATACTCAAATTGCAATTGTGCTACTCGAGTAGAATATGAATGCATCTTAAACCTAGATTTTGCTAATGTGGTGTTATTATAACCCATACCATAGTATGTGTTATACACCATGTTGATCAATGAACCATTTTGAGCTATGCTCTCAAATATCAATCATTTATACCCAATCCAATGCCTAGTTAGTGTTGGTTCACATGTATTGAACTATTCAACTTGCAAATGTGCTAATTGAGTACTTCAAGCATTCTTAAAACCTAGCCTAGTGCCTAAGAGTGACATATACTATTTAAAGAATAAATGTTGTTACACTTATTCAAATAGTATTGTGGTTGCACTATCCCACACCTATGTGATCTGTTTCACATGAACTTTTCTGAAGCTCATTCATGCTTTGATAAAGCATAAAAACTTCATCAATTATATTATGCCTAGTCCAATTCTCTCTCAACTCATATTGATCTCTCCCAACTAAGCTCTCCGATTTATATCCCACAAATCATGAACCCTTTACCATATCTTTCTTGTCATAACATCTCAATAAATCTAAATTGTTAAACAAACACTTTTCAATTGTTTGATTTATTTGATTGTGTTTGTATGGTCTGTTTATGGTATGCTATTTCTGTGCTATAGTTGGTGCGAAGAGCTACGTGCTTAGTTGAGAGAAGCGGAACGTCGTGATCTTCGAAAAGGCAAGTGACACACATATTCCCTACCCATTTTATTATGCATTAGTATACTCACCTCTTGTAGTATGCATGATAGGTGCTTTACTCAACTGTTTTATCAAAAGCTTAGATCCTAGTAGTGAGTAGCTATCCCTCAAACCCCACTTGATAGGATGCTAAATACTTTGTTAACTTTGATGCCATGCTAAGATCACTTGAAAAGTGTTTTGTGAAAAGTTAATAACTTCAACTAAAATGAAACACCTGGGTGGATTGGTATGTTGATGGAGGTGGTGTTGAGTGGCGACCTGGGGCTACACTACGTGTAGTTGCTGCCTGGGCGTACACTTGTGGATGGCCACCTAGGAATAAAGAGATGGCTATGTCTTCCATGCTTAGCGTACTTCCAGTGCAGCCTTATGACATTATGGGCTCTGTCTTGACTGATTTGATGTGGGAGTGCAACTAGGTGCAAGAAGATGGTGGTAGAAAAATTATAGGTTGGGAACGGATCTTGCCAGTTAGTTGCCCTCTCCTTCTAAAAGGTCTCGTTTCATTTTATGTATGGGCATAAAATGAATCGTAAGGTGAAAGTGCACAACCCTTGCAAGGTGTTTAAATCTAATCGATTAGCCGTGTCCTCGGTTATGGACAATTGAGTCTCTAGACATGGAATGTACGGAATAATCTCATCATCTCTTCTGAATGATTAAAATTTGTCTAGAAATCCCTAGGTAGGAACTAAGGACCACACACTCCGAGGGGTGGTGGTGCCTGAGGTTCCAATTTTGTTGAATATCGCCCAGTGCTACATGCCTAGCTAGTATGTGGTTATTGGGGGTTATCTCGACCTTTGAAAATATAAAACTTTGAAAGTATTACTTTAAGAAAGAACTGTAGGATAAAACTGGCTTTATGCAAACCAGCCTGTGAGATCCACTA
Source organism: Dactylis glomerata (assembly GCA_007115705.1). Classification (NCBI taxonomy): domain Eukaryota; kingdom Viridiplantae; phylum Streptophyta; class Magnoliopsida; order Poales; family Poaceae; genus Dactylis; species Dactylis glomerata. The sequence continues at coordinate 194,595 of QXEO01000087.1, forward strand.
GCCAAATACTCATGTAGATAGGCTCTTTACAACAGCCACCAAATATGTGTCATTTGCCAGTACATCATTGTACTGACCCCTCCGAGGCTGCATATTCAACGTGCAGGTTTTATTTCGAGTAAGGAACCAGGATTAGGATCTCGAGCTTACATTCCAACATGACTGCCTGTTGCACGTGATGAAGATGGAGGCCCCTTGCCCCTTTGTCATTTCCGCTGTGTAAATTGTAAGGTATAAGTACTTGGTACTTGGATTCGCGTTGAAATCTTGATACTATGCAATGGATATTTCATTTTGTTCTGTGGTGCTATCATTGATCCAGGGAATAGCACTTAACACAGATGTTCCACCTTGTTCTCAAGGTCGGGGCGTTACAGGTTCTCGCATACGAGCTCGCCGTCATCTTCCGCGCACCGTCCAGTACTCCATAGCCGTCGCCGACCATCGGAACCTCGCCGCCGACGACCACCTGTACCGCACCTCGCCGGAGTTGACCACCACGGTGAGCACCACCTCCCACCTCTTCCCGTCCATCGGATCTAGATCCAGTGACTTGGATTAGATCACTTAACGAAAGGGTATCGACTAATCCGAGGCATTCATATCCCTTTAGATCTGACGGCTCAGAATCAAGATCCAATCAAACCGGTACCCACCAATCAGAATCAGCCACGTGTCGGTCTGCGAATCAAACAGAAATCAAAATAGAATTTCAAATCAGAATTAAGTCCAATCTTGTGAAATTCATATCTAATGTTCTGTAGGTCCAAAAATAGCAAATGATATACCGTTGGAATCCTTAGAACATCTAGAATCCAGTAGTACAATAATAATTCATATTTTATGGGTTCAATTCGAAACCATTTTCAAATTGGAATCAAACCTTCTGTTAGCTTGTTAAATTCATATCTTTTGTTCTGTTAATCCAAAAATTACAAATTTGTAGTCTCTGGAATCCTCTCAACTTGTAGAACATCATAGGATCAAGAAAATCCAAATTTGATATGTGCCAACACTTTGTGCATTCAAATCTATCCAAATCACTAATTTGATCATAGTTTGAATTCTATAACTTATTTTGGAATGAATCCAATTGTAGTAGCTTTGTTTTGCTGCAAGCTATCCAGTAGCATCACTTCCAATTTTTATTGAACCACTTCACAATTATTCAAATTCTAATATGAGAATTTGAGTAGTTCCTAAATAGATTAATTCTATTTCTTTTCCAATTAATGTTACCTTCTGCCTTAGTGAATCTTATGAACATACCTATCTAACTCTATCGTGGTTCATCCTGATCATCACCCAATCTCATGCCTATATTATTCTTGTGGGCTTAAGTTCATAGTATTCAAATTACACCTGAATAATTTGAGTAAATAGTTGCACATCTCAATTAAGTTCTCCTTTGCTAGTTGTGGTGACACACTCCACTCCATGCCACACATATCATAAACCATTCCCAATCAAACACTATTCTTGAACTATAATCAAAACTAGTTTGAGTTCATCAAAGAGGAATTTAAAACTCTGACTTAGCCATATCTTCAAAAGTCAACCCTAGATCAAGTTAATCCTTTTGTCCAAGCCAATCTTGTGACCAAGAAGCCACCATCATTCTAAATCACATCCAATCTTATTCAAAACCATGCCAACTTAATCCTGTTGGCCTATATTGAACTATTCAATTTACAAATGAGTTAATTGAGTAAATCAATATATCACAAACTCCTACCCAAGCCTATGTGTAACATTTACTATTTTGAGTAAGTGTTATCACACTTTATTCAGTAGTGTTATGTTGCATTATTCTAAACTCATGAGAATCTATTCACATAATTTATGTAACAACCCAAATATATGTAATCCATTTCCTATTAATTAAAGTGCCAAATTTTGGACCAAATAAAACTTTTTCATTCATATTGCATGTATGCATATATTTCTATTATATGTCTTTTATGATTTCATGTGTGTTATGATTTGTTGTGCAATATTTAGTTAATTCAAACTTAACCAACAGAAGCATTAGAGTAGAACTATAAGAGCTAAAGAAACCAGAAATCAAAGAAATAAAGAAAAGAGAGAAGAAAAGATGATCTAGAAAAAGTTAACCACTACCCTACTTTGAACACTTAGATTAAGCTTTCTGCAACTCAACTCAGTGTGTGGTGAGTTGGTTGAGCTTGACCAGATCACATACTAACTCAACCAAGAGATTTCCAACAAAAACTCAAACTAGAAACCCACGCAAACATCTGACAAAGTTTGAATCCGAAACAGTGACCAAACTTCAAATTTGAAATAACAAATCTGCAAAACATCATCTTTCTTTGTAACAAAAATACCTCTGGAACCCTTGTCCAATATGTTGACAAACCACAGTGGCAATTTTCAAAAATTCGAAATTTGAATTTTTGCGGGCATTTGAGCGAACACCTGGTGAGCAAAAATCCAGAAAAATCAACCCTACTGTGATCATCGCTGTTCCGTTCGCCCTCGCCCTGTAGCCATGCTCATGACACCCCCTCGGTCGAGCCCCAGCCTCCCCTGCCCTGACCCAGGCCGTGAGACATGGAGGAGGAGAGGAAGAACACGCCCGGACCCCCCTCTCTGTCCCTCTGCTCCCTGCACGTTGCCGACCGGCGTGGTCTCACCACCGCCTACCCACAGTGCCCCGTCGCCATGACCAAGCCCCGCCAGCACGCCCCCAAGGCCGTCACGCCCGGCATCGCCGATGCACGTCGCCAGGCCCCCCTGCGCCGGCCACCTACTGGGCACCCTTGCCCCACCCTTCTGGCCTATAAAAGCCCCCTCCGAGCACGCAGTTGAGACCACACCATTCCCAGCAAGCTCCTAGACATCTTCTCTTCCCCCAGTTCTCTTCCGTTCGATGTAGCCAGCTCCGCCGGCGAGCTACTGGACGCGGGTGGCGCCACCGCGTTCGGCCTCCGTTGGACGAACGGACGCCGGGAAGTGGAGGAGGAGTGCCGCCGGAGTCTTTTCCGCCCCGCGCCGTCAAGCTCTGCTTCCCCTACTTCCCTCGCCGTCGCCGTCGTCTTCCTCTCTGCACGCCGGTGAGCTCCCGCCCTAGCCGATGAGCACGACGCAGACGCGCCGTTGGATTAGAATCCAACGGCAGCGTACCGATTCGGGTCACTTAAGTGACCTGACGCGTAGGTCCCACCTGTCAGTTCGAATTCGAACGTATTCCCGCCCCTGGCGAAGCGGTACTGGGCCGGCCCGTTCGGGTTTTATCTGAAATCGGCCCAGTTCGGTGAGATTCGGTCCGAAACGTTTTTATTTATTTTCCCGCTCATTTTAAATATGTTTCAGATATGATTTTCAAACTTTAATTCCAAGAGTTTTAGAAATCCGTTTTTAGCAAATAAATATGCGTTGGAAAGCTTATAGAATTATCTAGCCTCTAAAACTAGTTAGAATCCAATTTGAGTTAGTGATTTAATTTAATAAGAATACTTTGGCCATAGCCCTATTAATCTTAGGAAAACCTTAGAAAATTGTTTAAACCTCCTAAAATTTTGAAACTTGGTTTATGAACTCCCTAGTTAACTTATTTACTGTTTAGTCCAACCTTAATCAATTAGAACCTTGTTAGTGCTATCAATTAGACCCTAATCCAACCTTAGTATGTAGCATAAAATGATAGTTTCACCACTTACTTGGTTTGTTAATTACCCCCATTACCCCACTCACTTAATTAGTCACTCTCCACTTGAACTAGCCCTAATACCCCTAGTTCATACCAATGCTTAGAAAGTATTCAACATGTGGCACATGGTAGAAAAATCTAACTTACACACTTAATGAAAACTTGGAAGAAGACTTGCAACCCAATTCAAATAAAATCCAACAGGAACTCTATGGTTTGAAAACAAGTATGTGTGCTTGGAATGTTGTTAGCATTGTGTAGTGATTGTGTGTTTTGTATTTATTCGTTATTAGACGCTAGTGTTGCCGAGGAGGATATTGAGGGGTGATTTTATCAAGAAGAAGAAGACTACCCCGGACACTTTGCCAACCAAGGCAAGCCATCTTTTGAATCATACTCCAATTGCCTAGTTTTACTATTGCATTCTACTTGTTTTTAAGTAAATTGCATGATTGAATTGCTAGAGTAGAATGATAGTTGAGTAGTGATATCTTGCTTAACAAGAGCATCAAGCTGAGTTTATCCAAGATTCCCATTAGTTTTAAACATCACTCAATGTAGTTGCTTAGTCGCTAATAAAATTGAGGCCATCTATAAGGGGAGCCATATTTGAAATTGGTGACTTGAACTTGACAACTTGAATTGGAGATTTCTCCTACATGAGGGTTTTATGAAGGAAAATAATCTTGACTAAGGACTATGGAATGTATTTGCTAAATGATAATAAGTGATGTACCATGTGAGCCAACCATTACCGTACGACCACATTACCCCTAAATGGGAAGGGGCTTAGTCCGTAGTTTGTTTACTCTAGTATGGGAGACCTTGTATCATCTTTTATAGAAGTAAGCCATACATGGGTGCTTCCGAACCGAGTGGAAGTTTCCATTCATGCAGCACTCTGCAGCGGGCAAAACTAGGAGTGCCAAAATGGACTCTTAGGGAAGGCTCCTATACTAGAGTAGGCAAGTGAAAGAGTTTGTTTGATTATCTGAACCTCGCATACTTTGTGTATGACGATCCGTGGATTTCTCCCGGCAGATGTATCGAATCTTGTGGGTAAAGTGTACCCCTCTGCAGACGTTTCAAAACTATTCGAATAGCCGCGTCCGCGGTCATGGACAGTTGGCAAGCTGTACTTGACTTTTGTCAGGAATGTTAACAATCTATGGTGAACTGGGTGAATGACTTGACTTGACTTTAGTATTGACACACTTGAAGTTCCTCTTTAGATTTACTTAGGGAATTAAATCTTCTTCTCTAAATAATGAACATTCTTGGGAAATAAAACTAGCTTTTGCAAATAAACTTAGTGCTTAGTCCACCATACCAACCTTGCATATCTACTTCATCATTTCGTTTATAAGATGGTTTGCGAGTGCATCCAATGTACTCATGGCTGTGTCCCTGGCTATCAACTTGGCCAGACTATGGGGAAGAGTATCCGGATGAAGGTTATGAAGGGGAGTATCAGAACTAAGATTGTCTCCTGAGTCGCCATTGCCTGTAGGGTAAAGGCATGGACCCGAAGACGTTATTTCCGCTGCTATATTGTGTTGTAATATGAACTTGGTCCCTATGACCATTGTATTTGAACTATCGTATTGTAATGTCTATGGAACTGGTTACCAACTACGTTATGTGTATCACAACAATGATTCTGGGATTGTGGTGGAATGCATAACGGGCACTTTGAATTTGTTGTAAATTCAAGGGTGTTACAATTTATCTCTAAACTCTATCCATGATCATGCTAAGCACAAGATTGTTACCTCTACATTGTATCTAGAAAGATCATTGTATGCTAAATCTTTAGACCACCTTGACCCATACCTTGTCCGACTAAACATATTTTGTCTAATTCATATATGTACTCAAATTGCAATTGTGCTACTTGAGTAGAATATGAATTCATCTCAAACTTAGGTTCTATTAATGTGGAGTTGTTATAACCCGTACCATAGTATGTGTTATACACCATGTTGAACAATGAACCACTTGAGCCATGTCCTCAAATATCAATCAATCATACCCAATCCAATGCCTACTTAGTTTTGTTCATATGTATTGAACTATTCAACTTGCAAATGTGCTAATTGAGTAGTTCAAGCATTCCTAAAACCTAGCCTAGTTTCTAAGTGCAATAGATGCTATTCAAGAGTAATTGTTGTCACATTTACTCAATAGTGTTGTAGTTGCACAAATTGACTCTTGTGTAATTTATTTCACATGAGCTATTCCTAAAACTCTTATATGCTTTAATAAAGCATAAAAACTTCATCAATTATATTATGCCTAGTCCAATTCTCTCTCAAATCATATTGATCTTCCCCAGCTAAGCTCTCAAATCCATATCTCACAATTCATATTTCCTTTGCCATATCTTTCTATCATAACATATCAATAAATCTAAATTGTTAAACAAATACTTTTCAATTGTTTGATTGTGTTTGTGTGGTATGTTTATGTTATGATATTTCTGTGTTATAGTTTGTGCGAAGAGCTACGTGCTTAGTTGAGAGAAGTGAAACATCGTGATCTTCAAAAAGGCAAGTGACACACATATCCCCTACCTATTTTTACTACTGCATTAGTGTGTTTCAGTAGTATGCATGATAGGTGGAATATTCAACTGTTTTATAAAAGGCTTAGATCCTAGTAGTGTGTAGCTATCCTTCAAACCCCACCTTTTAGGATGCTAAATACTTTGAAAAATATTGATGCCATGCTATGATCACTTGTTAAAAGTGTTTTGTGAACAAATTAAGAACTTCAACTAAAATGAAACACCTGGGTGGATTGGTTTGATGATGGAGGTGATGTTGAGTGGCTACCCGGGGCTACACGTTGTGTAGTTGCTGCCTGGGCGCTCACTTATGGATTGCCACTCAGGATTAAAGGGATTAATATGTCTTCCATGCTTAGAGTACTTCTAGTGCAGCCTTATGACAATATGGGCTCTGTCTTGACTGATTAGATATGAGGGTACAACTTGTGTGCAAGAAGATGGCAGGTAGTTGAATTATAGGTTGGGAACGGATCTTGCCAGTTGGTTGCCCTCTCCTTCTAAAAGGTCTCGTCTCATTTTATGTATGGGCATAAAATGAGTCTTAAGGTGAAAGTGCACAATCCCTGCAGGGTGCCAAAACTAATCGATTAGCCGAGTCCTCGGAATGGACAATTGAGTCTCTAGACATAGAATGTACGGAAGAATCTCATCACCATTTCTGAATGCTTTAAAACTTGACTAGCAACAATCAGGAGAAGGCTCAGGGCCATACACTCCGAGGGGTGGTGGTGCCTGTACTTCAAAACTATGTTGAGTTTCGCCCAGAAACTACATACCGGCCAGTATGTAATGTATGGGGGATGTCTTGACCCTTGAAAATTAAAATTTTGTAAGAAAGTATTGAAAAGAATTTTAGGATAAAATTGGCTTTATGCAAATCAGCCTATGAGATCCACCAGCCAAATATCATGTAGCTAGTTCTTTCACAACAGCCACCAAATATGTGTTATTTGCCAGTACATCATTGTACTGACCCCTCTGGGGCTGCATATTCAACGTGCAGGTTTTGTTGTCGAGTATGGAACCAGGAGTAGGATCTCGAGCTTACATTCCAACATGTCTGCCTGTGGCACTTGATTGAAGATGGAAGCTCACTGCAACTATGCTTTATGCTGTGTACTCGTAAGGATGAAGACCTATGTAACTAGATTCACGTTATAACATTGATGATATTGCAATGATTACTTATTTTGTACTGTGGTGCTATCTACTGATCCAGGGAATGGCACATATACACAGGAGTTCCACCTTAATCTAAAGGTGGGGCACTACAGATATGCTGTAAGCTTGGTTTGGATTTGCTTTCTATCATTCCATCTTCGTTTCCCGAGTTTTAATCTCTTGTCAATTTCTGAAAAATCCTCAAAAATAAAGTTTCTTGAAAAATTCCAGAAAATTCTTTTTAAATTTTTATGTCAAAAATAGGGTAGAGAGGCACCTGGGATACCCCAGGGGGACCCACCATGCCACCACACCACATGGTGGCGCGGGCAGGGCCAGGCCGCGCCGTGGTATGGTGTGGGGCCCCCTGGCCCTCCACTTACCTCTCTACCAGCCACTTCACTCTCTCTCCCAAAATATCTCCACTCCATAGCTCAAACCCGTGTTCTTGCTGTTCTTGCTCGCGATTTTCGATCTCCTTGCTCAGCCCATCTTTGCTGCTGAGATTTGGAGCATTTGTTCTCCGGTATGTGACTCCTTCGATTGTCCAAGTAGAATTTTGTTTAGTGGAGTATTTCTTGAGTATTTTAGCATTATAGGTGACTGATACGTCCAAAACGTATCTACTTTTCCGAACACTTTTGCTATTGTTTCTCCTCTAATTTGTGTGTTTTGAATAAAACTAACACGAACTAACGCTGTTTTCAGCAGAATTACCCTGGTGTCTTGTTTTTATGCAGAAATCTAACTTTCAGGAAAAATCCTAGAAAATACTGCAAAATTCCTATTTTACCAGAAGACCCACAGAGCCAGAAGATGAGACAGAGAGGGGCTGGGGGCCAGGCTCACCACCAGGGGGCGCGGCCTAGGCCTGGCCGCGCCGGGGGGTGGTGAGGCCACCCCAGCCGCCTCCTTGAGCCCCCATTTCGCCTACATATACCCTTTGACCTGAAACTATTAGGGGTTTGGCATTTTTCCCAGATAGACTTCTGTTGCGCCGCCACCATCAGAAACCGTGATTCGGAACCAGAAACTCCATTCTGGCACCCTGCCGAGACGGGGATTTGGAGGAGATCTTCATCACCATCATCACCGACGTCTCTCCATCAACCATCCATGACTCCCCCGTCCATGTGTGAGTAATTCCCGCTGTTGGCGAAGGGGATGGTAGGGATTGGATGAGATTATTCATGTAATTTGCTATGAGATTGTTAGGGCATGGTGCCTAGTATCTATTATTAGTGCTTATGACATTGTTGCAACTTGTTGTGCTTAATGCTTGTCACTTTGGGCCCAAGTGCCATGATCTCATATCTGAACTTGTTATTGTTTTATGATGATACTTGTTGTTTATGATCTTACCTGCAAGTTGTATACACATATCGTTGTCCGGAACCCGAGGCCCCAAAGTGACAGCAATTGGGATAACCGGAGGGGATGGCTATAATGTGAGGATCACATGTGTTCACCGAGTGTTAATGCTTTGCTCTGGTACTTTATTAAAAGGAGTACCTTAATTACTAGTAGATTCCCTTGAGGCCCTGCTGCAAACAGGCTGGTAGGACAGAAGATGTCGTGCAAGTTTCTCATTGCGAGCACGTACGACTATATACGGAACACATGCCTATGGTTGTTTAGTACAAGGATGCTTTATCATTATTTATCTGCAATAGCCCATGTTTCACTGATTTCATGAATTATCTTATCCATGCAACGCCCGTACATCTATCCCTATGCCTACTGTATTTAATCCTACTCTTTACTATTGCTACTATTACCGTCTTTACTTTTTTTATTGTTGCTACTATTTTACTACTATCACCACTATAAAACTGTTGCTACTGATAAACCGCTGCGAGCTCTATTTTGAGGTGCAGCTGAATTGACAACTCATCTGTTAAGGCTCATAAATATTCTTTGGCTCCCCCTTTGTCGAATCAATAAATTTGGGTTTTACTTCCCTCGAAGACTGTTGCGATCCCCTATACTTGTGGGTCATCAAGACTATTTTCTGGCGCCGTTGCCAGGGAGCATAGCTTTATTTATAAGTTCACTTGGGATTCATATTGTTTGCTGCAATCCATTCATCATGGGTAAACCTCGTGATGGAAAGTTTCCTATATTGCCATCCACTACAAGAAGAGGTACGACTCTGAACACCTCTGTTGCTCTTGATTCGCCATCTGTTATGAGTAAGTTGCTTGCACCACCGCATGCACATGCTACTTCTTCTGCTGAGTTTGAAAATGCTACTGATAGTTTTGATGATGCTTCTACTGTGCTTGATGAGAGTGGTTCGTTAGGTTCCTTTTTAGATGCTATGATTGCTAGGACTAAGCAATTGGGGAACACTACTATCACGCCTGCTAGTTCACCTGAGTCTAGGGAATGCCCTAGTGATGATCTTGATGATGCTTATGTTGAGTTAGATGACGATTTTATTTAAGAATCTCATACTACTAGTGATGCTGCTGCCATTAGAGATCGTTATGCAAGACGTGTTGTTAGATACAAGTTATCTCCTGATGCTAAGTTTGCTACTTCTCCGATACATATTAGTGATAAGGACTATGATTTCTCTTTGAATTTATATTACATATCTATTGTTGAGAAAGAACCCTTTTGTGGTACTGAAAGTAAGAGTGCTATGGAGCACATGAATGAGCTTTCCTCTTTGAGTAATTTGTTTTCTGATGATACTAAGCTGCGTATGTACTTTGTTGCTAAGATTTTCCCTTTTTCATTGAAAGGTGCAGCTAAAGCTTGGTTTAATAATTTGTCTCCTTGATCTATTGATAGTCCTGCTTTGGTTAACACTTTCTTTCAGAAATATTTTCTTGCTAGTGCTCAACATGCTGCTTTGCAGAAAAATCTTTGACTTTGAGCAGGTAAAAGGAGAGAAACTGCCGGAATCATGGGGAAGGTTTTGCTCTTTAATTAGAGTACTGCCTGAAGAGCCATTACCTAAAATGAACTCCTTGATATATTTTATAATGGACTAAATATTGAATCTAATACATATTTGGATAGTTGTGCTAGTGGTGTTTTCAGAAAAAAAGACTCCAGCTGAAGCTGAAGAATTAATGGCTAAAATAAGCCGGAATTATGATGATTGGACTATGGCTGAGTCAACGCCAGCGCCAGCGCCAACACCAACACCAACACCAGCACCAATGCTAGTGCCAACACCAAAGAAGAGAGGGATGATTGAATTAAATGATGAAATAATGAGAGAAGCCAAGAAATCTATTAAGGAGAAGGGTATTAAATCTGAAGACGTGAAGAATCTACCACCTATAGAAGAAGTATGTAAGCCAATCCCTCTCTCATCTACTATTGAGGTACACTCTCTCCAACGCTTTGATAATAGAGATATTCCTTACTTTAAACCTCCTGATCAATGCTTAGATGAGTTTGATAATTTTATTGTTAAGCAATATAATTTTAATAAGAGAGTGCAGAATCATTTGTTGGAAATTCTAGAGCTATTAACAAGTTGCAGGATATTGTGGAGAGAACCTCCAATGATGTGAAGATGCTTGTTAAACATTTTCAAATGGTTCAGACTCAAAATTAATCAGCTTACCAAGGTGCAAAAAGGCTAGTAAATGCCGCCAGAGAAAAACAAGCTTGTGAAATATGCACTAGAGGTGGTGCTACTACTCAAGACCCCTTATATCCTGACGGGCATCCTAAGAGGATCGAGCAAGATTCTCAACGTGCTATAAGTGATGGTAATCCTTCCAAGAAGAAGAAGAAGAAGTACAAAATAGTTGCAGAATCTTCCGAAACAGGTAAGAATCCTAATAGTGTTTCTATTTCTGATGCTGAAACCAAAAGTGGTAATGCTTCTGATAAAGAAGAAATTGAAGAGTAACCAGAAAAGCTTGCTAAGAATGCAAAGTACACTAAGGAGCACTTCATTGCCAACAAGCATGGTAATGAGAGAGAACCGTGGGTGCAGAAAATGATACGTCTCAAACGTATCTATAATTTTTGATGCTCCGTGCTTGTTCTTACACCATTTGCTTAGTGTTTTGTTACACTTCGTGGCGTTTTTATGCATTTTCCGGGACTAACCTATTAACAAGATGCCACAGTGCCAGTTCCCTGTTTTCTGCTGTTTTTGTGTTTCAGAAAAGTTACACAGGAAATATTCTCGGAATTGGACGAAACAAAAGCCGAACATCCAAATATTTAGCGAAGCTTCTAGAAGACCGAAGAGGAGACGGAGAGGGGCCAGGGGCTAGCCTAACCACCAGGGGGTGAGGCCCAGCCCCTAGCCATGCCCACCTATGGTGAGGGCCCCCTGGTCCACTTCAGACGCTGCCCCTTCGCCTATAAAGACCCCCCGACGGGAAAAACCTAAACACCCAATCAATTTTCCAGAAACACAACGCGATCCACCACCGTCATCGACCCAAGATCAGGAGGGTCCAGAAGCTCTTCCCGGCACCCTGCCGGAGAGGGGAATCGCCACTAGAGGCCTTCTTCATCGCCATGCTTGCCTCCAGCGCGATGAGTGAGTAGTCTACATTGGACTATGGGTCCATAGCAGTAGCTAGATGGTTGTCTTCTCCACCATGTGCTTCATGTTTAGATCTCGTGAGCTGCCTTACATGATCGAGATCACCTTTGTGTAATTCTACATGTTGTGTTTGTTGGGATCCGATGAATATTGGTGTTATGTTAAGTTGATGTGCTGAATTTTATCTTATGTTATCTCTATGTTGTTTATGATCTTGCATGCTCTCCGTTGTTAGTAGCTATCTTAGCCAAGTAGATACTAGTGACTCCAAGAGGGGGTATTTATGCTCGATAGTTGGGTTCATGTCTCTATTTAATCTGGGGGAGTGACAGAAACCTCTAAGGTTGTAGATGTGCTATTACCACTAGGGAGAAAACAACATTCTTGTGTCCAAGGACATTCGTTTTGTTTACATTACACATTTTGCTTAATGCAGTTATCTGTTGTTCGCAACTTAATACTCGTGGGGTGTTCAGACGATATCCCCGTGGGTGGATTATTAGTCATAGATGCAGTTGGATGGCGGTCTATGTGTTAGGGCATTTTCTAGCCTCCCTAGTTTTGTGTGTTAGTTGACAACACCAGGACTTTTTACCAGTGTTTTTGTGCAGAAAGTTGGCCGGATTTTTCGGCCGGATATTTCCAAAACTGGGCCGGATAATCCGGCCACCCCTGAAAACGGCTAAGGACCAGAAGCAGCAAGATGCGCGTCACCCAGATTTTGGGGCGGATATTTTGGCCGGATTTTTCCAAATCTGGGCCGGATAATCCGCCCCCCCCCCCGTGAAAACGACTAAGGACGAGAAGAAGAGCAGATGCGCGTCACCCAGATTTGGGGGTGGATATTTGGGCCGGATTATTCCAGATCTGGGCCGGATAATCCCCCCCCCCCGTGAAATGACTAAGGACCAGAAGAAGAGCAGATGCGCGTCACCCAGATTTGGGGGCGGATATTTGGGCCGGATTATTCCAGATCTGGGCCGGATAATCCGCCCCCCCCCCCCGTAAAATGACTAAGGACCAGAAGAAGAGCAGATGCGCGTCACCCAGATTCCTGGCCGGATATTTCGGCCGGATTATTCCAGAAGTGGGCCGGAATATCCGGCCTCCGGATTATCCGGTGCAAGTTTGGGCCGGATAATCCGGCCCCTGGCGGCTGCAACAGATACATTTCGGGAAGGGGTATTTATACCCCTTCCTCACTTCCTCCCCAGCTGGCTTGTCCTCATCAAGAACAAGACACTATTTGGAGCCAACCTCACTGCAAGATCTCCACCTTCAACCACCCAAAGTCTTAGATCTTTGGAGGATCGAAGGAGGAGGTCCCGATCTACATCTCCAGCGAAGGAATTTCTTTTTCCCCTCCTTTTGCTTGAGGGATTTGTTCCTAGTGGTTCCTTGGAAACACTAGGTGGTTTGATTCCAGATTTCTCTAGTCTTTGTGGATTCTAGCCTCCGTGGCTTTCTTGGGAGCCTCCAATTCAGTTGTGGATGTGTGCCCCAATCTCCGTGTAAGGGATTCGGTGAGTTCCCCCAATACCACCGCTTAGTGGAACGAGCTAGCCTCCGTGGCTTGCTCACCGGAGAACAAGGTGAGCCTCCGTGGCGTTGGTCGACTCCGTGTCACCACACCTCTCCAACGTAGACGTACTTCCCCTCAAAAGGAAGGAACTACGGGAATACATCCTTGTGTCTCCGGTCTCCGCTCCTCGGTTATTTCTTATCCGAACTCGCTTACTTGCTTACTTGTTTACTTGTTCACTTGCTTGCTTGCCACTTAGGAAATTCACCTAGTTGCACATCTAGAGAGTTTACTTTGTGTCAAGCCATAAATTGAAAAAGATAAAAAAATTGTGTAGCGCCTATTCACCCCCCCTCTAGTCGCCCGTGTGATCCTTTTCAATTGGTATCAGAGCCTAGTGCTCTTTGTTTGGGCTTAACCGCCTAAGAGATCATGGGCGATGAGGAACCTGCCACTAAGGGGGATCTTAATAACATAATGACTCGCATGGATGCTATGATGGCAGCCATGGAAAGCCAAAAATCTCAACTTGATGCTCTCACTAGTGGAACATCAAGTACCACTCCACCAACTCCGGTTGACACCTCGGGTAAGGATAAGCCATCCTTAAATGTGGAAGATCCGGAGAAGGATGGGAATGAGAACAACGAGGTTCCCCCCAAGAAAGATGACACCTCTCGGGGACATAGCACGGAGGTTCCACATCCTACGAGCTATGTCTCCGGAAGGCACCTTCAAATGCCACACCTTGCCTCATGCGGCCCACCGCCACCACTTGATGCTTCTAGCTTTGCCAATTGGCAAGATAACATGCGCTCTCACATAAACTTTGTGTCTATTGAGCTTTGGAGGATCATTGAGCAGGGTTTTCATCCAACTTCCAAGGACTTGACCAACTTGCTACCTTGGGAGCAAATCGACAAGCAGCTCAATGCCTCCGCCTTGCATATCATTCACATGTCTCTCACCGAGAAGGACAAGGCATTCGTCCGCAACATCTCCTCCGCCAAGGAAGCTTGGGATGCTCTCACCAACCTCTTCATCGGCAATGAGAGCATTCAAGAGTCCAAGTTTGATGAGGCGTCTAATGAAGCGGACAACTTCGCTATGCTTGATGGTGAATCTCCCGAAGAACTTCATCGGCGTCTCTCGGCACTCCAAGTGAAGCTAGTCGACCTCAGCTCTACTCAATGTGATGGGAGATGGATGAAGAGGAAATTTGTCCAAGCCCTCTTGCCCTTCTTCAAAGATACGGTGAACTCAATCAAGGGAGATGCCAACTTTAGGAAGATGACCGCTCATGACATCTTGCAAGATATTGTGGCAAGGAAGATCTCCGAGAAGAATGCGGATGATGCTCTAGCTCGTGCACGTGGTGTGCGTGCACCCAACCTTGCTTTGAAGGCCAAAGTCTCTCTTCATGAAGAAGCAAGTTTGATGGAAGAGGAAGAGTCAATGAGTGGAAGTCCCGAAGACATGAAGTATGCTCATGCCGAACACATGGCTCTTGCTCAACGGGCTTTCATGAAAAAGTGGAAGTCATCAAGTCCCTCCAAACCTAAGGCCACAAGTAGAGTGAGAACATGCTACAATTGTGGTAATCAACACCATTTCATCGTGGATTGTCCCTATGAAAGAGTGGAAGATCACAATGGAAGACTCATCCGCAAGGAGATGAAGGCCAAGTCTTACCCACCAAGGAACTTTGACAAGAAGAAAGCCGTTCCAATACATGCCTTGACGACTCAAGAAGAATACCCATCCGGTGATGATGCAAGTGATGATGAAGAAGTAGGAAGGGCCGCCATCGCCATCGCCAAGCCTATCTCTTCACCATCCCTCTTCGCTTCCGCAAACGAGTCCAAGCGCTCCAACTCCAAGGGAACATGTCTAATGGCTCACGCTACAAAGGTATCACCCACTTTCACACCCATCATACCTAGAAGCTTATCCTTGATGGATTGTGTTGATACTAGTAGTGATAAGGATGAGCCTAATGAATTTGACACCTTCATGTCAACCTTGCATGGGGAGACCAAAGCTCAATTTGAGATTCTCCTAAATCAATATAATGAGTCTCTTCAACTTAATGATAAAAATGAGGAACACATCTTTGAGCTAGAAGGGCATGCGCGTGAGTATGTCGATGAAATTGCAACACTCAATCAATCCCTTGAGGTTGAGCAAGATCTAAGGATGGCACTTGAGGCATCCAAGTTAGGTCTTGAAGAGTCCTATAACTTGGACATTGCTAGGCTTAAGAATGATCGTGATATTGCTCAATCAGTTGCTAATGAACTTAGGTTGCAAAATGAGAAACTAAATCTTATTATTGCTAAAGAAGCAACCAAGTTCCCTTCTAGCACCTTTATTGCAAGTACTTGTTACACTAACCCTCTTTATGAGAAAGATGCCCCCAAAGGTGACACAAGGCTTGACGAGCTTTTGAGTGCTCAAAAGCAACATGGTGACAAGACCGGGCTTGGTTTCACTTCCAAGTCTAAGAAGAAGAGGAACAAGAAGAAGAACAACAAGAAGACGCAATTTCTTATGCCCACTCCTCCTCCTAAGAAGCACATCCCAAATGACATATGCTTTGATGAGGATGGCAATGTTTATGAGGAGGAGGGGGAGCTCATGAGGGAGGTGGTTGGGAATGCCAAGAGGGCAATGCCCAATCACAATGACTTTGCGGGAAAATATAACCCCTCTTATGTTCTTCGCCGTGCTTATGATGGACACGTTTATGCTAAATTTGTTGGCTCACCTAATGAACGCATTGCTTGGTCTATTTGGGTTCCTAAGGCCCTTGTTACTAACAAAAGGGGACCCATTGAAAAATGGGGACCTAAGAACAAGGCTTAATCTCTTGTAGGGCTTTGCTTCCAGTGCGGGACAATGGATAATTGATAGTGGTGCTACCAATCATATGTCTGGAAGCAAAGAGTTGGTGAAGGAGCTTCGCACCGGTTCATCTAGTGCGGGCTACGTCACCTATGGAGATTCCTCAAGGTCAAAGGTATTGGGTCTTGGTAAAGTTGTTATATCTCAAGATGTTACCATGGAGAATGTCATGCTTGTTGAGTCTCTCTCTTACAATTTACTTTCCGTAGCTCAACTTGCCAATATGGGCTTTGCAACTTTCTTTGATGTTGGGATTGTGGTTCTTTTGTGGAGCAAGTCTCTTAAAGTAGCCTTTGTTGGGCATGTTGAAAACAGCTTATATGTGATTGACTTCTCGAAGAAGGTCACTAAAGCCGCAACTTGCCTAATGGCTAAAGTTGACGTGGGATGGCTATGGCATCGTCGGCTAGGTCACGTCAATATGAGAACTTTGCAAAGACTTCACAAAGGTAACCACATCCTAGGACTAACCGATCTAACCTTTGCCAAAGATCGTGTGTGTAGATCTTGCATTGAAGGAAAGATGCATGAACTTCCTCATCCTAGCAAGACGATCATTTCTTCTAAGAGGGTCTTGGAGCTCCTTCACATGGACCTCTTTGGCCCTCCATCTCATGCAAGTCTAGGAGGGAAAAAGTATTGCTTGGTGATTGTTGATGACTACTCAAGATATACTTGGGTCTACTTCTTCAAGCACAAATACGAGACCCAACAAACCGTCATGGATTTCATCAAGGAAGTGGAACGTCAGTATGGCCAAGATATATTGATGATTCGGAGTGATAATGGGACGGAGTTCAAGAACTACACCGTCAATGAATTCTTGAGTGATGAGGGAATTCAACATCAATACTCCTCTCCCTACACTCCACAGCAAAATGGTGTAGCCGAGCGGAAGAACCGAACCTTGATGGACATGGCAAGGACAATGTTAGCGGAGTTTAAGTCTCCGTATAACTTTTGTGCCGAAGCTATCAATACTGCTTGTCATGCTTCTAACCGGCTATATCTTCGCAAGGGCTTGAACAAGACTCCTTATGAGATCCTCACCGGCAACAAGCCTAACATCAAATACTTTCGAGTATTCAGTTGTAAGTGCTTCTATCTTAGAAAGGGTGTTCATTTGTCCAAGTTTGACTCTAAAGCTCTTGAGGGTATCTTTGTTGGTTATGCCGCCGAATCTTATGCTTTTAGAATCTTTGACAAAGAGTCCGCTCGTGTTGTTGAAGTTTCTAACGTGAGATTCGACGAGAATGACGGCTCCCGTGTGGAGCAAAGTGGTGTTTGTGATGTAGGTGACGAAATACCTCCTCAAGCCATAAGAAGAATGGGTGTGGGTCATCTCATACCCATTGAGGGACACCTTTTGGCGGAAGGAGAAGGACTATGCTCTACTCAAGTGGAGCCTTCACCTTCACAAGCTCCACAAGCTCCTCAAGGATCGATTGATGCTAACCAAAGACAAGCATTAGACCCTCATTCAAGCGAGCAAGGCCAAGATCAAGACCAAGTGGACGGTGGTGATTCCTCACCAATGGTAGATCAAGGCCAAGCTCAAGATGTTGAGCATGCTCATGATGTTGATCAAGCTCAAGTTGAAGGTCAAGGCGAGGACCAAAATAGTGGTGATGACCAAGTGGCTTCTCAAGAGTCTTTTGAAGAAGCTCAAGCTCGCCGTGCAAGGAAAGTGGAAGAAGCTCTTCGCAAAGGGAGTCATACCTTGGATAGTGTGATTGGAAGTGTGAGAAAAGGGGTTTCCACAAGGAGACAATTAGCCAACTTTAGCATCCATCATGCCTTTGTCTCTTGTGTGGAACCTCAAAAGGTGTTTGAGGCACTTGAAGACCCGGATTGGGTGGAAGCCATGCACGAAGAACTCAACAACTTCAAGCGCAATGAGGTTTGGTCTTTGGTGGAGAAGCCCAAGGAGTGCCGCAATGTCATTGGAACCAAGTGGGTGTTCAAGAACAAACAAGATGCCAATGGGATTGTTGTGAGGAACAAGGCACGCTTGGTTGCTCAAGGATACTCTCAAGTGGAAGGAATCGACTATGGGGAGACCTACGCTCCCGTGGCTCGTCTCGAGTCAATCCGTATCCTTCTTGCTTATGCTTCTCACTTCAACTTTAAGTTATATCAAATGGATGTGAAGAGTGCCTTTCTCAACGGTCCTCTACATGAATTGGTCTATGTGAAGCAACCCCCGGGGTTTGAAGATCCTCATTTCCCGACCCATGTCTACAAACTCGATAAGGCGCTTTATGGCCTTAAACAAGTCCCACGCGCGTGGTACGAGCACCTTAAGGAGTTGTTGTTAGACCGTGGGTTTGAAATTGGGCTCATCGACCCAACTCTTTTTACTAAGAAAGTCAACGGGGAGCTTTTCATATGCCAAATTTATGTAGACGATATTATTTTTGGCTCTTCTAACAAACTCTTCAATGATGAATTTGCAAAGCTAATGACAGACAAATTCGAGATGTCCATGATGGGAGAGTTGAAATTCTTTCTTGGCTTTGAGATTCGGCAATTGCGAGGAGGTACATTCATCAATCAAGCCAAGTACATCCAAGATATGCTCAAGAAATTCAACATGGATTCTGGAGTTAAAGGAGCCAAAACCCCCATGCCGAGAAAGGTTACTCTTGATCTCGATCCTAGTGGTAAGGAAGTGGATCAAAAGCTTTACCGTTCAATGATTGGCTCGCTTCTTTATCTTTGCGCATCTAGACCCGATATCATGCTTAGTGTGGGAATTTGTGCACGTTATCAAGCCGCCCCAAAAGAAAGCCATTTAATGGCCGTGAAAAGAATCTTCCGATATTTGATTCATACTCCAACTTTCGGCCTTTGGT
This sequence comes from Dactylis glomerata, assembly GCA_007115705.1. Taxonomy (NCBI): domain Eukaryota; kingdom Viridiplantae; phylum Streptophyta; class Magnoliopsida; order Poales; family Poaceae; genus Dactylis; species Dactylis glomerata. The sequence goes on from QXEO01000087.1 coordinate 213,807, forward strand.
ACCCGAAGGGATCAAGTTTCGAGCTTGTTGGGTACTCGGACTCGGATTGGGCGGGAGACAAAGTGGATAGGAAGTCAACTTCCGGGACTTGCCAACTCCTTGGTAGGTCCTTGGTTAGTTGGTCTTCCAAGAAGCAAAATTGTGTGTCTCTCTCCACCGCCGAAGCCGAGTATGTGTCCGCGGCAAGTGGTTGTGCTCAACTCCTTTGGATGCGGCAAACGTTGAAGGACTATGGAGTTCATTGCGACAAGGTTCCACTCTTGTGTGACAACGAGAGTGCCATCAAGATTGCTCATAATCCGGTTCAACACAACAAGACGAAGCACATTGAGATCCGGCATCATTTCATCCGGGACCACGTCAATCGAGGTGATATTAACCTATCTTATGTAGGTACAAATGATCAACTCGCCGACATCTTCACGAAGCCCCTTGATGAAGCAAGATTCCGAGAGTTGAGGCATGAGTTGAATATCATCGATTCTTGCAATGTGGCTTGTTAGTGTGCACTCATTCCCATACGTTAGCACGTGTTCTAATCTAGATGTGGGCATGGATATAGGGGGAGTGCGGTCCTAATTCATTGGGCTATCCCTCCCCCCATTATGCCGAAAGTAATGCAATCATTCTCTTAATATCATTTTGTGATATGTGAGCTTCAATGATGAGTATTGGTTATGGACCCAAGATATATCTTCGCGGTTCAATGCCAAAACACTCATATATGGTGGCTTCGGCCACCGACCTCTTCTTTTGAAGAGTTCATTCCTTGAAAATCTTTTGAGTTTGGTTTAAGTTTTTCTTGGTCTTGTTTATTTCTTGGTATGGGAAGGCACTTGAGTTGGTCTTTCGATGATTTTTGCGTTCTTGCAACTCCAAGTGCCGAGAACCACTCCATGTTTGCTTTCTAACCTAAGCCCATCTCATCCCTAAACATTCTCTCCATGCACACAAGTTTAGTTTTCTGCCACAAATTTCCTGAGCAAAAGGAGTTCCAGGCCGGATTATCCGGGCCACTTTTGGGCCGGATTATCCGGGGGCCGGAATATCCGGTCCAAGTTTGGGCCGGATAATCCGGTCCGGCGGTCAGTCCATATAAAAAGGGGGCGCGGGGTGAACTGGCCACTTTGGCAGTTCTTCCACCTCCGCCCCCCTCTCTCTCCACCGCCGCCACCTGCTCTTTCTCTTGCTCGCCGGCGCCTCCCCGGCCGCCGGATCCGGCCGATCTTCAAGGCTCGTGCTCTCCTTCTTCTCGGGAACAAGTTCCTCCAAGCAGTTCCTCCAATGGACGAGGGTAAATTTCACATCTCCTAGCCCTAGTGGTGAAGTTCTTGTGAGATTTATTTGCTTAGTTCTTGGAGTCTAGTTGTTCCCGTTGTTCTCTCCTTAGGCCTTGTTGTATACCCTTGTGATTCACCTAGCCGATCTATGCATTTGAACTGTTTGGGTAAGATCTGAGAAAGTTTTCGCCAAGGGGCGGATTATCCGGCCCACTTTTGGACCGGATAATCCGGCCTGCCTGGTTCTTCCTTTTCTCCCTTCTTGACCATCAATGTCAGGCATTCCTCTGCTATGTTCATCACTCTAGTATACGTTTCTGGTACTTGTGTGCATTCTCATCACCATGCTCCCCACTTATTCTCTTCACAGGTGGTGGTCCGACTAAGAGGAGTCGTCCTCGCTATCTCCGTCCCAATGACGAGGGGATTCTGGAAGATGAGGTATCGATCCGGTCAAAACAGCGTGCAGCCGTCCGGAAAGTCAAGGCAACCAAGGAAGCTCAGGCAGCTGAGAGAGCTGCTAAGAGGGATGCTCGAGCCAACAAGGGAAAGGAGCCATGAGTCAACTACAAGCAAATGAGCCAGAGTTCCTACTCAGCCCTGAGGCAGCAAGATTGGTACGCCAATCAGCAGAGGGCAACTCACATTGAAGACCGTCATTTATGGTGTCCAGAGCAGCTATACATCTATCAGGATATCTTTGCTCCCATGAGTAAGCCCATTCGCCTGATGCATCCCATTGATCTTACTTTCCTGAAGTTGAAGGAGTACTTTGTTCCAGCTATCCAGGTAGTGGAGAGGCTAGGCCTCACTGGTTTGTTGACTGTTCAGTGTGATTATGATCCTCAGCTCATAGTGCAATTTTATGCTACCTTGGCTTTTGCTGCTGATGATAACAGAACTTTCAAGTGGATGACTGGGACTCGTTACTGTGAGTCTTCCTTCACTCGGTTTGCTTCTCTGTTGGGCTACCCTTTTAATGGCCCGACGAATCCTGTTGGTCACCGGGTTCACACTCCGCTTCCAGTCGACAAGAATCTGCTTTGTGATCTATATGGACCTCGTGGAGTTCCTGGTCAAGCGGCTGGTCTGTTGCCTCTGTATGATCTTCTTGTGCGTATCTTCAGGGAGAACATTGCTCCAAGTGGAGGGAACAACGATGCTATCAGAAGCTCCTTGGTGGATCTCCTTATCTTTTCTCATGATTGTGCCACGTCTACCAATCCGGATGCAGATTTCTCTCTTGATGTGATGGACTTTATCTTCAACGAGATGTACGATGCTATGGTCAGCAAGGGTTCTCTTCTGTACGCCCCTTTCATCATGAAGCTTATCATTGACACTTGCAAGGGTCAGGATTTCAGCAGTCAGTGTGTGTCTCACAAGGTCAAGAAGCTCTATGTGAAGCACAACAAGCCAGCTCCAGCTCCTGTTGGTCCCATTGGTCCCGATTCTTTCATGAGAGATGCTCGTTCTAGTGTGCCAAGTGGCAAGTTTGTGTCCAAGGATGTGCCCAAGAGAGTGAAGAAGTTGAGCTGGTTTCAGAAGCATGTTCTTTGCATGAAGGTTGAGATTCATCGTGAGAACTATGAAGCTTATTGTGAGCGCAAGGCTATTCTTGATACTCAGCGTGAGATTCTTCATAAGCTCAGTGGGGACCAAGCTGCTCTTTCTCCTACTCCTCCTCCCATTGCCTACAACAAGTGGCACTCTGAGACCTATGATTGGGGCGCGATGGAGAAGTCTCTCTATGTTGGTCGCACCACTCGTGTTGATGATGAAGATGAAGATGAAGAGGAAGAGGATGTGGAAGATGATGAGGAAGGAGAGTTTGAAGAAAATGATGAAGAGGAGGAGGACTATGAGGAGGACGAGGACGACGACGACTTTGAGTGACTTCTTGGGGCGTGTAGTATGCCCTTGTCCCTTTTTGGTGTCTTGATGCCAAAGGGGGAAACGTTGTTCTAGTAGGACTTCTCGTTGGGATTTGCTTTGGTGTGGGAGCTGCTTTTCCGTTTTCCTGTTTATGAACTTATCGTGAACTTATTGTTATCTTGTGCTTGGTGAACTTTCTTTAGGGTTGTTATTGTGAAACTTGAACTTATGCATATCTTTAGGGGGAGCTCTCTTGCTTAATTGATCTTACTATTGTAAATCCTAGTGTTGTCATCTAACACCAAAAAGGGGGAGATTGTTAGGGCATTTTCTAGCCTCCCTAGTTTTGTGTGTTAGTTGACAACACCAGGACTTTTTACCAGTGTTTTTGTGCAGAAAGTTGGCCGGATTTTTCGCCGGATATTTCCAAAACTGGGCCGGATAATCCGGCCACCCCTGAAAACGGCTAAGGACCAGAAGCAGCAAGATGCGCGTCACCCAGATTTTGGGGCGGATATTTCGGCCGGATTTTTCCAAATCTGGGCCGGATAATCCCCCCCCCCCCGTGAAAACGACTAAGGACCAGAAGAAGAGCAGATGCGCGTCACCCAGATTTGGGGGCGGATATTTGGGCCAGATTATTCCAGATCTGGGCCGGATAATCCGCCCCCCCGTGAAACGACTAAGGACCAGAAGAAGAGCAGATGCGCGTCACCCAGATTTGGGGGCGGATATTTGGGCCGGATTATTCCAGATCTGGGCCGGATAATCCCCGCCCCCCCCGTAAAACGACTAAGGACCAGAAGAAGAGCAGATGCGCGTCACCCAGATTCCTGGCCGGATTATTCCAGAAGTGGGCCGGAATATCCGGCCTCCGGATTATCCGGTGCAAGTTTGGGCCGGATAATCCGGCCCCTGGCGGCTGCAACGGATACATTTCGGGAAGGGGTATTTATACCCCTTCCTCACTTCCTCCCCAGCTGGCTCGTCCTCATCAAGAACAAGACACTATTTGGAGCCAACCTCACTGCAAGATCTCCACCTTCAACCACCCAAAGTCTTAGATCTTTGGAGGATCGAAGGAGGAGGTCCCGATCTACATCTCCACCGAAGGAATTTCTTTTTCCCCTCCTTTTGCTTGAGGGATTTGTTCCTAGTGGTTCCTTGGAAACACTAGGTGGTTTGATTCGAGATTTCTCTAGTCTTTGTGGATTCTAGCCTCCGTGGCTTTCTTGGGAGCCTCCAATTCAGTTGTGGATGTGTGCCCCAATCTCCGTGTAAGGGATTCGGTGAGTTCCCCCAATACCACCGCTTAGTGGAACGAGCTAGCCTCCGTGGCTTGCTCACCGGAGAACAAGGTGAGCCTCCGTGGCGTTGGTCGACTCCGTGTCACCACACCTCTCCAACGTAGACGTACTTCCCCTCAAAAGGAAGGAACTACGGGAATACATCCTTGTGTCTCCGGTCTCCGCTCCTCGGTTATTTCTTATCCGAACTCGCTTACTTGCTTACTTGTTTACTTGTTCACTTGCTTGCTTGCCACTTAGGAAATTCACCTAGTTGCACATCTAGAGAATTTACTTTGTGTCAAGCCATAAATTGAAAAAGATTAAAAAATTGTCTAGCGCCTATTCACCCCCCCTCTAGTCGCCCGTGTGATCCTTTTCACTATGTATTTTGTTGTAATGCCCAGAGTAAATCTCATAGTGATCCTCGTGACATATGCACATTATCTTTATTCTATCAATTGCCCAACTGTAATTTGTTTACCCAGCATGTTGTTATTTATTTTATGGAGAGACACCACAAGTGAACTGTGGACCCCGGTCCAATTTCCTTTACATTGTTACACCGTTTAACTATTACTCGCACTATTTACTTTCTCGCATACTACTATTGCTTTCCACTCGATACGCTCATACCTTTGTTTACAGCAAACCGGTGAGATTGACAACCTCATCGTAAGTTGGGAGCAAAGTACTTGGTTGTGTTGTGTGCAGGTTCCACGTTGTTCCTGGTGCAAAGCAAAGCACTGGACGAGGCGCCTTATAAATTGTCCAGAGCTGTCGCGAAGCTAGCAGACATCACCTTCTGACGTTTGGCTTTTTCCTACTGGTTCGATAAAGCTCGGTTTCGTACTGAGGGAAAACTTGCTATTGTGCTCATCATACCTTCCTCTTGGGGTTCCCAACTGGGTGGTTATCTGCCCACATCAAGCATAAATTTTCTGGCGCCATTGCCGGGGAAAAAGAAGACTTCTGCAAGGGGAGTTCGCACGCACATCCTTTACTTTGTTTTTCGTTTTGCTTTATTTTATTTTTACTTGCATCGTTTTATCAAAAATACAAAAAATTTAGTTCCTACTATAGTTGTTATTTTTGTTGGTCTGTTATTATCTTGCTTTATCATGCTTTCTATCAATGGTTGGTTTCTTTGAAACTAAATCTTTTTGGCAAGGTGGGTTCACGGAAGAGCAGCAAAATTATTATCAGGAACACCGCTCATCACAAAAAGGGAAACACTTATGGGAACAAATCAATAGATTGTATATCATTGCTAGAAACGTGTGCTCTACTTATAATGTTATTTATTGCTTTGATAGATCTTGTTGTTGTAGGAGGTATAAACATCTCCCTTTTCAATGTGAGTATAATGATGATGTTACCATATCTTCTTATATTAATGGAAATTATGACTTTTGTGATGTGGAACAAATTGACGAATTTATTGCTTGGAAGGGTGCATTTGAACTTGCTTTTTTGCTTGAAAATATTGATGATGCACCTTATAAATATGAGGTTTATGATATACTTATATGTTGCTTTGATAATTACAAGGAAGAAAATGGCTATATTCTTAAATATCTTAATAGATGCTCTCCAACGGAAATTGCTAAAACTGGAAGGAGCCTATGGAAGAAGAAATTGCTAAAACTGGAAGCTCATTGGATGAAAAAGAGGAGGAGAGTGATGATCAAGAGGAGGAAGAATGGAGCTACCCATGTCTACCTCCCAATAAGAGTAACTCTTTAACTAATACTCCCTCCGATCAGAAATAAATGTTGGTGATTTTGTACTAGCTTAGTGCAAAATTTATACTAAGTCACCGACAGTTATTTCCGATCAGAGGGAGTACCTTATTTGATCGCCCTCCATGCTTAACAAAGGAGGGCGAGTGTGATATTTATATTGTTGAGTTTGTTCATGATGCTACTGAAAATTATTATGAGAGAGGAAAATATGGTTGTTGGAATTCTCATGTTACTAAAACACCTCTCTTTATATTGAAAGTTCCAAAGTTGCTCTTGTTTTATCTACCCATACTTGTGACTATGTGCTTCTTTGATTTATTTTCTTACAAGATTCCTATGCATAGGAAGTGGGTTAGACTTAAATGTGTTTTATATTTGCTCCTTGATGCTCCTTTTGGCTTCCATTCATAATTCTTATGTGAGCATCTTCTCAAATTACTGAGCCTAGCTCAAAGGCGTTAAAGAAAAGCACTCTTGGGAGATAACCCATTGTTTTCTTTTCAGTTCCTTTTCTTTTATTTGAGTCTTGGAAGTTATTACTACTGTAATAACCACTCCTTATCCTTTTTATTTCGTTGTTGTGCCAAGAGAAACCTCTAATTTGAGTGAGGTAAGATTTGGGGATGTTGCTGTCCTGAAACAGATTTTGGTGCTGCACCGTAAAAATTCGTGAAAATTCTCAGAATATCTTTTCGAGCTGCGATTTCTTGTGCATATGACCCAGGTTATATCCAAACTTTCATTAGTTATACACTTTTTGATTTGAGCAACAGAAAACCCTCGAAAAAATCGACCTTTGTCAGCTGTTCTGTTTTGACACATTTCTGCCACTATTTGTGTTTGCCTCTCGATCGCTTTCTTTTTGAGTTCTTTTGATCACGGAATTTTTGGGGAAGTTGCTACAGTAGTATATGCTTTATATGTGGTGGTTTTGATTTGAAATCTGAAGCAAAAAGGGGTTGATTCATTATTATGCTTACACTAATATTGCTAATAGAATTGTGTTGAGTTTTGTATGAAGGAAGTTTTCAAGTGTAGTGATTGGAGAATGATGAGATGAGGTGAAGAATGGACAAAAGCTCAATCTTGGGGATGCCCACGCACCCCAAGAAATATCCAAGAGGTACAAGCATCAAAGCTTGGGGATGCCCCCGAGGCACCCCTTTTTCATCGGCAAAAATCAGGTCACCTTTCAACATACTATATTTTTATTGCTTCATCCACTATGCGTTTTTCTTGGAGCGTCTTTAGTTTTCAGTTTAGTTTTGTTTTGTTTGCTGCAATAAATGGTTGGACCCCAACAAATTTCTTTTGGAGAAGTTGCCTTGCTTTTCATTTGCCAAGAACACTCCGTTTTTCACTATTATCGTTCAACGAGTGTTCTCTTTTTCTAGAACTGCGTTCATGTCATGGAGATGACTTCTGGGGTATGCCAAGGGCAGCGCGGTCTACCGGTTGGCATCCCAGGAGTCTCCACGGCACCGAGTAGGGAAGACCGGCTCCGGCTAAAGGGCCGGCTGTGCCAGCAGCCGGCTGGCGACTCCACCGAGGAGAGCCAGAGCCGGACGATGAGGATAAGATTCCTCCAACGGCTGTGTTGCCGAAAGTGGCCTGGCCCCGACAAGATCGACAGAGGCAAAGGACAGGAGTGACGCCCGCCACGACTGGACTCCACCAACCAGCGAGCAGGAGCCTTCCCCACGAAAGGATCTGAGGCAAAAGGGAGGGCATATGCCTCGCAGATGCCAGTCCAAAGGGGGAAAAGTCGCTTTATAAAGTGCACTATCAGAAGAGGATAGAGGAGGGCCAGAAGACCACGCCGAAGACCCAGCCGCGAGGAGCCGGCAGCCGGGCAGCCAGCCACCTAACCTGTAACCAGACCCCTGCCTATATAAGGGGATCTGGGCCCTTAGCCTAGGGGATCGAATCCTTCTCCTTCTTCCTCCTCTAGACGAACAGCTCAAGGAGCGTTGTAACCACTATGAAGCTAATAGAAAGCAGGCAGGAAGTAGGGGTTTTACCTCCGGCGTGGAGGGCCCTGAACCTGGTAACCAAGGTGTCTCCGTTGGCACAATCCTGAGCCGGACCCATCGTCATCACCATCGAGCCCCTCCGTTAAGCCATCGCCATGGCTACTGTCTCTAAATTCCCACGACAGTTGGCGCCCACCATGGGGCAATGCGCGGCTTCGACCGGAGTCAAGTTCTGACCAGGATCCCCATCGATCCCCGGCGAGAGGGTCGCCTCCAGCCTCGTCTAGAGGTTTGGCACCCTCGACTGCATCAGCGACAACTTGGCCTGCTTCGGGGATAGCTTCGGCGGTAGCAGCTCCTTCCTCAACATCGGTAGCCACTGCTTCTACGTCGCCAAGCCCTTCCCAGAAGAGGTAACCGATGTGCTTGACCCTCTCTGCGACATAGGCTCGGACTGCAGCGAAAGCAGTGATCTTTGCGCCATGGTCGAAGTGATGGCCCTGGAGGAAGATGGTGGCGGCGACCTACCACGCTCCGCGTGCCCGCCGCTCGAACGCCCACCTCTACCGGAACAAGATCTTCCACCTCCAGAGCGGGACGTGTTGGATGCCGCCATCACGGACCTGCACGCTCCCCTCGACCTCACCGCCGATCCAGCCAAGCTCTCCGAGGATCTGGAGCGGACACGCCGCAACCTCCTCAAGGAAGCGATTGGCGTCGAAGGCACTCGTCGGCACGTCCTCTCCACGCTCCACGAGTACAACACCGCCCAAGGCTACACGCCGGCCGGGGACGGCCCCAGCCGGGCCAGGCAAGTTCGTCAATGAGGTCGCGAACTGGGTGCGGAGCTGAACCAGGCGGTGCCTTCGGCAAAGCCACCTACCGTCATCCCCAGGCCTACGTACAGCACGCCCACGAAGAACCTCCGTGCTGCACGCTATGTCACCTCCAAACTGGCCGGACTGCAAGGTGAGGACTTGCGAGAGAAGCAAGCCCGGCTCCGGGAACTCCTGGACGCCGCCGATCTGCAGCAGCAGGCGATGGAGCCACATGGAGAGACAAGCGGCGCGCGGCCCGACAATCGCATCGTCGTGGCAGGCCCAAACAGGACACAGGCGCAGGCCTCTTCACCGAATCACGGCCCAGCGGAGCACAGCCGAAGCAATCGAGCTCCTGGCAGGAGCGGTGGAAATCACCGTACCCAGCATTCTGGCCACCACAGCCGGCAGCCTCAAGACCCGGCCGCAGTCACCAGCAAGCCACGCAATCATCCTCGGCCGAATGTGGTGGAGCCGGCACGCGGCAAGCCTATAGCGCAAGCAGCGCCGGTTCCAGGAGCCGGCCAAGGCGCCAAAGGTCCCCAGCCGGCTCGCTCGCATGTGAGCTTGAGGATTGGAGAGCGCGTCGACCCGCCAAAGGATGACGCGCGCCACCGGCTCAACCAATTGGCGGACTCCAAGTTCGACGAAGAAGAGTCTTCGGCGGGGCCAGTCTGTTTCGGTCCCCGCATCCGCAACGAGCCTTTCCCGGCCAAGTTCGCGCTCCTGCGCGACATGCCCAAGTACACCGGGGCGGTGAAGCCGGAGGACTGGCTGTCGGACTACGTCACTGCCGTCGACATCGCGGGAGCCAACAAGAGGACAGCGGTGCGCTACGTGCCGCTCATGCTCACAGGATCTGCTCGGACGTGGCTCAACAGCCAGCCGGCTCTACAGATCAACTCGTGGCATGATTTCCAGGAAGCGTTTATCAAGAACTTCACTGGGACTTACAAGCGACCACCCCGTCCACGGCAACTGGCGCTCTGCAAGCAAGGTCCGGACGAACCAGACCGTGACTACCTCATGAGGTGGTCCGAGCTGCGCAACTCATGCGAAAGAGTGGGCGAGGAGCAGGCCATAGGCTACTTCACGGATGGGTGCAGAGAAGGGACCTTGTTGAAGCATAAGATCCATAGGGCCGAGCCGAAGACAATGGCTGATTTCATGGCAATAGCAGACAAGTACGCTTCCGCCGACTCCGCCGCAAGGGTGCAGTACGTTGATCCAGCGCCAGCCGGAGGCTAGTCTCAGCCGGCATCCGGTCATGGAGGGCATCACAACCGTGATCGCCATGGCAAGAGGAAAGAGGAGCATCATGACAACAAGTACGACTCTAGGCAGGTGGCCGCCGTCCAAGGAAGCCCGGGGGCTACGGGCGGAAGCCAGAAGCGCAAAGGGGACAAGTTCAGCAAGGACAAGTACACCATCGAGGTGATGCTAGATCAACCCTGCAAGTTTCACAGTGTCTCAGGCAAGCCGGCGGCACCTACCACTCGCCAGTGCAGTTTCACCAGAGACCTGGAGCAGGGTGGTCACCAATTGCCAGGCCCGCCGCTAGGTCTGCCAGCTGAAGCACAAGGGAACAAGAACCAGCTACCAGCTAAGGCCACCGGGGACTACCCAGAGGAAGCCAATGTGGAGCAGTATCACGTGTTCACTTCCCAGACGGAAGACCCAAAGGATGAACCTTGGTTCGGGGTTGAGGTGAATGCGGTTATGCAAATTGGGCCGCAGTACATGCACTGGTCTGAAGCATCCATCACCTGGGGGCGCGAGGATCACCCGCCACTCATGCCCAGACCCGGGGCTACGCGCTGGTCTTGGACCCAATCGTGTTTTCGGATACGCGTACCTGCCGGTTCTCGCGCGTGCTCATCGATGGAGGCAACAGCATCAACCTGCTTTATTGCACCACGATGGAGAAGCTGGGGATCCCTGCAATCCAGCTAAAGCCAACCAAGTTAACTTTTCATGGGATTGTGCCGGGGCACTCCTGCACGCCAATGGGGAAGATCCAACTGGAAGTGCTGTTCGGCGAGAAGGACAATCATCATCGTGAGCCAATTTGGTTCGAGGTGGTAGACCTTAACAGCCCCTATCACGCGTTGCTCGGCCAGCCAGCCTTGGCCAAGTTCATGGCTGTCCCGCACTATGCCTACTTGAAGATGAAGCTTCCTGGCCCTCATGGGGTGATCACTGTCTCCGGATGCTACAAGAAATCGATAGAATGCGCGAGAGCTAGTTCTAAACTGGCGGAGGCTCTGGTCATCGCTGAGGAAAAGCGTCAGCTGCTGCAGCGGGTTGCGGCTACCCAGCCAGGCCGTGCAGCACCAAGCCCGCCGCCTCCTCGCTTCAAGCCGGCAAGTGGTGCCAAGGAAGACCCACCCGAAGTGGGCAGGGAGGCCGAAATTCTTGTCTCGAGGGCTGGCCCTTCCCCGAGGTAGGAAGGCGCGCTTTGCGGCCTCGCCCGAGACAAGTCAAGAACCGCTTAAGACCTTTGGTTTGCCAAGGCAAAAAGAACCTTGTACCCCGAACAAGTGTCGTTGAATAAAAGAAAGTTGGGCGGCATACGGCTGATCCCAGAAAAGAATGCTTTAAAGTGTCTTTTGCCTTTCTAGCGTTATTCATGGGGCTGAAGGCCGGCTCCAAACGGGAGCCGGCTGCCTCAAACCGACGAGCCTCTTGTCAGACGAACGAGTACTAGGTGCGGATCGGACCCAGAGCCTAACCTTCATCCCTGGCGCAAGATAGGCCGAGGGATTGGAGCCGGCAGGTCACCCACTTGGGAAAATTCCTAAGAGGAAACGCCCAAAAACACGACGAATCGAACTTCTTGTCAGACGAATGAGTACTGTGTGCGGATCGGACCTCGAGCCTAACCTCCGTCCCAGGCCCAGGATAAGCCCTAGGAATGTAGCCGGCGGGTCACCCACTTAGGAAAATCGCTAAGGAGAAGAGACACCAAAGACATCGAAAGCGTCATCGTTCACCTAAGAACTGCGCACATCGGTCAATAGTTGTGCATGGGCTAGACCAAGCTAGATCTTTTACGCACCGAAGTACTACTCCTCATTCCGTGGCATGCTCCCACCCTAGACTGGCATTCGGCTGCCAGTCCAACGGAGACCAACCGGCACCAGGCTGCCGGTTAGGGGTAGAAGGGCCGAAGGATGGGGAGATAAAGGAAAAAGTCAAAAGAGATCAGGCAAAATCCAGTTCACAAACAGTTAGAAATCGATGCACAAAGGACTTAGGGCGAAATGCCATCGGTGTACGCGAGCGAAATGTCGCTAAGCGAGGCATAAGTTCAGTACACATATAAACGAGCAAAGAAACCTTGACACAGTCAGGGGGCCATCGGTGAGCCGGCCGGATCCAGTGGAGCAGCGTCGCCAGTTCTAGCTGCCAAGACGAAGTCGTCGCCACTAGGGGACAGAGGAATGGAGCTGTCAGCGAGATCCTCGGGGGCTTTATGAGGTATCTCCGCAGAGCTGGGCTCTCCGAAATCTGCATCGTCCAAGGACTCGTCGCTATCCCCAGCGTCGAAGAGCACGTCAGTATCGGCACACTCTGCGATGGCGCAGGCACGCTGGCAAAGCTTGGTCTTGTCGAGGCCTGCCAATCCCCCCTCGCGAAGGTGCTCTAGTTGGTCCAGACTAACGCCTAGATACCATGAGAGCACGAACTCCAAAGCCTGTGCAGCCCCGGCTCGCGCCGTGGACTCCTTCCAGACATTGACTCGGTTGGACACGAGCGGAATCCATTTGAGGAGCGTCTGGACCTCGTCAGGCACCGCTCGCCCAGGCCACAAAGCTTTGAAGATAGAGACAACAGCTTGGCGGAGATCCCTGCCCAGCCCAGCAACTGGGTGAAGCCGGCCTTTAACCGATGCCATCAATTCCCCTAAGGAAAGCTTGGCCTCAGGGTCATTGCTAGGGATGATCTTTTGCTCTGCCCTATACTCCTCCAGCACGGCTGCCGCGGTCCCATCAGAATCAGGGAAGGTCTCTGCGAGGGCAATCGGAGAGTGAGGAAATGATGTGAAAGAGCGAAAGCTGGGAAATGGAGAGGGAAACGTACCATGAAGAGCGTGCTCCAATCCCAGCAGGCCGGACTGAAGTTTGCGGTCTCGGGCGCGCCAAACGCCGAGTTCCTTGTCATGCTGCTCACTGTCAAGCCTTCGGAGAATTTCCAGCTCGTTGATCTTGACATCGCGGCTCTCGACTTTGCTTTCCAGCAACGCGCGAAGCTCGTCCACCTCGCTATCGTACTTTGCAGAGAGGATTTCTTGCTCCTTCGCCAGCTGGCGGTCAAATTCCAGCCGCAGCGACGATTCCGCCTCTCGAGTCTTCGTCAGCTCCGTCTCCAACTCCTGAGCCCGGGCAGCTTGGGCTCGCAGGCCTTGGAGCTCCTCCGCACGCTTCTGTTTGAGTAGCTCAACCACATCGGCCGACATCGATTTGGCCAACCGGGACTCAAGCGAGGAGATGAGCGAGGCGGCATCTGCGAATGGAAATATGAGAGCGGAAAGGGCAACAGCAGCATTTCAAAGCAGAGGGACTGGGGCTTACCTGATAGCTTCTCCAGCTCCTTTTTAAGACCCTGGTACTGAACCTTGCCTGCGCGATACTTCGCCAGTAGCTTCTGGAAGACGCTGGCTTGGAGCGTATTCAGATCCTGTGGAAAACAGAAAAGCAATGCTTCTTAGCGAGATTCATTTTTAAGTCAGCTGTCACCACAGCTACCTCAAAACTCGGGGGCTAGGGTGAAGGGAGAAATTGGTCACAGGATCACAGGCCTTGCCGCCCAGCTGTTAGAAGAAATCAAAAGCTGAGAGCGTAATACTCACGACGGTGGTCTGCGATGCCTTGAGGAACTGGAGGTTTACGTTCTTCAGTGACTCCTTAACGGTGGAAAGCTGCCTATCCAGCTCGGCCAGAGTCAGGTTATTGCCCTGGGCCTTGAGTTTTCCACTAGCCTCGCCGCTGGAGGCAGTATCTGCCCATTCCTGCTAAAGTTGACCGGCAGAACTCAAACTCCCAACGCCAGACCCGGCTATGGTAGCAAGGACCTTCTCCCCTGAAGCGCCCTTGGTGGCGGCGTCGGGAGCCGGAGGAGCCTCTTCACATTCATTCCCTACCGCCCGAGCGGTGAGGAGTCCTTGAGGAGCCCTGCCAGAGTCCAAAGCAGCCCCACAGAGTGGAGGACCAGCGGCCGCGCCAGTTCTTGTCCCGTAAGTGGACATAATAGTCTGCACGCGTGGAGTAGCCGGCTCCGGAGGCTTTGACCCCTCCTCGCGTGCTGAAGTCTCTCCTGCCGTTTTCACCACGACCTCGCGAGTGTCTTCGTGACTGAGCGGGGTGGAGGGCGCGTCAGCGGCGGCGACCTCCCCTGTTTCAACCTCACCGACGACAGGGGCAGGCGCGACCGTGTCTGTCAAGACAGCCTCCCCAACTCGCGCAGGCTCGGCCTCGGCCATTCCAGTTGGGCAGGAGACAAACCCCCGCTGGCGTCTCCAGATGGGCAGGCTCCTCCATCACACTCTCGCCTTCAATAAACCCCAGCCGGTCGGGAGGGGTGACCTTCTCTGGCGCAGCTCAGATCACCGCCGGCATTCTCCCTGCGCATCCTCTTACTGCTCGAGAGGTCGGGAGTCGAAGTTCTAGTTTCCCCCGATGCCATGGCAGGGGAAGGCTGCATGAGCAGCTCAACGGAAATGGGAGACCTACAAGGAAAATGCCCCGTGAACAAGCCGATCAGGAATGTGATGGCCAAGAGCGATGAGAGGCGCGGAGGTGGAGGCCTTACCCGGCCACGGCAGTGGCTCGCCGCTTGATCACCTTCTTTATCCTAGGGGGGAGCGGGTCTTTTGCCGCCGGCTCAGCTTTCTTTCTTTTCTCAGCCGGCTTGGCCGGAGCCGGCTGGATCCCCCTCTTGGCGCCAGTCACCCGGCTTCCGGCTCCCGTCTAGTCGTCCGGCTCCGAAGCAGCCGGTTCCGGAGCAACAGGAGGTTGTTCCAGGGAAGCCGGTAGGTCCACAATCGGAGCGGCCTGAGTCCCTGTAGCGGCCGCAGCAGCAACATGAAGGGCTGCACCCCCGAGGCCAACAGCCGACCCTGTTTCGTCATCATCATCCTCAGACCAGTCTCTTAAGGAGGAGGGACCTGGAAACTTACTGAAGTGGCTGAGGGGCTCGCCCGAATCTACGAGCTCTTCACTTCCTTTGTTGCCATGGGTGGCGCTTGAACTCTCGACGGCGGCGTGGGAGTCGGCATCCTTGTCCTCCTCGGCATCGTCCCAAACGACCTCGTCGTCCGACTCCGCCCTGTCGGCAGCAAAGCCGGCTCGACACAGGGCCGAGTTCTCTGCGGTCTACAGAGCAAACAAGTTCTGCCCGAGCCGGACAAATAAAGGTCAGATGGTTAGAATCGTAAGGGGGGAGGCACAGAGGCCGAGCCCGGCAAGCGTACCTCAGCAATCGGGTTACTCTGGTCGTGAGGTTTCATGCCCCATTTCCATGAGACCGGAAGCTTGACATCAGCAACTCGATTCGTCTTCTGCGCCACCTCAATCGCTGATAGCACCCTGGAAGAATGACGAGTTGGATCCCTGGCTGATCCCAGGAAGCACATCTTGTGCGAGCCATCCTTTTGCAGAGCAGAGATCCGCTGGAGAATCTTCTACACATCTGGCACGGGGCGAGGAAGAGGAGCGCTCCAGCTGTCCCGCTCAGGCCCGTTTGCATCAAAGGGCGGCAGGTTGATATGGTATGCGCCCTCCTTCAGATTCCTCACATAGAAGAAGGAGTGCTGCCACTCTTTGCAGGACTCTTTCCCCTTCAATCCGGGGAAGTCCGCAGTCTTGCGCGCGTAGAAGGAGGCCGTCCCGCACACTACGGGAACGGCGTCTGCCATCTGAGTCTTGAAGTAGATCAGCCCGCGGAACAGCTCAACATTAGGCCAGATGCCTAAGTAAGCTTCGCAAAGGGCCGCGAACGCGGCCAACGTCATCATCGTGTTCGCCCCAATATGGTGCGGCTGCAGATGAAAATGATCCAGGAATTGGCGCAGGAAGCTGTTGGCGGGCAGCGCGAAGCCCCTGGGGAAATGGTCGTAAAAGACCACCATCTCCCCGGGCTCAGGAGCAGGAACTCGCTCGCCGCTGGCGGGGCGACAGCCCACGAGATCTGCGGACGGAAGCACTCGACCTTGGTGCAGCAGCTCAATCTGCTTCTCCTTCACCCAAGAGCCTTCCCAGGATCCCTTTGGTAAAGGGGATGGAGCGGCATCCTTGTCTGAGGCCGCCCCCTTTCCCTTGGGCCGGGATGCTTTGGGAGCCATCCGGGTGCGGATCTGGATGAGCGGAATGGCGGCGGAGCGAGCAGGAAACCCTAAATCTGTTGGGAAGAAGCTTGAAGGCAGATGATTTTGGGGGCAAACGAGCGCTAAGGGAAGAAGAGAAGCGGGGGACTGGTGAATTAGTTTAAGAATGGTCCCCGGTTTAAAAGAAGGTGAGCGGATCAGTTGCTTGCCTCACCCACGATGAGCTGGCAACCGCTCTCCCCGTCGTGCGCCACAACCGCGCAAGGGCTAGGCAACCGCTGCAGTTGCCACATAGGATCGTGGAGCCAAAGCCGATTGGATGTGATGATGTGGCACGTGGACAAGTGGCATCTCGGCCCGGGCCCCGAGGGAGCAAGTCCTGAGGAGCCGGGCGTTTGCAGTTAGCAGCGCGAACCGACACGTCCCGAGACGGCCGGCGACGCTCCACGAGGCTAAACCTTAGGATCGGCGGTCTCCGAGTCGGATGGAGGATCCTGGAACTTCGGCGGAAACGAACAAGACTTCGGCGAGGAAAGGAACCCACCGAAGCCCCATGCAAGCCCATGAGACTTCGCCAGTTTCGGGGGCTAGTGTCATGGAGATGACTTCTGGGGTATGCCAAGGGCAGCGCGGTCTACCGGCTGGCATCCCAGGAGTCTCCACGGCACCGAGTAGGGAAGACCGGCTTCGGCTAAAGGGTCGGCTGCGCCAGCAGTAGGCTGGCGACTCCACCGAGGAGAGCCAGAGCCGGACGATGAGGATAAGATTCCTCCAACAGCTGTGTTGCCGAAAGTGGCCTGGCCCCGACAAGATCGACAGAGGCAAAGGACGGGAGTGACGCCCGCCACGACCGGACTCCACGAACCAGCGAGCAGGAGCCTTCCCCACGAAAGGATCCGAGGCAAAAGGGAGGGCATATGCCTCCCAGATGCCGGTCCAAAGGGGGAAAAGTCACTTTATAAAGTGCACTGTCAGAAGAGGACAGAGGAGGGCCAAAAGACCACGCCGAAGACGCAGCCGCGAGGAGCCGGCAGCCGGGCAGCCGGCCACCTAACCTGTAACCAGACCCCTGCCTATATAATGGGGTCTGGGCCCTTAGCCTAGGGGATCGAATCCTTCTCCTTCTTCCTCCTCTAGACGGACAGCTCGAGGAGCGTTGTAACCACTGTGAAGCTAATAGAAAGCAGGCAGGAAGTAGGGGTTTTACCTCCGGCATGGAGGGCCCTGAACCTGGGTACCCGAGGTGTCTCCGTTGGCACAATCCTGAGCCGGACCCATCGTCACCACCGTCGAGCCCCTCCGTTAAGCCATCCCCATGGCTACTGTCTCTAAATTCCCACGATAGTTCAGCTTTCGTTTTTTGCCTTGATTTTTGTTCAGATCTTGTTTTATATTTATATCAAGGTGTATTTTGACCTCTGGTCCATGTTGGTATTCATCAAAAGAGTTGTTTCAAAAATGTTCGAATGGTGTTGGAAAAGAGAAAAATTTGCATGCAAAAAAGTGGTACAAAAAGGAGCTTGTTTAGACTGCGGCTTAGACTTTTTCATGTCATGCTTGATGTCATTCTGATAGTATGCTTAGTGGTTTTGCTGTAGCATGACTTGTCTCAAATGACTGAGATTGCTTAATGAGCCTTTGAAAAAATCATGCGTTGTTTTTATTATTTGGAAGCATTAATTTGGTTTTCTCCTTGATGCTTTATTTGGGTTGACTTGGCACATGCTTAAACATGTTTGACTCATACAAAGTTGCCATAAGCCTCTATGATCATTTCGTTTTTGACTTTTGATGCCATCTTATGCTTCTCTTAATGATGTTTTGTCGCTATGCATGATTATGGCTGTTATTGCTCTCTTAGTTGGTCGCTCCCAGTCTTTTGCTAGCCCTCATTTTGTACTGAGTATGAACTCTACTCGTGCATCCAACTCCTAAAAACCAAGTTATGCCAATGTGTCCACTATAAATTCCTATGCATGGTATTTGTAATCCATTCCAAGTAAATTTTCATGTGCTACCTTTCAAAAAACCTTCAAAATACTTCTCGTTTTGTGACACCGTTTTCAGCTCATGGGGACGTTGTGGTCGGATTTGCTATCTTTCATATTGTTTATCCCAAAAAGAAAAAAAAAAGAAAAAAGGCACTCCTCCATGGTATGTGAATGTTGGTGGGCACCCGATGGAATCGGTTAGCCATGGTTTGAGAAAGGAAAAAAGGTGGGGAGGAGTGCCAAGCTTTATAAAAGAGCACAAAAAGTGCCAATCTCTCTCTCAAAAACTTGCGTCATTTTTGTATGGAAGATAGTAAGAACCCCATTGCCAGTCGTTGACAAAAACAACCACCTCTCAAAACCCAATTTTTATCTCTCTGTTTTACAAATGAAAAGCTCTAGCACATGTTTAATCACTGCTTCCCTCTACGAAGGGCCTTTCTTTTACTTTTATGTTGAGTTGATACGTCTCCAACATATCTATAATTTTTTATGCTCCATGCTTGTTTTTACACCATTTGCTAGTGTTTCGTTACACTTCGTGGCATTTTTATGCATTTTCCGGAACGAACCTATTAACGAGATGCCACAGTGCCAGTTCCCTGTTTTCTGCTATTTTTGTGTTTCAGAAAAGTTACACAGCAAATATTCTCGGAATT
This sequence comes from Dactylis glomerata, assembly GCA_007115705.1. Lineage (NCBI taxonomy): Eukaryota > Viridiplantae > Streptophyta > Magnoliopsida > Poales > Poaceae > Dactylis > Dactylis glomerata. Next base: position 232,758 of record QXEO01000087.1, read on the forward strand.
GGACAAAACAAAAGCTGAACATCCAGAAATTTAACGAAGCTTCCAAAGAACCGAAGAGGAGACGGAACGAATCCAGGGGGTGGTCTCACCACCACGGGGCACGGCCCAGGGCCTGGCCGCGCCGCCCGATGGTGAGCCCCACCTGGTCCACTTCTGACGCTGCCCCTTCGCCTATAAAGACCCCCCGACAGGAAAAACCTAAACACCTAATCAATTTTTCAGAAACACATCGCGATCTGCCACCATCATTGACCTGAGATCGGAAGGGTCCAGAAGCTCTTCCCGGCACCCTATCGGAGAGGGGAATCGCCACCGGAGGTCTTCTTCATCGCCATGCTTGCCTCCGACGCGATGAGTGAGTAGTCTACCTTGGACTATGGGTCCATAGTAGTAGCTAGTTGGTTGTCTTCTTCACCATGTGCTTCATGTTTAGATCTCGTGAGCTGCTTTACATGATCGAGACTACCTTTATGTAATTCTACATGTTGTGTTTGTTGGGATCCGATGAATATTGGTGTTATGATTGAGTTGATGTGCTGAATATTATCTTATGTTATCTCTATGTTGTTTATGATCTTGCATGCTCTCCGTTGTTAGTAGCTATCTTGGGCGAGTAGTTGCTAGTGACTCCAAGAGGGGGTATTTATGCTCGATAGTGGGTTCATGCCTCTATTTAATCTGGGGGAGTGATAGAAACCTCTAAGGTTGTAGATGTGCTGTTGCCATTAGGGAGAAAACAACATTCATATGCTCAAGGGCATATGCTTTGTTTACATTACACACTTTGCTTAATGCAGTTATCTGTTGTTCGCAACTTAATACTTGTGGAGTTCTCAGATTGATTCGCCACAAGTGGATTATTAGTCATATATGCAGTTGGATGACAGTCTATGTATCTTGTTGTAATGCCCAGAGTAAATCTCATAGTGATCCTCTCGACATATGCACATTGTCTTTATTCTATCAATTGCCCAACTGTAATTTGTTTACCCAGCATGTGTTATTTTATCTTATGGAGAGACACCACTAGTGAACTGTGGACCCCGGTCCTATTTCCATTATATTGCTATCACCTGTTTACTTTACTCGCACTGTTTACTTTACTTGCATACTATTATCACTTACCACTCGATACGCTCATACCCTTTGTTTACTTTACTCGCATACTATTATCACTTACCACAAGCTAGCGGGCATCACCTTCAATCGTGTTGGCTTTTTGCTACTGGATTGACTACCTTGGTTTCATAACTGAGGGAAAACTTGCTGCTATATTCATCAAAACTTCTCTTGGGGTTTCCAACTGGCCGGTCATTTACTTCATCAACTACACGCCAACAAGTTTTCTGGCACCATCATCACCGCGCCATCAACAAGTTTTGTGGCGCCGTTGCCGGGGAAAAAGAAGACTTCTGCAAGGGGAGTTTCGCACGCACATCCTTTACTTTGTTTTAAGTTTTGCTTTACTTTATTTTTACTTGCATCGTTTTATCAAAAGCACAAAAAAATTAGTATCCTTTATAGTTGTTTTTACTTGTCTGCTTTTAGTTTTGCTAGAATGGCTACTCCTAAAAACACCAAGTTGTGTGACTTTACTAGCACGAATAATAGTGATTTTATCTGCACTCCTATTGCGCCACCTGCTCCTGCTGCAAATTTTTATGAGATTAAGCCTGCTTTGTTGAACCTTGTTATGAAAGAGCAATTTTCTGGTGCTAGTACTGATGATGCTGTAGCTCATCTCAACAATTTTATTGAGCTATGTGAGATGCAGAAATATAAGGATGTAGAAAGTGATATTATTAAGCTTAAGTTGTTTCCTTTTTCTTTGAGAGGAAAAGCTAAGGATTGGTTGCTTTCTTTGCCTAAAAATAGTATTGATTCATGGGCTAAGTGTAAGGATGCTTTTATTGGTAGATACTATCCTCCTGCTAAGATTATAGCTTTGCATAGCAATATTATGAAGTTTAGTCAGTTTGATAATGAACATGTTGCTCAAGCTTGGGAAAGAATGAAATCTATGATAAAGAATTGTCCCACTCATGGACTGACTACTTGGATGATTGTTCAAACTTTTTATGCAGGACTGAATTTTTCTTCAAGGAACCTATTGGATTCAGCTGCTGGAGGCACTTTTATGTCCCTTACCTTGGGCGACGTAACGAAGCTTCTCGACAATATGATGGTAAATTACTCTGAATGGCACACCGAGAGGGCTCCACAAGGTAAGAAGGTAAATTCTGTTGAGGAAACCTCTTCCTTAAGTGATAAGACTGAAGCTATCATGCTTATGCTTTCTAATGATAGGACTCATGTAGATCCTAATAATGTTCCTTTAGCCTCTTTGGTTGCTCAAGAAGATCATGTTGATGTAAACTTCATTAGAAATAATAATTTCAACAACAATGCTTATAGGAACAATTTTGCTAGTAACAATTATAGGCCGTATCCTTCTACCAATGGTAATGGTTATGGTAACTCTTGTGGTAATTCCTCCAACAACACTAGGGCCACGCCCTTCGAGCTTGAGGTTATGCTCAAGGACTTCATCGGTAAGCAAAATGCTTTTAACAAGTCTGTTGAGGAAAAGTTAGGCAAAATTGATATTCTTGCTTCTAAAGTTGATAGCCTTGCACATGATGTTGAACTTCTGAAATTAAAAGTGTTGCCTAATGATGTGAAGGAGAACAATCCTTTTGCTACTGCTAATGCTATCCAAGTTAGAATTGATGAAAATGTTAGGATGCTAGCAGAATTGCATGCCAGGTGGGAAAGAAAAGATGAGATGGCTAGAAAGATGAAGGTATGTACCATTACTACCTCTAATGATGTTATTCCTAATGCTAGCAATCCTCTTACTTTGATTGGTGTAGAGAAAACTCCTACTCCTAGTGTTAAAAAGCCCAAAACAGCAAAAACTTTTTCTCAAAAGAGTGCTGAAATTTTTCGGAGTGTAGGAGATGATAGCTCTATTTCCTTTAATGATTTTGATGTTGATGGCTGCAATATATCTGAAGTTATTTTGTTCTTGCAAAAGCTTGCTTTGACTCCCAATGCTAGTTCTTTAAATGTTGCTTTTACTAAGCATATTACCAATGCTCTCATGAAAATTAGGGATGAAAAGTTGAAGCAAAAAGCCTCTATTCCCAAGAAGTTAGAAGATGGTTGGGAACCCATCATTGATATGCATGTTAATGGTTTTGATTGCCATGCTTTATGTGATCTAGGTGCTAGTATTTCTATCATGCCTAGAAAAATTTATGATATGCTTGATTTACCACCGCTTGAAAAGTGTTATTATGATGTTCCTCTTGCTGATGTTGCTAAGAAGAAACCTTTGGGAAGGATTAATGATGTTCTTATTATGGTTAACAATAACCTTGTTCCTGTTGATTTTCTTGTCATGGACGTTGAATGCCATGCTTCATGTCCTATTATATTGGGAAGACCCTTTCTTTGAACTGTAGGTGCCATCATTGATATGAGGGAAGGGACCATCAAATATCAATTTCCACTCAAGAAAGGGATGGAACACTTCCCTAGAAAGAGAAAGAAATTGCTTTTTGACTCTATTCTTAGAGCAAATTATGAGCTTGATGCTTCATCACTTGATATTACTTGATTCGCACTTTCTGCGCCTAGCTCAAAGGCGTTAAAGAAAAGCACTCTTGGGAGATAACCCAATGTTTTTACATTCAGTTCTTTTTCTTTTATTTGAGTCTCGGAAGTTATTACTACTGTAATAACCGCTCCTTATCCTTTTTATTTTGTTTTCGTGCCAAGAGAAGCCTCTAATTTGAGTGAGGTAAGATTTGGGGATGTTGCTGTCCTGAAACTATTTTTGGTGCTGCATCGTAAAAATTCGTGAAAATTCTCTGTATATCTTTTGGACCTGCGATAGATGTTCTGTTTTGACAGATTTCTGCCAATATTTGTGTTTGCCGCTTTATCGCTTTCTTTTTGAGTTCTTTTGATCATGGAACTTTTGGGGAAGTTGCTACAGTAGTATATACTTTATATGTGGTGGTTTTGAGTTGAAACCTGAGGCAAAAAGGGTTGATTCATTGCTATGCTTACACTAATGTTGCTAATAGATTTGTGTTTAGTTTTGTATGAAGGAAGTTTTCAAGTGTAGGGATTGGAGAATGATGAGATGAGTTGAAGAATGGACAAAAGCTCAAGCTTGGGGATGCCCATGCACCCCAAGAAATATCCAAGAAGTACAAGCATCAAAGCTTGGGGATGCCCCCAAGGCACCCCTTCTTCATCGGCAAAAATCAGGTCACCTTTCAACGCACTATATTTTTATTGCTTCATGCATTATGCGTTTTTCTTGGAGCGTTAGTTGTTTTTAGTTTTCAGTTGTGTTTATTTTTGTTTGCTTTAATAAATGGTTGGACCCCAACAAATTTCTTTTGGAGAAGTTGCCTTGCTTTTCATTTGCCAAGAACACTCCGTTTTTCACTCTTATCGTTCAACGAGTGTTCTTCTTTTTCTAGAACTACGTTTAGCTTTCGTTTTTCACCTTGATTTGTGTCCAGATCTTGTTATATCTTTGCATCAAGGTGTATTTTGACCTCTGTCCATGTTGGTTTTCATCAAAAGAGTTGTTTATAAAAAGTTCGAATGGTGTTGGAAAAGAGAAAAAGATTTATGCAAAAAAGTGGTACAAAAAGGAGCTTGTGTAGACTGTGGCCTAAGCTTTTGCATGTCGTGCTTGATGTCTTTTTGATAGCATGCTTAGTGGTTTTGCTGTAGCATGACTTGTCTCAAATGACTGATATTGCTTAATGAGCCTTTGAAAAAATCATGCGTTGTTTTAATTACTAGCACAGTGGCCCTCGCAAATGCGAGGGCATCTCTAGTGTTGTTTGAGAGATAAATTTATGATTTCATTAATATTTATGCATACATAGAGAACTATAATATACTCGACCATTGAGATAAATGCACCAATCTTGATCCCGCTTTTGAAATAATAAAGATTTCACGATCTTCTTTCAAATGTCAGTATGGACTATTTGCATTCTTGAACCACTTTTGAAAATTCAGACATGTTATTTTGCTAAAAATCAACACACCATACCCATACAATAGTAACAAAACTTGGCTTTCCTTGATTGTCCGAAGAGGAATCCTGGATTGGACAGGTGAGAAGATCACAATACATTGTGTACAACCATTGAAAGTCAATTTTATTTTTTATATGGTCAAATGAGTAACTTGCAGTTTGAGAAAATGCAAAGCTGCATGCAAATAAATTCATGTAAACAAATTAATATCACTACATTATTTCATGATAAATGGATTCAAAGGTATTTTAATCCACTTTCAAAAATGATCTGCCAAAGGTATTAACCTTCTGTTTTTGTTAAAACCCCTTTTCTCACTTCAAGATTTTCATGACAATTGCATTTATAACAAATATGAAATTCTCGTACTACTTTTCCAAGATCAAGATAAAATGTTATCATCCTCTACATTGATCTTTCGTAAATGTGAACAATTATGAGCAAATTTTTCAACCCTATAAATCAAAGAAAAATAAAATAAAATAAAGCAACAGTGTTTACCTGTAGAAATTTATTACTTGCATGAACTATGAACATGAACAATGCTAAATATCTCAGTTCTCAAATTCTCAAAATTAAATATGTATTAGTCCGGAATGTTTCAAACGGCAAATAGAAGTATCCACCCCATAAAACATAAACCACCATTTAGAGAAGTATTGTATAGTTTATGCATTCTCCATTATAAACCTTGATCATGAATTAAGTTGCACCATCCGTTCTGATGTACTGGAAAAAAGACTGAGAGACAGTGGCCGGTAACCTGGCCGGAGTTCAATGCCTTCTGGACTGAATTTCGAATGTCTCACAGAGAATTGCCACCTGAGTTCAGTTCTAAAAAGGAAATAGCCACACAATCAGCGAGATAGCACGTGCCTGTGTGCCGAGTGACTTGGAATCCTCCGGTTCCTTTCTAATTCCCAAGGGATGCACACACTAATGTGTTATTATCATGTGCGTGAGTAGTGTCTACCCTCTATGTACCAGCAAAAACATTCAACTATAATGTAAGTAAAACTTAAATATACGTACCTCAACGCAGCAAAGATGAACACTAAAGTTTGCTACATTCATCTTTTCTTGGCTCAAATCGACAAAACCATTCTCGTCCCACCCATGCATGCCCATCGTTTCCTCTAGCTCCATACACAACACCTGAAGGTCAGTCCCGCTGAAGGCAAAGTTCTATTGCCTTATTATGTTGCTCTCAACAGGTAAACCTAGAAGAACATAAAAAATCTAGCATAAGTGAACAGAGAAATCATTAAGTGTAAAGTGTCCGTGCATACCTTCTGGTTGTACTCCTATGCGCGCCTCGATCTGAACCCTAGAACCAAATATTGATACAAATCCATTGCAGAAAAAACATAGAGTACATTGTTTCAGGCAGACCTTGTCGTCTTTGTTTTCATTGGCAACATGATTAACTTCTTTTGCAGGCTCCAATCGTGATCACTGTCCCATCAAGAGCAGCCATGGCAAACACCGAAGGGAAATCACGATGGGAATTAAGTCAGAAGAGCTATCAAAGGAAAGATGCATATCACATCATAGAACGTATACAACTGATCTTAATTACCCAGCTCTTTGTTGTCTCCACGAGGCAAGTCTTCTATCCCGCTTGTAGATTGTAGAGGTGCTTGTTCGTTGGTGCTCTGTTCCATCCTTTTTTAAGCTAGCTGATGAGCCGCTGATGTGCATGCATGGATCTGGTTGGGATCGGCCGGCCGCCCGATGGCACCAAGAAAATAACATACGCAGCTCTTTATTGTCTTCATGAAGGGCAAAGCTAGATTGATACAAAATCTATACTAATCTGTACAGATTTGGAGGAGATCATTGGGCCGGCCGACAACGCCGAGTTAAATACAGCTAGCGATGGCGGCGGCATGGTGTGTACGCCTTAGGGTTGGGCGTAGGTATGTTTTTCTTTCGACGAAGGAGTTTCCTATATAGATATGATATCAAAGGGGTACGTAAAAAGTTATGGGGGGCACAGGTGGGTAATTATTTCTATCAATAGATTATTCTTAATATCCATCGGCTGACAAAAACTAAAGAATTAAATTGATGGACGGATGTTTCTGATTATCGTAGGATTTTCTAATATAATTCTCTAATTTTTGGTTAGCCCGTAATGCATTTTTAATATATAATAGATTTGGAAGCATTATTTTGGTTTTCTCCTTTGATGCTTTATTTGGGTTGACTTGGCGCATGCTCACACATGTTTGACTCGTACAAAGTCACCATTGCCTCTATGATCATTTAGTTTTTGACTTTTGATGCCATCTTATGCTTCTTTTAATGTCGCTTTGTCGCTATGCATGATTATGACCGTTATTGCTCTCTTAGTTGGTCGCTCCCAGTCTTTTGCTAGCCTTCATTTTGTACTGAGTATGAGCTCTACTCGTGCATCCAACTCCTAAAAACCAAGCTGTTCCAATGTGTCCACCATACATATCTATTAGCAATTTGATATTCCAAGTACATTTGACTTGCTTTTATCTATCCTTCAAATTAAACTCTTTTTGGTGTTATACAAAAATTGGTTAGTAAAGCTCTCACGAACCTGATGGCACACTTTACTTTTCTCGCTTTAAAATTTTGACATTGTAGCTCTCTTATGTTCAGTTGTTATGCTTGCAAGTTATAAGTTGGAAATTAGCCCAGCCATGCCGTCATGGGGCAAGATTTCAACATTGCACTTTCTTTTATTTAAGTTGATATCGTGATCTTTTGTTTATGGATACTCGCGGTGTGAAATGAATTGGGAATCTTGCGGGATCATGGAGTTTTTATATGTTTTAGGGAAATGCCTGGGCCACTAATCTAAGCCATGCATAATTCATGGTGGAAATTTATAGCATGCCCATAGTGAACATTCGACGACGCATCTCACAATAAAAAGCTATACCAATGGTAAATAAAAGAGATGACGAGGTGTTCATTGCCTGTTTGTCTTCTCATTTTGATGTGGGCTTGTTCCATGTCATCGGGCAGGAGGTACCCCATTGGCGGTTCTCGATGATACACATATATTTACAATGACAAGAGCTTGCTTGGGACTCTAAGTCGAGTAGCATGAGGTTTGGGTATTCGTATTTCACGGGACACGAGGTTTTGAACTTATGATTTGTCAAGCATATACAACATAATTGTATTCGCATTAACTTTAACCATTCAAGATGCCCACGATGGGGGCAATGAGAGCTCAAAGCCGGTAAGTACCATAATTTTTGAAGGTTTATAAAACTTGCAATCACTGCTTCCCTCTACGAAGGGCCTTTCTTTTACTTTTATATTGAGTCACCACCTTCTACCTTTATGCACCATCTAAGAGAGCATAGTTGTCATTCTGAGTATAATGTGCATTGTCCTAAAGTTTTCATTGATTGATTCATATTGTTGGTTTCACTTGTTCTTAAATTATTTGTATCTAGTCGCCCTCTTAAACTTGAAGGTGTCCTATGCATTTATATTTTGCTCTCTCATGAAGGACAAGCTGAAAACCTTTTGTATGTTTTTCCTTATGATTTGAACACACGTTTGACTTTCATTGTTTCATTTTCATGATCTTTCATTTGTGTTCTTTTTCATGTTATAACATGGTTGCTAAGTTGCTTCTATCAAGATTATATCTTGCATGCCCATGTTTTAAGTTCTTTTGATCCCAGCGCACAACGCTTACATATGTGGTCAAGATTGTGTAGGTGCATGTCACCTTAAAAATTATTTCTTTTGTTATCACTTACCTACTCGAGGACGAGCAGGAGTTAAGCTTGGGGATGCTGATACGTCTCTAACGTATCTATAATTTTTGATGCTCCATGCTTGTTTTTACACCATTTGCTTAGTGTTTCGTTACACTTCGTGGCATTTTTATGCATTTTCCGGAACTAACCTATCAACGAGATGCCACAGTGTCAGTTCCCTATTTTCTGCTATTTTTGTGTTTCAGAAAAGTTACACAGGAAATATTCTCGGAATTGGATGGAACAAAAGCCAGACGTCCAGATATTTACCGGAGCTTCTAGAGAACCGAAGAGGAGACGGAGAGGAGCCACTGGGGAGCCACACCACCAGGGGGCGCGGCCTAGGGCTGGCCTGCGCCCACCTGTGGTGAGCCCCACCAGGTCCACTTCTAACACCGCCTATTTGCCTATAAAGACCCCCCGACGGGAAAAACCTAAAAGACCCGATCACTTTTCCAGAATACATCGCGATCCGGCGCCGCCGTCGACCCGAGATCGGGAGGGTCCAGAATCTCTTCCCAACACCCTGCCGGAGAGGGGAATCGCCACCGGAGGTCTTCTTCATCGCCATGCTTGCCTCCGGCGCGATGAGTGAGTAGTCTACCTTGGACTATGGGGCCATAGCAGTAGCTAGTTGGTTGTCTTCTCCACCATGTGCTTCATGTTTAGATCTCGTGAGCTGTGATACGTCCAAAACGTATCTACTTTCCCAATCACTTTTGCTATTGTTTCTCCTCTAATTTGTGTGTTTTGAATACAACTAACACGGACTAACGCTGTTTTCAGCAGAATTGCTCTGGTGTCTCATTTTTGTGCAGAAATCTGACTTTCAGGAAAAATCCCGGAAAATATTGCAAAAATTCTATTTTGCCAGAAGACCCAAGGAGCCAGAAGGAGAGACGAAGGGGGCAGCGGCCTGGGCTTACCACCAGGGGGCGCGGCCCAGCCCTGGCCGCGCCCACCTGTGGTGAGGCTGCCTCGGCCGTCGCCTCGACCCCTCCTTCCGCCTACATATACCCTCTGACCTGAAAACAGCGGGGGTTCGGCGTTTTTTCCAGATAGACTTCTGCTATGCCGCCACCATCAGAAACCGCGATTTGGAACCAGAAACTCCGTTCTGGCACCCTACCGGGACGGGGATTTGGAGGAGATCTTCATCACCATCATCACCGACGTCTCTCCATCAACCATCCATGACACCCCCATCCATGTGTGAGTAATTCCCGCTGTAGGCGAAGGGGATGGTAGGGATTGGATGAGATTATTCATGTAATTTGCTATGAGATTGTTAGGGCATAGTGCCTAGTATCTTTTATTAGTGCTTATGACATTGTTGCAACTTGTTGTGCTTAAAGCTTGTCACTTTGGGCCCGAGTGCCATGATTTCAGATCTGAACATGTTATTGTTTCTATGATGATACTTATTGCTTATGGTCTTACCTACAAGTTGTATACACATATTGTTGTCCGGAACCCGAGGCCCCAAAGTGACAGAAATTGGGATAACCGGAGGGGATGGCTATGATGTGAGGATCACATGTGTTCACCGAGTGTTAATGCTTTACTCCGGTACTTTATTAAAAGGAGTACCTTAATTACCAGTAGTTTCCCTTGAGGCCCTGCTGCAACAGGCTGGTAGGACAAAAGATGTCGTGCAAGTTTCTCATTGCGAGCACGTACGACTATATACGGAACACACGCATATGATTGTTTACTACTAGGATGCTTTACATTATTTATCTGCAATGCCCATGTCTCACTGATTTCATGAATTATCTTATCCATGCAACGCCCGTACATCCATCCCTATGCCTACAGTATTTTATCCTACTGTTTACTATTGCTACTATTACTGCTTTTATTCTACTACTACTGTTACTGTTTCACTACCATCACCACTATAAAACTGTTGCTACTGATAAACCGCTGTGAACAAGTCTGTTTCCAGGTGCAGCTGAATTGACAACTCATCTGTTAAGGCTTACATATATTCTTTGGCTCCCCTTGTGTCAAATCAATAAATTTGGGTTTTACTTCCCTCGAAGACTGTTGCGATCCCCTATACTTGTGGGTCATCAAGACTATTTTCTGGCGCCGTTGCCGGGGACCATAGCTTTATTTGTAAGTTCACTTGGTATTCATATTGTTCGCTGCAATCCTTTCATCATGGGTAAACCTCGTGATGGAAAAGTTCCTATATTGCCATCCACTACAAGAAGAGGTACGACTTTGAACACTTCTGCTGCTCTTGATTCACCATCTGTTATGAGTAAGTTGCTTACACCACCACACGCACACGCTACTGCTACTACTTCTGCTGAGTTTGAAAATGCCACTGATAATTTAGATGATGCTTCTACTGTGCTTGATGAGAGTGGTTCACTAGGTTCCTTTTTAGATGCTACAATTGCTAGAGCTAAGATGGGAAACACCACTGTTACACCTGTTAGTTCACCTGAGTCTAGGGAATGTCCTAGTGATGATTTTGATGATGCTTATATTGAGCTTGACGATGATTTTATTGCTGAAGCTCGTGCTACTCGTGATGCTAAAGCTGTTAAGGAACTTCTAGCGAGACGTGCTGTTAGATATAAATTGTCTCCTGATCCTAAGTTTGCTGCTTCTCCCATAAATATTAGAGACAAGGATTATGATTTCTCTTTAGATTTATCTTACATATCTATTGTTGAGAAAGAGCCTTTTGTGGTACTGAGAATGAAAGTGCTATGGAGCACATGAATGAGCTTTCTACTTTGAGTAATTTGTTTTCTGATGATATTAAGCTCCGCACTTACTTTGTTGCTAAGATTTTTCCCTTCTCGTTGAAAGATGCAGCTAAAACTTGGTTTAATAGCTTGTCTCCTGGATCTATTCATAGTCCTATCGCTTTGGTTAATGCTTTCTTTCAGAAATATTTTCCTGCTAGTGCTCAACATGCTGCTGTGCAGAAAATCTTTGATTTTGAACAGGGAAAATGAGAGATACTGCCTGAATCTTGGACAAGGTTTTGTTCTTTAATTAGATCTTTGCCTAAAGAGCCATTGCCTAAAAATGAACTCCTTGATATATTTTATAATGGACTAACTGATGAATCTAAGTCATATTTGAATAGTTGTGCTGGTTGTGTTTTCAGGGAAAGAACTCCGGCTGAAGCTGAAGAATTAATGGCTAAAATAAGCCAGAATCATGATGATTGGACTCTAGTTGAGCCAGCACCAGCACCAACACCTGCGCCAGTCCCAGAGCCGACACCGAGGAAGAGAGGAATGATTGAATTAAATGATGAAGTTATGAAGGAAGCCAAGAAATCTCTTAAGGAGAAAGGTATTAGGGCCGAAGATGTGAAGAATTTACCTCCTATAGAAGAATTATGTAAGCCAATCCCTCACTCATCTACTATTGAGGTATATTCTCTCCAACGCTTTGATGATAGAGATATTCCTTACTCTAAACCTCCTGATCAATGCTTAGATGAGTTAGATAATTTTATTGTTAAGCAAGATAATTTTAATAGAATGGTGCAGAATCATTTGTTGGAAAATTCTAGAGCTATTAACAAGTTGCAGGATATTGTGGAGAGAACCTCCAATGATGTGAAGATACTTGTTAAACATTTTCAAATGGTTCAGACTCAAATTGATCAGCTTACCAAGGTGCAAAAAGACTTGCTAGTTAATGCCACAAGAGAAAAACAAGCATGTGAAATACGCACAAGAGGCGGTGCTACCACTCAAGACCCGTTATATCCTGAAGGACATCCTAAGAGGATGGAGCAAGATTCTCAACGCACTTCAAGAGATGATATTCCCTCCAAGAAGAAGAAGCATAAAACAACTGCAGAATCCTCTGAAGCAGGTAAAGATCCTAACAGTGTTTCTATTTCTAATGCTGAAACTGAACCAGGTGATGCTTCCGATAAAGAAGAAGTTGAAGAAGAACCACAAAAGATTGATAAGAATGCAAAGTACACCAAAGAAGACTTCATTGCCAACAAGCATGGTAATGAGAGAGAACCTTGGGTACAGAAACCAATGCGTTTTCCTGGTAAGAAACACAAGACCAAGGAAGAAGAACACTATAACAGGTTTTGTGAATGGATGAAACCTTTATTTTTGCAAATTCCTTTGACTGATGCTATTAGAATGCCTCCTTATGCAAAGTATATGAAAGATATTCTTACTAATAAAAGGAAGAGTTTGTTGCAGAGTTCAGTCTACCGTGACTCCATTGGAGCTTGGTATGCACTTCATATTATTCAAGCCACACAAGTGAAAGGCAATAATGACAACATATGACAATCCGAGATGTGGTAAGAGGCTGGTATGAACTCTATTTGTTTTCATTTTTGTACATATACTCATCTATGTGGACATGCTTAGTCGGTTCATGTAGGGTATATGTTATCTAATGGATGCTTTGTAGTTCTTGCTCTCATGTAATTTGCTATGAGATTGTTAGGGCATAGTGCCTAGTATCTTTTATTAGTGCTTATGACATTGTTGCAACTTGTTGTGCTTAATGCTTGTCACTTTGGGCCCAAGTGCCATGATTTCAGATCTGAACATGTTATTGTTTCTATGATGATACTTGTTGTTTATGGTCTTACCTACAAGTTGTATACACATATTGTTGTCCGGAACCCGAGGCCCCAAAGTGACATGAATTGGGATAACCGGAGGGGATGGCTATGATGTGAGGATCACATGTGTTCACCGAGTGTTAATGCTTTGCTCCGGTACTTTATTAAAAGGAGTACCTTAATTACCAGTAGTTTCCCTTGAGGCCCTGCTGCAATAGGCTAGTAGGACAAAAGATGTCGTGCAAGTTTCTCATTGCGAGCACGTACGACTATATACGGAACACATGCCTATGATTGTTTAGTACTAGGATGCTTTACATTATTTATCTGCAATGCCCATGTCTCACTGATTTCGTGAATTATCTTATCCATGCAACGCCCATACATCCATCCCTATGCCTACAGTATTTCATCCTACTATTTACTATTGCTACTATTACTGCTTTTATTCTACTACAGTTGTTACTGTTTCGCTACCATCACCACTATAAAACTGTTGCTACTGATAAACCGCTGTGAACAAGTCTGTTTCCAGGTGCAGCTGAATTGACAACTCATCTGTTAAGGCTTACATATATTCTTTGGCTCCCCTTGTGTCGAATCAATAAATTTGGGTTTTACTTCCCTCGAAGAATGTTGTGATCCCCTATACTTGTGGGTCATCAAGCTGCTTTACATGATCGAGACTACCTTTATGTAATTCTACATGTTGTGTTTGTTGGGATCCGATGAATATTGGTGTTATGATTGAGTTGATGTGCTGAATATTATCTTATGTTATCTCTATGTTGTTTATGATCTTGCATGCTCTCCGTTGTTAGTAGCTATCTTGGCCGAGTAGTTTCTAGTGACTCCAAGAGGGGGTATTTATGCTCGATAGTGGGTTCATGCCTCTATTTAATCTGGGGGAGTGACAGAAACCTCTAAGGTTGTAGATATGCTGTTGCCATTAGGGAGAAAACAACATTCATATGCTCAAGGGCATATGCTTTGTTTACATTACACACTTTGCTTAATGCAGTTATCTGTTGTTCGCAACTTAATACTTGTGGAGTTCTCAGTTTGATTCACCACAAGTGGATTATTAGTCATAGATGCAGTTGGATGACGGTCTATGTATCTTGTTGTAATGCCCAGAGTAAATCTCATAGTGATCCTCTCGACATATGCACGTTGTCTTTATTCTATCAATTGCCCAACTGTAATTTATTTACCCAGCTTGTGTTATTTTATCTTATGGAGAGACACCACTAGTGAACTGTGGACCCCGGTCCTATTTCCATTATATTGCTATCACATGTTTACTTTACTCGCACTGTTTACTTTACTCGCAAACTATTATCACTTTCCACTTGATACGCTCATACCCTTTGTTTCAAGCAAACCAGTGAGATTGACAACCTCATCGTAAGTTCGGAACAAAGTATGTGGTTGTGTTGTGTGTAGGTTCCATGTTGCCGCTCGCAAAGCAAAGCTTGGACGAGGCGCCCTATAAATTGTCCGGAGCTGTCGCGAAGCTAGCGGGCATCACCTTTAGTCGTGTTGGCTTTTTCCTACTGGATTGACTACCTTGGTTTTATAACTGAGGGAAAACTTGCTGCTATATTCATCAAACCTTCTCTTGGGGTTTCCAACTGGCCGGTCATTTACTTCATCAACTACACGCCAACAAGTTTTCTGGCACCATCATCACCGCGCCATCATCACCTTTATGCACCGTCTAAGAGAGCATAGTTGTTATTCTGAGT
This sequence comes from Dactylis glomerata, assembly GCA_007115705.1. Classification (NCBI taxonomy): domain Eukaryota; kingdom Viridiplantae; phylum Streptophyta; class Magnoliopsida; order Poales; family Poaceae; genus Dactylis; species Dactylis glomerata. Next base: position 247,912 of record QXEO01000087.1, read on the forward strand.
TTAATGTGCATAGTCCCAAAGTTTATCATTGATTGACTCATGATTTTGGTTTCACTTGTTCTTAAATTATTTGTATCTAGTCGCCCTCTTAAACTTGAAGGTGTCCTATGCATTTATGTTTTGCTATTCCATGAAGGACAAGCTGAAAACCATTTGCTATGTTTTTCCATATGATTTGAACACACGTTTGACTTTCATTGTTTCATTTTCATGATCTTTCATTTGTGTTCTTTTTCATGTTATAACATGGTTGCTAAGTTTCTTCTATCAAGATTATGTCTTTCATGCCCATGTTTTAAGTTTTTTTGATCCTAGCACTCAATGCTTACATAGATGATCAAGATTGTGTTGGTGCATGTCACCTCAAAAATTATTTCTTTTGTTATCACTTACCTACTCGAGGACGAGCAGGAGTTAAGCTTGGGGATGCTGATACGTCTCAAACGTATCTATAATTTTTGATGCTCCATGCTTGTTCTTACACCATTTGCTTAGTGTTTTGTTACACTTCGTGGCATTTTTATGCATTTTCCGGGATTAACCTATTAACAAGATGCCACAGTGCCAGTTCCTTATTTTCTGCTGTTTTTGTGTTTCAGAAAAGTTACATAGGAAATATTCTCGAAATTAGATGAAACAAAAGCCGAACATCCAAATATTTAGCGAAGCTTCCAGAAGACCGAAGACGAGACGGAGAGGGGCCAGGGGCCAGCCTCACCACCAGGGGGTGTGGCCCAGCCCCTGGCCGCGCCCACCTATGGTGAGGGCCCCCTGGTGCACTTCTGACGCTTCCCCTTCGCCTATAAAGACCCCCCGACGGGAAAAACCTAAACACCTGATCAATTTTCCAGAAACATATCGCGATCCACCGCCGTCGTCGACCCGAGATCGGGAGGGTCTAGAAGCTCTTCCTCGCACCCTACCGGAGAGGGGAATCGCCACCGGAGGTCTTCTTCATCGCCATGCTTGCCTCCGGCGCGATGAGTGAGTAGTCTACCTTGGACTATGGGTCCATAGCAGTAGCTAGATGGTTGTCTTCTCCACCATGTGCTTCATGTTTAGATCTCGTGAGCTGCCTTACATGATCGAGATCACATTTGTGTAATTCTACATGTTGTGTTTGTTGGGATCCGATGAATATTGGTGTTATGTTAAGTTGATGTGCTGAATTTTATCTTATGTTATCTCTATGTTGTTTATGATCTTGCATGCTCTCCGTTGTTAGTAGCTATCTTGGCCAAGTAGATACTAGTGACTCTAAGAGGGGGTATTTATACTTGATAGTTGGGTTCATGCCTCTATTTAATCTGGGGGAGTGACAGAAACCTCTAAGGTTGTAGATGTGTTGTTGCCACTAGGGAGAAAACAACATTCTAGCGTCCAAGGACATTCGTTTCGTTTACATTACACACTTTGCTTAATGAAGTTATCTGTTGTTCGCAACTTAATACTCGTGGGGTGTTCGGGCGATATCCCCGTGGGTGGATTATTAGTCATAGATGCAGTTGGATGGCGGTCTATGTATTTTGTTGTAATGCCCAGAGTAAATCTTATAGTGATCCTCGTGACATATGCACGTTATCTTTATTCTATCAATTGCCCAACTGTAATTTGTTTACCCAGCATGTTGTTATTTATTTTATGGAGAGACACCACTAGTGAACTGTGGACCCCGGTCCAATTTCCTTTACATTGTTACACCGTTTTACTATTACTCACACTGTTTACTTTCTCGCATACTACTATTGCTTTCCACTCGATACGCTCATACCTTTGTTTATAGCAAACCGGTGAGATTGACAACCTCATCGTAAGTTGGGAGCAAAGTACTTGGTTGTGTTGTGTGCAGGTTCCATATTGTTGCTGGTGCAAAGCAAAGCACTGGACGAGGCACCTTATAAATTGTCCGGAGCTGTCGCGTGCTTGTTGCGGCACGGTGTTGATGTAAATCACCATCCAGTTGGGAACCCCAAGAGGAAGGTATGATGAGCACAACAGCAAATTTCCCTCAGTAAGAAACCAAGGTTTGTCAGTCCAGTAGGAAAAAGTCAAACTCTAGAAGGTGATGCTTGCTAGCTTAGTGACACTCCAACAAGGGCGTCGTTTACGGCACTTTTCAACTAGTAGCAATGCGGAACCTGCACACAACACAACCAAGAACTTTGCTCCCAATTTACGATGAGGTTGTCAATCTCACCGGTTTGCTGTAAACAAAGGAATGAGCGTATCAAGTGGAAAGCAATAGTAGTATGCAAGAAAGTAAACAGTGTGAGTAAAGTAAACAGGTGATAGCAATGTAAAGGAAATTGGACCAGGGTCCACAGTTCACTAGTGGTGTCTCTCCATAAAATAAATAACAACATGCTGGGTAAACAAATTACAGTTGGGCAATTGATAGAATAAAGATAACGTGCATATGTCAAGAGGATCACTATGAGATTTACTCTGGGCATTACAACAAAATACATAGACCGCCATGCAACTGCATCTATGACTAATAATCCACTGGCGGGGAATCATCCGAGGACCCCGAAAGTATTAAGTTGCGAACAACAGATAACTGCATTAAGCAAAGTGTGTAATGTAAACAAAGCGAATGTCCTTAGACACAAGAATGTTGTTTTCTCCCTAGTGGCAACATCACATCTACAACCTTAGAGGTTTCTGTCACTCCCCCAGATTAAATAGAGGCATGAACCCAACTATCGAGCATAAATAGCCCCTCTTGGAGTCACTAGTATCTACTTGGCCAAGATAGCTACTAACAACGGAGAGCATGTAAGATCATAAACAACATAGAGATAACATAAGATATATGATTCATCACATCAACTCAACATAACACCAATATTCATCGGATCCCAACAAACACAACATGTAGAATTACATAACGGTGATCTTGATCATGTAAGGCAGCTCACGAGATCTAAACATGAAGCACATGGTGGAGAAGACAACCATCTAGCTACTGCTATGGACCCATAGTCCAAGGTAGACTACTCACTCATCGCGCCGGAGGCAAGCATGGCGATGAAGAAGACCTCCGGTGGCGATTCCCCTCTTCGGCAGGGTGCCGGGAAGAGCTTCTGGACCCTCCCGATCTTGGGTCAACGACGGCAGTGGATCGCGATGTGTTTCTGGAAATTTGATTGGGTTTTAGGTTTTTCCTGTCGGGGGGACTTTATAGGCGAAGGGGCAGCGTCAGAGGTGGACCAGGGTGGTCTCACACGTATGGGGCGTGGCCAAGGGCTGGGCCGCGCCGCCCTGTTGTGTGGCCGGCCCGTGGCCCCCCTCTGTCTCCTCTTCGGACTTCTAGAAGCTTTGTTAAATAATAGGAGGTTTGGCTTTTGTTTCATCCAATTCCGAGAATATTTCCCGTGTAACTTTTCTGAAACACAAAAACAACAGAAAACAGGGAACTGGCACTGTGGCATCTTGTTAATAGGTTAGTTCCGGAAAATGCATAAAAATGCCACGAAATGTAACAAAACATTAAGCAAATGGTGTAAGAACAAGCATGGAGCATAACAAATTATAGATACGTTTGAGACGTATCATTGCGAAGCTAGCAGACATCACCTTCTGACGTTTGGCTTTTTCCTACTGGTTCGATAAACCTCGGTTTCTTACTGAGGGAAAACTTGCTACTGTGCTCATCATACCTTCATCTTGGGGTTCCCAACTGGGTGGTTATCTACCCACATCAGAAACCAATGCCTTTTCCTAGTAAGAAACACAAATCTAAGGAAGAAGAACACTACAACAGGTTTTGTGAATGGATGAGACCTTTATTTTTGCAAATTCCTTTGACTGATGCTATTAAAATGCCTCCTTATTTAAAGTATATGAAAGATATTGTTACTAACAAAAGGAAGATTCCTAGTGAGGAAATTTCCACTTTACTTGCTAATTACTCTTTTGATGGTAAAGTTCTAGAAAAGCTTGGAGATCCAGGTATACCAACTATTCCTTGCTCTATTAAAAACAACTATGTTAGAACTGCTTTATGTGATTTGGGAGCTGGAGTTAGTGTGATGCCTTTTTCTCTCTATAAGAGACTTGATCTAGAAAAGTTGATATCGACTGATATATCTTTGCAAATGGCTGATAAGTCTACTACTATTCCTATTGGTATATGTGATAATGTTCCTATTCAAGTTGCTAATAATTGTTTGATATTGACTGACTTTGTTGTGTTGGAAATGCCGGAAGACGACAATATGTCTATTATTCTTGGGAGACCTTTCCTAAATACTGCAGGTGCTGTTATTGATTGTAACCAAGGGAAAGTAACTTTTAATGTCAATGATAAAGAACACACGGTCTATTTTCCCAAGAAGAATGATAGAAAATATGCTCTAAATTCAATCAAGAATATTGAGACCATCAGAGTTGGTCAAATTATTTGTTCAGAGCCAAAGCCCAAAGAAGAATATCAAATTGTTATGGTTGGGACTATGCCTATCAAGGTCGAGGTAACATAATCATTTAGTGAAATGCAAAGTTTTGCTTCATAGAAAAGTGGTTTGGTAACAAGACTTGATCAACCTTGTTAACAAAGCAGTTTTCAAATGAACAAAACTATGTTTTCACCGCATTTACTCTTGTTTCTACCTTGTTCATTTTTGTTTCCGCTATTTAGTTTCATATTAGAATATCTTAGAGCTGCTGTAAGGTTGGGTTGGATTTGCTTTCTATCGTTCCATCTTCGTTTTCTCGAGTTTTATTCTCTTATCAATTTCTGAAAAATCCTTGAAAATAAAGTTTCTCGAAAAATTCTAGAAAAATCTTTTTAAATTTTTATGTCAAAAATGGGCCAGAGAGGCACCTAAGAGACCTCAGGGGGACCCACCATGCCACCTCACCACCAGGGGGCGTGGCCCAAGCCTGGCCGCACCGTGGCATGGTGAGGGGGGCCCCTGGCCCTCCACTTACCTCTCCACCCTCACTTCCTCCTCTCTCCCAAAATATCTCCACACTTCAGCTCAAACCCGTGTTCTTGCTGCTCTTCATCATGATTTTTTGATCTCCTTGCTCAGCCCATCTTTGCTGCTGAGATTTGGAGCATTTGTTCTTCAGTATGTGACTCCTTCGATTGTCCAATTAGAATTTTGTTTAGTGGAGTATTTCTTGAGTATTTTTGCCCTATAGGTGATAGGTGAAATGAGTTTGCATGCTTGTTCTATTGCTTAGAAATGTTATTTTGATGCATGTTAGCCCTCTTGTAACTCCCTATAGTAGTTTCCTACATTTGTTTGTCTCAAAATCATTTTTTATGAGGTTTGCCAAAAATTTCAGAAAAGGGAAATGGACAATTACACCTATGGAGAAGTCTTTGAAAGAGAAGCACCAAGGTCATCAAGGCCTTCAAGATCCGCTGCTCAAATTAGGACATCCTACAATGAAGATCTTTTGTCACCGAACATTGGCGAAGAGGGGGATGATGGAGATGCGCATCCATCGACTTTCCCTTGTGCTAACTTTTTGAGTGATGCAGGGATTCTTGAGGATTTCTTACTCCTTGTTAACAGGGTTGGATTGACTACATACATGACGGATGAGAGTAATCAATATGCTTTGCCCACGAAGATTTTCGTTGAAAGCTTTAAATTCACTAACTCTCATTTTAAGCCTTCCATTGCATTTATAATTTATGATAAGTCTATCACCATGTCTTTGGAGAAGTTTTGTGGTATTCTAGGTATTCCCATGTTTGGGACAGCCAAGAAGATTCTGCAACAACCCACTGATTTGTTGGAGCTCTACCGAGGAGTAACTAATGATGATGACCGCATAGCACAGCATGGCAAGATAAGAAACATTCAGCTCCCAGCTATTAGATATTTTACTTACTATCTTGCCACTAGTATTCTTGGTAGGGAAACACTAGCAATATCTCTAACTATCATTTAGCTTTTCTAGCTACTGCGCTTGATGTTAGCAAAAAGTATAACCTCGGTGCTCTTATTGCTCGTCGTCTAGCCGCTAGGGGACCTATTTATGGAGGCATTATTGTTGCGCGCATTGTTGCTGCTCTAGGACTTTCTATTGCTCCTAATGATATATTGTTGGTTCCACAGAGACTCGATCTTGATGCCATGAAGATCCATCACTTTGTTACTACTAACTCATGTGCATGGAAATTAGTTTATAGAATGTTATTCACTGATGGAGAGGAAAGGGAAGTTTCCTTGCCACAACCCAGTTTGTTCAGTATTCACAGGAGGCCATGGTCGCGCTCGAAGGAGGAGTTGCGAGCAGCTTGGGTTGCTCGGCTTCCACGTACAGCATGGCGCTGTGGACCAGGAGGAAGAGGAGGCACCAGCCGATCACTACGCCGCGTACCACACCAGGGCACCCTCGAGCTCATATCAGGACGAAGGTGCTTCTTCGTCATATTTTGGAGACGCCACCTCATGGCCGAGCTGAGATTGATCTCCACTTAGGCCAAAAGCCTAAGCTTGGGGGGAGTTTGTTGCAGAATCCAGTCTCCCGTTACTCCATTGGAGCTTGGTATTCACTTCATATTATTCAAGCCACACAAGTGAAAGGCAATAATGACGACATATGACAATTCGAGATGTGGTAAGAGGCTGGTATGAACTCTATTTGTTTTCATTTTTGTACATATACTCATCTATGAGGACATGCTTAGTCTGTTTATGTAAGGTATATGTTATCTAATGGATGCTTTGTAGTTCTTGCTCTCATATGATTAGTTCCAATTTACTAATAGTTTGTAGCATGTCATGTAGATGCTTGCTTGCATTGTTTTATTCGTAATATGGTATGACATTGTGGTATCCTCCTCTGAAAGTTTCATTTGAATCGACTTGGCACATGCTCAAGCATGCATATGACTGAACTAAAAGTCAATTAAGCCTCTATGATTTACTTCGCCTCAGAGTTCTTGTATCATTTTTATGCCTATATTAATTTTGTTTTGTCGCAAGCATGATTATGACAGTTATTGCTCTCTCGATTACTACTGCAGAATACCTTATAGCCGCCAGCATATTAGCGACGGGCAAAAACATGCACGTCACTGGTAACACGTATCAGCGATAGGCAGCAGTACGCCTGTCACTGGTAAGGGTCGGCAGACGGTTGCAGAACATACTAGCGACGGTTAAGTATTATCAGCCCGTCACTGGTAATTCCGCAAAATAGTAGTGACAGTTATGTAAAGTTGACCGTCGCTGGTATTTTTATTACCAATGACAGGCTGGTTTATATAGCTGTCACTTGTGAGTAGTAGGCGTTGGAACTTGGAGGTAACTAAAAAAGGTAGAGAAAAAAGCCCACGACCATTGCACTGCATTAGTTGGTTAAAAAAAAATCAACCGGCTCCCAACCATGCCCCATGCAGCCATACGGCCCATACCAGCCCCACGCAGCTATTAGTCCGTTCTGGCGCTCGCTCTCTTTCTTTTTCGATCGTGGCATCCCGTCCTAGTAGAAACCCTAGGCGAGATCGCCTTTGTCAGTTCCAATCTACCTCACGCTCATCGGCGTGCCTTCCGCCTCCTCTCCTATCGTTACCTCTCCTTCACTTGTTCTAATTAAGCCTTCTCCTCCATCCGATGCGGTGGAGCGCCCAGGGAAGATTGCGGCGGTAGGAGTGCGGCGGCGCCCTCCAAGACGGTGATGAGAGTGACTCAAGACGACGATGGCGGGAAACACCGGATATGGCCGCCGCGATGACGAGGCCGGGGCAACGTTGGCGGGGCTGGCTGGATCCGGCCGGTGTGACGCTGTGCACGCTTCGGTAAACACCTCTCTCTCTCTCTCTCTCTCTCTCTCTCTCTCTCTCATGGCCTTCAAACCCTTTGATGCCTGACCGCTCCAGTTTGCAAAACCGTTTATCATTTATCATTAGGCACTTCATACTTATTCAGTTTGTGTTGTCTATGAATAGATCCTACAAGATTACCAGGATTTCATGTGTGTTTGGGAAGTGGAGGAAAGATGCTCTTGCCCGATGGTACTCAGAGAAAGGTAGGAGTGACAGACTCCGTTGTTTCTTTACAAACGATGATTGTGCAAGGTTCAACCTGCACGGTACAGAATCATTGGAACTGTTTTGATTACCCATGTCAACTGCACCTGGTCGCTGGTAATTACATTTGAAGCGGGCAACCTTATTTAAAACTATGCTGGACTACTCAAAGGTTGTTCGTGGACCATTCTATTTGCATAACTAAATTCACGAGGCAATGCGAGTCTGCAAGAGTATGTGTATGTTTGTGCTGTAATGATTTTTATCTGAGCATAGTCATGATTCATTTGTTGGCAGGTACGGAGCTATTCCTCAACACTGAAATTGCCAAAGCACTCTGACTAATGCAGCTGGAGCGACATTTACATAATAGATCTTGCTAATAAGCTACCGGCTCCTCGGTATATATCACTTTCTGGTTCTCCTTTTCTTATTTAGAATTTGAATTGTGAGTAATTAAAATTTTCTTATAAATGCATGGTAAACATAGATGAGAGACAGTACGTAAATTAAATCTAGCAATGGTTTGACCAACTGTCAAGCATGGTTAAACGTCATTCTATGTGGCATTATCATATACTATTGAGCACCTATATTATTGGGGATTGGCAACATTATTAATTTACATCTTATTAATTAAGAGAGGTGTGTGGACTTGATCAAATTCTTGCCTCCTTTCTGTTCCTAAAATCCCGATTCAGCTTTCTAATGTTGCCACTAAGTTTATTACTATATTATTATCTATGTTTATGTGATTATGGATACATTCTAGCATTTTGGCCAAATAACCATCCATTATGTGGCTACTTGAGATTAGTATTACTATGTCCATGATGAATGATAAATGTCTAACATATATATGTCGTCCTAGAATATGAGTAGACAACATGATCAATTATTTATCTATTGCAAAATATGAGTACGCATTTTCCCAACACCTACATACGTACTGTATTGCTTGCTAACTATTGTATTTTGTATTACATGTACAATTTCTTGAAGAAAGACTGATGTGACCATCGCGAGGTCCCCGGCATAGGCCTCGGAGTAAGGTTCTTAGTTGGTGTAGTGGTAATCTTGTTCTTTGGTAATCTTGTCGTATGAACCAAATTAGCATATAAATTTTCCCTCATAGTACCGAGCGTTTATTTGGGATGCAGATTTTCTATGTAGCTGTTGGAGCTGATGAGTCCTAAGAAGCAGCTGGTGGAAGCTTCGACATTTCACAAGATTTAGACGATTTGATTTTAGGTGTTAGTTGTTCTAAAATGACATCAAACTTGTTTTGGATATAGCATTATTGATGTTAATTCCACTTTGTAGTACTTATGATCATATATTATCTATGAGTGTCTGTGATCATATTGTGATATTGATGTGTAAGTACAATATTTTTTTATTCCTAACATATTTACTAGTAATGGGCAAACTATCAAAGCATCTATCGCGGCTAATATCATAATTCTAATGAGCATGAATAAACGTCGGTCATGGGTAAAGATATACTAGTGGCGAGCATAAATAAATGATTGTCACTAGTAAACTTATACTAGTGACGGGCGCTTGCCCGTCACTGGTAACCTATTACCAGTGACAAGTTACCAGTGACAGGCGCCTTGCCCGTCACTAATAGGCCTTTTGAGCCCGTCACTGGTAGGCTATTCTGCAGTAGTTGCTAGCCTTCACTTATACTGAGAGGGAATACTTCTCGTGCATCCAACTCCTGAAAACCAAGTAACCCCAAAGAGTCCACTATAAATTCCTATGCATGGTATTTGCAAGCCATTCCAAGTAAATTTTCATGTGCTACCTTTCAAAACTTTCAAATACTTCTCATTTTGTGCCACTGTTTTTAGCTCATGAGGACGTAGTGCTTGGAATTGGTATCTTCCATATTAAATTTAGTACCCCTCGACTAGGAAGCTTCATATGCTTGTCATTAATTTTGCAAGGGAGCTGGTCAGACCATTGTAATCTAAATTCAAAAAAAAGGAGAAAGAAAAAAGGCACTCCTCCATGGTATCTGAAAGTTGCTGGGCACCCAATGGAATCGGTTAGCCATGGTTTGAGAAAGGAAAAAGTGGGAAGGAGTGCCAAAGCTTTATAAAAGAGCACCAATGTGCCAAATTTTCAAAGAACTCGGAACCGCTCTCACTTGTTTAGTATGGAAGATAGCAAGTCCCCATTGCCAGTCGTTGACATGAAACAACCACCTCTCAAAATAAATTTTTATCTCTGTTTTACAAATGAAAAGCTCTAGCACATGTTAAATCACTGCTTCCCTCTGCGAAGGGCTTTTCTTTTACTTTTATGTTAAGTCTCCATCTTCTAACTTTAAGCACATTCTTGGGAGCATAGCTGTTATTCTTAGTGTAATGTGCTTGTCCCAGAACACGGTTAATTGTGGTATAACTTTGATGCTTGTATCTTTGATATTTTTACTTCTAATCTTCCCTTGAACTTCAGAGGTGCCTCAGCATTTACGTTTTGCTCCACAAATAAAGGCAAGCGGGATACCACTCTTCCATATCATTTTATGAACACCACAATCTTGTAGCTTCTTATGTTCATGTTGCTTGTTATTAGTGCATTGGCACTCTTTCACAGCTTGCTTGACTATGAGGTAGCATTAGTTGCATATTTCTTATTATAAATTGCCTGAGTACTCGATCATATAGTGAGAATATATACATCTTATGAAGCAAATGTGTTTGTGAATTTTCTTTTATCGCTCTCAGTTGTTAACTGAATTGCTTGAGGACAAGCAAATAGCTAAGCTTGGGGGAGTTGATACGTCCAAAACGTATCTACTTTCCCGAACACTTTTGCTATTGTTTCTCCTCTAATTTGTGTGTTTTGAATACAACTAACACGGACTAATGCTGTTTTCAGCAGAATTGCCCTGGTGTATTGTTTTTGTGCAGAAATCTGACTTTCAGGAAAAATCCTGGAAAATCCTGCAAAATTCCTATTTTACCAGAAGACCCACGGAGCCAGAAGACGAGACGGAAAGGGGCTGGGGGCCAGGCTCACCACCAGGGGGTGCGGCCCAGGCCTGGCCGCGCCGGGGGGTGGTGAGGCCACCCCAGCCGCCTCCTTGAGCCCCCATTTCGCCTACATATACCCTTCGACCTGAAACTATCGGGGGTTCGGCGTTTTTCCCAGATAGACTTCCGCTGCACCGCCACCATCAGAAACTGCGATTCAGAACTAGAAACTCTGTTCTGGCACCCTGCTGGGATGGGGATTTGGAGGAGATCTTCATCACCATCATCACCGATGTCTCTCCATCAACCATCCATGACTCCCCCATCCATGTGTGAGTAATTCCCGCTGTAGGCGAAGGGGATGGTAGGGATTGGATGAGATCATTCATGTAATTTGCTATGAAATTGTTAGGGCATGGTGCCTAGTATCTATTATTAGTTCTTATGACATTGTTGCAACTTGTTGTGCTTAATGCTTGTCACTTTGGGCCCGAGTGCCATGATCTCAGATCTGAACTTGTTATTGTTTTATGATGATACTTGTTGTTTATGATCTTACCTGCAAGTTGTATACACATATCGTTGTCCGGAACCCGAGGCCCAAAGTGACAGCAATTGGGATAACCGGAGGGGATGGCTATGATGTGAGGATAACATGTGTTCACCGATTGTTAATGCTTTGCTCCGGTACTTTATTAAAAGGAGTACCTTAATTACCAGTAGATTCCCTTGAGGCCTGATGCGACCGAGTTGATGAAGTAAATAACCGGCCCGTTGGGAACCCCAAGAGGAAGGTGTGATAAATATAGCAGCAAGATTTTCCCTCAGTTAAGAAACCAAGGTATGTCGATCAGGAGAAGAGTAGACAATAACAACTGAAGGTGATGCTTGCTAGTTTGCGACAGCTTCGGACAATTTATATATGGCGCCTCGTCCAAGCTTTGCTTTGCTAGCTGCAACGTGGAACCTGCACACAACACAACCAAGTACTTTGCTCCCAACTTGCGATGAGGTTGTCAATCTCACCGGTTTGCTTGAAACAAAGGTTATGAGCGTATCGAGTGGAAAACAGTAGAAGTATGCGAGTAAAGTAAACAGTGCGAGTAACGTAAATAGGTGAAAGCAATATGATGGAAATAGGACCGGGGTCCACAGTTCACTAGTGGTGTCTTTCCATAAGATAAATAACACATGCTGGGTAAACAAATTACAGTTGGGCAATTGATAGAATAAAGATAAACGTGATATGTCAAGAAGATCACTATGAGATTTACTCTGGGCATTACAACAAAATACATAGACCGCCATCCAACTGCATCTATGACTAATAATCCACTTGTGGCGAATCAATCCGAGAACTCCACAAGTATTAAGTTGCGAACAACAGATAATTGCATTAAGCAAAGTGTGTAATGTAAACAAAGCATATGCCCTTGAGCATATGAATGTTTTTTTCTCCCTAGTAGCAATAGCACATCTACAACCTTAGAGGTTTCTGTCACTCCCCCAGGTTAAATAGAGGCATGAACCCACTATCGAGCATAAATACCCCCTCTTGGAGTCACTAGCAACTACTCGGCCAAGATAGCTACTAACAACGGAGAGCATGCAAGATCATAAACAACATAGAGATAACAAAAGATATAATTCAGTACAACAACTTAATCATAACACCAATATTCATCGGATCCCAACAAACCAAACATGTAGAATTACATAACGGTGATCTCAATCATGTAGGGCAGCTCATGAGATCTAAACATGAAGCACATGGTGGAGAAGACAACCATCTAGCTACTGCTATGGACCCATAGTCCAAGGTAGACTACTCACTCATCGCTCCGGAGGCAAGCATGGCGATGAAGAAGACCTCCGGTGGCAATTCCCCTCTCCGGCAGGGTGCCGGGAAGAGCTTCTGGACCCTCCCGATCTTCGGTCGACGGCGGTGGCGGATCGCGATGTGTTCTGGAAAATTGATCGGGTACTTAGGTTTTTCCCGTCGGGGGGTCTTTATAGGCGAAGGGGCGATGTCAGAGGTGGCCCCAGGCCTCCTCACGCTAGGGCGGCGCGGCCAGGGGCTGGGCCGCGCCAGCCACGTGTGAGGGGCCCTGGTGGCCCCTCTCCTTCTCTCCTTCGGATGACTGGAAGCTCCCGGACAAAATAAGACTTCAGGAACTTGTTTCGTCCAATTCCGAGAATATTTCCTGTGTATCACTTCTGAAACACAAAAACAGTAGAAAACAGGGAACTGGCACTGTGTCAACTCGTTAATAGGTTAGTTCCGGAAAATGCATAAAAGTGCCACAAAGTGTAACGAAACAGAAGGCAAATGGTGTAAAAACAAGCATGGAACATCAAAAATTATAGATACGTTGGAGACGTATCAAGGCCCTGCTGCAAACTGGCTGGTAGGACAGAAGATGTCATGCAAGTTTCTCATTGCGAGCATGTACGACTATATACGGAACACATGCCCATGGTTGTTTAGTACTAGGATGCTTTATCATTATTTATCTGCAATAACCCATGTCTCACTGATTTCATGAATTATCTTATCCATGCAACGCCCGTACATCTATCCATATGCCAACAGTATTTAATCCTACTGTTTACTATTGCTACTATTATCGTCTTTACTTTATTATTGTTGCTACTATTTTACTACTATCACCACTATAAAACTGTTGCTACTAATAAACCGTTGTAAGCAAGTCTGTTTCCAGGTGCAGCTGAATTGAAAACTCATTTGTTAAGGCTCATAAATATTCTTTGGCTCCCCTTATGTCGAATCAATAAATTTGGGTTTTACTTCCCTCGAAGACTGTTGCGATCCCCTATACTTGTGGGTCATTAGTGACAGGTTAAATGAGTTTGCATGCTTGTTCTATTGCTTAGATATGTTATTTTGATGCATGTTAGCCCTCTTGCAACTCCCTATAGTAGTTTCCTTAAATTGTTTGTTTCAAAATCACTTTTTATGAGATTTGCTTAAAAATTTCATAAATGGAGGAGAATGGGTATCAACTTATTCAACAAGAATTTGAAGTGCATGAAGTCATGAAAGTCCACCATGAAGAGGGAGTCTTTCCCTTAGTCTATCCATGCTCAGAATTCATGAATGCTGCCATGAAGCTCCATCATTTTGTTACTGCTAACTCATGTGCAGGGAAATTAGTTTATAGAATGTTATTCACTGATGGAGATGAAAGGGAAGTTCCCTTGCCACAGCCCAGTTTGTTCAGTATTTGCAGGAGACCATGGTCGCACTCGAAGGAGGAGTTGGACGAGCAGCTTAGGTTGCTTAGCTTTCACATACAGCAGGGCGTCGTGGACCAGGAGGAAGAGGAGGCGCCAGCCGACCACTACACCGTGTACCATACCGGGGCGCCCTCGAGCTCATATCAGGATGAAGGTGCTTCTTCGTCATATTTTGGGGACGCTACCTCATGGCTGAGTTGGGATTGATCTCCACTTAGGCCAAAAGCCTAAGCTTGGGGGGAGGTACGCCGACGATTCACTCATCTATACATCATATTTTGCTGGTACTTTGTATATCCATGTTTCGCTTTCTTTTCTTTGTTGTTCTTGTTCTTATTTCTACTTTCCAAAACACAAAAAGACCAAAAATATTTCTGTTGTTTCTCTTTGTTTGCTTCTTTAGTTTTCTAGTATTGGTTTGCTTTGTTCTCTATTTTTGGTTTGGTATTCGAAAAATCCAAAAAGATTTGGCTTTGTTTGCTGTTTCCTTCTGTTCTTGTTTCAAAATTCGAAAACCCAAAAATATTTGTTGTTCTTTTCCGGTTTTGTAAAGTTTGTTGCAGAGTTCAGTCTCCCGTGACTCCATTGGAGCTTGGTTATCACTTCATATTATTCAAGCCACACAAGTGAAAGACAATAATGTCGACATATGACAATTCAAGATGTGGTGAGAGGCTGGTACGAACTCTATTTGTTTTCATTTTTGTACATATACTCATCTATATGGACGTGCTTAGCTTGTTCATGTAAGGTATATGTTATCTAATGGATGCTTAGTAGTTCTTGCTCTCATATGATTAGTTCCAATTTACTAATAGTTTGTAGCATGTTATGTAGATGTTTGCTTGCATTGTTTTATTCATAAAATGGTATGACTTTGTGGTATCCTCCTCTGAAAAGTTTCATTTGAATCGACTTGGCACATGCTCAAGCATGCATATGACTGAACAAAAAGTCAATTAAGCCTCAATGATTTACTTTGCTTCAGAGCTCTTGTATCGTTTTTATGCCTATATTAATTTTGTTTTGTCGCAAGCATGATTATGACAGTTACTGCTCACTCGACTGACGCTTCCTAGTCTTTTGGTATCCTTCACTCGTACTGAGAGGGAATACTTCTCGTGCATCCAACTCCTGAAAACCAAGTATTCCCAAAGAGTCCACTATAAATTCCTATGCATGGTATTTCAAAGCCATTCCAAGTAAATTTTCATGTGCTACCTTTCAAAACCTTCAAATACTTCTCATTTTGTGCCACGGTTTTTAGCTCATGAGGACTTAGTGGTCAGAATTTCTATCTTCCATATTGAATTAAGTACCCCTCGACTTGCATGCTTCATCTGCTCGTCATTAATTTTGCAAGGGAGCTGGTCAGAGCATTGTAATCTAAAATCTAAAAAAAGAGAAACAAGGGGCACTCCTCCATGGTTTTTGAAAGTTGGTGGGCACCCAATGGAATCGGTTAGCCATGGTTTGTGAAAGGAAAAGTGGGGAGGAGTGCCAAGCTTTATAAAAGAGTAACAATGTGCCAATTTTCATAGAACTCGGAACTACTCTCACTTGTTTACTATGGAAGATAGCAAGAACCCCATTGCCAGTCGTTGACAAAAACAACCACCTCTCAAAGCAAATTTTTATCTCTGTTTTACAAATGAAAAGCTCTAGCACATGTTAAATCCCTGCTTCCCTCTGCGAAGGGCCTTTCTTTTATTTTTATGTTGAGTCTTCATCTTCTAACTTTAAGCACTTTCTTGAGAGCATGGCTGTCATTCTTAGTGTAATGTGCTTGTCCCAGAACACGGTTGATTGTGCTATAACTTTGATGCTTGTATCTTTGATATTTTTACTTCTAGTATTCTCTTGAACTTCAGAGGTGCCTTGGTATTTATGTTTTACCCCACAAATAAAGGCACGCGAGATACCACTCTTTCATATCTTATTATGAGCATTACAATCTTGTAGCTTCTTATGTTTCATGTTGCTTGTTATGAGTGTATTGGCACTCTTCATAGCTTGCATGACTATGAGATAACATTAGTTGCATATTTCTTATTATGAATTGCCTGAGTACTTGATCATATAGTGAGAATATATACATCTTATGAAGCAAATGTGTTCGTGAAAGTTTCTTTTATCGCTCTCAGTTGTTAACTGAATTGCTTGAGGACAAGCAATAAGCTAAGCTTGGGGGGAGTTGATACGTCCAAAATGTATCTACTTTCCCGAACACTTTTGTTGTTGTTTCTCCTCTAATTTGTGTGTTTTGAATACAACTAACATGGACTAACGTTGTTTTGAGCAGAATTTCCCTGGTGTCTTGTTTTTGTGCAGAAATCCAACTTTCAAGAAAAATCCCGGAAAATACAGCAAAAATCCTATTTTACCAGAAGACCCACAGAGCTAGAATACGAGACGGAGAGGGGCCAGGAGGGCACCACACCACCTGGTGGCGCGGCCCAGGCCTGGCCGTGCCAGGGGGTGGTGTGGCTGCCCCAGCCATCACCTCGAGCCCCCCTTGCGCCTACATATACCCTTTGACCTGAAAATATCAGGGGTTTGGCGTTTTTCCCAGATAGAGTTCCGCTGCGCCGCCACCATCAGAAACCGCGATTCGGAACCACAAACTCCGTTCTGGCACCCTGCCGAGATGGGGATTTGGAGGAGATCTTCATCATCATAATCACCGATGCCTCTCCATCAACCATCCATGATTCCTCCATCCATGTGTGAGTAATTCCTGATGTAGGCGAAGGGGGTGGTAGGGATTGGATCAGATCATTCATGTAATTGCTATGAGATTGTCAGGTCATGGTGCCTAGTATCTATTGTTAGTGCTTATGACATTGTTGCAACTTGTTGTGCTTAATGCTTGTCACTTTGGGCCCGAGTGCCATGATCTCGCATCTGAACTAGTTATTGTTTTATGATGATTATTGTTGTTTATGGTCTTACCTGCAAGTTGTATACACATATCGTTGTCCAGAACCCAAGGCCCCAAAGTGACAATAATTGGGATAACCGAAGGGGATGGCTGTGATATGAGGATCACATGTGTTCACTGAGTGTTAATGCTTTGCTCTGGTACTCTATTAAAAGGAGTACCTTAATTACCAGTAGATTCCCTTGAGGCCCCACTGCAAACGGGTTGGTAGGATAGAAGATGTCGTGCAAGTTTCTCATTACGAGCACATACGACTATATACGGAACACATGCCTATGGTTGTTTAGTACTAGCATGCTTTATCATTATTTATCTGCAATTGCCAATGTCTTGATTATTACATGAATTATCTTGTCCATGCAACGCCCATTCATCCATCCCTATGCCTATAGTATTTAATCCTACTGTTTACTATTGATACCGTTACTGTCTTTATTTTACTATTGCTCCTACTATTTCACTACTGCCACTACTATAAAACTATTGCTACTGATAAACCGCTGCGAGCAAGTCTATTTCCAGGTGCAGCTCAATTGACAACTCATCTGTTAAGGCTTATAAATATTCTTTGGCTCCCCTTATGTCGAATCAATAAATTTGGGTTTTACTTCCCTCGAAGACTGTTGCGATCCCCTATACTTGTGGGTCATCACTCATTTATCAACAAAACAATGGTTAATTTTTTTTATTTCTAACACTTTCATCTATTAGCATATTTGAGTTAGTCATATTTTTAGCTTTCCAAAAATATATTTTTCATAATTTTTGGACTCCTATTTGAAAAGTTATTGCAGTTTTATAGTTAGGCCCCTTGTTTAAAACAATTCACATAATAACCCCCAGGTGGGGCCCACCTATCATACCCCTCGGCCAAACTGACCAAGCCGGTTCGGTTGGACTGAACCACTTCACTCTCCCCTCTCTCTCGCTTGCTCTCGCGCAGGTCATGGCGACCGCGTCGCCAGCGCTGCCGCCGCCGTGCCCTAGCCATCTCCGGCCAGCTCTAGCCTCACTGCCGCCACCAAAATACTCCCCACCCTCAACTTGACCTTCTCACCGAGGAAATCAATATGGGGTGCTCGATCGTGTCCTTGTGTGTACCCTCTGGATTCGCTTAGGGTTTCGGCCATGGTGTTCATCTTCTCCGACGAACTTGGGCCTCTTCCCTTGGCTAGGCCGAGCTTCTCGGCTCTCTGATGTGACCCTAGGCCACTGGCTTGAGCAACCTCGAGGAGCTCCTCCTCAACAACCTAGGCCGTAGCCACGGCCACCTCTCCTTCACCTCCAATGGAGCTTGGCTCCATTAGCAAGTAAGTACACCACACTCTCCTATCTCTCTTGCTCTGTCACTACTCTAGCTAGCCCGTTGGTTCCCCCCATGATTTCCCCCAAATTTGGAAATTAGGGTTTTGGTGTACTGAAGAAATTCTTCAGTTCATCGATGCTTGGCTAGTTTAATCTTCTCTAGCTAGTGTTACTATGCTTACTGATGACTTGTAGAAATCTAGAGATGAGAACTTGAGCTTGACTGCTCACTGTGAAACTTAATCTCTGAACTTTGCACTGTCTCTGACAGTGTTGAGTTCATATACTGTCAGTAGGTTCTGGGATGCTTTCATATGTTTCTATTGCTCTTGACACTAAGCTTATACACTGTTAGTACTTGAAATTCTAGTTTGTTTGCTTGAACACTATGAACTCTGAATTCTTATTCAGTTTTCTGTCAGTTATTCAGTTAGCACATTCATTCAGAAACTTGGCTTGAGCAAGTGTTCAAATACATGTAGTAATGAACCAGTTGCAGCTCTTAGAGCTTGCAACTATCATTTCCTTCTAATTATTAACACAAGAATTTTTTGAATCTTAGAATTTAGAGATGTATGTGTAGGTGTGTTGACTAGGAATATTATGAAGCAAGTGGTCACTTTTAGTGATTTACACTTCATCTTCTTCCTTGAGCTCACACAGAAAGTTCTAATGGTTGTGCTCCATGAGCATGACATGGCTGTGGTGTGATGACCCACAAGTATAGGGGGTGTATCATAGTACTTTCGATAAATAAGACTGTCAAACCCAACGAGGAGCAGAAGGTGTTGACAAGCAGTTTTGATCAAGGATTCACTGTAAATACTAGCAAACGGGTTTTCAGGGGTATTTGGTAATGCAAATAAATAAAGTACGAGTAAATAAAAGACAATAATAATAATTGCTGCAAGTGGCCCAATCCTTTCTAGAGCAAAGGACAAGCCAGTTGTGTAACTTATGATTACTAAACGTTCCTGAGGACACACGGGAGTTTCTGTCGAGTGCTTTCACTTCATATGCAGCTAAGTAATCTTCGTTGGTTTGATAAGTGTTATGGGGGTGAACCTATGCTAGTGCACTACCCCAACTTGGACTAATACACACTTGTGATTATACCCCTTGCAAGCATCCGCAACTACAAGAAAGTAATTAAGATAAATCTAACCACAGCCTTAAACTCTGAGATCCTATACTCCCTGGTGCAATGGTTTTCTAACGGGGGTTTAGGTTTCTGTCGCTCTGGCAACCCCACAATTAGTAGCCAAATACACAATGCATTCCACTAGGCCCATAAAGGTGAAGTACCATGTAGTCAACGTTCACATGACACCACTAGTAAAATAGCACCACAACATATAAATATCAAACCATTAAATATTACTCCACATAGTTTCACTACTAACATCTCGACTTCTCCCATGTCCTCAAGAACTAAACGAACTACTCACAAGACATCATATGGATCATGACCAGAGGTGAAATAATGGTAAATAACAATCTGAACATAAACCTTAATTCAACGGTTCCACTCAATAGCATCAACTACAAGAGTAATCAACACCGGGAAAGTTTCCCCTAAGAATTGGACAGGATTCAACCCAAGATGTAGCGGGGTGGCGTGGTGATGGTGAAAATGAAGGTGCTGGTGATGATGGTGATGAAGATGATGATCCCGATGAAGCCCAACTCGATGGCGATGACGATGGTGATGATCTCCCCTCTCCGAGAAGGAATTTCCCCCACAGATTTCTGCCTGCCGGAGAGCTTTTTCTCTCTCGGTGTTTTCCGCCCCGCAGAGGCGGCGGAGTCTATCTCTGACCCCCTGTCTTAGGTTTTTGGGGACAACCATATACGCGAGGGGGCACTGGCAGAAGTGGGCCAGGGTGGTCACACCACTGGGTGGCGCGACTAGGGCCTGGCCCGCGTCACCTGGTGGTGTGGGCCCCTGGCTGCTCCCCTCACTCTCTCCTTTTGGCTACTTTCGTCTTCTGATAAAATATGAATTTCTGGGAATTTTCCTAGAATTGCTGATCTTAAAAAATATGGTGTCTTGACGGTTCTTTTTCCAGCAGAATCCTGACTCCGGCACCAAGTTCTCCAGTAATCATCAAACATGCGAAAACAGAGGAAACAACATAAGTATCATCTCTTAATATGAAATATATCAATGAATAACAGTAAATTATGATATAAAATAGTGATGCAAAATGGACGTATCAATCCCCCAATCTTAGACCTCGCTTGTCCCCAAGCGAAAACTGAACTCGGTAAACATGACCACAGGTTTATTGAGTGAAGTGGCGATAAACAAAATATGGACAAGAAGCATCACACTTACCAAGGCACAAGTCAAAATAGACAGCAACTTCCCTTCATATAACTTGACTTGCAATAAGCAAAGGGAATCACAATAAAGATGCACAAGGTAAATCATGATTGGTGATGGCAAACCTTTGTTCTTGGTCAGAGAACAATGAATAGATTATACTTATATTTCGATCGGGGCCTTTTATGTCAGAGCTTACCAAGCAAAAATCACATGCTCAATCATAACAATCTCTTTACACTCATAGATAGCTTTCAAAGATATATTCTTTCAGATAAAAGCATCGTACAAAACAAAGGAAGACAGGAAAACAAGATTGAATAAATCAACATATGGATGATTGAAGCACAACAACTCAAATGCTTGCTTAAGATAGAGGGGAATAGGTTGACTCAACATAAAAGTATAAGATTGGCCCTTCGCAAAGGGAAGCAGGGATTAAACATGTGCTAGAGCTTTTCATTTGTAAAACAGAGATAAAAGTTTGTTTTAAGAGGTGGTTGTCTTTGTCAACGACTAGCAACGGAGTTCTTGCCATCTTCCATACTAAACAAGTGAGAGCGGTTCTGAGATGTTTGATTAATTGGCACAATTGTGCTCTTTTATAGTTTGGCACTCCTCCCCACTTTTCCTTTGACAAACCATGGCTAGCCGATTCCATCGGGTGCCCACCAACTTTCACATACCATGGAGGAGTGCCTTTTTATTTTATTTTTCTCTTTTTTTTGTTATAATGGTCTGACTAGCTTCCTTGCAAAATTAGTGACGAGCAGATGAAGTATGCAGGTCGAGGGGTACTCAATTTAGTATGGAAGATAACAAACCCAACCACTACGTCCTCATGAGCTAAAAACAGTGGCACAAAATGAGAAGTAGTTGAAGGTTTTTGAAAGGTAGCACATGAAAATTTACTTGGAATGTCTTGAAATACCATGCATAGGAATTTATAGTGGACTCTTTTGGAAGTAACTTGGTTTTTGGGAATTGGATGCACGAGAATATTCCCTCTCAGTATAGGTTTTTGGCTAGCAAGGCTGGGTAGCAAGCATAAGAGTTGCATGAAACAAACAAACATATATGTGATAGATGTGTTCTTGTGACTCGACATGCCTCATTCTATTAAATTCTTCAGGTATTTGCCTGAACCCTGTTGACGAGAACCGTCGAGTTTCTGAGCGACTTGAGGCTCTCGAAAATACATCTTCGGATACTAACACTTTTTGGATTGACCCGTGGAGCCGCAGCACCATCGTTCTTCTACAAGATCATGTTCAGCATGTCGGGGAATCTGTCGATGGTTGTCGAGAATCCTTGACAACCATGTTTTCTGTCATGCTTCCCTAAAATCCACCGCTAGAGAATTTTGGTTAGTTACTCGATGATTTCAGGATGAGCCGTCATATTCATCGCCTGATAGAACTCAATTTGGTAGCTGGTGCCAATTTTGCTCTTGGCTGGATACGGAAGTGGCACCCGAGGCTGAATTTTGTGACCATGTCCTTAAGTTTGCCTTCTTGTCGAGGATCTGTGGCGTTGCGAGTTCATATGGATGCCACACTTCAGCATGCACGAAGGATTATTGCAAGGCTACTTGAAGCCGACGCTGGTTTCTTTCGCGAATATCGTTACTTGGATCCACTTCGTGTTGATCCATTGGACCAAGTGGTTGTGTAGTCTGAAGATTGTAACTTGTTTTTGTTCTGGTTTTCTGAGCGTGAGAGTTGTAACTGTTCTGATTTTATTATCAGAGAGTTTGTACTCAAGACGCTATTTTGTTATTCGTGCGCTTTGTCCGCAATTTTTGTTGTTTACTTCGCGTATGTATTGTAATAGAATTTCTCTCAGACTTGTAAACTCAAAGGATGAGGAACTTGTCTTTTATAATTACTGAATGTAAAGATACATGGGATGGCCCAAGAGACCCGACCGGTGGCCTGTGTTCTGGATCTAGAGGGTCTTGCCCTTATAACTCATGGCTTAGTAGCCTTATTATATCTATTCTAACTCTCTAATCTGCTTATTGTAGACTTGTCATCTATGTTGGAGGAGTCCCTGACTCCTTTGTTGTAGCTTCTTTCGAGTCTGGTGATTTTACTCAAAGTTTCTTTGCTTCTGGCTCCGCTGAATTTTCTTCGGGTTGTTTTGTAGTGGCTGCAGTTGTGCTTCCTGTTTTGTCCTTGAGTTTTTCGTATGTGGCTGTCATGCCAAAGTTTTGCGCCATCTTGTGGAATTCCTTGTCGCATAGATCTAAGAGTTCTTCCTTTTACTGTGATGATTCCTCTTGGTCCTGGCATCTTGAGTACCAAGTAAGTATAGTGAGGTACTGCCATGAATTGTGAAAACGCAGGTCACCTGAGGATCGCATGATACTGAGAGGGCCAGTCCACGACCTCGAAGTCGAGCTTCTCCTTTCTATAGTTCTGGCGGTTGCCGAAACAAACGTCGAGTGTTATTTGACCCAATGGGTAGTTGGCGCTTCCTGGTACAATTCCATGGAAGGAGCAATCTGTTGGCTTGAGGAACTCTAGTGATATGCGCATTGCTCGAAGTGTTTTGGCGTATATCAAGTTTATTCCACTTCCTGCGTCCATGAATACTCTTTCTACGTCATATCCCCCAATCTGAGATTTGAGTACCAGGGGCACGTTTCCTGGCCGAGGTACTATTATGGGGTGATCTTCTCTGTTGAATTCTATGGGTTGCTCGGACTAGTGCAAATATTCTGTAGTCACTGGAGGCGAGGAATACTGCTAAGTTGACTTGACGAGGTATGCTTTTTTCCTCTTTGTTCGACTTTGGTACGGGTTGTATCATTGCTATGATGTGTCCTTTGGATGGGATATATCCTCCTTCATTGTCGTTTCCTTGATTTGGCTGGCTTTGCCCTTGCGCTGCTCCGTTGTTTGCTTGCTGATTTGATGTAGTTGTATTGTTTGTGTTTCCTTCGTAGCCTTGCCTTCTTGCCTCGGCTTGCTTATTTTCTGCTGCCTCCTGAAGTTTCAGAAATGTCCTGCAGTCCTTCATTGCGTGCCTAGATACTCTTTTCCCGTCGATGAATGCATAGTGTATGTGGCATGGTCCATTCAGCATATCATCTAGTGATTGATTATACTCCCTGGATCCCCTTGACTGGAACCTTTTGTTGTTGCTGGAATCGTCTCTGCTGTAGTTGCGGTACCCTGAGTTTCTGCGGTCATCTCCTTGGTAATTGTTGTCCTTGTATCCCGCGGCTATTTGGCTATGAGAGCCATAATTGTCGTAGTTGCGGGATCTTGTCCTTTGGCTGTTGTATCTGTTTCCCCTGTCGTCTTCTGGTGATTGTGTCCTCTTGTTATTACACGCGTCTTCGCCGTCTGCAAACCTATTTGCTATGTCCATTAGCTCTGATATTGTCCTTGGCTTAATCCTGCCCATTTCTTTGACTAGGTCTCCTTGTCGTAACCCAAGTGTAAAGGCATCAATTGCTCGCTCATCTGACACTTCGACTGCGGAGTTTTCGATGATGCTCCATGATACGTCTCAAACGTATCTATAATTTTTGATGCTCCATGCTTGTTCTTACACCATTTGCTTAGTGTTTTGTTACACTTCGTGGCATTTTTATGCATTTTCCGGGACTAACCTATTAACAAAGATGCCACAGTGCCAGTTCCATGTTTTCTGCTGTTTTTGTGTTTCAAAAAAGTTACACAGGAAATATTCTTGGAATTGGACGAAACAAAAGCCGAACATCCCAATATTTAACGAAGCTTCCAGAAGACCGAAGAGGAGACGGAGAGGGGCCAGGGGCCAGCCTCACCACCAGGGGCGCGGCCCAGCCCCTGGCCACGCCAACCTGTGGTGAGGGCCCCCTGGTCCACTTCTGACGCTGCCCCTTCGCCTATAAAGACCCCCCCCCGATAGGAAAAACCTAAACACCCGATCAATTTTCTAGAAACACATCGTGATCCACCGCCATCGTTGACCTGAGATTGGGAGGGTCCAGAAGCTCTTCCCGGCACCCTGCCGGAGAGGGGAATCGCCACCGGAGGTCTTCTTCATCGCCATGCTTGCCTCCGACGCGATGAGTGAGTAGTCTACCTTGGACTATGGGTCCATAGCAGTAGCTAGATGGTTGTCTTCTCCACCATGTGCTTCATGTTTAGATCTTGTGAGCTGCCTTACATGATCGAGATCACCTTTGTGTAATTCTACATGTTGTGTTTGTTGGGATCCGATGAATATTGGTGTTATGTTAAGTTGATGTGCTGAATTTTATCTTATGTTATCTCTATGTTGTTTATGATCTTGCATGCTCTCCATTGTTAGTAGCTATCTTGGCCAAGTAGATACTACGGACTCCAAGAGGGGGTATTTATGCTCGATAGTTAGGTTCATGCCTCTATTTAATCTGTGGGAGTGATAAAAACCTCTAAGGTTGTAGATGTGTTGTTGCCACTAGGGAGAAAACAACATTCTTGTGTCCAAGGACATTCGTTTTGTTTACATTACACACTTTGCTTAATGCAGTTATCTGTTGTTCGCAACTTAATACTCGTGGGGTGTTCGGACGATATCCCCGTGGGTGGATTATTAGTCATAGATGCAGTTGGATGATGGTCTATGTATTTTGTTGTAATGCCCAGAGTAAATCTTATAGTGATCCTCGTGACATATGCACGTTATCTTTATTCTATCAATTGCCCAACTGTAATTTATTTACCAAACATGTTGTTATTTATCTTATGGAGAGACACCACTAGTGAACTGTGCACCCCGGTCCAATTTCCTTTACATTGTTACACCGTTTTACTATTACTCGCACTATTTACTTTCTTGCATACTAGTATTGCTTTCCACTCGATACGCTCATACCTTTGTTTACAGCAAACCGGTGAGATTGACAACCTCATCGTAAGTTGGGAGCAAAGTTCTTGGTTGTGTTGTGTGCAGGTTCCAAGTTGTTGCTGGTGCAAAGCAAAGCACTGGACGAGGCGCCTTATAAATTGTCCGGAGCTGCCGCGAAGCTAGCAGACATCACCTTCTGAAGTATTGGCTTTTTCCTACTAGTTCGATAAACCTCGGTTTCTTACTGAGGGAAAACTTGCTACTGTGCTCATCATACCTTCCTCTTGGGGTTCCCAACTGGGTGGTTATCTGCCCGCATCAAGCATAAATTTTCTAGCGCCGTTGCCGGGGAAAAAGAAGACTGCTGCAAGGGGAGTTTCGCACACACATCCTTTACTTTGTTTTTGTTTTGCTTTACTTTATTTTTGCTTGCATCGTTTTATCAAAAATACAAAAAAATTAGTTCCTACTATAGTTGTTATTTTTGTTGGTTTGTTATTCTCTTGCTTTATCATGCTTTCTATCAATGGTTGGTTTCTTTGAAACTAAATCTTTTTGGCAAGGTGGGTTCACGGAAGAGCAACAAAAATATTATGAGGAACACTGCTTGTCACAAAAAGGGAAACACTTATGGGAACAAATTGATACATTGTATATCATTGCTAGAAATGTGTGCTCTACTTATAATGTTACTTATTGCTTTGATAAATCTTGTTGCTGTAGGTGGTATAAACACCTCCCTTTTCAATGTGAGTATAACGATGATGTTACCATATCTTCTTATATTAATGGAAATTGTGACTTTTATGATGTGGAACAAATTGAAGAATTTATTGCTTGGAAGGGTGCATTCGAACTTGCTTATTTGCTTGAAAATACTAATGATGCACCTTATAAATATGAGGTTTATGATATACTTGAATTTTGCTTTGATAATTACAAGAAAGAAAATGGCTATATTCTTAAATATCTTAATAGATGCTCTCCAACGGAAGAGACTAATGACTTGAAGGAGCCAATGGAAGAAGAAATTGTTGAAACTAGAAGCTCATTGGATGAAAAAGAGGAGGAGAGTGATGATCAAGAGGAGGAAGAATGGAGCTACCCATGTCTACCTCCCAATAAGAGTAACTCTTTAACTAATACCTTATTTGATAGCCCTCCAAGCTTAACAAAGGAGGATGAGTGTGATATTTATATTGTTGAGTTTGTTCATGATGCTACTGAAAATTATTATGAGAGAGGAAAATATGGTTGTTGGAATTCTCATGTTACTAAAACACCTCTCTTTATATTGAAAGTTCCGAAGTTGCGCTTGTTTTATCTACCAATACTTGTTACTATGTGCTTCTTTGATTTATTTTCTTACAAGATTCCTATGCATAGGAAGTGGGTTAGACTTAAATGTATTTTATATTTGCTCCTTGATGCTCTCTTTTGCTTCAATTCATATTTCTTATGTGAGCATCTTCTCAAATTACTGAGCCTAGCTCTAAGGCATTAAAGAAAACCACTCTTGGGAGATAACCCATTGTTTTACTTTCAGTTCTTTTTCTTTTATTTGAGTCTTGGAAGTTATTACTACTGTAATAACCACTCCTTATCCTTTTTATTTTGTTTTTGTGCCAAGAGAAACCTCTAATTTGAGTGAGGTAAGATTTGGGGATGTTGCTGTCCTGAAACAGATTTCGGTACTGCACTGTAAAAATTCATGAAAATTCTCAGAATATATTTTTGACCTGCGATTTCTTGTGCATATGCCCCAGGTTATATACAAACTTTCATTAGTTATACACTTTTTTATTTGAGCAACAGAAAACCCTCGAAAAAATCGACCTTTGTCAGCTATTCTATTTTGACAGATTTCTGCCACTATTTGTGTTTGCCTCTCGATCGCTTTCTTTTTTGAGTTCTTTTGATCACGGAACTTTTGGGGAATTTGCTACAGTAGTATATGCTTTATATGTGGTGGTTTTGAGTTGAAATCTGAAGCAAAAAGGGGTTGATTCATTATTATGCTTACACTAATGTTGCTAATAGAATTGTGTTGAGTTTTGTATGAAGGAAGTTTTCAAGTGTAGGGATTGGAGAGTGATGAGATGAGTTGAAGAATGGACAAAGCTCAAGCTTGGGGATGCCCATGTCACCCCAAGAAATATTCAAGAGGTACAAGCGTCAAAGCTTGGGGATGCCCCCGAGGCACCCCTTCTTCATCGGCAAAAATCAGGTCACCTTTCAATACACTATATTTTTGTTGCTTCATGCACTATGTGTTTTTCTTGGAGCGTCTTTAGTTTTCAGTTTTGTTTTGTTTTGTCTTCTGCAATAAATGGTTGGACCCCAACAAATTTCTTTTGGAGAAGTTGCCTTGCTTTTCATTTACCAAGAACACTCCATTTTTCACTCTTATCGTTCAACGAGTGTTCTATTTTTCTAGAACTGCATTTAGCTTTCGTTTTTCGCCTTGATTTTTGTTCAGATCTTGTTTTATCTTTATATCAAGGTGTATTTTGACCTCTGGTCCATGTTGGTTTTCATCAAAAGAGTTGTTATTTTTGTTGGTCTGTTATTATCTTGCTTTATCATGCTTTCTATCAATGGTTGGTTTCTTTGAAACTAAATCTTTTTGGCAAGGTGGGTTCACGGAAGAGCAGCAAAATTATTATCAGGAACACCGCTCATCACAAAAAGGGAAACACTTATGGGAACAAATCAATAGATTGTATATCATTGCTAGAAACGTGTGCTCTACTTATAATGTTATTTATTGCTTTGATAGATCTTGTTGTTGTAGGAGGTATAAACATCTCCCTTTTCAATGTGAGTATAATGATGATGTTACCATATCTTCTTATATTAATGGAAATTATGACTTTTGTGATGTGGAACAAATTGACGAATTTATTGCTTGGAAGGGTGCATTTGAACTTGCTTTTTTGCTTGAAAATATTGATGATGCACCTTATAAATATGAGGTTTATGATATACTTATATGTTGCTTTGATAATTACAAGGAAGAAAATGGCTATATTCTTAAATATCTTAATAGATGCTCTCCAACGGAAATTGCTAAAACTGGAAGGAGCCTATGGAAGAAGAAATTGCTAAAACTGGAAGCTCATTGGATGAAAAAGAGGAGGAGAGTGATGATCAAGAGGAGGAAGAATGGAGCTACCCATGTCTACCTCCCAATAAGAGTAACTCTTTAACTAATACTCCCTCCGATCAGAAATAAATGTTGGTGATTTTGTACTAGCTTAGTGCAAAATTTATACTAAGTCACCGACAGTTATTTCCGATCAGAGGGAGTACCTTATTTGATCGCCCTCCATGCTTAACAAAGGAGGGCGAGTGTGATATTTATATTGTTGAGTTTGTTCATGATGCTACTGAAAATTATTATGAGAGAGGAAAATATGGTTGTTGGAATTCTCATGTTACTAAAACACCTCTCTTTATATTGAAAGTTCCAAAGTTGCTCTTGTTTTATCTACCCATACTTGTGACTATGTGCTTCTTTGATTTATTTTCTTACAAGATTCCTATGCATAGGAAGTGGGTTAGACTTAAATGTGTTTTATATTTGCTCCTTGATGCTCCTTTTGGCTTCCATTCATAATTCTTATGTGAGCATCTTCTCAAATTACTGAGCCTAGCTCAAAGGCGTTAAAGAAAAGCACTCTTGGGAGATAACCCATTGTTTTCTTTTCAGTTCCTTTTCTTTTATTTGAGTCTTGGAAGTTATTACTACTGTAATAACCACTCCTTATCCTTTTTATTTCGTTGTTGTGCCAAGAGAAACCTCTAATTTGAGTGAGGTAAGATTTGGGGATGTTGCTGTCCTGAAACAGATTTTGGTGCTGCACCGTAAAAATTCGTGAAAATTCTCAGAATATCTTTTCGAGCTGCGATTTCTTGTGCATATGACCCAGGTTATATCCAAACTTTCATTAGTTATACACTTTTTGATTTGAGCAACAGAAAACCCTCGAAAAAATCGACCTTTGTCAGCTGTTCTGTTTTGACACATTTCTGCCACTATTTGTGTTTGCCTCTCGATCGCTTTCTTTTTGAGTTCTTTTGATCACGGAATTTTTGGGGAAGTTGCTACAGTAGTATATGCTTTATATGTGGTGGTTTTGATTTGAAATCTGAAGCAAAAAGGGGTTGATTCATTATTATGCTTACACTAATATTGCTAATAGAATTGTGTTGAGTTTTGTATGAAGGAAGTTTTCAAGTGTAGTGATTGGAGAATGATGAGATGAGTTGAAGAATGGACAAAAGCTCAATCTTGGGGATGCCCACGCACCCCAAGAAATATCCAAGAGGTACAAGCATCAAAGCTTGGGGATGCCCCCGAGGCACCCCTTTTTCATCGGCAAAAATCAGGTCACCTTTCAACATACTATATTTTTATTGCTTCATCCACTATGCGTTTTTCTTGGAGCGTCTTTAGTTTTCAGTTTAGTTTTGTTTTGTTTGCTGCAATAAATGGTTGGACCCCAACAAATTTCTTTTGGAGAAGTTGCCTTGCTTTTCATTTACCAAGAACACTCCATTTTTCACTCTTATCGTTCAACGAGTGTTCTATTTTTCTAGAACTGCGTTTAGCTTTCGTTTTTCGCCTTGATTTTTGTTCAGATCTTGTTTTATCTTTATATCAAGGTGTATTTTGACCTCTGGTCCATGTTGGTTTTCATCAAAAGAGTTGTTTCAAAAAAGTTCAAATGGTGTTGGAAAAGAGAAAAAAATTCATGCAAAAAAGTGGTACAAAAAGGAGCTTGTTTAGACTGCGGCTTAGACTTTTGCATGTCGTGCTTGATATCGTTTTGATAGTATGCTTAGTGGTTTTGCTGTAGCATGACTTGTTTCAAATGACTGAGATTGCTTAATGAGCCTTTGAAAAAATCATGCGTTGTTTTTATTTTATGGAAGCATTAATTTGGTTTTCTCCTTGATGCTTTATTTGGGTTGACTTGGTGCATGCTTACACATGTTTGACTCTTACAAAGTCGCCATAAGCCTCTATGATCATTTAGTTTTTGACTTTTGATGCGATTTTATGCTTCTCTTAATGATGTTTTGTCGCTATGCATGATTATGGCCGTTATTGCTCTCTTAGTTGGTCGCTTCCAGTCTTTTGCTAGCCCTCATTTTGTACTGAGTATGAGCTCTACTCGTGCATCCAACTCCTAAAAACTAAGTTATTCCAATGTGTCTACCATACATACCTATTAGCAATTTGCTATTCCAAAGTACATTTGACTTGCTTTTGTCTATCCTTCAAATTAAACTCTTTTGGTGTTATGCAAAAATTGGTCAGTAAAGCTCTCACGAACCTGATGGCACACTTTACTTTTCTCGTTCTTAAAAATTTGACATTGTGGCTCTCTTATGTTGAGTTGTTATGCTTGCAAGTTGTAAGTTGGAAATTAGCCAAACCATGCCGTCATGGGGTAAGCTTTCAATATTGCATTTCTTATTTGAGTTGATATCGTGATCTTTTGTTTATCGATACTCACGATGTGAAATAAATTAGGAATCTTGCGGGATCATGGAGTTTTTATATTTGTTAGAGAAATGCCTGGGCCACCAATCTAAGCCATGCATAATTCATGGTGGAAATTTACAGCATGCCCATAGTGAACATTCGACGACGCATCTCAAAATAAAAAGCTATACCAATGGTAAATAAAAGAGATGCTGAGGTGTTTATTGTCTGTTTATCCTGTCATTTTGATGTGGGCTTGTTCCATGTCAACGGGCACGGAGGTACCCCATTGGCGGTTCTTGATGATACGTGTATACTTACAATGACAAGAGCTTGCTTGGGACTCTAAGTCGAGTAGCATGAGGTTTGGGTATTCGTACTTCACGGGACACGAGGTTTTCAACTTATGATTTATCAAGCATATGCTTCATAATTGTACTTGCATTAACTTTAACCATTCAAGATGCCTATGATGGGGGCAATGAGAGCTCAAAGCTAGTAAGTACCATAATTTTTAAAGGTTTATAAAACTTGCAATCACTACTTCCCTCTGCAAATGGCCTTTCTTTTACTTTTATGTTGAGTCACCACCTTCTATCTTTATGCACCGTCTAAGAGAGCATAGTTGTCATTCTGAGTTTAATGTGCATAGTCCCAAAGTTTATCATTGATTGACTCATGATTTTGGTTTCACTTTTTCTTAAATTATTTGTATCTAGTCGCCCTCTTAAACTTGAAGGTGTTCTATGCATTTATGTTTTGCTATTCCATGAAGGACAAGCTGAAAACCATTTGCTATGTTTTTCCATATGATTTGAACACATGTTTGACTTTCATTGTTTCATTTTCATGATCTTTCGTTTGTGTTCTTTTTCATGTTATAACATGGTTGCTAAGTTTCTTCTATCAATATTATGTCTTTTATGCCCATGTTTTAAGTTCTTTTGATCCCAACACTCAATGCTTACATAGATGATCAAGATTGTGTTGGTGCATGTCACCTCAAAAATTATTTCTTTTGTTATCACTTACCTACTCGAGGACGAGCAGGAGTTAAGCTTGGGGATGCTGATACGTCTCAAACGTATCTATAATTTTTTATGCTCTATGCTTGTTCTTACACCATTTGCTTAGTGTTTTGTTACACTTCGTGGCATTTTATGCATTTTCCAGGACTAACCTATTAACAAGATGCCACAGTGCCAGTTCCTTGTTTTCTGCTGTTTTTGTGTTTCAGAAAAGTTACACAGGAAATACTCTCGGAATTGGACGAAACAAAAGCCGAACATCCCAATATTTAATGAAGCTTCCAGAAGACCGAAGAGGAGACGGAGAGGGGCCAGGGGCTAGCCTCACCACCAGGGGGCGCGGGCTAGCCCCTGGCCGCGCCCACCTGTGGTGAGGGCCCCCTGGTCCACTTCTGACGCTGCCCTTTTGCCTATAAAGACCCCCCGACGGGAAAAACCTAAACACCCGATCAATTTTCCAGAAACACATCGCGATCTGCCGCCGTCGTCGACCCGAGATAGGGAGGGTCCAGAAGCTCTTCCTGGCACCCTGCTGGAGAGGGGAATCGCCACCAGAGGTCTTCTTCATCGCCATGCTTGCCTCCGGCGTGATGAGTGAGTAGTCTACCTTGGACTATGGGTCCATAGCAGTAGCTAGATGGTTGTCTTCTCCACCATGTGCTTCATGTTTAGATCTCGTGAGCTGCCTTACATGATCGAGATCACCTTTGTGTAATTCTACAAGTTGTGTTTGTTGGGATCCGATGAATATTGGTGTTATGTTAAGTTGATGTGCTGAATTTTATCTTATGTTATCTCTATGTTGTTTATGATCTTGCATGCTCTCCGTTGTTAGTAGCTATCTTGGCCAAGTAGATACTAGTGACTCCAAGAGGGCGTATTTATGCTCAATAGTTGGGTTCATGCCTCTATTTAATCTGGGGGGGTGACCGAAACCTCTAAGGTTGTAGATGTGCTGTTGCCACTAGGGAGAAAACAACATTCTTGTGTCCAAGGACATTCGTTTTGTTTACATTACACACTTTGCTTAATGAAGTTATCTGTTGTTCGCAACTTAATACTCGTGGGGTGTTCGGACGATATCCCCGTGGGTGGATTATTAGTCATAGATGCAGTTGGCTGGCGGTCTATGTATTTTTTTGTAATGCCCAGAGTAAATCTCATAGTGATCCTCGTGACATATGCACGTTATCTTTATTCTATCAATTGCCCAACTGTAATTTGTTTACCCAGCATGTTGTTATTTATCTTATGGAGAGACACCACTAGTGAACTATGGACCCCGGTCCAATTTCCTTTACATTGTTACACCATTTTACTATTACTCGCACTATTTACTTTCTCGCATACTACTATTGCTTTCCACTCGATATGCTCATACCGTTGTTTACAGCAAACCAGTGAGATTGACAACCTCATTGTAAGTTGGGAGCAAAGTTCTTGGTTGTGTTATGTGCAGGTTCCACGTTGTTGCTGGTGCAAAGCAAAGCACTGGATGAGGCGCCTTATAAATTGTCCAGAGCTGTCGCGAAGCTAGCAGACATCACCTTCTGAAGTATTGGCTTTTTCCTACTGGTTCGATAAACCTCGGTTTCTTACTGAGGGAAAACTTGCTACTATGCTCATCATACCTTCCTCTTGGGGTTCCCAACTGGGTGGTTATCTGCCCACATCAAGCACTCCACCTTTGAATGTACGATCTAAGTGTCTCATTGCGCTGATGTACACAGGCTTTGACTTCCTCTATCGATGCTGGCCGTTTGTATGTTGACTTGAAGTTACTCGTAAATTGTTTCGTGAGTTCATCCCAGCTTCCAATTGTTTCTCTTTCCAACTTACCCAACCATGACCGAGCCGCGCCGGTGAGGTGGAGCTGTAAACTTTGCATTGCTGTCTCCTTCGATCCTCCTAGTATTTTATCTGCTTGCAAATAATCTGAGAGCCATGATTGTGGCTCCTGCGATCCATCGTATTTTTGCTGATCATGGGGTAGTTTGAATCCTTTGGGTACTGGTGTGGTGCAAACTCTGTGAGTAAAGCACCGTGCTCCCATCTCCTTTTCATCGTCTTCATAATCATACACCTTAGTGGGAGTCCTAGATCTGCGGGTTCCTTCGTGTCTTGGGCTTTTGTGGTATTTTGGCGATGCTGACCTAGATCGTCGACTACTACTCCTGTGCCGAGGACTGTTGTGACGGCGTGGTGATCTTGGTTTGTGCGTACCTTTGTTGCGGTATGCCTCCTCTTCCTTGGATGTTAACTTGCTTCCTACCATTCTTAGCCCATGTAGTGCTGCTCGATGCCTGTGCTCTCTTGGGTCCCCTGGATTTGGCTGCGTAGTGTACAGATATGTTTGTGCCGCCACAAGCGCTGCTTCAGGTGTTTTTGGCATGATATTACCTTGCTCATCGACCGATAGGAAAGATGAGTCGAGGTTTCTGGAGAGGTTTCACCTATCTGAATGCTCGAGGTTTGATGTCTACGCACGCTTCTATTCTTGTAGACAGTGTTGGGCCTCCAAGTGCAGAGGTTTGTAGAACAGCAGCAAGTTTCCCTTAAGTGAATCACCCAAGGTTTATCGAACTCAGGGAGGAAGAGGTCAAAGCTATCCCTCTCAAACAACCCTGCAATTACGATACAGAAAGTCTCTTGTGTCCCCAACACACCCAATACACTTGTCAGATGTATAGGTGCACTAGTTCGGCGAAGAGATAGTGAAATACAAGTGGTTGTGATGATTATGAGTAGTAAACGCAATCTGAAATAAAAATGGCAGCAAGCAAACATGTAACAAAACAGCGAGTAAACGGTGTGCAAAGCTTGGAAACAAGGCCTAGGGATCATACTTTCACTAGTGGACACACTCCCAACAAATATAACATAATTGAACCAATAGATACTATCATCAATATGCAACTCAAAACAGTTCTCCAATGGAAAACGAACACTAATCATGCGTAGGGCTACGAAGCACTCCTCAAAGTCCGTATGTACCCAAACTAGATTGTCCCACACTATCACCATGAACGCACTAGATGGTTCCAACAAACACCAACATTTTATAGAGACATTAACCAAAAAGATACACATGATGCACACACTAGTCACCTTTACACCATGATACGAGGTATCTCCGGAGAGTACAATAATAAAGCATAGGAGTAGCATAATATCTGAATAATAACATCTACCAATTCAACTAGATACAAAGCTCATGATCACATAAAGATCACATCATGGGAGAGAGAGGTGAACCACATAGCTACCGGTAGAGCCCTCAGCCCCGGGGGAGAACTACTCCCTCCTCATCATAGGAGACAGCAAGGTTGATGGAGATGGCGGTGAGGTTGATGGAGACGGCGGAGACGGTGATGGAGACCGATGGAGATGGCTCCGGGGGCACTTCCCCATCCTGGCAGGGTGCCAGAACGGAGACTTCTGTCCCCCAAAATTTGTCTTCGATGGCGGTGGCACTGCGGAACTGTTCTGGGAAAAATGCCGACTCCCCTAGGGTTTTCCGTCCCGAGGCTTTATATATGCGAAGGGGGGTCGTCAGAGGGCTGCCAGGGGCTCTTCACACATAGGGGTCGCGGCCAGGGGCTGGGCCGCGCCGCCCTGGTGTGAGGCTGGCCTCTGGCCCCCCTCCGGCTCTCTTTCGGTCCTCGTCCTTCGTCCGGGAAAAATAAGACTTCTGGAACTTGTTTCGTCCAATTCTGAGAATATTTCCTGTGTAGCTTTTCTGAAACACAAAAACAGCAGAAAACAGGGAACTGGCACTGTGGCATCTTATCAATAGGTTAGTTCCGGAAAATGCATAAAAGTGCCACGAAGTGTAACGAAACACTAAGCAAATGGTGTAAAAACAAGCATGGAGCATCAAAAATTATGGATACGTTTGAGACGTATCAGCATCCCCAAGCTTAACTCCTGCTTGCCCTCGAGTAGGTAAGTGATAACAAAAGAAATAATTTTTGAGGTGACATGCACCTACACAATCTTGATCATCGATGTAAGCATTGAGTGCTGAGATCAAAGAACTTAAAATATGGGCATGAAAGACATAATCTTAACAATAAGAAACTTAGCAATCATGTTATAACATGAAAAAGAACACAAACAAAAGATCATGAATAATGAAACAATGAAAGTCAAATGTGTGTTCAAATCATATGAAAAAACATAGTAAATGGTTTTCAGCTTGTCCTTCATGGAGAGCAAAACATAAATGCATAGGACACCTTCAAGTTTAAGAGGGCGACTAGATACAGATAATTTAAGAACAAGTGAAACCATGATCATGAATCAATCAATGAAAACTTTGGGACAATGCACATTATACTCAGAATGACAACTATGCTCTCTTAATGGTGCATAAAGGTAGAAGGTGGAGACTCAACATAAAAGTAAAAGAAAGGCCCTTCGCAGAGGGAAGCAGTGATTAAATATGTGCTAGAGCTTTTCATTTGTAAAACATAGGGATAAAACTTGAGTTTTGAGAGGTGGTTGCTTTTGTCAACGACTAGCAATGGGGTTCTTACTATCTTCCATACAAAAATGAAGCAAGTTTTTGAGAGAGAGATTGGCACTTTTTGTGCTCTTTTTATAAAACTTGGCACTCCTCCCCACCTTTTTTCTTTCACAAACCATGGCTAACCGATTCCATCGGGTGCCCACCAACATTCACATACCATGGAGGAGTGCCTTTTTCTTTCTTTTTTCCTTTTTTTCTTGTTGGAATAAACAATATGGAAGATAGCAAATCCGACCACTATGTCCCCATGAGCTGAAAACAGTGTCATAAAACGAGAAGTGTTTTGAAGGTTTTTTTGAAAGGTAGCACATGAAAATTTACTTGGAATGGCTTACAAATACCATGCATAGGAATTTATAGTGGACACAATGGCAAACTTGGTTTTTAGGAGTTGGATGCACGAGTAGAGCTCATACTCAGTACAAAACGAGGGCTAGCAAAAGACTGGGAGCGACCAACTAAGAGAGCAATAACGGCCATAATCATGCAAAGCGACAAAGCAACATTAAAAGAAGCATAAGATGGCATCAAAAGTCAAAAACTAAATGATCATAGAGGCTATAGGCGACTTATTTTTGTAGTCAACATGGTGTAAGCATGTGCCAAGTCAACCCAAATAAAGCATCAAAGGAGAAAACCAAATTAATGCTTCCAAATAATATAAACAATGCATGATTTTTTCAAAGGCTCATTAAGCAATCTCAGTCATTTGAGACAAGTCATGCTACAGCAAAACCACTAAGCATACTATCAAAATGACATCAAACATGACATGCAAAAGTCTAAGCCGCAGTCTAAACAAGCTCCTTTTTGTACCACTTTTTTGCATAAAACTTTTTCTCTTTTCCAACACCATTCGAACCTTTTTGAGGAAACTCTTTTGAGGAAAACCAACATATACCAGAGGTCTAAATACACCTTGATGCAAAGATAAAACAAGATCTGAACAAAAATCAAGGCAAAAAATGCAAGCTAAACACAGTAGCAGAAAAGAGAACACTCGTTGAACGATAAGAGTGAAAACTAGAGTGTTCTTGACAATTGAAAAGCGAGTTCATCTCCTCCAAAAGAAACATGATGTGATCTAACCATTTATTGCAGCAAGCAAAGCAAAAGAAAACTGAAAGCAAAAACAACTGACGCTCCAAGAAAAACGCATAGTGCATGAAGCAATAAAAATATAGTGTGTTGAAAGGTGACCTGATTTTTGCCGATGAAGAAGGGGGTGCCTCGGGGCATCCGCAAGCTTTGACGCTTGTACTTTTTGGATATTTATTGGGGTGCATGGGCATCCCCAAGCTTGAGCTTTTGTCCATTCTTCATCTCATCTCATCATTCTCCAATCCCTACACTTGAAAACTTCCTTCATACAAAACTAAACACAATTCTATTAGCAATATTAGTGTAAGCATAACAATGAATCAACCCTTTTTGCTTCAGGTTTCAAATCAAAACCACCACATATAAAGCATATACTACTGTAGCAACTGCCCCAAAAGTTCCGTGATCAAAAGAACTAAAAAAGAAAGCGATAAAGCGGCAAACTCAAATATTGGCAGAAATCTGTCAAAACAGAACAGCTGATAAAGGCCGATTTTTTAAGGGGTTTTCTGTTGCTCAAATCAAAAAGTGTTCAACTAATGAAAGTTTGGATATAACCTGGGGAATATGCACAAGAAATCGCAGGTCCAAAAGATATACAGAGAATTTTCACGAATGTTTACGGTGCAGCACCGAAAACTGTTTCAGGACAGCAACATCCCCAAATCTTACCTCACTCAAATTAGAGGCTTCTCTTGGCACAAAAACGAAATAAAAAGGATAAGGAGAGGCCATTACAGTAGTAATAACTTCCAAGACTCAAATAAAAGAAAAAGTACTGAAAATAAAACAATGGGTTATCTCCCAAGAGTGCTTTTCTTTAACGCCTTTGAGCTAGGCGCAGTAATTTGCAAAGATGCTCATGTGGGCGCCATATAAGAGCTTGAGGCAAAGGCGCTATATAGGAACTTGAAGCAAAAGAGAGAATCAAAAAGCAAATATGAAACACATTTAAATCTAAACCACTTCCTATAAAAAATAGTCTTGTAAAGAGACAAGTCATGAAAGCGCAAAGCAAAAAGCATAGGAAGGCAAAACAAGTACAACTTCAAGAATTGCAACATAAAGAGGGGAAACTCAATATTGTTGAGATCCATCAAACCATGTTTCCCTCTCTCATAATAACTTTCAGTAGAATCATGAATAAAGCTAACAACATAACTATCACATAAAGCATTCCTATCATGAGCCACATGCATAAAAGGATTAATACTCCCCACATGAACAATCGTAGTAGGAGCAGATTCAATAGAATAATTATTCTCATCACCATAATCATCAAAAACAGGAGGCATATTGTAATCATAACTAATTTTCTCGTCAAAAGTAGGTGAACTGAAAACATTATACTCATCATTGTAACCATCATAGACTAGAGGTTCAGTATCATCACAAGCTAGAGAACAGCTATTTCGCAAAGCATACTCATCAAACATATCATCATAAGAAGGAACATGGATAGTACTAATGGTACAACAATTATTAACCTTAGAATTGGTACCAAAAAGATTTTCAATATCAAAAGTAGAGTGCTTTTCCCAATCATGATCACTAACATAGGTAATAGGTATAGGAACATCATCCCAATCAGAATTATCATAATCTATAGCAGGATCATAACGCTTAGGGGAAGGTACCGTGTCCTCTCGCCTTTTACTCCTCCTCTTCTTCTTCTTCATACTCTTCTTACTCTCTCCTTTAGGAGGGAGAGACTTGAAGGGCATCTTCTCCACATATTCTTTAGGAGGGAAAGGCATCTTCTCCACATAATCTGGTTTGCTGATAGAAACAACAGAAGAAACTTTGGAGGATTCCTCCTCTCTATTAATAAGATAAAAACATCTATCAGTCCTGTCGTAGCTTGGCAGAATATCAAGTTTTATAAGATTTTGTATGTAAGTATTTGCAAGACAATCTTTAGCACAATAGAGACGACAACCACGAAGGGTGCTATTAATATCAACATCATTCATATCTATCAAAGCAATCTTTCTAGATATCTCTTCACACGCCAAGAACAAAGTGAGCTCATCATGCTGATTGGGAGTAATCTTGTCATCACAATACAAACTTAAGGTACTAGAAGAGTAACTATTAGGGCTTGAGCATTGGAAATTAAAATGACCTATGTCATCACAATGTTTACAAAGAAAAGGATAAAGCTTACAAACCTTTTTACCGATCTCGCCTATATCCTTGTACCACATTCGGGTTTCTTCATTTGCATGGTGGACACATGTGACACCCCCGAATTTACAACAAATTCGAAGTGCCCGTTATGTGTTCCACCACAATCCCAGAATCATTTTTGTGATACACATAACGTAGTTGGTAACCAGTTCCATAGACATTACAATACGATGGTTCAAATACAATGGTCATAGTGACCAAGTTCATATTACAACACAATATAGCAGCGGAAATAACGTCTTCGGGCCCATGCCCTCACCCTACAGGCAATGGCGACTCAGGAGACGATCTTAGTTCTGATACTCTTCTTCATAACATTCCTCTGGATACTCTTCCCCATAGTCTGGCCAAGTTGATAGCCAGAGACACAGCCATGAGTACATTGGATGCACTCGCAAACCATCTTATAAATGAAATGATGAAGTAGATATGCAAGGTTGATATGGTGGACTAAGCACTAAGTTTATTTGCAAAAGCTAGTTTTATTTCCCAAGAAGGTTCATTAGTAGAGAAGAAGATTTAATTCTCCAAGTCAAACTAAAGAGGAACTTCAAGTGTGTCAACATCCATGTCAAGTCAAGTCATTCACCAAGTTCACCATAAGTTATT
This sequence comes from Dactylis glomerata, assembly GCA_007115705.1. Taxonomy (NCBI): domain Eukaryota; kingdom Viridiplantae; phylum Streptophyta; class Magnoliopsida; order Poales; family Poaceae; genus Dactylis; species Dactylis glomerata. The sequence continues at coordinate 288,508 of QXEO01000087.1, forward strand.
ATCATTCTTGACAAAAGTCAAGTACAGCTTGCCAACTGTCCATAACCGAGGACGCGGCTATTCGAATAGTTTTGAAACCTCTGCAGAGGGGTACACTTTACCCACAAGATTCGATACATCCGCCGGGAGACATCCACGGATCGTCATACACCAAGTATGCGAGGTTCAGATAATCAAACAAACTCCTTCACTTGTCTACTCTAGTATAGGATTCTTCCCTAAGAGTCCATTTTGGCACTCATAGTTTTGCCCGCTGTAGAGTGCTGCATGAATGGAAATTTTCCACTCGGTTCGGAAGCACCCACGCATGGCTTACTTCTATAAAAGATGATACAAGATCTCCCATACTAGAATAAACAAGCTACAGACTAAGCCCCTTCCCATTTAGGGGTAATGTGGTCGTACGGTAATGGTTGGCTCACATGGTACATCACTTATTATCATTTAGCAAATACATCCCATAGTCCTTAGTCAAGATTATTTTCCTGCATAAAACCATCATGTAGGAGAAATCTCCAGTTCAAGTTTTCAAGTTCATGTCACCAATTTTAAATAGGGTTCCCCTTATAGAAGGCCTCAATTTTATTAGCGACTAAGCAACTACATTGAGTGATGTTTAAAACTAATGGGAATCTTGGATAAACTCAGCTTGATGTTCTTGTTAAGCAAGATATCACTACGCAACTATCATTCTACTCTAGCAATTCAATCATGAAATTTACTTAAAAACAAGTAGAATGCAATAGTAAAACTAGGCATTTGGAGTATGATTCAAAAGATGGCTTGCCTTGGTTGGCAAAGTGTCCGGGGTAGTCTTCTTCTTCTTGATAAATTCCCCCTCAATATCCTCCTCAGCAACACTAGCGTCTAATAACGAATAAACACAAGGCACCCAATCACTATACAATGCTGACAACACTCCAAGCACACATACTTGTTTTCAAACAATAGCATTCATGTTGGATTTTATTGAGGTGGGTTGCAAGGTTTCTTCCAAGTGTTCATCAAGTGGGTAAGTTAAATTTTTCGACCATGTGCCATATGTTGTTTACTTTCTAAGCATTGGTATTAAACTAAGGGTATTAGGACTAGTTCAAGTGGGGAGGGATTAATTAAGTAAATTGGTATTGAGGGAAAAACTAAGCTAACTGTATATTAGGGATCTATTATTTTATGCTACACACTAGGGTTGGATTAGAGCTTAGTTGAAAGCACTAACAAGGTTTTAACTGATTAAGGTTGAGCTAAACAGTAGACAAGTTAACTAGTGAGCTCATAAACCAAGTTTCAAGATTTTAGGAGGTTTAAACAATTTTCTAAGATTTTCCTAAGATTAATAGGGCTATGGTCAAAGTATTCTTATTGAATTAAATCACTAACTCAATTTGGATTCTAACTAGCTTCATAGTCTAGATAATTTCCTAAGCTTTCCAACGCATATTTATTTGCTAAAAACGGATTTCTAAATCCCTTGGAATTAAAGTTTGAAAATCAAATCTGAAACATATTTGAAATGAGTGGGAAAATAAATAAAAACGTTTCGGACCGAATTCGACTGAGCTGGGCCGATTTCAGCAGAAACCCGAACGGGCCATCCCAGTACCGCTTCGCCCGGGGCGGGATAAGTTCGAATTCGAACCTGACAGGTGGGACCTACGCGTCAGCTTACTTAACGCACCGAACCGGTACGCTGCCGTTGGATTCTAATCCAACGGCGCGTCTGCGTCGTGTTCACAGGTGAGGGCGGGAGCTCACCGGCGTGCAGAGAGGAAGACAACGGCGACGGCGAGGGACGTAGGGGAAGCAGAGCTCGACGGCGTGGGGCGGAAAAGACTCTGGCGGCCCTGATGACCCACAAGTATAGGGGATCGCAACAGTCTTCGAGGGAAGTATTACCCAAATTTATTGATTCGACACAAGGGGAGCCAAAGAATATATGTAAGCCTTAACAGTTGAGTTGTCAATTCAGCTGCACCTGGAAACAGTCTTACTCGCAGCGGTTTATCAGTAGCAACAGTTTTATAGCAGTGACAGTAGGAAAACAGTAACAGCAGTAGTAAAATAGCAGCAGTAGAAGTAACGGTTGTAAACAGTAGGAACAAATACTGTAGGCATAGGGATGGATTACGGGCGTTGCATGGATAAGATGATTCATAAAATCAATGAGATACGGGCATTGCAGATAAATAATAATAAAGTATCGTAGTACAAACAATCATAGGCATGTGTTCCGTATATAGTCGTACGTGCTCACAAGGAGAAACTTGCACGACATCTTTTGTCCTACCAGCCTGTTGCAGCAGGGCCTCAAGGGAAACTACTGGTAATTAAGGTACTCCTTTTAATAAAGTACCGGAGCAAAGCATTAGCACTCGGTGAACACATGTGATCCTCACATCATAGCCATCCCCTCCGGTTATCCCAATTTCTGTCACTTTGGGGCCTCGGGTTCCGGACAACAATATGTGTATACAACTTGTAGGTAAGACCATAAACAACAAGTATCATCATAGAAATAATAACATGTTCAGATCTGAAATCATGGCACTCGGGCCCAAAGTGACAAGCATTAAGCACAACAAGTTGCAACAATGTCATAGGCACTAAATAAAGATACTAGGCACTATGCCCTATCAATCTCATATCAAATTACATGAACAATCTCATCCAATCCCTACCATCCCCTCACCTACAGCGGGGGAATTACTCACACATGGATGGGGGAATCATGGATGGTCGATGGAGGAGCGTCAGTGGTGATGGTGATGAAGATCTCCTCCGAATCCCTGTCCCGGCAGGGTGCCAGAACGGAGTTTCTGGTTCCGAATCGCGGTTTCTGATGGCGGCGGCGCAGCGGAAGTCTATCTGGGAAAAACGCCGTCTTCCTGATCTCAAGTCGTCAGGGGGTATATGTACGCGAGACGGGAGGTCGAGAGGGAGCCTGGGGCCACCTCACATAGGGGTGGCGCGGCCAGGGCTGGGCCGCGCCACCACCTTGTGACGGTGCCTCGAGCCACTTCTCCCTCCGGTCTTCTGGCTCCGTGGGTCTTCTGGTGAAATATGATTTTTCATGATTTTTCCCGAATTTTTACTGGAAGTTGAATTTCTGCACAAAACGAGACACCAGAGCAATTCTGCTGAAAACAGCGTCAGTCCGTGTTAGTTGTATTCAAAACACACAAATTAGAGGAGAAACAATAGCAAAAGTGTTCGAGAAAGTAGATACGTTTTGGACGTATCAACCCCCCCCCCAAGCTTAGCTATTTGCTTGTCCTCAAGCAATTCAGTTAACAACTGAGAGCGATAAAAGAAACTTTCACGAACACATTTGCTCATATGATGTATAAATACTAACTATGTGATCAAATACTCAGGCAATTCATAATAAGAAATATGCAACTAATGTCACCTCATAGTCAAGCAGGCTATGAAAGAGTGCCAATGCACTAATAACAAGTAACATGTGCATGAGAAGCTACAAGATTGTAATATGCATAAATGATATGAGAGAATGGTATCCCACTTGCCTTTATTTGTAGAGCAAAACATAAATGCTGAGGCACCTCTGAAGTCCAAGGGAAGACTAGAAGTAGAAATATCAAAGATACAAGCATCAAAGTTATACCACAATTAACCGTGTTCTGGGACAAGCACATTACACTAAGAATAACAGCTATGCTCTCAAGAAGTGCTTAAAGTTAGAAGATGGTGACTCAACATAAAAGTAAACGAATGGCCCTTCGCAGAGGGAAGCAGGGATTTAACATGTGCTAGAGCTTTTCATTTGTAAAACAGAGATAAAAAATTTATTTTGAGAGGTGGTTGTTCTATGTCAACGACTAGCAATGGGGACTTACTATCTTCCATAATAAACAAGTGAGAGCGGTTCCGAGTTCTTTGAAAATTGGCACATTGGTGCTCTTTTATAAAGCTTTGGCACTCCTCCCCACCTTTTTCCTTTCTCAAACCATGGCTAACCGATTCCATCGGGTGCCCACCAACTTTCACAATCCTTTGGAGGAGTGCCTTTTTTCTTTCTTTTAGAATTAAGATTATAATGGTCTGACCAGCTCCCTTGCAAAATTAATGACGAGCAGATGAAGCTGCCTAGTCGAAGGGTACTTAATTTAATATGGAAGATAGCAATTCCGACCACTACGTCCCCATGAGCTAAAAACAGTGGCACAAAATGAGAAGTAGTTGAAAGTTTTGAAAGGTAGCACATGAAAATTTACTTGGAATGGCTCACAAATACCATGCATAGGAATTTATAGTGGACTCTTTGGAAGACTTGGTTTTTGGTAATTGGATGCACGAGTAGAGCTCATACTCAGTACAAGTGAAGGCTAGCAAAAGACTGGGAAGCGACAATCGAGAGAGCAATAACTATCATAATCATGCTTGCGACAAAACAAAATTAATATAGGCATAAAAATGATACAAGAACTCTGAGGCAATTTAGATCATCGAGGCTTAATTGACTTTTTGTTCAGTCATATGCATGCTTGAGCATGTGCCAAGTCGATTCAAATGAAGCTTTCAGAGGTGGATACCACAATATCATACCATACTATGAATAAAACAATGCATGCAAGCGTCTACATGACATGCTACAGGCTAGTAGTAAATTGAAACTAATCATATGAGAGCAAAAACTACAAAGCATCCATTAGATGACATATACCTTACATGAACTGACTAAGCATGTCCACATAGATGAGTATATGTACAAAATGAAAACAAATAGAGTTCATACCAGCCTCTTACCACATCTCGAACTGTCATATGTCGTCATTATTGCTCTTCACTTGTGTGGCTTGAATAATATAAAGTGAATACCAAGCTCCAATGGAGTAACGGGAGACTGAACTCTGCAACAAACTTTACAAAACCAAAGAAGAACAGCAAATGTTTTTGTGTTTCCGATTTTTGAAAGCAAAAGCGGAAGGAAATAGCAACAAAGCAAAATATTTTTGGATTTTTCAAATAGAAAACCGAAAATAGCAAGTAAAGCAAACCAAAGGTGGAAAACTAAAGAGCCAAATAGAGAGAAACAACGGAAATATTTTTGGTCTTTTTGTGTTTTGGAAAGCAGAAGTAAGAACTAGAACAATAAAGAAAGCGAAACATGAATATACAAAGGTCCGACAGAATATGATATGTAGATGAGTGAATCGTCGGCGTACCTCCCCCCAAGCTTAGGCTTTTGGCCTAAGTGGAGATCAATGCCGGCTCTGGTAGCTGCTCCAAGCCGGTGGGTCATCATAGGCGTAATCGTACCCTGGTTCCCGTGAAGATGAAGCTGATGGCGCATAATCATAATAAGGCTGCTCGTATGGGAAATTCATAGTGTTGGAGGGCTATCCCGACTCCTCGGCGCCTTCTTCAGTGTGCACAGGCGGCGGGTGCTCCCCTATGTACGCGTCAAGCTCATCTTCAGTAAGCGACCATCCATTCCTGCGATCAAGGTTAAACAAAAGAGGTGCAGGCAAACGGATTGATCGTTCAGTCTTTACTACCTTCCAGGTAGTCTTCTTGAAAAGGGTTAGCTCAAATGTTAAATTAATCAAACTGGCAGGAGGAGAAATAAACTTATGTTGAACCATAGCATCAAGGCCAAGTTTCTCCTCGGGGAACTGAAAATCTCGAAAATGAGGCAAAACACCATGAAAAGCTAACAAGCGTGAAGCTATAAGCCCCCCACAAATTCCCCCTTTCTCACGGTTAATATCAAGACGGAAAGCTATTAAGGCACCCAAATTGTAAGTTCTATCGCGCCTTAAAGCCGCAGCAATGAAAGCTAGATCATGGAGAGACAATTTACTTGCAGATTTCCTAGCAAGAACACATTTGGTAATGAAGAAGGCGAAATATCGAATAGATGGAAAATGAATGTTTCGAATTTTACCACCCTCTCCTGTGAAGCTTCTTCCTTGACAAATCTCCTCATAAAGTTCTAACAATTGCCTTGGTTGTCCCTTTATCTTCTCGAGCGATCCCCACTGTGGTACTCTAATAGCTGTGCAGAAAACATCGAGAGGCAAGTTCACAGATTTGTTATAAATTTTATAATGAACCATGGGGTTAGAAGTGGACCAACTAAATCTGAAATCCTGCACCACAGACATTGTTAGTTTAACATATTGGGAAGGTTCACCCTCAACAAAATATTCTAATCCTGCATTAGAAAGCAAGGCTCGGAAATCCTGCAGAAATCCAGCAGCACTCAAGAATGCTGAGCATGGGTAGTGTGAGGGGAAAACCTTCTCTTCACAATGAACTTTCATAACATCTTGCACTTCTAGTTCATGTTGAGAGAGCTGATACACATTCTCCTCCATTTCTGAAATTTTTCAACAAACTCATAAAAGGTGATTTAAAGACAAGCAAGTGTAGGAAACTACTATAGTGAGTTACTAGTGAGCTATCATGCATCAAAATAATCCTTCTAAACAATAGAACAAGCATGCATACTCATTTATACTGTCACCTACAATGCTAAAATACTCAAGGAATACTTTACCAAAAGAAAATCTACTTGGACAAGTGGAGGAGTCACATACCGGAGAACAAATGATCCAAGTTTCAGCAAAAATGTTGGGCTGAACAAGGAGATCGAAAATTCCAGGTGAAGGACAGCAAAAACTCGAGCTTGAGAAAATGGGTCGGTGTTTTTCGGGAGAGAGAAAGAGTAGGGGAAGAAGAGATGAGTGAGTGGCCTGGTGGGGCCCCCTCACACATGGGTGGCGCGGCCAGGGCTGGGCCGCGCCACCTGTGTGTGAGGTGGCATGGCTGCCCCACCTGGTGCCTCCCAGGTGTCTCTCTGCCCCATTTTTGATATAAAAATTTATAAAGAATTTTCTGGAATTTTTCGAGAAACTTTATTTTCGAGGATTTTTCAGAAATTGGCATATCGATAAAACTCAGGAAAAACGAGGATGAAAAGATTTCAAGCAAATCAAAACTAAACATGCAGCAGCCTTGAGATACTCTTAATCATACAACTAAACTGAAGGAATAAAATTTGATGAAAGTAAATACAAGTGAGGTGGAGTGGATGCGGTGAAAACGAAGTTTCGTTCATATAAATTCACTTTGCTAACAAGGTTGATCAAGTCTTGTTACCAAACTAACTTTATATGAGGCAAAACTTTGCACTTCACTTAATGCTTATGTTACCTCAACTTTGATAGGTATAGCCCCAACCATAAAAATTTGATATTCTTCCTTGGGCTTTTGCTCTGAACAAATAATTTGGCCAACTTTGATGGTCTCAACATGCTTGATTGAATTTAGAGCATTCCTCCTATCAATCTTCTTGGGAAAATAAACTGTATATTCTTTGTCATTAACATTAAAAGTGACTTTTCCTTGATTGCAATTAATAACAGCACCTGCAGTGTTTAGAAAAGGTCTCCCAAGAATAATAGACATATTGTCATCTTCAGGCATTTCCAACACCACAAAATCAGTTAATATTAAACAGCTGTTAGCAACTTGAACAGGAACATTCTCACATATACCAATAGGAATAGTAGTAGACTTATCAGCCATCTGCAAGGATATATCAGTTGAAACCAATTTTTCTAAATCAAGTCTCTTATAAAGAGAAAAAGGCATTACACTAACTCCAGCTCCCAAATCACATAAAGCAGTTCTAACATAGTTATTTTTAATGGAGCAAGGAATAGTTGGTATACCTGGATCTCCAAGCTTCTCTGGAACTTTACCATCAAAAGAATAGTTAGCAAGTAAAGTGGAAATTTCCTCACTAGGAATTTTCCTTTTGTTAGTGACAATATCTTTCATATACTTTGCATAAGGAGGCATTCTAATAGCATCAGTCAAAGGAATTTGCAAAAATAAAGGTCTCATCCATTCACAAAACCTCTTGTAGTGTTCTTCTTCCTTGGACTTGTGTTTCTTACTAGGAAAAGGCATTGGCTTCTGTACCCAAGGTTCCCTCTCCTTACCATGCTTGTTGGCAATGAAGTCTTCTTTGGTGTACTTTGCATTTTTATCACTCTTTTCCGGTTCTTCTTCAACTTCTTCTTTATCTTCTTCTTTATCATCTCCTGGTTCTGTTTCAGCATCAGAAATAGAAACACTGTTAGGATCTTTACCTGCATCAGAGGATTCTGCAGTTGTTTTATGCTTCTTCTTCTTCTTGGGAGGAATATCATCACTTGAAGTGCGTTGAGAATCTTGCTCAACCCTCTTAGGATGTCCTTCAGGATATAATGGGTCTTGAGTAGCAGCACCACTTCTTGTGCGTATTTCACATGCTTGCTTCTCTCTTGCAGCATTAACTAGCAGATCTTGCTGCACTTTGGTAAGCTGATCAATTTGTGTTTGAATCATTTGAAAATGTTTAGCAAGTATCTTCACATCATTGGCGGTTCTTTCCACAATATCCTGCATCTTGTTAATAACTCTAGAATTCTCCAACAGATGATTATGCACCATTCTATTAAAATTTTCTTGCTTAACAATAAAATTGTCAAACTCATCTAAACATTGATCAGGAGGTTTAGTGTAAGGAATATCTCTTTCATCAAAGCGTTGGAGAGAGTGTACCTCAATAGTAGATGAGCGAGGGATTGGCTTACATAATTCTTCAATAGGAGGTAAATTCTTCACATCTTCGGCCTTAATACCTTTCTCCTTAAGAGCTTTCTTAGCCTCCTTCATAACTTCATCATTTAATTCAATCATCCCTCTCTTCTTCGGTGTAGGCTCTGTAGATGGCGCAGGAGTGGGTGCTGGTGTTGGCTCAACTAAAATCCAATCATCATGATTCCGGCTTATTTTAGCCATTAACTCCTCTGCTTCAGCCGGAGTTCTTTCCCTAAAAACACAACCAGCACAACTATCCAAATATGACTTAGATTCATCCGTTAGTCCATTATAAAATATGTCAAGAAGTTCATTTTTAGGCAATGGTTCTTTAGGCAAAGCTCTAATTAAAGAACAAAACCTTGTCCAAGATTCAGGCAATTTCTCTCCTTTTCCCTGTTCAAAATCAAAGATTTTCTGCACAGCAGCATGCTGAGCACTAGCGGGAAAATATTTCTGAAAGAAAGCATTAACCAAAGCAATAGGACTAGTAAGGGATCCAGGAGACAAGCTATTAAACCAAGTTTTAGCAGCATCTTTCAACGAGAAAGGAAAAATCTTAGCAACAAAATAAGTGCGGAGCTTAATATCATCAGAAAACAAATTACTCAAAGTAGAAAGCTCATTCATGTGCTCCATAGCACTCTCATCTTTAGTACCACAAAAAGGAGTTTTCTCAACAATAGATATGTAAGATAAATCCAAAGAGAAATCATAATCCTTGTCTCTAATATTGATAGGAGAAGCAGCAAACTTAGGATCAGGAGACAAATTATATCTAACAGAACGTCTAGCAAGAAGTTCTTTAACATTACCTGCATCACGAACAACACGTGCTTCTGCAATAAAGTCATCATTAAGCTCAATATAAGCATCATCATCATAATCATCACTAGGACATTCCCTAGACTCAGGTGAACTAACAGGTGTAACAGTGGTGTTTCCCAACTTAGCTCTAGCAATAGTAGCCTCTAAAAAGGAACCTAGTGAACCTCTCTCATCAAGCACAGCAGAAGCATCATCTAAATTATCAGTGGCACTTTCCATCTCAGCAGAAGTAGTAGCATGTGGGTGTGGTGGTGTAAGCAACTTACTCATAACAGATGGCGAATCAAGAGCAACAGAGGTGTTGAGAGTCGTACCTCTTCTTGTAGTGGATGGCAATATAGGAACTTTTCCATCACGAGGTTTACCCATGATGAAAGGATTGCAGCGAACAATATGAATACCAAGTTAACTTACAGATAAAGCTATGCTCCCCGGCAACGGCGCCAGAAAATAGTCTTGATGACCCACAAGTATAGGGGATCGCAACAGTCTTCGAGGGAAGTATTACCCAAATTTATTGATTCGACACAAGGGGAGCCAAAGAATATATGTAAGCCTTAACAGTTGAGTTGTCAATTCAGCTACACCTAGAAACAGTCTTACTCGCAGCGGTTTATCAGTAGCAACAGTTTTATAGCAGTGACAGTAGGAAAACAGTAACATCAGTAGTAAAATAGCAGCAGTAGAAGTAACGGTTGTAAACAGTAGGAACAAATACTGTAGGCATAGGGATGGATTACGGGCGTTGCATGGATAAGATGATTCATGAAATCAATGAGATACGGGCATTGCGGATAAATAATAATAAAGTATCCTAGTACAAACAATCATAGGCATGTGTTCCGTATATAGTCGTACGTGCTCACAAGGAGAAACTTGCACGACATCTTTTGTCCTACCAGCCTGTTGCAGCAGGGCCTCAAGGGAAACTACTGGTAATTAAGGTACTCCTTTTAATAAAGTACCGGAGCAAAGCATTAGCACTCGGTGAACACATGTGATCCTCACATCATAGCCATCCCCTCCGGTTATCCCAATTTCTGTCACTTTGGGGCCTCGGGTTCCGGACAACAATATGTGTATACAACTTGTAGGTAAGACCATAAACAACAAGTATCATCATAGAAATAATAACATGTTCAGATCTGAAATCATGGCACTCGGGCCCAAAGTGACAAGCATTAAGCACAACAAGTTGCAACAATGTCATAGGCACTAAATAAAGATACTAGGCACTATGCCCTATCAATCTCATATCAAATTACATGAACAATCTCATCCAATCCCTACCATCCCCTCACCTACAGCGGGGGAATTACTCACACATGGATGGGGGAATCATGGATGGTCGATGGAGGAGCGTCAGTGGTGATGGTGATGAAGATCTCCTCCGAATCCCTGTCCCGGCAGGGTGCCAGAACGGAGTTTCTGGTTCCGAATCGCGGTTTCTGATGGCGGTGGCGCAGCGGAAGTCTATCTAGGAAAAACGCCGTCTTCCTGATCTCAAGTCGTCAGGGGGTATATGTACGCGAGACGGGAGGTCGAGAGGGAGCCTGGGGCCACCTCACATAGGGGTGGCGCGGCCAGGGCTGGGCCGCGCCACCACCTTGTGACGGTGCCTCGAGCCACTTCTCCCTCCGGTCTTCTGGCTCCGTGGGTCTTCTGGTGAAATATGATTTTTCATGATTTTTCCCGAATTTTTACTGGAAGTTGAATTTCTGCACAAAAACGAGACACCAGAGCAATTCTGCTGAAAACAGCGTCAGTCCGTGTTAGTTGTATTCAAAACACACAAATTAGAGGAGAAACAATAGCAAAAGTGTTCGAGAAAGTAGATACATTTTGGACGTATCAGGCCCTTCTCCTCCACTTCCCGGCGTCCGCTTGCTCAACGAAGGCCGAACGCGGTAGCGCCACCCGCGTCCAGTAGCTCGCCGGCGGAGCTGGCTACGGCGAACGAAAGCGAACTGGAGGAAGAGGAGTTGTCTGGGAGCTTGCTGGGGCTGGTGTGGTTTCAACTGCGTGATCGGAGGGGGCTTTTATAGGCCAGGAGGCCGGGGGCGGGGGTGTCCAGTAGGTGGCCTGCGCATGGGGGGCCTGGCGACGTGCATCGGCGATGCCGGGCGCAGCGGCCTTGGGGGCGTGCTGGCGGGGCTTGGTCGTGGCGACGATGTAGGCGGTGGCGAGACCACAACGGTCGGCATCGTTCAGAGAGAAGAGGGACAGAGAGGGGGGGTCTGGGCGGCTTCTTCCTTCTCCTTCCATGTCGCACGGCCTGGGTTGGGGCAGAGGGGGCTGGGGCTCGACCAAGGGGACTCCACAGGCATGGCTACAGGGTGAGAGCGAACGGGAACAGTGTTGGTCACAGTGAAATCGATTTTTCCCGGATTTTTGCCCACCAGGTGCTCGACACAATGCCCGCAAGAATTCAAATTTCGAATTTTTGAAAATGGCCACTGTGGTTTGTCAAGATACCTCACAAGGATCCCAGATATATTTTTGTTGAGCAAAGAGATGAGGTTTTGCAGAAATCATATTTGAATTTTGGGGTATGGTCACTGTTTCAGATTCAAACTTTGGTAGATGTTTGAGTTAGGTTATGATTTGAATTTTTGTTTGAAACTTCTTGGTTGAGTTAGTATGCAGCATGGTCAAGCTCAACTAACTGACCACACCCTTACTTGAGTTACAGATTTCTTAATCTAAGTGCCCAAAGTAGGGTAGTCAATAATATTTCCTAGATCAAACTTTTCTTCTCTTTTTCTTTATTTCTTTTGTTTCTGGTTACTTTAGCTCTTATAGTTATTCTCTAATGCTTCTGTTGGTTAAGTTGGAATTCACTAAACATTGCCCAACAAATTATAACACACATGAAATCATAAAAGACATAATAATAGAAATCTATGCATACATGCAATATGAATGAAAAAGTTTTATCTTGGTCCAAAATTTGGCACTTTAATTAATAGGAAATGGATTACAAATATTTGGGTTGTTACAATCTTCCCCCCTTAAAAGGAATCTCGTCCCCGAGATTCACCAACTAAGAACTGAAAAGATTGGGAAATTCTTTCTGAAGGTAATCTTCTCGTTCCCAAGTGGCTTCCTCTTCGGTGTGATTACTCCACTGAACTTTCAGAAACTTGATGCTTCGGGTTCGAGTGGCTCGATATGCTTCCTCGAGGATATGGATAGGCACCTCATGATAGGTCAAATCCTTGTTGATGTCCACAGAACGGTGATCAATATTCTTGAAGATCTCCGGCTTCTCCGGAACTTCAAGACATTTCCGAAGTAAGGACACGTGAAAAACATCGTGCACTTCGGACAATTCAGGGGGCATTTCCAACTGATAAGACACTTCTCCTCTGCGGCCTAGTATCTTGAAGGGTCCAATATACCTTGGTGCAAGCTTTCCTTTTACTTGAAATTTTTGCATTCCCTTGAGAGGTGATACTCTAAGATATACAAAATCTCCAATCTTGAAGGTCAGTTCTCTACGTCTCTTGTCAGCATAACTCTTCTGTCTAGACTGGGCTGCCTTGAGGTACTCACGAATCATGCGAACCTTCTCTTCAGCTTCTTGCAGAATGTCCGGTCCAAATATCTTACTGTCTCCGGTTTCAGACCAATTCAAAGGGGTACGACACTTTCTTCCATATAAAGCTTCAAATGGGGCCATTTGCAAACTGGCTTGATAACTGTTGTTGTAGGAAAACTCCGCGAAAGGCAGACAATCTTCCCACTTAGCTCCATAGGCTAGAACACAGGCTCTCAACATATTTTCAAGTATCTGATTTACTCTTTCAGTCTGTCCATCAGTCTGAGGGTGGTAAGCTGTGCTAAAGGCTAATTTGGTTCCCAAGGCTTGGTGCAAACTTCTCCAAAATCTTGAGGTGAATTGGGTTCCTCGATCAGAAGCTATGGTTTTAGGGACTCCATGCAAACTAACAATTCTGGATACGTAAAGATCTGCCAGCTGTCCTGAGGTATAAGTGGTCTTAACAGGAATAAAGTGGGCAACTTTGGTCAGTCTATCCACAATGACCCAGATAGAGTCATTTCCGCGGCTAGACCTTGGAAATCCAGTGATGAAATCCATTCCAACAGATTCCCACTTCCATTCCGGAACTTGCAAAGGTTGCAGCAGTCCAGCAGGACGTTGATGTTCAGCCTTGACTCTTTGACAGATGTCGCACTTGGATATGAACGATGCAATCTCACGCTTCATCCCATGCCACCAAAATTGCTCCTTCAGATCTTGATACATCTTAGTTCCACCGGGGTGGATGGAGTAAGGTGTCTCATGGGCTTCCTTCATAATAACTTCCTTCAATTCTGAGTCAGCAGGCACACAAATACGTCCTTTATACCAAAGAACTCCTTGATCATCTTCTTCAAATCCGGGCACCTTGTCGGAACTAATTCCGCGCTTAATTCCGTCAATACTCTCATTTCCCATCTGGGCTTCTTTGATTTGGCTCATCAAGGTGGGTTGAAACTCAAGGTTGGCTAAGAATCCTTGACTGACTAGTTCCAATCCAAACCTTTCAAACTCTTGGTGCAACATGGGTTGCTCCTCTTTGATCATCAGATTCAAGGTGCATGGCTTCCTACTTAATGCATCGGCCACTACATTGGCCTTACCGGGGTGGTAATGAATTTCCAGATCATAATCCTTGATTAACTCTATCCATCTTTTTTGCCTCATGTTTAACTCCTTCTGAGTGAAAATATACTTCAAACTCTTGTGATCAGTGTAGATCTCCCAACGGTTGCCCATAAGATAATGCCTCCAAGTCTTCAAAGCTAGAACTACGGCTGCTAACTCCAGATCATGGGTTGGATAGTTTTCTTCATGAGGTCTAAGCTGCTGGGAGAGGTATGCTATGACCTTGCCTTCTTGCATTAACACACAACCAAGTCCAAGTTTGGAGGCGTCGCAATAGACATCAAAGTTCTTGGTGATATCGGGCATGGTTAGGACGGGGGCGGTCACCAATCGCTTCTTGAGCTCTTGAAAACTCTCTTCACACTTAGGGGTCCATTCAAACTTCGTGTCCTTCTTCAACAGTTGGGTCATGGGTCTGGCAATGCTTGAAAACCCTTCAACAAATTTGCGGTAATATCCTGCTAATCCGAGAAAACCTCTAACTTCAGTTTGAGTGGTAGGGGCTTCCCATTCCATGACGGATTTGATCTTCTTTGGGTCTACTGATATTCCTCCCGCTGATAATACATGGCCTAAGAATCCAACTTCCTTCAACCAAAACTCACACTTACTAAACTTGGCATATAGCTGATGCTCTCTCAGAGTCTCTAAGATTAATCTCAGATGGGTTGCATGCTCCTCTTCAGACTTGGAGTAGATAAGAATGTCATCAATGAAGACAACAACAAACTTATCCAAAAACTCCATGAAAACCTTATTCATGAGATTCATGAAATAGGCAGGGGCATTGGTTAATCCAAAGGACATTACGGTGTACTCATACAATCCGTATCGGGTAGTGAAGGCTGTTTTGGGTATATCGGTGGCACGGATCTTCAGTTGATGGTATCCAGTTCTAAGGTCTATCTTTGAGAAGACTTGAGCTCCAGTCAATTGGTCAAACAAATCATCTATCTTAGGAAGAGGATACTTATTCTTGATGGTCACATCATTTAGCTTGCGGTAATCAGTGCACAGTCGGCTGGAACCGTCACTTTTATCCACAAACAAGACAGGGGATCTCCAAGCGGATGAACTTGGCTGAATCAATCCCTTACTCAAAAGGTCATCCAATTGCTTCTTTAACTCCACTAGTTCAGCTGGGTTCATACGATAGGGTCGTTGGGCTATAGATCCAGTTCCGGGGATAAGCTCAATGATAAACTCAATATCCCGATCCGGTGGCATTCCGGGTAGCTCATCGGGAAAAACATCCGGGTATTCACAGACGACGGGAACTTGCTCTAGAGTTGGTCCTGAGATACTCTTATGACATCTGGTGGTTTGGGGTGGTTTTACGGACACATGCTTTACTACAATTCCAGTGCTACTCTTCATGGTGATGGTCTTCTTGGCACAATCTATCACTCCTTGATGGGAAGACATCCAATTCATACCAAGAACTACTTCCAAACCCTTAGTTCCCAACACTATCAAATTGGCTAGGAAAGCTATTCCATGAATTTCTATGGGAACTGCCAAACAGTTCCACTCAGCCCTTGTTGTTGACCCAGGTATTTGTACTAGCATGGCATGTTTCATGGGTGTTGGTTGAAGTCCACTTTTATCAACAAATAACTTAGTAACAAACGAGTGTGAAGCTCCAGAATCAAACAGAACTCTTGCATGAACTGAATTAACAGGGAACATACCAAGCACCACGTCGGTTGCTTCCTGAGCTTCTTCAACATTCATGTGGTTCAGACGGCCTCGAGGGTGAGGCTGGTTCCTTGGTGGATAATTCTTGCCATTTCCAACATGGCGCTGCTGCTGAGCAGGAGCAGTGGTCTTGGATGCATCATTCAGCTTCTTCGGGCACTCATTGGAGTAGTGCCCTTTGAGTCCGCACTCATAACAGGTAACACCAGACTTGTCCCCAGACTTGGGCGGCACAGGTGTGCCATTTGGCCTTGGATTATTGGGGTTGAAGTTGTTGCCATTAGGTCTTGGAGGTGCACGGTTGAAGTTGTTGCCGGTCGGACGGTTGGGAAAGTTGGGACGTGGAGCAGGTGCAGATGGCCTCATAGGTCTAGGGGCGAAACCCATAGGTGGATTTCCCCTTGGCTTCTGCGAGTTGCTTGAGTTGCCTTGATACATCATACGGCGCTTGCGGTTCTCTGCAGCTTGCTTGAGTTTGCCTTCCATCTGAATGGCAGAGTCAACCAATGACTCCAGGTCTGCAAAGGGAATGCTGACCAAGACACATTGCATCTCATCATGAAGTCCATTCAGAAACCTCTCTTGCTTCTTCTCATTGGTGTTGGTGTCATCTGGGGCATACCTAGACAAGGTAAGGAACTTGTCACGGTAGTCAACCACAGATAGGGAACCTTGCTTCAGATTTCTGAACTCATCTTTCATCCTTTTAACTAATCCCAAAGGAACATGGGCTTTGTTGAACTTGCTCTTGAACTCCTCCCAAGGCATCACATACCCTTGGGCTTGCATTGCACGAGTGCTGTCCCACCAAGCTCTTGCGGCTCCAGCAAGATAGTGGGTGGTGTACAAGACCTTCTCATTTTCGCCAACTTCGGCGACTGCCAAATTGTTCTCCATAGTGCGAAGCCAGTCATCAGCATCTAAGGGTTCTTCGGACTTAGTGGACATAGGTGGGTTGGTGTTTTGGAAACTCCTTAACTTGGATCGGTGATCACCATGGCCATTGTTTTCTCCTTCACCATGACCATTTCCATTGCCATTGTTGTGGTTCATTGCCATCTGGGTTAGTTGCTGAAGAGTGGCCAAGTTAGCTTGGCGCTCAGCTCGGGCTGCTTCCCGGTCTTCCATGATCAACCTTAGCAGTTGTGCCACTTCCGGGTTCGGGGGTGGGGGTACTCGCGGCATCTGAAGATAATGTGTGTAAGACAAGAGGGAACAACTAATTACTAAGATTTAAATGTAACATGGATGATGCAATTTTTGTCTTACTAAGGCCTTAAGAGCCAAATTCATATTTCATTCAACAAACATCAAACATACCACACATACGAGTTCACACATTACAAATGGTTTACATCAAACCATTGCGACTCGTCTACTAGGGAGGGGAATACAACTCACACCTACACGAAGTGACTTAAAGTAAACTCATAACTAGATAACACGGGGATCTCCAATCTAAACATCGGGCTCCTCGGGGTCTTCCTCCTCATCATCCTCAATGAATCCAGCATCCTCATCATTCTCCTGATCATCAAGGTCCTCCATGAAGTCATCCTCGTCACTAATGAGGGCATTATCCTCTTTGCGGAGGTCAATGCCTTCCTCCTCACCAAGGTGGCTCTCTAGATCCTCAATGTACTCAGTCAGCTCAGCCACATTGGCCTTCAACTCTTCAATGGTCTGATCCCTCTCATCGCGCTGGCGGCGAAGGCTCTTGCGATCCCTAGCAAGGATCCTGATGGTGCTCCTCGCCTCCACGAGTGCGAAGTGCTCAAGGTTGGCCTTGGTACGGGCACGATCTGCCTCCTGCTGAGTGGAGTACAGCAAGAAGTCCATGTGATCGATATAGGTACTCGGCTCATTTTGCCCTGGCATGTTTGCGGGACGCCCTTCCGCATCACGCCGAGCAAAGTTCCTAAAGCGCTCCCCCTGGATCTCCTCCACATGCAGTCCGCACAAGCGGGCATGCATCTCCTGCATACCTCGGACCAAACCATCGGCCCAAGTTTTCTCCACAAGCTCAAACTTGATCCTTGGAGAACTTAGATCTCCCTTCTTGCCACGGCAACTCGCCCTGATAAGCCACCGAAGCTCTCCATCCGGGTGCTCATTGAGCACGGCTCCCTGGAACTCCGGATACAGACGATCCAGGAACAAGGTCAGGGTGGTGAGGTCGCGCTAAAAAAAAAGGCTTCCACCATGGCCCAACTGGTACTGCTCAGTGAACACCGGGGCCATCTAAAAAAAAATTAGACTAGATTAAGTTAGTGACCAACTCAAGTGTGCAAAATTTTAAGTAGGTAAAAACTGAATCATGTACAAAGCTTTGTAAATAGAGAGGAAAAGACTAAGCAATTTTAAATCATTACTTATCTCTTTGCTTTGATAAAGGTTTCATTTAACGCCCATTCTAACTAAGGTCTCCTATGGTCAGCCTAGGCTCTGATACCAACTTGTGACACCCCCGAATTTACAACAAATTCGAAGTGCCCGTTATGTGTTCCACCACAATCCCAGAATCATTTTTGTGATACACATAACGTAGTTGGTAACCAGTTCCATAGACATTACAATACGATGGTTCAAATACAATGGTCATAGTGACCAAGTTCATATTACAACACAATATAGCAGCGGAAATAACGTCTTCGGGCCCATGCCCTCACCCTACAGGCAATGGCGACTCAGGAGACGATCTTAGTTCTGATACTCTTCTTCATAACCTTCCTCCGGATACTCTTCCATAGTCTGGCCAAGTTGATAGCCAGGGACACAGCCATGAGTACATTGGATGCACTCGCAAACCATCTTATAAATGAAATGATGAAGTAGATATGCAAGGTTGATATGGTGGACTAAGCACTAAGTTTATTTGCAAAATCTAGTTTTATTTCCCAAGAAGGTTCATTAGTAGAGAAGAAGATTTAATTCTCCAAGTCAAACTAAAGAGGAACTTCAAGTGTGTCAACATCCATGTCAAGTCAAGTCATTCACCAAGTTCACCATAAGTTATTATCATTCTTGACAAAAGTCAAGTACAGCTTGCCAACTGTCCATAACCGAGGACGCGGCTATTCGAATAGTTTTGAAACCTCTGCAGAGGGGTACACTTTACCCACAAGATTCGATACATCTGTCGGGAGACATCCACGGATCGTCATACACCAAGTATGCGAGGTTCAGATAATCAAACAAACTCCTTCACTTGTCTACTCTAGTATAGGATTCATCCCTAAGAGTCCATTTTGGCACTCATAGTTTTGCCCACTGCAGAGTGCTGCATGAATGGAAATTTTCCACTCGGTTCGGAAGCACCCACGCATGACTTACTTCTATAAAAGATGATACAAGATCTCCCATACTAGAATAAACAAGCTACAGACTAAGCCCCTTCCCATTTAGGGGTAATGTGGTCGTATGGTAATGGTTGGCTCACATGGTACATCACTTATTATCATTTAGCAAATACATCCCATAGTCCTTAGTCAAGATTATTTTCCTGCATAAAACCATCATGTAGGAGAAATCTCCAGTTCAAGTTTTCAAGTTCATGTCACCAATTTTAAATAGGGTTCCCCTTATAGAAGGCCTCAATTTTATTAGCGACTAAGCAACTACATTGAGTGATGTTTAAAACTAATGGGAATCTTGGATAAACTCAGCTTGATGTTCTTGTTAAGCAAGATATCACTACTCAACTATCATTCTACTCTAGCAATTCAATCATGCAATTTACTTAAAAACAAGTAGAATGCAATAGTAAAACTAGGCATTTGGAGTATGATTCAAAAGATGGCTTGCCTTGGTTGGCAAATTGTCCGGGGTAGTCTTCTTCTTCTTGATAAAATTCCCCCTCAATACCCTCCTCAGCAACACTAGCGTCTAATAACGAATAAACACAAGGCACCCAATCACTACACAATGCTGACAACACTCCAAGCACACATACTTGTTTTCAAACAATAGCATTCATGTTGGATTTTATTGAGTTGGGTTGCAAGGTTTCTTCCAAGTGTTCATCAAGTGGGTAAGTTAAATTTTTCGACCATGTGCCATATGTTGTTTACTTTCTAAGCATTGGTATTAAACTAAGGGTATTAGGACTAGTTCAAGTGGGGAGGGATTAATTAAGTAAATTGGTATTGAGGGAAAAACTAAGCTAAGTGTATATTAGGGATCTATTATTTTATGCTACACACTAGGGTTGGATTAGAGCTTAGTTGAAAGCACTAACAAGGTTTTAACTGATTAAGGTTGAGCTAAACAGTAGACAAGTTAACTAGTGAGCTCATAAACCAAGTTTCAAGATTTTAGGAGGTTTAAACAATTTTCTAAGATTTTCCTAAGATTAATAGGGCTATGGTCAAAGTATTCTCATTGAATTAAATCACTAACTCAATTTGGATTCTAACTAGTTTCATAGTCTAGATAATTTCCTAAGCTTTCCAACGCATATTTATTTGCTAAAAACGGATTTCTAAATCTCTTGGAATTAAAGTTTGAAAATCAAATCTGAAACATATTTGAAATGAGCGGGAAAAAAATAAAAACGTTTCGGACCGAATTCGACTGAGCTGGGCCGATTTCAGTAGAAACCCGAACGGGCCGGCCCAGTACCGCTTCGCCCGGGGCGGGATAAGTTCGAATTCGAACCTGACAGGTGGGACCTATGCGTCAGCTTACTTAACGCACCGAACCGGTACGCTGCCGTTGGATTCTAATCCAACGGCGCGTCTGCGTCGTGTTCACAGGTGAGGGCGGGAGCTCACCGGCGTGCAGAGAGGAAGATGACGGCGACGGCGAGGGACGTAGGGTTAGCAGAGCTCGACGTCGTGGGGCGGAAAAGACTCCGGCGGCCCTTCTCCTCCACTTCCCGGCGTCCGCTTGCTCAACGGAGGCCGAACGCGGTGGCGCCACCCGCGTCCAGTAGCTCGCCGGCGGAGCTGGCTACGGTGAACGAAAGCGAACTGGAGGAAGAGGAGTTGTCTGGGAGCTTGCTGGGGCTGGTGTGGTTTCAACTGCGTGATCGGAGGGGGCTTTTATAGGCCAGGAGGCCGGGGGCGAGGGTGTCCAGTAGGTGGCCTGCGCAGGGGGGCCTGGCGACGTGCATCGGCGATGCCGGGCGCGGCGGCCTTGGGGGCGTGCTGGCGGGGCTTGGTCGTGGCGACGGTGCACTGTGGGTAGGCGGTGGCGAGACCACGATGGTCGGCATCGTTCAGAGACAAGAGGGACAGAGAGGGGGGGTCTGGGCGGCTTCTTCCTTCTCCTTCCATGTCGCACGGCCTGGGTCGGGGCAGAGGGGGCTGGGGCTCGACCAAGGGGACTCCACAGGCATGGCTACAGGGTGAGAGCGAACGGGAACAGTGTTGGTCACAGTGAAATCAATTTTTCCCGCATTTTTGCCCACCAGGTACTCGACACAATGCCCGCAAGAATTCAAATTTCGAATTTTTGAAAACGGCCACTGTGGTTTGTCAAGATACCTCACAAGGATCCCAGATATATTTTTGTTGAGCAAAGAGATGAGGTTTTGCAGAAATCATATTTGAATTTTGGGGTATGGTCACTGTTTCAGATTCAAACTTTGGTAGATGTTTGAGTTAGGTTATGATTTGAATTTTTGTTTGAAACTTCTTGGTTGAGTTAGTATGTAGCATGGTCAAGCTCAACTAACTGACCACACCCTTACTTGAGTTACAGATTTCTTAATCTAAGTGCCCAAAGTAGGGTAGTCAATAATATTTCCTAGATCAAACTTTTCTTCTCTTTTTCTTTATTTCTTTTGTTTCTGGTTACTTTAGCTCTTATAGTTATTCTCTAATGCTTTTGTTGGTTAAGTTGGAATTGACTAAACATTGCCCAACAAATTATAACACACATGAAATCATAAAAGACATAATAATAGAAATCTATGCATACATGCAATATGAATGAAAAAGTTTTATCTTGGTCCAAAATTTGGCACTTTAATTAATAGGAAATGGATTACAAATATTTGGGTTGTTACAACACAATAATCTTCCTTGTTGTAACTCTGTTCACAAGGTCTATGTACTCCACAAAAATTAACATGCTTATAAGAAATAGGACTTTTAGAAGTTTGAGCATGTTTATTGGAATCATCAACAACAATATCATTTTCTACGCAAGTGTCCTTAAAAGGTTCATGATACACGCCCCCATTTCCTTTAGGAACATTAATATGGGAAGCACAGGTTTTAAAGCAATCAACCATAATTTGAGGATCAAGACCATATTTAGCACTAAGCTCTGAAAATTAGCAGTTTCAGCGAAAGACTTAATGCAATCAAACTCGTAATTCATACCTGATCCTTTACCTTTGTCGCTATCCCAACCTTCAATATTGTTTTGAATTGTTTCAAGCAGACCCCACTTGGTGTCAACATCCTTGCTTGTGAAAGACCCATCAAAGCATGCATCTAAATAGTCCTTGTAATATCCTGAAAGCCTTGCATAAAAATTATTAATAACAATATTACGGGGAAGATCATGAATAGGACATTTGTGCATTAGTAACTTCAATCTTCCCCACGCTTGGGCAATGCTTTCTCCCTCATGCGGATGAAAATTATATATGTAATTTCTATCTTTATAAACCTGACTAGAAGGATAGAATTTAGAATAAAAGAGAGGTGCAATTTCCTCCCAGTCAATAGATTGACCATCCTTCAGTGTTTTATACCATTCCTCAGCTCTGCCTTTCAGTGAAAAAGAGAATAGCTTCTTCTTAACTTGGTTCATTGAAATACCTGCACACTGGAACAACTCGCATAATTCATGTATAAAAAGCAAATGATCACCAGGATGGACAGTTCCATCTCCTAAATAGCAGTTATTCATAACACGTTCAACAATTTCCATAGGTATTTTAAAAGGATGAGGAGCACAAGCATCATTAGAAACATCACATATGGGAGATAAAATATCATCAGAGCAAACTTTCTCCACTAAAGCTGGGGAACTAAAAATATCATGCTTAACAAAACCAGCTTCCCCAAGCTTAGACTTTTCCATAGCATTAGCAATAACGGGATTCAAAGCATTCGTACTAATAACATTGCTATGCGAAATAAGCTCCAAAGGTTTTTCAATTTTCTCTTCAAATCTAAACTCAGAAAAAAGACTAAAGAACTCTTTATTTTCCATTAAGCCTAACTAGTGAAAATAAAAACAAGAAACAAAAAGATGTAATTGCAGAATCTAAAGGAAATAACTCCGAGCACTCACACAGGAGGATGCGAGTACCTTTTACCTTACCTCCCCGGCAACGGCGCCAGAAAAAGAGCTTGATGTCTACGCACGCTTCTATCCTTGTAGACAGTGTTGGGCCTCCAAGTGCAGAGGTTTGTAGAACAGCAGCAAGTTTCCCTTAAGTGAATCACCTAAGGTTTATCGAACTCAGGGAGAAAGAGGTCAAAGCTATCCCTCTCAAACAACCCTGCAATTACGATATAGAAAGTCTCTTGTGTCCCCAACACACCCAATACACTTGTCAGATATATAGGTGCACTAGTTCGGCGAAGAGATAGTGAAATACAAGTGGTTGTGATGATTATGAGTAGTAAACGCAATCTGAAATAAAAATGGCAGCAAGCAAACATGTAACAAAACAGCGATTAAATGGTGTGCAAAGCTTGGAAACAAGGCCTAGGGATCATACTTTCACTAGTGGACACACTCCCAACAAATATAACATAATTGAACCAATAGATACTATCATCAATATGCAACTCAAAACAGTTCTCCAATGGAAAACGAACACTAATCATGCGTAGGGCTATGAAGCACTCCTCAAAGTCCGTATGTACCCAAACTAGATTGTCCCACACTATCACCATGGACGCACTAGATGGTTCCAACAAACACCAACATTTTATAAAGACATTAACCAAAAAGATACACATGATGCACACACTAGTCACCTTTACACCATGATACGAGGTGTCTCCGGAGAGTACAATAATAAAGCATAGGAGTAGCATAATATCTGAATAATAACATCTACCAATTCAACTAGATACAAAGCTCACGATCACATAAAGATCACATCATGGGAGAGAGAGGTGAACCACATAGCTATCGGTAGAGCCCTCAGCCCCGGGGGAGAACTACTCCCTCTTCATCATAGGAGACAGCAAGGTTGATAAAGATGGCGGTGAGGTTGATGGAGACGGCGGAGACGGCGATGGAGACCGATGGAGATGGCTCCGGGGGCACTTCCCCGTCCCGGCAGGGTGCCGAAACAGAGACTTCTGTCCCCCGAAATTTGTCTTCGACGGCGGCGGCGCTGCGGAACTGTTCTGGGAAAAACGATGACTCCCCTAGGGTTTTCCGTCCCGAGGCTTTATATAGGCGAAGGGGGGTCGTCAGAGGGCTGCCAGGGGCTCTTCTCACATAGGGGGCGCGGCCAGGGGCTGGGCCGCGCCGCCCTGGTGTGAGGCTAGCCCCTGGCCCCCCTCCGGCTCTCTTTCGGTCCTCGTCCTTTGTCCGGGAAAAATAAGACTTCTGGAACTTGTTTTGTCCAATTCCGAGAATATTTCCTGTGTAGCTTTTCTGAAACACAAAAATAGCAGAAAACAGGAAATTGGCACTGTGGCATCTTGTCAATAGGTTAGTTCCGGAAAATGCATAAAAGTGCCACGAAGTGTAACGAAACACTAAGCAAATGGTGTAAAAACAAGCATGGAGCATAAAAAATTATGGATACGTTTGAGACGTATCAAGGTTGTCGACTCTTGACCCGTGCTTGTTGTGTCTTCTACTATTCGTATGTGATGTGTTGCTGCGCGCTACGTGGAAGGCTGCGCTTGCTGCAATTGCTGAGTCTCTCCTTTTTTGTATATCACTTCTTTCCTTTGCCAGCTGTCTTGATTGTCGCCGAAGGGCATAGTGGTACCCTAGAAGTACCTTTTTTGCTTTGCATCTACTAGTATGGCTGCACCGTGCTCGATGGCTGCTTTGATTGTGTTCCAATCTTTGGCTGATAGCCGAATTTATGCTCTGTTTGTCAAGGAGTCTATTGTATCCCCTTCTGCCAGGTGATTTTCTCCTCTATTCACGTTTGCTGGGTTTAATACTGGGTTGTTGTCATCAAATTCTTCTGAGTTGTCTCCTATGATTGCGAGTACTTGATATTGATTGTCATATTTGCTGTTGAAGCTTGAGAAGGTAGTTTGCTCGTCCTCATGAAGCTCCAATCTAGTTTTCCATGTATCTGTGGATTTGTCTGAGATGTTGTCGCAGCAGATCATGAAGTCTCCTGATTGTTCTCCCAAGTCAAGGTTTCCCATGGTTTCGTCGAGTTCTTCGACTTTGTCTTCTATGTTTTCCGTCGTCGTGAAGCTAACCGGCGAGTTTACCTCGCTAGAAGAGCCTACCGATGATTCTGATATAGCCATTGTCACGGTTTTTCCTACCGACGGATCCGATTTCGTCGGATCTGAAAGGCGAATCAAATCCAAGGAGCCAACGTGAAAGTTCAGACTTCCGATTGTGAGGACCATCTCCTGATCCAAGCTTGCAAAGACTGGAGTAAGGGTTGGTGCATGAGGTTGAAAATCTACGGCCCCGAAGGATATCTGGTTTCCGTCGACTTTTGAGTTGTTGTTGGCTGAAAGCAAAAAAGCCATCGAATTCATGATTTCCAACGTCCAAGGTCCCCACGGTCGGCGCCAATTGACGAGGGTTAACTCGGCAAATGTCCTAGATTAAAGACTTAGGATCGGGGAAAGAGGTCGTCGAATAAACTCGAAGGTAAAGATCAGACAAACAAGGCAATATTCGGTGTGTATCGAGAATAAGCGTGGTGTTCAATTAACGCAATCTCAATCTGTCCCTGGCCGGCCTCTCCTGGCCCCTATATATAGGTGACCAGGTCTCGAGGATCCGGTCGGGTTCAATACAAATTACGTTGTCCGTATACGATGTCATGTCGTATTTTGACTTTATCTATGCTTGGGCCTAACTTAGCGGGCCTTAGGGATACAAAGATAACGAGCTTTATTAGCTATACCCTTGTCACTTAGGCTGAAAGACAGCCGCTCCAAAGCTGCATAGGAGCTCTTCATCGACAACCTTCTGCGTCTCGTCTCCATGTGGTGCGTCCCCAGCGACGCGATGGCAGGCTGGCGTCGGATTCCTCCGTCGATCTGGAGGCCGGAGGTGAAGTTTGGACCGGATCATGTTTCTCTTTCTGGTCAAGGGGCCTCTTTGTATGTTTCTAGGCCTTATTTTGATTTTCCATCTTTGTAAGGGCCTCTTTGTAACGGCCTCTTTGTAAGTTACCAGCGGCGGTAATGAACGCAACAACATTTGTCGGGTGCTTTGCACCCGTCCCTGTTAAAAAAAAGGCCGAGGTACCATCCATCTGCTTATCCTACAACAGGTGAGGAAAACCGGTTAGAACAAATAGAGTGAAGTCGATCGCTTCAAAAACAAAAATTGCACCATCACACAAGCACAATATATAACTTGATCAAATCTCTCAAAATTCCAGTGAGCTCTGTTTGTTATTTGCATGCAGACATTTTCATAGGCCAGCTAAGTCTAACCTGATTCTAAAAGATAAACCAAAATTCAGGGAGTGCAAGGCACACCCGGCTCACATCCTAGCTACGCCCATGACTGTGTGTGTTGCACATATGTTGTGAGACTGCGAGCCCAGAAAACTATGTCCGTAGTAGCTATCAGGTGAGAGAAGCTTCATACCATGTGGTATTGGGAAGCGTCGCCGGAGGTTTGGAATCTGTCGCCGCCAGCATCTTCGTCGAACTTGAAGCCGTAATCATCACCGGCGCCGACCAGGTTCAGGTCGTCTTGCAAGTAATGCGCCATCGCCGAACTGACACGGAATTGCAGGGGAAGATGCCGCCGCCACCGTTCGAGCTAGCGCCGGAGTGGGGGACGATGCCGCTGCCGCCGCCGTTCCAGCTACCACCTGCTGACATGGAGACCACACTCGTGAATCGGGTCACCTCGCAGCAGCATTAGGGATTCGACTGGAGAATTAGGGAATTTCTGTACGAGCTCGATTCAATTGTACTTCTCTTTTTGCAAATAACCTCCTGAAAGTTTACATAACATCAGCTATGGTCCCTCATAACGATCAGAAACCGGGCCCCAGCAAGCCACGTCTGTGAGATATGTTGGCCACCCGTATGAGTGACCGTATGTGATCAGGCGGAGGAAGTTTAATTACCCGATTAATTTTTTTTCAAAGTACAGTGACCATTTCGTTCTTTTCGATCAAGTTCAGTGACCGTGTGTAAATTTTACTCTTTCTTATAAGATGGATGGGTGCGGCCATGCGAGCTTTCGTGTTGTAGTGTCGTTTGATGATGTGAAGATTTGCACCTGAATATATCATGTGTCTCATTAAGGTACTCACTATAATTCAGAGCTCTTGTCACATTTTCAAATACAATGATATATCTAAACTCCATTGTCCAGTACAAATACCCCCCTATGAGTGTTGTATTAGAGCTCTGCTCCGGTACAACCCCCCTCCCCCCTCCCCCCCCCCCCACAAACTCAACTGAGCCCATCCAATCCATATCCAAACTCATATCCAAGCCCATATTCAAAAATACGTATATGTATGTATAGACATAGGCGTACTTCTTCAACCTCTGATCCCTCCCACGTTCCTTTCAACCTTCCGATATTTGAGCCCTCCCCATCACCACGGCGATCTCCACTGCCGCCGATCACCGCGGCCGGCCGACCTCGCAAAGCCGCCGTCCAGACTCGTGATTCTCACCGCCGCGCCATCGAACTCTTTATCCACCAGTAAATACGAAGATCCGCTTTGCATCGCTGTTTTTCCGATCGTCTTCCCGATCGTCCATCGCCCGTCGGTTGGGGGCACTGGAAACGGTGACGCCGGACTGTCCGACGTAGGGGCCGGCCTGGCCGGGAACGGCGGACTGACCGATGAGAATATTTGCCTGTCTGTCCGGTATTTGAATGCCGTTTTTTGAATTATTTTTTTGTTCTTTTTGAAATTACAATGACTCTATACAGTACATATGAATTAGTAAACTCTATACAGTACATCGGAAATGTGATTGCATTTATTTGTCGACTATTCACTATCCGATGTTGCCGTGTAGTTTTCGGGAGATGGAGGACTCTAGCTCGAGTTACAATGACAATGATAATGGATACACAGGCGATGACGATTCTAATACGGAAAATAGATCCAGATCTAAGAGCTATGAAAATGTTACTCCCGAGGATAGCCAAGTTTGTGGTCATAATAAGGGGCTTAAGGATCTTGGGTCCGCATCTTCAGAAAACATGAGTGGAGTATGTTGACTATTTTTCTAACGGCAAGGAATGAGGGGAAGCAATGAAATGACATTTTATATTCTCTGTTCTTTTTATTTTGTAGGCTCTAGCTGGTGATAGTGAGGAGGGTGAGTATGAAGAGTATTCCGACATGGAAGTTGGGTTTGATGAAAATTGTGTCGAATCATTGCGTCATGATGAATCATGCTCGGAAAATAGGAGCGAGGTCAGTACATAGTTTAAATACTGCAATCAATAAAATATTTGCAATTTAACGACATCTTTTATGGGTTATTTGTCTTTATATGTGTAGGTGATTTCCGGTACTCACGATGCGCATAAATATGACGGGCAAGTAGACATGGACGTTGCGAGTAGTGAAGATAAAAAAGTGCATTGGAATATATTGGATATGACGTTTGAATGCGAACAGGCGGCTTTTGTGTGGTACAATAGCTATGCTAGAGAGCGTGGCTTCAGCATCCGTAAGGACCTTTAAAGCGAGGAAAAGGTCCTAATGGAGAAATACGGTTAAGGCGGTATGTGTGTTCCAGACAAGGAAAACGTCTAGAGAAGATCTTAACAGAAGAAGGCCACAAGCGAAGACTGAGACCAGAGACACGCTGCAGATGCAACGCCCATATCATCGTCAAGCGTGATATATCCTGTGGAGTCTGGGTTGTCAAAAGCTTTGACGACAATCACGTCCATGTCTTGGCTAGGCCGGACGAAGTACCATTTCTTCGATCGCATAGAAAGATTAAGCCATACCAGAGAGCTGAGATACTATCATTGGGAGCCGCTGGGATGAGAAAGTATGAGATCATGAAACACTTTCTCATGAGATGCGGCTACGGTGGTGTAGGCTTCGTTAGGCGAGATCTGTACAACCTGTGTTGCAGGGAGAAGAGGAAGCTTATTGCAAAGGGTGATGCTGCCACCACTAGTGGGGACGGGGCCTCCAGTCCCGGCCCGTAAGGGGCTTTAGTCCCGGTTTGTAAACCGGGACCCCAGCCGCGGGACTAAAGCCTGAACCTTTAGTCCCGGCCCGCTTACCAGCCGGGACTGGAGGGTGTCCACGTGGGCACCTCGGAGCGAATCAGGGCCAGGACCTTTAGTCCCGGTTTGTAACACAGACCGGGACTAAAGGGCATCTGCAGATTTTTGTTTTTTGCTTTAGGGTTTTAGGGTTTAGGGGTTTTAGGGTTTTACGTGGGGGATTAACGTGATGCCCCGTTTGGTGCCTTGGTGTTCGGGAATTAGTTTATGCATATATATAAGATTAACTTATCTTACAAGCGAGCATATATATACAATTATATGGAGATCAGAATTATCGGGACAAGAGCCCGTCTATTCGATTACATGGACCAACATCAGTAATGGCCCCTAGCTACACTAAATCGTCCTTTGTCGTCTATAGCTTCTATCCTCAGAAAGGCCGCTAGCTCCTCTGCAACAGCAATCGCGCGTTGCTCTGGTAGGTACTTCTCCCGCATGGCCGTGTACTATATAAGAAGAGGAGATGAATATGAATATCAATCATGATAACAAAGAATGACGAGTAAAAATAGAGGTGTGAATGTTTATTGCTTACATCGTATCTGTAATCCTTGTGCTCAGAGGTAAACGTGCGAATGGTCTCGCAAATATAGTATCCACATAGATGCGTCCCCCGTGGCTGCTGGTCGCACTTTACGAGAATAGAATATATATAATCAAAATAATAATCTAGCATTACAAATGTATTGAAAATAGAAGTATATCATACTACTACTTACCTGAGCCGCTCTAAAGGTCAGCTTCTCATGCCGGAT
The DNA here is from genome assembly GCA_007115705.1 of Dactylis glomerata. Lineage (NCBI taxonomy): Eukaryota > Viridiplantae > Streptophyta > Magnoliopsida > Poales > Poaceae > Dactylis > Dactylis glomerata. The sequence goes on from QXEO01000087.1 coordinate 318,451, forward strand.
ACCGGGAGTCACGCACTTGAACCGCTTCCAAACCCTGCCCGACAAGGAAAATGATTTGCTAAGTTTTTCATTAATTGATATATCAGAAAATCATCGAAAGAGACCGATAGAGCGCAAGAATGATTGAAATTACCCTTGGAGCATGTCCTGCAGGCTTTGGAACTGTTCCAAGGGTCTCGATAATGGGTCGAAGGCATCAACTCTTCCCTTATCAATTTGAATGTCCAACAGAATCCAGTGGTAGCTGCACATGTATATATATATGTGTCAGTAACTTATCAATTACACTCATAAGTGAATGGACACAACACAGTAAGACCCTCACCTGAAGTTGTATGGAAACAATATGTGGTCACAGAAATTTTGATCTGTTAGAAACCTTAGAAGGTTTTCCTCCGTCTCCTTGGGGTTATCAGTTAGCGTCGCTATATGTATTTTATCTGGGTCAATAAACCCAATATTGTGGATGTTCCTACTTTTACATTCCAGAATCTTCATTCTGCATAATAGAGTACAAGTCAGAACGGAACAAGTTATATGTAGAAAATGAATTGAAATAACTGAACAAGTTATATGTAGACAATGAATTGAAATAACTGAACAAGTTATATGTAGACAACGAATTGAAAAACTTACAGACAATAGCAACTCATAAGCAATTTGTCGAGGGCGTCAGCATTGTACATCTGGAAGAGTTCATCAAAGTCGATATGGATGTCTTCGGGACGGCCGTAGTACTCCCGTGGGACAAGCGCCACGATCATCGTTCTCCCTTTATTTGATTCACTTAAGTACCATGTATGCAAGTAACGCATATTTGTTGGGAGATCATCAAACTTATCTTTGCTGACCAAAGGCGCTCCCATGACAAACTGTGGCTTAGGGGCTACCACAGCCTTGGGTACCACGTCGTCTTGGGAAGCCAGAATGACTTCAACCGGGATACCCCATTCATCCGCCCACTTCTTTGCTAATCCCAAATCTTGCCCCTGCACCAGAGAGGGAACATTCTCGGGTAACACCCTGAGGGGTGGGATCGACTGTTTGGCCTGTTGTCCAAGCTGAGGAACGTCTGATCTTATTTTGCTTGTAGTTGAACTTGATTTGCTCCCACTTGCACTTGCACTTGCACGTGACCTGCTCTTTTTCCCTTCCTTCTGCAATGTACGTGTATAGTCGTCAGGCTTATGGTGTAACTCATACTGTGATGGAAGGGTCGTGAAGTATTTTGCATATGCTATTTGCTTCTCGGTGTATTCCGGGCGGGGCTCGGGTTCCTTCTTTTTCATCTGCGCATCATAATGTTCCTTTGCTATCCTGGCGTTTTCCTCGTCGGTACGATCATAAGGTCTGATAGGAAGATTAGCATGAGGTACCTTTGGGAGGGGCGACAGTTTGCGCTTTGGGGAGCTCCGTCGCTTAGAACTCATGGACGGAGCGTTCTTGCTGGCACGCTTCCGCTTAGTATCCTTAGCGGGCGGCGGCAGAGACGGCCGACCCAAGTCCGGCGGCGGTGATCGAGATGGACTCGTGTTGTGGTGGCCGTCGTCATGTGGAGGGCTTGGAGGTGATGGAGGTGTAGGTGACCTGCGACGACTCGGAGGCGGTGTTGTCCTTGGGGCCGAGCCTGGAAGCTTGATGTAGTTCTTGTCCCATAGGATGACTCCACCCAGTACTTCTCCGAGTGTCCTCTCATCTTCGGGTCCAGCCATGTCGAGCTCCATATCATGAAACCCCGCCATGATTTCATCCACCCCGACTTTAGCAAAGCCAGCTGGAATCTCACGGCCATGCCAGCGTGCATCAGGGCCAGAAGGTAAAGCTTGTCCAACGGCCACCTTCATGGATATGTTCTTGAATTTCTGATGGAGTTCACATGATGTTGACTCCTTGATTCCATCCACGGGGTAGCCGGGACCGCCCTCTATCATTCTTCGTGCATCGTCGGGCGGGGCCTCAGATTCAGCCACGCTGCTTTTCCGCTTAGATGGAGCGCCGATAATATCGAGTCCAGGATCTTCCTGGCGCGCTACTCCTCTAAGCTCGTCGATCTGCTTCTGTTGCTCGTTAAGCCTGGCAAGCAACTGGTTGAACTTGTCATTCTCCTCATCCTGCTGTCGCTTCTTTGCTCTCGCCCGGCTTCTGTAAGTGTCTTGGTCTCTGGCAAACCCAAGCCACCACGGGTAAGAAGGACCGAAGCCTCGCGTTCGTCCTCCATGTTCGTCATTGCCGAGGACCAGTGTGAGCAAATCTTTCTCTCTATCTGCAGTGAACTGTCTTTTTCCCTCTTTAATTTCTTTCACTATCTTTTTCCAATTCTCCCTGGGTATCCTAAGACCGCCACTGCAGATGAGGTCCCCTGTTTCTTCGTCGTACGAACCACCATGCGCAAGGAACCAATTCCTTGCTCTCATTTCCCACTCATCACGGATGGGTTCAGGTACGATGCCTTTAGCTAGCAGATCTTGCTCTTTCTTATCCCACTTTGGGATGGCAGTCTCATAGCCCCCTGGCCCCAGCGTGTGGTGATATTTCTTCTTGTCGGCATTTTTCTTGTTCTTTTCTGATAATGCCTTGGCATCTTCTGACTGCTTGTACTCCTGAAATGCCTTCCAGTGATTCGCCTGCTTGGCTAGATACCCCTCGAATACTGGCACTTTCTTTGTCTTCAGATAGTCTTTCCATAGCTTCTTCTTCCAGCTACGGAACAGTTTGGCCATCTTCTTTAGAGTCCACTGCTTGACTTTGGCCCTCAGTTTTTTTGCGGCGTCTTCATTCTCACATTCTGGCAGGTTGAAATGTGACATGATATCATTCCAAAGATTATCTTTGTACCTTTCGGCGACATAGTCACTATCGGCTGCCCCTTTGCGCTTGTTCCACTCCCGAACGCTGATCGGGACGTGATCCCTAACGAGAACTCCGCATTGCTTCTTGAATGTGTCAGCAGCATTCTTAGGAAGCTTTGGTTCGCCCGTAGGCAATATCACCTCAAAGGTGTAATGCGTCCGTGCGTCCAACTTTTTAGTCGGGCCTCGTTTCGTAGCTTTGCTCGATGTGGAGGCCTAAGAGGGAGAAACATTCGTCAAATGAATGTATATGTACACAATATAGAGCTATCTCCAATATTTTTCACATATTACAAGTGATTGTCGAACTTCATATGTATACCTCGCCGGACTTTATTATTTCTCCACCGGCTTCTCCACCGGCTTCTCCATCAGTGGAGCTATCACCTTCTCCGTCATTGGAGCTATCTCCGGCCCCATCGGCTTCATCTTCGTGTCGATCAACCTCCATTCCATCTCCGGAGGGGTTTAGATATGACGACGGAGATTCAGCAGGTTCAACGTCGGGGGCGTCTTTGATTATATCTTCGATAAGTTCTTCCTCTTCGAGGTTCCTGCTATGTGGATCCATAGTTCTGCAAAAAACGGACATTTGATTAACTAAATAATATTCTAACTAAATAATATTCTATTTGCAAATAAATTCTAACTAAATAATTCTAACTAAATAATTCTATTCTAACTAATTCTATATCTAACTAAAATAATTCTATTCTAACTATATCTATCTAAATAATTCTATTCTAACTAAAATAATTCTATTCTAACTATATCTATCTAAATAATTCTATTCTAACTATATCTATCTAAATAATTCTATTCTAACTAACTAATTCTATATCTATCTAAATAATTCTATTCTAACTACATCTATCTAAATAATTCTATTCTAACTATATCTATCTAAATAATTCTATTCTAACTATATCTATCTAAATAATTCTATTCTAACTAACTAATTCTATATCTATCTAAATAATTCTATTCTAACTACATCTATCTAAATAATTCTATTCTAACTAAAATAATTCTATTCTAACTAATTCTATATCTAACTAAAATAATTCTATTCTAACTATATCTATCTAAATAATTTTATATCTAACTAAAATAATTTTATATCTAACTAAAATAATTCTATATCTAACTAAAATAATTCTATTCTAACTAATTCTATATCTAACTAAAATAATTCTATTCTAACTAATTCTATATCTAACTAGCTAACTAATTCTATATCTAACCCTAACCCTAACACTCTAACTAATTAACAAATTAAATTTTTTTGCGAAAAAAACCTTGCAGACGTCTTGCTCCGGCGGGCTGCTGGCGGGTGCTCCGGCGGGCTGCTGGCGGCGCGGCGGCGCTTGGAGGCGACCGGCGGCGCGGCGGGCGGCTGGCGCGGCGGGCGGCTGGCGCGGTCGCGGCGGGCGGCTGGCGGGTGCTGCAATGCGGCGGCGCGGTGGACTGGCGGCGCTGCGGCGGCTGGCGCGGGCGTCGGCCGAACGGCGGCGAGGCAGCCTGGCGGCATCTGTCCGAGCTCCTCGCGCGCGAAAACTGCAAAGTGTGAGCGGCGGGGAAGAAGCCGAAATGTTTTATACCCCGGGACCTTTAGTCCCGGGCGGTGGCTCAGGCCGGGACTAAAGGGGGGCCTTTAGTCCCGGTTTGAGCCACCGCCCGGGACTAAAGGCCTCGGGCGGGGATTTCAGCAGCCAGGGCCTTTAGTCCCGGTCTGTGGCACGGACCGGGACTAAAGGCCTATTTTCTGTTTTTTCTTTTATTTGGTTTATAAATAGTTATCTGTTTGCATATTTGAGAATTTGACAAAACTATAAAAATGAAAAGTGTTTGAAATTGAATAGATAATTCAAAACTATTTTCTATTTTACAAATTAATTATTTTAACTATCCTAAGTATTAACTATTTTGCTATTTTCAATTAAAAACTATGTTTATTAATATTCTTTTTGCATATTTGAGAATTTGACAAAACTATAAAAATGAAAAGTGTTTGAAATTGAATAGATAATTCAAAACTATTTTCTATTTTACAAATTAATTATTTTAACTATCCTAAGTATTAACTAGTTTGCTATTTTCAATTAAAAACTATGTTTATTAATATTCTTTTTGCATATTTGAGAATTTGACAAAACTATAAAAATGAAAAGTGTTTGAAATTGAATAGATAATTCAAAACTATTTTCTATTTTACAAATTAATTATTTTAACTATCCTAAGTATTAACTATTTTGCTATTTTCAATTAAAAACTATGTTTATTAATATTCTTTTTGCATATTTGAGAATTTGACAAAACTATAAAAATGAAAAGTGTTTGAAATTGAATAGATAATTCAAAACTATTTTCTATTTTACAAATTAATTATTTTAACTATCCAAATATTAACTAGTTTGCCATTTTCAATTAAAAACTATGTTTATTAATATTCTTTTTGTATATTTGAGAATTTGACAAAACTATAAAAAGAGCAGGACGGGAAAAGAAACTAGTGAGAATCTTCATCATGCATTACATACAAGATTTAATACATTATTACATTATTGCACCAACAATCCTAACTATTATTTCTGTTTTCTTCTATGTCGTAGCCATGGAGAATCTTCATCATTCAGTAGGATGCTTGGGTCAGTCTTCACTTTGAAGGGCGGAATTTCATGAAACTTATTATAATCTATTGACATGTCTGTCTTGTCATCTGCTCCCACGATGTTTCTTTTCCCTGAAAGAACTATGTGGCGCTTTGGCTCATCGGACTATGGTGGGAACAACAACTCAAAGCTGACCAGACATTGGACCACATCAATCTGTAACCCTGATAGACTTTCTCGATCGATTACCTTCTGAGAAATTGCATTCAGGAATGCACATACCTTCACAATTGCCAGGCGAACATTTTCCGGTAGAATTCCCCTCAATGCAACCGGAAGCAATTGCGTCATAAGCACGTGGCAGTCATGAGACTTTAGGTTTTGGAATTTTTTGTCTTTCATATTTACGATTCCCTTTATATTCGACGAGAAGCCAGTCGGGACCTTGATACTGAAAAGGACTTCAAAGAAGATTTCCTTCTCTTCCTTAGTAAGAGCGTAGCTGGCACGCCCTTGAAACTGCCCTGGATGCATGCCATCTCTTCCTTTATGACGTTCCTGGTCCTCCTGTGCTTCCGGTGTATCTTTTGACTTCCCATACAAGCCCAGGAAACCTAGAATATTCACGCAAAGATTCTTCGTCAGGTGCATCACGTCGATTGCGGAGCGGACCTCATGGACTTCCCAATAGGGTAGCTCCCAAAATATAGATTTCTTCTTCCACATGGGTACGCGCTTATCAGGGCCGTTAGGAACAGGTTGGCTGCCAGGACCCTTTCCAAAGATTACTTTTAAATCTTTGACCATATCAAATACTTCAGCACCAGTACAGATGATAGGCTTCCCCCGGGGTTCTGCCTTGCCATTGAAATGCTTGCCTTTTTTCTTTAAGGATGCTTGGGCGGAAGAAAACGACGATTGTACGGGTACACATTCTTCCTACATTTGTCCAGATATATACTTTCTGTCTGATCTAAACAGTGCGTGCATGCATTGTATCCCTTGTTTGACTGTCCTGAAATGTTACTAAGAGCAGGCCAATCATTGATGGTTACGAAAAGCAACGCTCGAAGGTCAAATTCCTCTTGTTTGTGCTCGTCCCACACACGTACACCTGGTTCAGCCCACAGCTGTAAAAGTTCATCAACTAATGGCCTTAGGTACACATCAATGTCGTTGCCGGGTTGCTTTGGACCTTGGATAAGCACTGGCATCATAATGAACTTCCGCTTCATGCACAACCAAGGAGGAAGGTTGTAGATACATAGAGTAACGGGCCAGGTGCTGTGACTGCAACTCTGCTCCCCAAAAGGATTCATGCCATCTGTACTCAGACCAAACCATAAGTTCCTTGCGTCACCTGCAAATCTCGGGAACTCTCTCTCGATTTTTCTCCACTGCCGACCATCAGCGGGGTGCCTCAACTTATCGTCTTTCATACGATCTTCCATATGCCATCGCAACAACTTCGCATGATCTTTATTTTTGAACAGACGTTTCAACCGTGGTATTATAGGAGCATACCACATCACCTTGGCAGGAACCCTCTTCCTGGGTGGCTCGCCCTCAATCTCACCAGGGTCATCTTTTCTGATCTTATACCGCAATGCAGTGCATACCGGGCATTTATCCATATTCTCATACTTCTCACCGCGGTAGAGGATGCAGTCATTAGGGCATGCATGTATCTTCTGTACGTCTAATCCTAGAGGGCAGACAAGCTTCTTTGCTTCGTACGTGCTGGCGGGCAATTCGTTCTTTCTTGGAAGCATCTTCTTCATCAGTACCAGCAACTTTTCGAATGACGAGTCAGTCACACCGGTCTCTGCCTTCCACTTCAGCAATTCCAGTGTGCTACCCAGCTTCTTCTGGCCATCTTCACAAGTTGGGTACAACAATTTGTTGTGGTCTTGTAACATCTGCTCGAACTGCAACCTCTCCTTTTCTGTGTCGCAGCCTCGCCGTGCTTCAGAAATGACCCGGCCAAGATCATCAGCGGGCTCATCTGGTTCCCGTTCTGCACCCTGATCTTCTTCTTCATTGTCTTCCATTGCGGTATCAGCATACTCAGGGAACATAGATCGGTAGTTGTCATCATCGTTCTCTTCTTCTTCATCGTCGTCTTCCATCATAACCCCTCTTTCTCCATGCTTGGTCCAAACATTATAGCCCGACATAAAACCGGACCGAAGCAGGTGGCTCTGAATGACTCTTGAGGAAGTGTAATCCTTCTCATTCCGACATTCAACACACGGACAAAACATATAGCCACCACCATGCTTGTTCGCATCGGCCGCATCTCGAAAAGAATGCATGCCTTCTCTGTAAGCGGCGGTGCGTCGATCACCGTACATCCATGGATGGCTCATCTGCGTCATGCAACAGTATATCAAACATAATCACGATCCTAAAAATTAGTACCGCACGGTCTAAACGAGAAAATATAGTTGCTAACCTTTTAGAATAAGTGGAAATAAAGAGGAAGAGACTTAAGCGTGGCTCGGGCACCTCATGTCGTAGTTGTGTTCGGTGAACTGAAGCGGCATCGCTCTAACACACATTTCATCAAACACCTCTAGTGCATCCCATGCAAAAAGGAGAGCTAGCACACACCCACTGAGATCCATCCAAGAAAAATGCAAGGAAGAGTGGAAAGAGGGGCTGCAGCCATATATATAGGCAGAGGACTTTAGTCCCGGTTTGAGACACAAACCGGGACTAAAGGGTGCGCACAGGGGGGCCTCTCAGCGCGTAGCCCTTTAGTCCCGGTTTGTGTCTCAAACCGGGACTAAAGGGTCGTTACGGGCCGGGACCAAAGCCTCCCGGGCGGCTTGGTCTTTTGGGGCGACGTGGCCGGGCCTTTAGTCTCGGCCCAGATGGAGGCCGGGACTAAAGGGTCCAGGCCAAAGGCCCGTTTTCCACTAGTGCACTGCCCTCGGTATTATGGCCGCTAGGAAGAAGAATGATCTTGAATTCTTTTTTGATTACGATGTAGATGACGAAGGACATCGGAAGTGCATGTTCTGGTGTGATTCTCAGTCACGTCAGGACTACCAGGACTTTGGCGACGTGGTGGTATTTGACAGCACCTACAAAATGAACCGGTATGGTATGCCGTTTATTCCTTTCGTAGGTGTGAACAATCACCGTAAGACTACAGTATTCGCATGCGCCATCGTGTCAAACGAGACGGAAGATACATATGCTTGGGTGCTTCGGACATTCCTTAAAGCAATGTGTCAGAAGAAGCCGAAAGGCATTATTAAGATAGGGATGCCGCGATGCTAAAAGCTATTCGGAAAGTCCTTGTAGGCGTGTGGCATCGTCTTTGTTCGTGGCACATAGAGAAAAATATGAAGAGACACCTTGGTCACAAGTCACTTAACGAGTTTCGGCCATTCTTATACTATGCCACATCAGAAGCTATTTTTGAGGAAAGATGGAGCGCGTTTATTCGCAAGTGGCAGACGCCAAAAACTGAGGAATGGTTGTCAAGGATGTACAAAAAGAAGAGAATTTGGGCCGCCGCGTATGTGGTCGGTGGATATTTCCTTGGGATGAAAAGCAACCAGAGGAGTGAGAGTTTGAACTCATGCCTTCACCTTCACCTTGATTTTAGTATGACCCTAGTCGACCTGATTATGCATTACAAGAATGCCATAGTTCGCATCCGTGAGAGTAAGGCGGAAGATGATTGTATCTCTTCCCAGAGTTTACCTGTGGTAGTAACTGAATTTAAGGAGATTGAGGTTTCTCTTGCCCGTGCATTTACTCCTGCAAACTTCTACATGTTGCAGCAAGACTTGAAGAAGTTAGGCGACCTCAAGATTTTTGATGAACTTTTGGGAATTGTGGGCTGTACACAGTTTTTGGTTAAATGGAAGCATAGCAGCAGGTACACATTTATCGTGGAGTATACCCCTAATAACTCGATCGAAACAATAAAGTGCAGCTGCCGAAGAATGGATCGTAAGGGGCTTCCATGCAAGCATATCTTGTACGTTGTGAATCACCTGAAAATTTCCGGAATACCAGAGTGTTGTGTTCTTCGACGATTATCCAAAACGGCAAGGAACGGAATGCCAGCGAGGCGTAGGAGTGATATGTTCGCTTACGGTTGGTCAGGGGTTAAGAAGCGAAAAAGATATAGCGAGCTGGATGCATTAGCCGCAGAAGCTATTGATGTGGCATCCAACGATCCAGCGATGTATGATGAGTTCATGGAATATATGAAAGGCTTAATAGTGAGGAAGCATGCCAAAAAGAATAAACCGGATGGTCACAAACCCTTCGTCGAGGAAGACACACTTGACTTTGAAGGAAATGCAATTCCACTTCGTGACCCTGTAAAGGTTACGACGAAAGGCGCACCTAAGCAAAGCACGAAAGTTCGACAAGAGGTGAATCACCCTGTGACTAAAAATGGTAGGCCACTAGCATACGACGAGAGGAAAAAACAGTGGACAAACCGGAATCAGGGGTGCACCGCTTGTGGTGCGAAGGGTCATAACAAGCGGAACAAAAAATTATGCACACTACATCCAGAGTAAGTTTGTTTGGATGTTTATATTACCTAGGTTAATTAATTATATCTATGATTATTTTGTAGTGCTAATTCATTTTGGTTTGTCATGCAGGTATTTGGTAAAAGGAAACAAGTAGAAGTACGTTGACCCAATATTATTCATTTCGCATGTTTGAGATTTTGAAATAATTGTAATTGACATAAACTATTTGTGCTTCATATTTTTCATAATTTCAGTATAATTGTAATTTTCAGAATCATTTTGTGTAATGGAAGATTTGAGGGTGATGAATCTTTTTGCAAATAAATTTGGATTATGTGCTGACGCTCAATTATATGGAGATTATGATTGAGAGGATACCCTATTATATTAATTCTTTTTGCTTTCATTACTATCGCCGGACTGGTCAGTCCGGCGTTATACATGACGCATGACAGAACCTTGTCGAAGCCGCCGGACATTGCGCCGGACATGACGCCAGACAAGTCTGGCGTAAGCTAAACAAACGTGATGGTAGACCGGACTGTCCGGAGTAGTCGGCGGTCTGTCCGGCATCAGGACTGACGCATTACAGAACCTGCTCGTAGACGCCGGACAAGTAGCCGGACTTGATGCCGGACAAGTCAGGCACAAGATCACCCGCCTGTTGCGATCGCTGGACTGTCCTGTATCTTCGGCGGCCTGTCCGGCCTAAGACTTTCCTCATTACAGAACCTGTTCGTATACGTCGGACAAGTACTCGGACGTGACGCCGGACAAGTCTGGCACAACCTCACCTGCCGGTTGTGCTCGCTGGCTTGTCCGGCCTCTTCGATATTCAGTCCGGTGCTTGCTGACGGACTGTCCGCCGAGCTGTGCCGGTCTGGCCGGCGCGTACTGCCGGATTGTCTGGATTATGTAGCCGGTCTGTACGGCATTAGTTTTTTAACACCCTAATGAGAGATCTACAGCACAATTGACAGCACAATTCACAGCACAATCACCACTTGTTCTACATCACAATTCACATCATTCAAAGAAAAGAATTTCCAACTAACATAGCAATTAACTTAGTCTCACACATACGAATCAACAAAGTCTTACACATACGAGTGAACATTGTCTTACACATAGAATTCAACTAACATAGTCTGAGACTCATAAACAAGCAAAACAAGATTGAAATGCTAAGAACACAGCACCATCATCTCCATGAAAGAGATGCTCATTCACTTGCTGCACCACCATCTTCATCATCTAAATCATCGTCGAAGAACTCCTCAAAGCCTTTGGTGGGAAAGTTGTACGAGGTAGTGCTTGACGATTCAACCACTTCATCATCACTAGCCTGACCACCTAGTTGATGAACTTGAGCCTTGTAGTTGTTCATCTTCTCACGGTGAACTGACTTCATCTTGGCTATGTCGTTGGTATTGGCTTTGCACATCCCAAAGATCATGCGTTGAGTCTTTGCCATGAATTTTTCAAACTTGGAAGGCACAGAAGAAGGACTTCGAGAAACAACCTTTTTCTTGGAGGTTCTAGGGAGGGTGATGGTGCCATCGGTTCGTGGAGTCCATACTTTGTGTTTAGATTCCTTTTTGAGATTAGGAGGATACCTTGCATCAATGAGAACTTGGATGTACGGTGCATATGGGAAGCTCCTATCTTGCAAGTACGAGGCAAGGCGGATTTGTTGGTAAAGAAAATCTGCCAAACCAAACCTCTCATTACCATGAGTGTGCATCTGTACCAACAGATCTATGGCAAAGTTCCTCACCTTCTCCCTATCACCAATCTTGGGAACAAGCGTCTTTGTGATGATCTTGTGCATCATAACATACACCGGCTCAAGTAGAGATGTGCTCTGTACATTGTCTACAGTGACAACAGCATTCAGACGACGAAGAGGAGCAAGAGAGGCACCGGTCATCGAGTCACCTATGGAAGATCGGTCATGGATTCTATGAAGATTGGCAGTGTTGGTAATGCTTAGTAGACCGGCAAACTCTTCGAAGGTCACAATAGACCGCGTCCCCTCGGTAGTCCATGTAACCGTCCTCGCCTCATTCATGTCGAAGTGACAACTGTCATAGAACTGCAATATGGCTTCTTCACTCCAATCATATGAAAAGGACAAAATGTGCCGCAGCCCCATAGCATCGATTATGTCCACTACGCCTAGGAAGTGTTCCCTATTCTCATCAAAGAACTTCATGTTGATTGCTCTTTGTGGAACAAGAGTTTGTTTCTGAGTTAGCATGATGCTTTCATATATATCTTGGTGCACCCGAGACCAAATCTTGGATCCGTAGCAGTTCTTCGCTCATTGTAGTGATCAATATTCCTCTTGGCAATGTAATCAACCTTATGCATTTTCTTCAAGTTGACGACTTCATAGTTTCTCCCATGTTTTGGCTTTCTTTTCTCAAGGAGTTTGCCTACAAGCATGGGTATGGGACGACGCTTGGTGGTAGGAGCAGGACCACGGGCAGCCGGCTTTTTACTTTGTGTGTCTGACCGTGTAGATCGGCGTCTGGAAACAGCCTCAACAATAACCGGCTCCTCTAAATCATCATCTTCCTCTTCCTCACTTTTATGGTGCTCCTCCTCCTCACTTTCAGTGTTCTCCTCCTCCTCACTTTCATGGTTCTCCTCCTCCTCATTGGCATTGTTCTCCTCCTCACTGCCATTGTTCTCCTCATCGCTTTGGCCATCATCTACTACTTTCGCGCGTTTGGATTCTCGAGCACTTTCATCGCCCTCTGTGGATTGTCCGCGAGCAGGACCTAAGGACAAAATATTAAAACTTCAATGTAAGCAACTTCAGGTAAGCAAATAATTGAAACAACAGGATATTCATGTTCCTATTTAGTTTTGGTATTGAAACTATGCAATATCAACTAACGGGGATGCTATACTTAATTTTTTGTGTAAATATCAACCATATGATAATTTCTTATCACTCTTGCAAATGTTAAATTTTTCTATTACCCACTAGTCTCTTCTACGTTTGCAAATGTTAAAAATAGTCAGTGATTAATTCAAGTATTCAATGATGACTAAAAGGTTTTATGGACCATCAAAAAATAAAAGTATTTATATTAGTGGGCGGAGGGAGTATTTTGTAACCAATTTTGGAAAATTTCAATCAAGCTTCTACAAGTGCTACAATTTCTAATGTATTGTATTCAATCAAGCTTCTCTAAATGCTACAAGTTCAGAGCATTACATACCTCCGGAGCTAGCACCTCTCTCGATGTTCTTCGTGCGCACCATTTCATCAACCACGTGTGTCGGGGATCGGTGGAGGCGGAGCGGTGGAGGCAGAGAGGTGGATGCGGAGCGGTTAAGGTGGTGGAGGTAGAGAGGTGGAGGCGATGGAGAGGTGGAGGCGGAGCGGTGGAGGCGGTGGAGGCGGAGTTGATGGAGGAGGTGGCCGGAGTTGATGGCGGCGGCGGCGGAGAGGTGGAGGCGGTTGATGGTGGCGGCGGCAGAGATGGAGGCTAGGGTTAGAAAGACGGGGGGAAGGGGGGTGGGGTTGGGTGGGGTTCGATGGTGGAGTCTTAACCGGCTGGGAGTGGATCTGGCCGGTAGGCCAGACAGTCCGTGACAGAAGAACTGATTCAGCCGGTTCTCCGGCCAGTCCGGCACCTGCATAGGAAGACTGTACGGTGTGTAGAAATTTTTTGAAATTAGAAAAAATGTAGCAATGAATAAATTATGTTTGAAATCAAGTATACTTGGAATTTACGACACATGTGTACAATACATTTTGATGTAAAAAACTGGAGGCATTTAAAAAAAGTCAAAAAAACTCAAGTATCTTACAAAATGCTCACACAGGTAGGCTAAACGGGTCTATTTCTAAGAATGTCATTTTTTGAGTTTTCTGAAAAGATCCCATAATATGAACAAAATTTAAGATAGGTCAAATAGAGGCATAATAAAAAGGTTTTACATTTTTTTGATTTTCATTAAAATTTGTAGTGGCCCGATCAAGATTAGGTCAAAACTACGGCATCCACGGAACCTCTGTAGGGGTAGAACCATGGTGATCTACTTGTGTATCCATGATGAAACAACATGTTGGGGACTCAAAATTCATTTTTTCAAAACATATCAACCTATATTTCATGGTGCCGCAGTACAAATTTAGCCATGATTCTGTTTTGTTGACCAAAGTTTGACCAAACAAACATGGGTGCACATAAGCTTTCCACCTCAAACAAAATAGTGATTTGGGCATCACATGATGTCTACTGACATCACTGGTTGTTGTGACCAACTTTGCAGACATATTTTAGGCACATGCTTCACAAAAAAACCTTGTTTAGGAAATAAAAAAATAAAAATGTTGTTTTTTTGACTTATTTCTGAGACCACCCAAAATGAAAGTTGTTTGCCCTCACAACTTACACATCTCTACCAAATTTGGGTACATTTGATGAAAGTATGTGAAATATACGGCCATGACCTACCTCGGATGACCTAAAACCCATGAACCATGTATCTAATAGCTCATTTATGAGAAGAGACTACCAAAAATGTTTCACTTATGACATGTCTCATATGTTTCATTGGTACCAGGTGCCAAATAGAGGCGTAATGAAAAGGTTTTACATTTTTTTGATTTTCATTAAAATTTGTAGTGGCCCGATCAAGATTAGGTCAAAACTACTGCATCCATGGAACCTCTGTAGGGGTAGAACCATGGTGATCTACTTGTGTATCCATGATGAAACAGCATGTTGGGGACTCAAAATTGATTTTTTCAAAAAATATCAACCTATATTTCATGGTGCTGCAGTTCAAATTTAGCCATGATTATGTTCTGTTGACCAAAGTTTGACCAACAAACATGGGTGCACATAAGCTTTCCACCTCAAACAAAATAGTGATTTGGGCATCACATGATGTCCACTGACATCACTAGTTGTTGTGACCAACTTTGCAGACATATTTTAGGCACATGCTTCACACAAAAACCTTGTTTAGGAAATAAAAAAATAAAAATGCTATTTTTTTGACTTATTTCTGAGACCACCCAAAATGAAAGTTGTTTGCCCTCACAACTTACACATCTCTGCCAAATTTGGGTACATTTGATAAAAGTATGCTAAATTTCTCAACAGGAAAGAAGCTAGTTTTGCAATGCGTCCCCGGCCTGTCCGGCCTTGTTATTGTCGGACAGTCCGGTCACACGGCCCAGCGTAGTCCCCGGTGGCCCATGGTTTTCTGAGGCCCAACAGAGAATATTTTTGGCCAATAATCTACACCGGACTGTCTTGTGTGTAATGGCCGGACGGTCCGGTGAACGGTTCGACGGACACGATTAGGGTTTTCACGTAACAACCGCCTCAAGCACTTATATAAGCGGCATCTCCTCGTTGCAAACTCCTTCTTTCCCATCATATCCTACCTCAACCCGCCGGCATCGACTCGTCGCCGGCTATAGGATCGCATGACTAAGGTGCGGGAGCTGCTTCGACGAGGAGCTACTGATCCAAGGAAGTCTGCATTGTCTAAACGCCTATCTCATCCAACGAGGTATTACACACCGATGCTGGTTCATAATTGATAATATTCATCAATGCCACGGTTTGTTCTCATCAATGCTAGGGTTTTTGTTCCTCAATTGTGTGTACATCTGGATGTATGTATCTAGGGTTTCTTAAATTTTTTATATATGCAGTGATGTTCTATACATCAATGCTAAGGTTCTTGTTCGTCAATGAAGTTTGTGTCTTCACCTCTTCGATGAAATCTAGGGTTCATTCTCTGCTTCCCTACCTGCCGCACAGTATGGCGTCGCAAGAGCCGGCCTGTTCGGTGATGTCATAGCCGGCCAGTCCGGCGGATACAAGCCGACCTGTCCAGTTCCCAATTTTAACATAAATTCCGTATGCTATGAATCATGCAATTTTTACGGTTACTTACATGATTTTTTTATATGTTCTGCACAGGATGGAAGATATAGACGAAATTAGTTGTTCGCTTATAAAGTGGTGTTCTCTTGCCGACAGATTCACAAGCGAAAAACGCGGTAGACTCTTTTCGACCGGTGTACATAGTATGATTCAAATTCCACCGACCAAGATGCGTACGTGTCTGATCAAATTCTTAGTTCAGTCATTCAATCCTACCACGGAAAATTTCTTGATAAATGAGGACCCAATTTACCTCACTACCGAAGACATATACACCTTATTTGGTTTAGAAGACCGTGGGTTGGACATAATAGCCATATTGGGCCAAGAAGGAATGGATGCTAAAGAACGGATACCGGCACATTGGCTCGATCCAAAGACGGAATCTTCTAATTGATGACTTAATAGAATATATTGTCGAGCGTGGAGCCGCGGATGATGAGTTTGTGCAGAAGGCCATCTTGGTGCTCATCGGAACTGTGATTGCGCCATATTCTACCCAAACGTCCCGAATTCTACGTACGCACTTGTAGAGGACCTCGAACGTCTTCCGAGGTTAAATTGGAACGGATACACACTCCATTATACTATGGAGGCCATAAGGATGTGTAAACGTGGATCCGTAATGAGGCACTGGCCCAAAGGAAATATGGCGGTGATACAGGTACACCTCTATATCTAACTACAGTTTTTCCATCTCTATTTGTCCTAACTCGGATTTTGTATGTTTTATTCTGCAGTATATGTATTGGGAGAAAGTGCAACCTATGTCTGCTCCATCCTATAGCCCATTGATATCTATGACACCATTGATGAGGAATTGGACAGAAGAAGAAGCGTTGAAGCGAGACGACTGCGACATGAAATATGGACGTGGGAGGGGCAAAGTAAGAAATTTATTCTCATCCATATTCAACAACTCATGTTCAACAATAATAACATGCTTAATTCTCTAACTTGCAGGTTGACAACGATATTAGTATGGACCATAGACGTTCGAAAGTAAACAAAGCAAATGATTTTGGAAGACAGACGCCTAGTTCAAAAAAATCAAAAGCTCCTGTAAATCCCCCTGCTTACGTGCACCAACTTGTAGAACACGTGCGTCGCCTTGATGGGGAGGTTGGTCTCATCCGTAAGCAGTTTGCTATAATGCCAGACTTATGCGCACAGGTAAAACTCCTGGTGACCTAACTTTTGCATGTATGTTTCGTTTCGCATATGACATAACACATTTATTTCTTTTCTTTCAATGCAGAGAGTTGTTGCAATTTTACATAAGGAGGGTTTCATCTATAGACCTGCTAATAAACAAGCGTCTGAAGGAAACACGGAAAGCGAGAAGAGCGAGAAGAGAGTGTATTCACCAAAAGATTTCACTTCTGGTAAGGAGGATGATGGTGGAGAGGATGCTGTTAAGGATGATGGGATCGCCGGTGCAAATAGCACGACACCTGCACACGTAATTTATATAATGGTGATCCTCAAGCATCTGCACTGTTCAATGGCAATATGGGTGAGCGAACAAATCCTATCCTAGTTAGAAATGATGGTCCTACTCGACCGTCATCCTCGTTGTCATCTGCATTTGCAACTGCAATTCTAAAAGGGCCTCAGAAGCGGAAGCGGATGCCATCCGCGATGGTTCGCTCCCCTTACTTGTCTGAAAAAAGGGCAAACAAACGTCAAATAAATGATGGGAAAATAGCTAAGAGTAAGTTTTTATGTGCACATGTCAATTTCTAAACGATCTATAAATTTTACTTAGCGTAATTAACTTATTATTTGTTGCATACAGCTCTCTTCAATTTTAAAGATGACCTGCTAGAGATAAATGATTTGACTGAAGATAATGTACAAGCGGCAGTGTCCTTAGTATCGGAGTTATTAAAGTGTGAACAACATCGCGACAAAAAACTGTTCAGTTCTGAAGGACTTGTGTTGACTGCAAGCCACCTTGCACCTATCATAAAACATGATTGGCTGATGGGCGATATACGTGCAATAATCTCATTACTTTTAATCACTAATGTATTTTACATCAACTATCTCTTAATTAATTTTAGATTCCTCTTAATTTTATAGGTCATCAATGCTTATGTAAGACACTTGTCGCGTCGTGTTCCGAATGATTGTGTTCTAGGCTCAACATGGAGGGCGCTCTGGCTTATACAAGGAAAGTCCAGGGGTAAAGATTGTCATCCACCTGGGCACCCTCAGGTGGAAATAGAGAAGAAGCAAGCAATAAGATGTCAGTTTGAGTATTTCCACAAACCAAAGGTGAGTGCAACAACATGCAATATTTCGCATAACTCACTGAATATATACTTTAACATACTCATGCCCTCCATGCTTTATTATTGCAGTTTTATCTTGCTTTTAATGTTCATGATAATCATTGGATCACTCTTGTGATGCATACATTCAAAAAAGAATTCCAAGTTCTAAATTCCCTCACTGCTCGCCATAATTATATAGGTGTCATCGAAGCATTGGTATGTTTTGATCTTACTTTACTATTGTCATTTGTATTTTGTTAAAATATTACTTAATTACACATGCTCTCTCCTACATACACTAAATATACATTTTTTCAGAGATCTGAGATTGCTTATGACATAGCAAAAGCAAATCAGTCTGACAACAATTTTCCTGATCCTTTAGAGTGGCCTATCAAACAATACAAAATGCCAAGACAAAGGGATACGTGAGTACAAGGGGCAACTTACATCATTGTTATATTTGTATACATTGCAATGTCACCTAAACTCTCTTTTTGGTAACAGAAACTCATGTGGACTTTGGGTCCTCAAAGTATTGGAAGAATGGGACGGAGATGAGTTCAACTCCACTCCATCACAGGTACGTTGCAAGTATTTGTTACTTATCAAACTACCAGGTCATGCCATAACATATTTACCTTTATTTTCCAGACAGTCGTTGACTCGACCAGGGAAGTGATGATGGCTGAGATTATTTTTTCACCTAGCAATGAGTTGGAAAGCATGAAGGAGAACTTGGTTAATCCCAATGGCGACGAAGATAATGCTTAGCTCCTAGCTCTTTTGGACATGGCCGGGTTTTAGTCCCGAAGAAGGTTTCCAGGCCGTGTTCAAGTCTAGGTTTATTTTTTTGTAACAGAATGATTTCGCCTTGTTAAAGTTCAGTTTATTGTGTAATAAGTGAGGCAGCAAACTTTATAGCTATCGACTACGTTTTATCGAAAACCATACTTTGCATGTCTTTGTTTCAGTGAAATTTATCTATATTGCAATGTCATGTTGATGTACCTTGCAATGCCTTTGATTCTTGCGTTGTGGACTCACGATAAGATGTGATTCGTTTCATATTTTATGTAAGCGCGCAGACTTATGAGTCAATTCACAATTATTAATACTTGTCCGCCAATAAGTCGGGCAATCTCTTTACTACGTTCGTACTTCAAAGCCGGACAGTCTTGTAATATATTACGAACAGGTCGGACATTCAAACATAGTTTTCGACATGGGTTCCGCCCGCCGGACAAGTTTGCATAATTGTCCGGCATCAAGTTCGACATCAAGTCCGGCTACTCCTAGCTGGTTTTGTCAAAATTTCGTTTACCACCGGACTGTCTGGCGAGATAGCACAGACAGGCCGGATAGTCGATACTTTGAGAAATTTTAATTCACCTTGCATTACACCGGACTGTCTTGTCATCATTCCCGGACTGTCCGGCGACCTCGTCCTGTCATCTCCCGTTGCCCCGCCGGACTGTCTCTTCTTCACGGCCGGACAGACCGGCTTACACGCGCCGCTCCCTCCGCCGCCTCCCCGCGCGCCGCCGGCTTCCTCGCCGCCTTCATCGCCACCCCACCGTCGTCTACGAAGCCGTCCCGTGCCTTACGAAACGGTCCCGTGTCCTACGAAGCCGCCCCGTGCCCTACAAAGCCGCTCCGTACACTACGAAGCCGTCACCATGGCCGGCCGCCATTGTTTACCAGCCAAGCTCTCACTGGCCATGGAAGCCACCGTGCGGCATGCTTTTTTTCCGTAATGAGCCGGTGGATGTATATACGTACGTAGATCAGTTTCGTACTAATTTAATTGGGTAATACGGATTTTGTATAGGGCTTCGTATATCTGTTTTTTAATAACGAAGAGATATAGGACGATCTCAGCCGTCTTTGTGTTTCAGTTTAATCTGAGTTGTGTGGGGGGGATTGTACTGGAGCAAACGCCGTTGTATTAATGTTGTCAATCTCTGTCAGCTTTGCAGCACATAAAGTCCATTCCTCCCATATTCCTAATTTCGATAAGTACCTTTAGAGCAGTGCTTCGGCAAAGTTTGCTAAGCAAACACCAACCAAGAAATTCCTCGCGGAGAATTGTGTCATGGGCAAGCTGATCACGACGAAGAATATCTGGTGCTCCTATACGCCTTTGAATTTCCCTGATTGGATTCTTTACATATAGCCTTCATGCCGTGGATAATAAAGTAGCACGCAACTATCACGTCGTGCTAGGACATATATTTTGACTGAGTTTTTAAAATACTACATTGCCACTTACGTAATATGGCTCGGTCAAAATTTTGCTCCGTGATGAATAGTTTGTCATCGAAGCTATTGGTGAAAAAATCTACCAACGGTATTCATCCATTGTGTGACGTGCTTATCTTTCTGAAATCATTGATTCACATAAGTTTCTACCAACATTTACGAATGGTTGATATTGTGAATGCGGAGCTTTGGTATGAAGGAATTCTGACAAAAACCTCAACGACTAAATCCATTGGCAGGTCGTTGATTGTCGTTTATTTGCATCGAGTTTAAGCTGGTAGGATTGCATTCTACCCTTAATTCCGCCTAGACTACCCGCCGTTTCACGCTATCCGCGCTTGCCGCATGGCGCTGGGTCGTTGGATGGTCCCTGCACAGTAAGTTCTGCACCGCCCTTTTTACTCCAGCCGTTGGATGCAGTTATTTCATTTGTCACCTGTTTTTCTTCCGTATGGTTCGCTGATGGCTGGGTCCAGTTGCGCGTGAGGGCCGTTTATCACGAAGCAGTTCGGCCTCGCCAGCGTCGCACTATATTTTCGCACAAAGGTTGGGTAAAACCTAGATCTCACCGTCTCTCTCCCACCCCCAATCATTCCTTGTCTCTCTCCTCCAATCATTCCTCTCCCTCTCCCGTCTGCCCAGCCGCCTCTCCCCCAAAAAATCTTCTCTCCGTGAGCGGAATTCTTGGCGGCACACCGTGGAAGGAGGCAGGCTCACCGGCGGAAGGTGGCGCAGTGGTGGGGGGCTATGGGATCTGCGGCGTCCCACTGCTAGGAGGCGACTGTGGGTTGCGGCGGCGCTGGAGCCGGGCAGTCGCGTCAAGCTCACCGCCTCCGAGCTCGCCCGCGTCACCCTCCTCGCTGCTCACCAACTCGTCTCCTCCCTGCAGTCTTGGCGTCATATGCCGGCCGTGCTCTTGCTGCGCTCTCTGCCACCTCTCCGGTGGACGGGAGCAGCCTCTTGGCTACGGCCTCTTGGCGGTGGTCTAGGAGGAGCGGGGACAAGGACAGCCGCGCTGGACGCTGCTACATCGAGCGCCAGGAGGCCGCCATCGCCGGCGGTCGCGGGCGTCGCCGTACGAAGATTAGGTGGGTTGAGCCTGCATCCGCCGCCGCTGCAGGCCATGGCCACCGTCTGCATCGAGCGCCAGGAGGCCACCATCGCTGCCGGTCGCGGGTGCCGCCGTACGAAGATTAGGTGGGCTGAGCCCACATCCGCCACCGCTGCAGGTCAACGGGCTTCGTGGCCATGGCCACCGTTACAAGATTAATTTTGCTGTTTGCTTTTTGGGGGAGCAGACAAGATGCGGATTTGATTAATTTTGTTCTTTGCTTTTTTGGGGGGAACAGGCAAGATGCGGATTTGCTCCCTGTGTTCTTCCTCGCTCTCCTGACATGCTGGTGCTGGACTATTGAGAGTCCACAGACGTTGCAAGGGAACAAGAATGAGAGGATCTTCGATTTATCTCCTTGGTGCAACCGCTAGCTTCTCTCCCAAAGAATTTCATGGTGAGTGCTTAGTTGTGCATTTTTTGCCATTTACAGATTTATTTCTAAACCTACAGGGTATGTGTGGACTAATTCTATGATTATTTTTGTTTTATATTTAGGGAAAGATATCTCTGGTGAATACTAATTGAAGAGCATTCAGATGTGTTGGCCCAAGATTGACTGTAATATCCTTTTGTTTTTGCAAGATCTACTCTATTCCCCGTTCAGTCTAGCGTGGTGGACTGGTGGCACTGGTTGAGGTGATTGACTGATTATTTCAATTTTTATGCTGCCTTTCAGTTTCAGTACGTTTCTGTCAGTTTGGATCTATCTAATCATCCTTTTCTTCTCCCCGTAGGAATGACTCTCTCTGCTTGTTGGAACAGGATGGTAGCAAGCAGATAATAGCCCACAAACAGATGAATCAATGATAGTTTCTTGTTCTTTCTAAACATTTTAATTTGATGCTGAAGGTTTTTGGTCTATATATGACCACCAATATTTGAAAAGAGCACACGACTTGAGGATTCTTCTTCTCCCCTTCTTCTTGTGAGGTGCATCATTCAGATTCCGGTGGTGCATCATAGGATGATAGGGCACATCACAAAAATTCCGGTGGTGCATCATCTAGGATTTGTTTCTCCCCTTTTTTGCTTTCTCTTTGTCCCTATTTGCAGATTTGTGGTGTGCTCTGGTTTGAACTGGGTTGGTTTGTTGGATGCAGAGTTCGCTTGGCTTCAGAGATGTAGCTTAATGGCAGCTGTTTTTCTGTAGGTTATCTTAGGTTATCTTGTGAGTTATAAGATACATGAGTGTTCTTCCTGTTTTTTACTTTGGTTACTTAATGGCAGCTGTTTACTCTGGTGTGGCATCGGGCATGCTGGTTCTGAGGCATGAGTAGCTGTAGTAGTGCATTACTTTCTTGTTTATGATGAGCAAACATGTGCGGCTGATTTTTAGAAGTTGTATAGCTCTATTTTTAGAACCTGAATATGTTGGAGTATTCGTAAATTTTAATTTCATATTTTTTATGTTTATGCACCTACGTTGGTAAACTAGCTGGCAGGTTAAGAATTTGTGCTAACATAGTGTGTGTGACAATATCAATCTACTTTCTGTTCACTACAAAATAGTTGTAGCCTTTTACACATGCAGACTGATTCAATACTTTGTTTGGCTGATGTTTTTTTTGTAGAATATGAAGTCATACATAGTAGAAGTTACAATCTTAGTGGTCTGATCTGTGGGTGATTCCAGTTTCAATGGGCTTCACCAATCCCAGAGGTATGCAGACTGATTCAATACTTTGTTTGGCTGATGTTTTTCTGTAGAATATGTTAGTCATACATAGTAGAAGTTACAATCTTAGTGGTCTGATTGCAGGTTAAATATCTGTGGGTGATTCCAGTTTTCATGGGCTTCACCAATCCTAGAGGTAACTATTATGAATTCAATATGTTGTTTAACCATTGGGAAGTAATCTTGGCAGAGGAAATACAGTTAGGTTGCTCTTTTATCTGTTGGCAGTATATAGATGTATTTTAGCTTATGCTGATCTGACCTATATACTGCTGCATCTTATGCTTATCGCTACAGCTGCAATCAGTACCAAATTTGTAAATGCCACCAACTTTATATAGCTGAGCTATGCCGGTATGACAATATCTGATAGTTAATGTTATCATTTCCCCTCTTGAAATCAGCATTATCATATTTGTAGGAGCTTCAGTAAGGTTGCTTACCAGTGAACTGGAAGTGTTTTTGTTCTGGGTACTTGCATGATTGAGGAAGAAATTGGTTATTCCTAAATGTGCTATTGCAGATCCATGGTGAGCTCATCCTATTTTCTTTCTTCAATCTCAGTCGAAGTTTCATTTCCTATTCACTAACATTCATTTCCTATGTAATATTTTCATTGATCCATGACATCGGTTGTCCTCTGTTTAAACATTCAGATTTCTTTTGCAACTAACTATGATTTTCTACATCTGTACATTTAGCTTGCAATAATATAAGTGCCTAGACAATATTGTGTTCTCTGAGATTTTTAGTCTCTTTCCTAGAATCTACATATTTACCCATACAAGATGTATGTACGTTATATACCTTTTCCTTTCTTTTCCCACTTGTTGGGGTGTGGCCTGTAGATTATTAGGCTAAACCTGGCTTAATTTGTTGGCTTCAGGGGCGTGGAGGGAAATAAATTTATTCACGTGCAGAGTGGCTTCAGGTTTACTTTCTCTTTTGTCTAATGTTAGACGTGTGCTTCTGGTGTTGGAAGTATCATTAGAAAACTGCGAGAACCTCACATCTGCTACGGTCAAATTTCGGTCCACCTTATACTCAAGGTTTGCTCAGTCAAATTATGAAGTTATACATGAGCAACTTTGTGTGTCTTGTTCTTCAGATCTTTTAAATTTCAGAGTGACAACCATTGATGAACCATTTTATTTCTAGGAGTAAAGCAGGAGTGTCGACAAAATATTGCCATGTTGGTATGGAATCTGAAACCAATAGGCAGTGGCATGTTTCACAAAGTGAAATTACTCAATGCTTATATATGACAAGATCACGTAGAGTTGCCGAGGGATGCTCTGTCGTGGACTGGCCGGGTGACTGTCGAGCATCGTGTTGAAAATTGTTCAGAGAAATATGCCTTCTTTCCCTCCTGCGATCTACATTCTAACTCTTTTAAAAGCTTAGATTCAGAGATTGGCAGTCCACAAGAAATCCATATTAGGTGCTCCTCCCTCTTTTATCCTCTTTATGACTCTGACTTCAGTTGCAACCATTTGTTCACGAAATAGGTGGGTACTAGCACATGATTGAGAGCTATGAGATGTGACTGTAGCTTATCTCATCTATGGTATGTTTCAAATTCATATGGTTGAACTTGTATTTTGCTACCAACTGAGTTTCCTGTATTGCTTCATGTTTGGAGCGGATGGTACATCATGGTGTGAGACACGGAACACTATGTTCTCTGAGATTTTTTGTCTCTTTCCTAGAATCTACATATTTACCCATACAAGAAGTATGTACGTTATATACCTATACTTATTTACTGTTGTCTTGAGTCGATGTGCTTTCAGTTACGAGACAATGAACATCATGGTTACATGACTGAATCCTGCTAGCTGACAGACTAAGCATTGTACTGAAATTGTGTGCGGTGTAGTTTGGTAAAGCTTGTGATGGCTTCACGGTAGTCGACAGTCTAGAAGGATTACTTGGTCTTAGCAGTGGCTTCTCGGAGGGAGTATCATATTTTTATTCTGAAACATATATGTCTACTGTAAGCATTTAAATCGATCGGTATCTTCTAGGGAAGTTGCCCATTGCTTTGTGCAAAGTTAGCGGTTGGAAAACTATACTTCAGTAAGAATTTATCTGTTCGCTTGCATAGTTCAGTTTTAAGATCTGCAGGTATTTGAGTCATGTTCAGCTCTGGTTTATATTCACAAGCTTTTCTTTTGATTCAGTAGTGTTAGACTTCCTAATATGCCAGATGAGAGATAACTTTTTATTTTCTATGTGAATTTAGTTAATTATCTCCCTCACTAAGATAGCAAGTTTTTTGTGAGGCGACGAGAAAAATAGTTGCACTGCCCAGGAGCCAGTGCATCCAAACTCCAAAGACCTGAAGACCAAATTCTGTGAGGCTTTGATAATTGCCTTTTCTGTCTGCGAACACCTGCTTTTCCATAATTATTATGTCATAAAAATATTTTCTGATAATACTATGTCTTATTTTCAGGAAAATTTATGCGATCCTGCAGCAATGAAGTGATTACGTCTGACACGACTCATGCCTCAATTTCGGAAAATCATGAACTATGTAGCAGAACGAGCAATGCTGTAGATGTATGGATATCTCTAGAGTTAGCTTTTAGTGTTCCTGTGCTGTGACTGGGCCTGTGTATATCGTCTTAAAACGAGGAGGACAATGGAGCCTGTGTATAAGAAGGTATGTGTTATCTTTCATGTATAGTTTTGTTTGATGGAGCCTGTGTTTTGAACCGTGTATTGTACCTGAGAAAATTGACAAGTTCTACTCATGTATTAGATCATGTACTTGCTACCTGATTGATCGTTGCTGGTTTTATTGAAGACTATCACATATGTTTGACTGAGCTTATGTTTTGAACTGTGCACGTACTTGAGAAAATTGACAATTTGTGCTCTCATATCTGTTCGTCTACTTGCTGCAGTTGAAAGATGCTGAAGAGGGCTGCCTGCTCAATGAGATGGTACGTGGTACAAGAAGGGGAGAAGGGACAGACGATGGGTCTAGAAGGCTCCAGCCCAGTTAAACGACTCTTCCAATTGGAATTGAACTGTTGTGAACTTTAACTAGCAATTGCTATGTAGAAATCCAAGTCCTTATGGATATCTTCATTGAACTGTTATGCTCCTTGTTCCTCAATGACAGTCTTCTCATCAGAAGATTGAGTGTTTGATTCTCGGTGGATAATTCATGAGGCAGTTCATGTTTTTGAGAACTAGGGAATTAATCATCAGCGAGCTTAGTAAATGTCCAAATTATCAAAGAACTTGGGAATTAATACTAGGCATATGTTTTTATCATCTCTTGGTGAATGTGCATCAAGATCTTATTGTGCTAATTTACTTGAATAGAAAAGAACTTAGTATTTCCTTTCTTGGATACCACTATTGCATTTCTGCCATATCTTACCTTTCAATTATTTTTCGAATTCACTTGATCTAATTTTCGTCTCTTTTGTTTTCCTTATTTGTAGTATATTTGATAGGTAGTTCCTCCATATATGATAGATATGGCTCCTGGAATTCTTTGTCTTAAGTTCCAGAGCATACATTTAATTGTTTTAGAGTGAAAAGGAGGACACTTATCTATAGAAATAACCCATCTGTAAGGTACTATATCTGCTAAATGCTTCACGTTTGCATACCAAGCTAATTGTATGCCATATAGGCATATACTCTTGATATATCTAAATACCAGAGTGCCAAATGCATCTTCCTGTTCATCGAGAGATCTAAATTTGGTTTAGCTCATAAGCTATTTATTGTAGATGTTACTTTAGAAATAGATGCATCATGCAACTATTATCCTTAGTCACTTGTTCTGGGAAGCTTTCTCTTCCTTATTAAATCATAACCTTACATCGGAATATGACCTTGGCGGTTCTATATTGGTGCAGAAGTAGAACTTGAATTCTGTATGCGCTCTGTGATTGAATTCAGAAGTGATCCAATGCTTTGCGCCAACTGAACTTTACGACTTGTTTATCATTGAATGCATATTTAGTTATCCACACCAACAGAGATTTGTTGATATCGACGGCTTTAGGCTAAAAGCCTAGAACCCATGCTATATGGCCGCTATCTATATACTAAGCAGGCCGAGTTAAATTTACTATCGTCCTCACCGATGTGCTCTTCTGCCGCAATAATCCCCTCCCTCCAAACACGTTTGCTGTACATGGTCATGCTCTTCATGTGGAAACAAAATCTGGCATAATTCAGAGCAGATCTCAAGTATAGCTTAGAATATGTTTCTTCAATCATCATATGGAAATAATATCTGGTGTAATTCCGATGCTTGCGCCAATTTGCGCAACATGTCATCTATAAACTAAAATGTAGTGTCCAATTGATTAGATACACCTTTTCTTTGTTTTAACCATTTTTATTCTTGTATAAATTTCTTTGCTTTCATATTCACCGTTATAAGAAGGTTGTCGGTCCATAGCGATATGCATTAGCAACTTTTTCAAGCCCTTGAACAGTAGACATGGGGTTCACATGTTTGTGATTCACAATTTCTCGCGGTTACACCCTAAATCAGTGAATCTCAATCAATATAGCGACATATATAAACAACAAACAAGATATAACCATGTCTACAATTATATCTCGCTTTTGATCTTTGCGCCATGTCTACAATATAGCGACCTTTTCATCAATGAAATGAAACACAGAGATTCCTTCGCGTTTTCTCGAGAGAAAAAATCTGTCAGCTAACAATGCTATTTACCTATTGCATTGTTGATGTCTAATTTTGTACACTGAATATCAGTGTTCACATATAATACCCATGCAGGGTACTATCCTTCAGAAATGTATCGGTGTGTAAAACCTTAATTCCGTTGCTCCATCGTATCGTCACCTTGATACTCATAGTGTTCTTACCATGGCTTATGTTCTTAGTTTCTTAGTTATGTATCATCATAGTGTTTTTGTTTGCTGGCGACTTAATCTGTTGTTAAGCATCACAGTTGCTAAAAAGGAATATTATCATCCATGTGTGCTTCTGTTGTTTATTTTACATTCAGAAAGTTGATTGTCCAATATACTTGCTCAGCTGACAAGCTTAAACGCCTATGTTAGTTCAGTCCCATGAAAAATATTTGCTGTTTGGCTCCTATTTTTTAATTTGGGTACATCGGGGCAAAGTTTTAATGCCTATGGTAAACCATCGTCTATTGCACACTCACAAGACTAACATCGGGTCCGGCTAATCGCCTTGATGAACACTGCTACTTCATCTGGGTTCTTTGCAACTAAGTCAAGCTAAAGTGGTGCCATTGGCTCCTTCCCCCATGCTGCCACCAGATGTATCTTATGTGCTTCAGCGTAAATATCTATAGAGGCTCTTTTGTATAAGCGCAGCTGTAGTAGAAGTTCACTTATATAAATAGAAGTTCACTTCTATAAACAATCCTTAGCGAAAAGAGTGTGCCTTGTAATATGCAGTTAGCAATATCGACCAAGTAATTAAAGTGCCAGGTGTTTGCTTTTGTATGCTTCTCCATAAGTCAGCTATTGTATCTAAGAACTTCAAATCGAAGACTCCAAATAGTATGTGTGTATCTGATTTTTGAATTGACCCTGTTAATACCTCATGGTTTCTAACATCAACACAATATCATGAATAAACTTATATGACTTGAATATTGTCTTGATTTTGTCAAGTGCGCGATAGCGCAACGGGTCATCTAGTAAGTGGAAAGATGCATCGTCGTGATCAGCAAAATAGGCCGGCACCGTCGAAATAATCTAAACTCCATGACATATCATTTAATTTCACTAAACACCACAATGCATCATAAATAGAAAACGGTTGACGCACAATTACCTAAACAACATAATGCGTGATAAAAAATAACGTAAACACCGGAAGGCATGCACAATGGCCAATGAACTACTCCCTCCGTCTCGATGTATAAGTCCTGCGTGTATCTCTAGATTGTTATTTAATTTGATAAATATACTGTAAATTTTACAACATAAAATTATACCATTAGAAGGTACAATGTTTGAAGTTTCCAATGATATATATTCTGTAGTATATGACTTGTATTATGTTGATCAAAATGGCAACATAAGGACACGCGCAGGACCTATACACCAAGACGGAGGGAGTATCAAGATTTGTAGAATTGATTACAATCAACTTCCATAAGAACTGTTGACAACCAGATATTACATCTCAGATCCAACGAAAAAATTAAATGCGACATATAGAAATAAAATTGGAAGAAATAATAGAGTGAAATAAATCACCCAAGGATGAGAGAGAGAGAGAGAGAGAGAGAGAGAGAGAGAGAGAGAGAGAGAGAGAGAGAGAGCAAAAGCGTTCATAGAATCTGATGAATCTCATCAGCCCGTCTAGTTGAGGACACGACAGCTCCTCCTAATCTCGCCGTTGGCAATTGTCTTCACTTCAATAGCACCCATCTTCACCATTGCCGCCTTGAACTTTTCCTCCCACTGGTTTGTGTCCTTTGCATTGGCACGCACCGCGTCGCTTGTGTCTGTCGCCATCATGAGTGCGGCGTCAGACGTGAAGAGCACCTCATGGCTGAGCACATTCTTGTAGTACTTGTTGTCCAACTTGTCAGGGGTCTTGTTGTCCTGAACGACTGTGTTGTCGTTGCCTGAGTCTGACCTACACTCTTCCTGCAGAGTGCTTTTTAGACTAGGGTCCATGTCAGAGGAGTTAGAGGTGAGGCGGTCAGAAAAGGATGAGCAGTGGGCGATCCCGATGGTGTGTGCGCCGGAGAGTGTAACCATCTCATCGGTGTTGAGGCCCTTGGAGGCAAACCCGGCCTTGAGCTGATCCACGGTGGCAAAGGGAGGGGGGAGGTTAGGGAGTGTCTCGTTTATGAGGGACACACGTCCGTCATAGCGGCCGGCAGGCATGTCGAAGTAGACCTTCTTGTTGCTGAGGAAGTAAGTGGCATCACGCCCAGCGAAGGCCACAATGTCGGCACATGACACGACGTTGCCGCACACCTTCTCGATCTTGGCCTTAGCTGCGTCGATCACTTCAAAGCCACGCAGACTCAGGTTCGGGATTCCAAACTTCTCCGTCGCGCTGTTAGGGTCGGCCGTATCCAGCAACACAGACGCGTCGCAGCCCTGTATGCAAACCACACGTGCACATCAACCTCATATTTTACAGCTTGTGTATTACACCGTGAAATGTAGGTATGCGTACACACCACACGTGACTTACCCTGACGAAACAGTCATGGAAGAATAGACGGATGAGTCCGGCCATGATGCCCTTGCTGGCGTCGCGCACGGCGTCTCTCACGATGCCTTCGGCTTGGTAGCATGTTTTCTCGTAATAGCCAACCACGAGACCCTGGGCAGGTGGGCTAGGAGTGGGCGGCGGAGGGCTAGGTGTGGTGGGGGCGTACGGTGGCGGGCTAGACGGCGCAGTCGGGGTGGGCGGAGGAGGGCTAGGGGTGCCCGGGCTGTATGGCGGAGGAGTGGATGGAGTGACCGGGGCGGGCGGCGGAGGGCTAGATGTGCTTGGGGTGTACGGTGGAGGACTAGATGATGAAACTGGGGCAGGCGGCGGAGGGCTAGGTGTGGTCGGAGTGTAGGGTGAAGGACTCGGTGTATTAGGAGCATAATACGGTGAAGGACCAGGGTTGGGATACCCATAGCCTGCCTGGCACGGACGACCGGCGCAGGCCACCAGCGCGAGGACCGTTAGGGCGGCGGCGAGCTTGGCCATTGTCGCTGGGTAGCTCGCTCGCTCGCTCGGGCTGATTCCGGTGGTGAGCTTTGGTGATTACAAGCCGCTGCTCTGGTGCCTCTACTTATAGCTAAAACTATCTTTGTTCCAAGGCGAGGGAGCGAAAGAGAAAGTATGCTCTGAAGTACAATCGTGCGTGCAAGGAATGTTTCAGGAAACTCTTGTTTTGGCCGAGTAGAGCTGCGTGGAGGAGCCAGTTGGGAAGTGAACGTGCGGAGCGCAATCTATCAATGGCTTGCGATTGGCGATCATTTTTGTTTTGCGTGTAATGGCTTGCGATTATGTCTACAGCTCAAGCAGTTGACATACCCTACGTGCGTTAATTAAACAGCTGCTATTCTCAACTGTTGCCACTCCGCCGCTGAAACCTGTTCTGTCTCTATCTAGATGGTGGGCACGACATCCTTTCATGATCGGCATGCCTTCTATTTTTCTAGCTCTAACACGTTGCATTTCAGTTAGCTAGACGTGTGCGCGAGTTACATCTCTAGGGTGGTTCGTCACATCGGCACATCGCCCGGCGGCAAGATCGCCCGCGGTGAGTAGTGTGGAAATAGTTTTTTTTTTGACACTGTAATCCGCTCTTTATTCATAAGATAAAAACAAGTTACAAGTTACGAACGAACGGACCTTACAGAACTGAAAAGATAGGATAAACCTATGCAAAAAAACAGCGTCTATCCTCCTCCTTCGACACCACCAAAGTGAACGCCAAAGGGACGGAAGACAGATCACCACAACACCTGAGCTCGACGCGGCTCCATCGCTGATCATCAGCTTTTCGGACCTCCAAAGTAGTTTGCCGGAGGCAAAACCATTGTCGTTGAAAGAATCAGACCGAGGCAACATGTCCTCGGACACGCGATCGAACTCCAGAACTGATACCCCCCACG
Source organism: Dactylis glomerata (assembly GCA_007115705.1). Classification (NCBI taxonomy): domain Eukaryota; kingdom Viridiplantae; phylum Streptophyta; class Magnoliopsida; order Poales; family Poaceae; genus Dactylis; species Dactylis glomerata. The sequence continues at coordinate 350,305 of QXEO01000087.1, forward strand.
ACTACAGCGTCGGGGGAGAAAATCAGAATTGCCGGCCTCCATCCACAAACCCAGCATATGATACACCATCTTCCGTCTGTCACATACGCAGACAAACGTCTGCACGTACTCCTGGACAACACATCCTCCCTGCTCCACCATGACGTCGGAGCCAACGCCATAGTAACGGGGACAGAGCAGGAGGATAAACACACCTGATGGGATCATCGCCTCCGCCTCGACGACACCATCCAAGAAACTGAAAGCCGCCGATCCGAGATGGCCGTGTACATTTTACGGATCGGCAACAATTCAATTTGTTCTCAGAATTCTTTGATCGTTGGACGCAAGGCCCCGCTGTGATTGAACAAATTGGCGGGGAGGGGGGAGCTGAACACCACCCTGGTCGTCCCTGACGACGAGGCGCCGCTTACCCGTGCGTGTGAGCTAGGCCTACATCCTTTTTTTTTCTTTTTCCCCAACTTTTTCTTTCTCCAGCAACCAGAACACTGTTGCCACCCTCTTCCATTTTGTCTCACCATCAACCCCCCCCCCCCCCCCCCTCCCTCGCCGCCGCCACCGCCGCCCAGAGCCACCTGCTCCTGCCACCCGCAGCCGACAGCGCTCTCGCATCATCGTTCCTCCACTGCCCCCGGCCCCTCTCTACCTCCCCTTCCTCTCCAACTTCGACGAGGCTCCTAGACCACCACCACAACCTAAGTCGCCTGAGCCTCGCCGCACCCGCACCCCACCTCCAAACTCTAAGGTTTTCTTTCTCACCTTCGTCGGCAACACCCGGCCAGATATGTCATCCCCGTCTTCGGCAAGGTCCTCACCTCACCTCTGTCGACGATGACGCGGCCTCCCATCGTCGGCGAGAGCTCCGCGCGACCGTCTTCTTCCCCGATCTCTTCTTCCTCCAGTCTTCTTCTTCCTTCCCAACCGCTACTAACAGGCTTGGCCGACCTGCTCGTATAGGGATTGCCTCCACAAGAGTCGGGAGTCCCTAGTCCACGCTCCGTGCGTCGATTCGCAGACAAACACCTGAACACGGAACGCGGGATCTTGAGTGGGCCGGCCCAACAGCTCAATGTTGTGGATAGTTGGCTGCTCGACTATGTTTTTTTCTACTAGTTCACTTTTTTTTCAATTCAAAAATATTCAAATTCGAAATTGTTCAAAATCGAAAATGTTCAAATTTAAAATTGTTCAAATTCAAAAATGTTCAAATTCGAAAATGTTCAAATCTAAAATTGTTCAGATTTGAAATTCGAAATATGTTCATATTCGAATTTTTGTGCAAATTCGAAATTTGTTTAATTTGAAATCTGTTCAAATTCGAAATTTTGTGCAAATTCTAAATCTGTTCAAATTAAAATCTGTTTAAATTCGAATATGTTTAAAACTAAAACTGTTCAGAAATTAAAATTTTAAAAAATAAAAGAAAAACGAAATAGAAAATAAAAAATAAAAAATAAAAGGAAAAAAGAAAAGCACAATACCGGCTGGAAACCGACCAAAAAAATGACAGAAAAAAAGAAAACCGCGAGAAAATCTAGTGCTGGAATGTTTGTGGGCCGACCTGTTTGAAAAATACGGGTACTTATCAGGCCATGAATCAAAGCGAAGGTGGGTGTATATCAACTCGAAATCCGACGCAACGAGCGGAGACTAGGGTTCACCACAAGAGTCGGCTTAGTCCAATTGCTTCATTGAGACTTCAGGGGACAAGGCCCAGGTCGCTCTCATCATCATTTCCCTCTGGTCCGGCTATCACGAGTTCACGACATTCTGGACTAGGCCAGTAGCCATTTTTATTGGGCTTGTTTTTCCTTCCGAGAGCTGTTACTGGGCCTGTATCTTGGGGATTGCGTGTTCCTTGCTTCTCACGCAGAGCAGAAAAGAAATCGTGGTGGTGAAGTGAGAGGCGAAGGAGCCCCCGCAATCACCATCGGGATTTCATCGTCCCATCGCCGCAAATGCCGCCGCCGTGCCCTACCCTCTGCCGCCTCCCCGCGGCCAACCTCGGCCTCCCTTGGTCGCGCCCGTGCTTAGCCGTCCCCCGCCTCGCTCTCGCCGCGCGCCGCGCCAGGGCCGTCGCCGCCAGGGCCGCCTCCTCCTCGCCGGACTCCTCCTTCGGCTCGCGGATGGAGGACTCCGTCAAGAAGACGCTCGCCGACAACCCCATAGTCATCTACTCCAAGTCGTGGTGCTCGTAAGAACCTCACCCCGACCCCCCAGCGCAACCAATTCGTTCCATGATTTGTTTTCTGCGACTAATTCACGCGAGCGACTCGCTGATTCCCCTTGTCATATGTGCCGGTGCTTGCACGACACCGCAGGTATTCCATGGAGGTCAAGGGTCTCTTCAAGCGGATCGGCGTGGAGCCCCATGTCATCGAGCTCGACCATCTTGGTTCGTCCCTCTTCTTCTTCTGTTCTCCGTGACTATTGGCTACTGCTATTGGGGAATCTTGTATCGGTTCTTGCCAGAGTATGACTATAAATATCCTAGTAGATTATATGAACCAATAGTGTCTTCTGATTATACTGTGTGGACAATGCCACTCAAGTGAACTAACAGTTTGGGGATTTTAGATGGATATCCGTTTTAGCTGTACAAATTATTTGAAGTTTGTATGCTATGCTCCTGCTATGTCCTATTGGTCTCCCTTTAAGTGGAATAGAAGATTTCTTACAACCTTAGTTGCATTAACATGACACATGCCTGCAACTGTACACCAGGGTTGGCTTCCCTACCATATTTTCCACCTTAATTTGGTCAAGAACTTGATTATACTTTGAATTATCGGCGTGCTGCCTTCCCAAAGTCAACCTGCCTTTCAAAACCCACACATGGCATGGTACTCTTCTCTAGAGTTCTTAGCTTAAGGGACACAAATATACTGGCAGTCAAACAGAAGCTTAAATACGTGTATATGTTTATTTTGCTTTCATTATTAGACACAAAGCATGCCCATATCAATATGTGTGAAGGCTTTAAGTAGTTTTGGACCTTATATGGTTTATTAGTGCTAACTTAGTTGCCCATGTTAACATATTGTAACTTGAACAAATCATCACTCATTTTGTGAAGTTGCAACCGTGAAGGCTTGTAAATTGCTTCCAATCATCTACCACCAAGAAATGCAATATGTATGTTTTAGACGGAAATGGTTTTGGTTGTCAATGTTGTGCAACTGACAACTCTTGTCCTTTCAGGTGCTCAGGGACCACAACTGCAAAAGGTGTTAGAGAGGTTGACTGGACAGTCCACTGTTCCTAATGTTTTCATCGGTAAGTCAAAATTTGTTTGGGACCTTGTGTTTTACTCCTTTGTCCATCACCTTAGTAGCATAAATACTTTATGATTTCCCCCAAATTAACTAGGAACATCCCTAGCATACACTATTATTTTGGATTCATATGTAGCATGCCATGCAGATTTCTGAGTAATATTTTTGTTCTGTTTCAGGTGGAAAGCACATTGGTGGCTGTACAGGTACTTATGCGTGTGCTTTGTGCTGAATACTGATCAGCCTTTATAGTCATACTGCAATTGTCAAGTGATATATGTTTCCTTATGTAAATAGTACAGAGTACATTGTGCATGCTAACTTCATAACATGTTTCTGAGCACCTAAGCTATTATTGTGTCATGTGAAATAAGAAATGGCTTCTTTTCTTCATTGTTCTTGCAAACTTGAATTTCATTCAGCCACAGGCCCATGTTCTGTTAAAATACTTAGAGTTCATTAAGACCACGGTGGGATGAGATAAACTAGGTTATTGTGAATTCATGCTCTGTAACTTGCTCACGCAGAACTAGATAAACTGGGTTATTGTAAATTCATGCTCTGTAACTAGCTCATTGAGATCATATTTCTGACTATCTGTATCGCAAGATGTGTCACTGGTAATTAGTATCTCTGATCTCCATTGTGAGCTTCCGCTTGCATACCTTGCAAACTGTAAATGCCGGGACAATATATTTCCTCAATGAACAATTGCATTGTGCTTGAAATTTCGCTCTTGGAGAAAATAATGGTGCTAAAACTGGTCTTGTCCTTGTTATGTAGATACCGTGAAGCTTCATCGCAAGGGAGAGCTAGCTACAATGCTGACTGAGCTGGACATCAAAGTGAATAATCCATCATGACAACATTGAGCTTGGCCAGCTCCCTAGCTTGCGTAAAATCGGGTTTATTTGTTTTGAGCCGTTATGTACCGACATTTGTCTGCATATCCATCTTGACTTGTGGAAAACTGATGGTGGCAAAGTTAATTTGGTCTAGTGTACATCTGTTGCTGAGATTGTAAACGGAAGAAAACCCTGTGAACTTGTGTACTAAAATAGTCACAAATCTGAACTCGCATATTGCTGTTACCGTGCTGTTGTCATAGCGTCCGTGCGTATCCTGATTTGATTTCCCACACCATATCATGACACCTGGTAGCAATAACCGACTGCAAACAAGTTGATTCCATGGATGATTGGTGCGGTGGTATATGTGTGCATGCAGTTACTCACCGCTTTGTTTGAGTCGGTGTATCTGTCTATCTATGGTATGCTGGGCTGGACAGGCAGTCAGCCATGATGGGGAATGCCGGAATATGATTCAATGGCCTGAAAAACGCGGTGCTGGTTTGTTACGCAAGGACAGTATCTCCTGTATTCAGATAGGCCTGCAATTACGAGAGCGTCGTTTTGGTGGACGGGCTCAGTGCAGCCCGTTTTTTGAACCACAAAAAAATTCAAATTTCAAAGTTTCAAAAAAATTAAATAAAAATACCTGGTTGTAGACAACTTCATACACTACGATTGTACAAAATTTTAATTCAAAATACATTGTATTGTGTCCTCGATAAAAATAACAAAAAACCAGATCTAGGAGCATGAACAGTATAGATTTTTTTTCCTTTCAAATTTTGACCACTTTATCTTTTTTGCTGAGCCTACATGACAAGGTATTTCATATTGAAAAGTTGCACAATCATAGTGTATACAGTTGGGTATATCCAGATATTTTTTTTGAATTTTTTTAAAGATTTAAAATTTGAACTTTTTGGCATTTAAATAAAAGGGCTTCATGGTGCCCGGGTCCTAATAGCATTTTCTGTGCAATTACGCATAGCAGTCCGAGCTCAATTCAACATGCACAAAAAGTGTGACAAGACAACACGTGTACATCTATTATTCCCTTCATCTACCCTTTTTACTTTGCAGGTTACTGGTGTTAGTGGAAATGAACCGATTAGAACGGCGCAGCAATTGCAATTGGTTTCCAGAAGCAGCTTCAGAAGTTGTGATACTAGAGATCATGGAGCCTCCACCATGGAACAACTTTGACAGTGATCATCATGCATGTTGATCTCTAAATCAGAGACTCAGAAGCTGCGGTCACTTCAGGCATGGAAGTTCCATGATGGAACAACCTTCATTCAGTTTAAAATTTAGCTGACACTGGATATTGTGCTGAGAGTGACGCTCGCTCGCTCGACAGAGCTTATAGATGATTGCAACATACAAAGATAGAGGTACCGGAAGTAAGGTCGTTTTCATGTCAAAGAAATTAAGGTCATTGTCATCATAAGAGTAGAGGTCAGTTTCACTGGTTAACATCACATCTTTGAGACTCGGATATTCTGAAATGACATGTATACAAACAGTAGTAGGTAGATAGCTTAAAACCCAAAGACATGTCCCTCTCGACCGTCCTCGAAAAGTCGCCATGAAAACTACTCGAGATGGCCGGCGCATCAGCGGCGATGCATGCTGCGCACAGGCTATAAATACGGCCATCCAGTAGCATGCAGTTCATTCATAGCATCGAACTCACAAGGCGCAGTCTGAGCATCTGGTAGCTAGAGATCGAGCGAAGGTAAGCTAGGTGGTAACGATATGGCTGCGCTTGCTGTCCTCCTCGTGATGGCGGTGGCGGGCTTAGCAGCGACGACGACGATGGCGACCACTCCTCGTCCTTTCTTCGTGTTCGGCGACTCGTTGGTGGACAGCGGCAACAACAACTACCTGGTCACGACGGCGCGCGCCGACTCGCCGCCCTACGGCCTCGACTACCCGACCCACCGCGCCACCGGCCGCTTCTCCAACGGCCTCAACGTCCCCGACATCATCAGCGAGCACCTCGGAGCCGAGCCGGTGCTCCCCTACCTCAGCCCCCACCTCGACGGCCGCAAGCTCCTCGTCGGCGCCAACTTCGCCTCCGCCGGCGTCGGCATCCTCAACGACACCGGCATCCAGTTTGTAAGCCACCTAGCAAGCTAGTACTACCTCTTCTAGATATGAATATGATGCCTGGAACTGCAAGCACAAGAAACGAGAAAGGACACATTGCATATATTTGCATGAAAAATGCAGGTGAACATCATCCGGATGGAGAAGCAGCTGCGCTACTTCGAGCAGTACCAGAACAGGGTGGCGCGGCTGATCGGCGAGGAGGCGACGCGGCGGCTGGTGCGGAGCGCGCTGGTGCTCATCACGCTCGGCGGCAACGACTTCGTCAACAACTACTACCTGCTGCCCTTCTCCGCCCGGTCGCGCCAGTTCGCGCTCCCGGACTACGTCCGCTACCTCATCTCCGAGTACCGGACCATCCTCCAGCAGCTCTACGGCCTGGGAGCCCGCCGCGTGCTCGTCACGGGCTCCGGCCCCATCGGCTGCGCGCCGGCGGAGCTCGCCACGCGGAGCGCCAACGGGGAGTGCGACATCGAGCTGCAGCGCGCGGCGGCGCTCTACAACCCGCAGCTGGTGCGGATGACCAGGGAGCTCAACGCCCAGTACGGCTCCGACGTCTTCGTCGCCGTCAACGCCTACCGGATGCACATGGACTTCATCTCCGCGCCGGCGGCGTACGGTTTCATCACCTCCAAGGTGGCGTGCTGCGGCCAGGGGCCCTACAACGGCGTGGGGCTGTGCACCTCCTTGTCCAGCGTCTGCCCGGACCGCTCCCTGTACGCCTTCTGGGACAACTTCCACCCCACCGAGAGGGCCAACCGCATCATCGTCAGCCAGTTCATGGCCGGCTCGCCGGACTACATGCACCCGCTCAACCTCTCCACCATCCTCGCCATGGACGCCGCCGCCACCACCACCGCAATGCCATGATCCATTATATATCCAGAGTCTACTATATTTTTCTCTAGCTTAGTATGCTTGCGTGCAAGCAGCTAGCTAGCTACTAGTAAACCGTGCGTGTATAATAAAACTGCTGAATAAGCAGAGTATCTGTCCGTTTGATTCGACCTTTGAGTCAATAATAAAATATGTTGCTTATCGATCCTCTGTGTGATTTTTATATCTTAAAATGCTGTCTCCAATTGTCTAAATTGCTAACACATGGATCGGTCACAAGATAACATATATGATAGCCAAACAAAGCACATAGCAATCTCAAATTTCATTGCCAAAAAACATCCCTACAGCTACACCTGGGGACAGTATATCACTCTGTTCTGTTGCAATGCCAGGACAGGAACCACTCCCTAAATTATAAGAAATGATCCCAAATGGAAAGACAACTCAGAGTGTGATCAATGACACATTGATCATACAAACAAAACCATTGCAAAACACGGGGTATTCATATAGGAGGTGAATTGGCATGTGGCTTTCATAAAATGGCCACATCGGGGATTTACGTCTCATGTGCATGAGCTGGTACCAGTCTTGTTTGCCAAGGAAAAAAAGAGCGATAAGGACATCCAGCAATAATCAGCTGAAATCATTTCCCAGAATGAAAGCCTGCACCTCTGACCAGCTAGAAACTGTATGAAGAACTCCAGACCGCGCCTTGAAGACGGATGCCTCTTGCTTGCCGAGCCGCCTTTGCTTCTCTACCAAACCAGGGAGCAATGGAACAAAAGACACACCAAACTGTTTGCCAATTCTCCGCAAGGTTGAGCTTGATCCAACAACGATACCGATATCTGCCTCCAACAAGCAAAGCAAATCTCCAACCGAGTCCCCAATATAAACAGACAATGATGATGGTGTACTGTCCAGGTCACTTTTGATGCTCTTGAACTTCTCAACTTTGTCTAGTGGGGACTCTATTTTTCTGTTGATTTGACCAGTTGAAACAGATCCCTCAAAGGCAAACTCGTTGGAATGTATGTTTAATCCATCTAGACAACCAACTGCATGAAAGCACAAAAATAATCATACCAGTTCGGGCTTTTGGCATTAACACAAAATATGAGTTCTTGGTAACAAAACATTGTACAATACACATCCTGAGAACACCCCCATTGCCCTAATACAACTAGCAACTCCACATCAGATTACAGATACAAAATTGCTACATTTTGGAGCATCTATTATCCGTTCAAAAGAAATAAACACCAGGTTCTGTCAAAAATTGGTTGATTCTTACTCGGCAGTCACTTGTAGTCTTGTAGATCAACAAAAGAACTAAAAAATATCAACAAAAAACAATGGCAAAAAAAACTAGTGCTGATGAATAATATAATTCTGGTAAACATAACTCCTAAAGCTATTCCTACTGCCGTTCAAAAGACAAGTTCTCTTTTTTTTTTTGCAAGAAACAGCACAAAAGATGGTCATAAAGTCATACTGATAACATAAATGCACAATGAGGACGAAAAAGGGAAGTTGATTGGAAGTTTACACTTGGAAACTTGTAGTGAACATCATCATCAAGCAAAAGAAAAAATGGCCAAGGGTTTTCAGCCTTACCTGACGAAAAGGCTGATCTTATAAGCTCTGCACACCAGCAATAGGAAAGAATGTGGACATCTAAATTGAGGTTCTCCCTTGTCTCTCCAATCTTCTGAAAGAAACTTCTACATCCATCTTGCAGAATAAGCCGCTCCCCAGCTTTTCTGATGTCATCTATGTTCATTCCCCTCAGGACACCAGAATCAATAACCCTAGAATTTGCTTCTCTCTCAAATTCTGATAGCACTTCTAAACCTTTGTATAGTTGATCGTAGTCTAGTGACTTTGCTGGAATCAAACAAAAAACACTCAGCAGATTATTGCAAGCATGGCTTGTGCATTATTGGTAAAATCACAAAATAGAAAAACTAATCAGAGAGAGGAGCATTATGCACACCTTCTTCTGGAGGAAGTAATCTTTCTATGCATTGCTCGTGCTCTTCAGTGTACTGATTAGATAGCATATTCCACGAATTTCTCAGGTCTGCTGACTTTGAACGGTCAGGGAGATTATCGGACCCACTCTGACTAGCCTTTTGGTGTGACAAAATTGCTATCTCCGCCAGAATGGCAGATGAATCAACAACAGTGCATGTCAAGTCAAAATCAGAAAAGATCACGAGCTTGTCTTTGGGATCATGATATCTTGTAAGTGGGGCTACAACAGGTTCATCTAGGAGCTGAGCAGAAAAAAACCCAACTTCCAGTCTCATAGCTTGTTGGTAGAGCTTCCCAAGAATCTCAAGCTCCTCACCAGTTAGTGAGACACTTAGTTTGTCAAGCAACTCTTCTATTTGAAGTGCATTACTCTGCAGTTAAGGGGAAAAGGAGAAACTATTATTAGCTCATACACTAGTTTGATTAAAGCAGGCCAGTAATACATGCAAAGTAGGATCATTATACAAATGGATACATTGTTCCATACCTCAAAATCAGTTGCTGCATATGTATCGATCCATTTCTTGTATGGATGATTTTCATCTTGTTTCAGGAAAAGGCCGAGTTCTTTGCCCAGATATGCATAAAGCCTCATGCACGGAGTCATCGCCCCAACAGTGTATGCAGCAATTTTTGTCTTCTCGAATGGTGTGACCATTTTATCAGAACCTTTCCCACCATCAACTTTTCCAGCTGCAGTTGCAAGTAAGAAATCAGTGTACTTGGTTGTTGCTGGGTTTGGAGGGATCTCTTTGGTAGGATCAACTCCCCACTCCTGCAAATGCCAAGGCAACTGAATGAGTAGTGAAAACTCTAGGGATTAAAAAGAAGGTACTTAGTTGGGAAGAAAATTTAGTTAATAGTAGTTAGTATACGACGGAAAAATCTGGTCCTAAGGGCTACTATCTATACCTAATAATAAAGGCAGGAAGGCTTCTTGTCAGTCTGTCATGGAGCTTTGCACTTAAACCCCTCACAAATTGGCATATCAACCTGAGGTCCCCCATATTCTGTATGGCACGGGGCGTCTTGTGAAAAGTCCCCACCATTTCTCCCCGAAATTTCCTCTCATCACTCTTGCACCACCCTCCCCAGCTTGATGTCTGACTGCGCCATCCTCGCCCACCTCCTGCGAGCAGCCGGCGATAACGGCTGGCTGCGCCGCCGCCAACCCTTGCTCCTCTTCCACCCCCCCCCCCCCCCCCCCCCTCGGCGTCCTCTACCTTAACTAGCTCCCCGGCCGTGGCTACCCCGCCGTCCTGAAGCTGCCTGAGCCGTGGCTACTCTCTCGCAGGCTGCAAGGGCACCCACTTCATGGACGCCGCCACGGGCACGCCACTCTACCTCAATGGATGAAAGTCCTACTGCCTGCTCTCCTCCCACTCCCCGGTCTCCTCCCCAACTCAACCCAGCAGCGATATTCCCCGACTCATCTGGCTGCTGCGCTTTCTCCTTGGCTCCACCTGACCATACATGAGGCTGTGGCACTCCAGCGACAGTTGTGCTTTCTCAAATCCTCGATTTGGTGCTCCTTCTCCACCCTGCTCTTTCAACTGTGCACATCCGCAGCAGTGTTGCTTAAACTTTTCCGTAGAGTGATTGGATCTGAAATTGAGAACATTGCTGTATGTGTATGGATGTGTGTGTTAAGAATTTTTTAGAGGGATTGGATCTGAACATGTGTATTGTATGTGTACCGATGTGCTTGGCTTGTGATCTTGTGGTTATGTATGAATTACTACATGTATGGAACATTGGATGTGTGTATGGATGAATTAGTAGATGTTTGATCTGACTCCCTGTTATTCTTTCTCTATAGTAGAAAATCAGACGTTTAATAAGGACGAAATCAGTAACAAAGAGGCAGAGCTAGCCACATCTTCCTAGAAATGGAGAAGACAGCCAAACAAAGCAAAAGGCTAATGAGGTAGACATCAAAGTCATCGATGCGCAGTCAGTGCAGACAATGTTCAGTAAAATTGTGATTTATCTCTCTGCAACAACCTAAAACTAAAACTAAATGGCGTATGATGTGCATTTTATTTGTAAATGTAGGATCTCAAACTGCATACTCCACGGAAATGTGCATATTATTTACAGCTGATATAGTTGAGTCCCTCAGGTATGGCTTAACTAATCAAAGCCAATAACACAACATCAGAAAGAATGTATGGCTGGATTGTTAAAATGCACGTTCAAATTTTTTACAGTACAAATTATGAAAGAGAATCTACAGCATTTGGCCATTGTGCTAAAAAAATCTGGCTACCGTATGATATCGTACTATCATGAACAGCTATCAACGTTAGTACCAGCATGTAGGGCAACCGTGCCTGTCATTATGCAGCAAGCAGGTCAGATCGGGTCCATGGTGCAGGCAAAGCCTCCGAGGTGTACAGGTAAATCCAAATCAATGGCGAGGAATCAGTTATGGGAGTTAGGTATGAGTAGGACCTGGAGTACGGAGGAGTGGAGGTTGAGCTCGCGGAGGACGGCCTTCCGAAGGGCGGTGATGGTGGCCTTGTCATCGTCGTCGTCGGCGCACTCCTCGGCCATCTCGTACCTGATGCGAAGCGACGCAATGGATCAGATCCAAGGCGATCGGAACCTAGAGGCGAAATCGAGGGCGGCGAAAGGGCTTACGCGCGCGCGAAGGCGTGGAGGAAGTGGGTGTCCTGCGCGAGGTAGTGGCGGAAGGCGTCGAGGCGGAGGGAGCCCGCGGCGAGGGAGAGGAGGAAAGGCGTGTAGGTGGCGAAGGCGGCCTCCCGCGAGGCGGCGGCGATCCAGAAGCGGCGGGCGGCGGAGCCCTCGGCGACCGCGGCCGCGGACGACATCTGCTTGTGGTGGTGGTGGTGGTTGGTGGGGCTGGTGCGGGTGCGCGTGCGCGTGCTGATTGCTCTTGACCAACAAGAGGACAAGGAGAAGAAGGATTTGGTTGTTGGGTTCGGGCGGAGCGGTGGCAGCAGCGGGAGGCGGAGGCAGAGAAGGCGCATCCGCCTCGTCCTCGCCGCCGGTTGGATTGGAGGAGGAGGAGGAGGCAGATGGAGTGGGGGGGATGTGGTGGCCGGCCGCCGGCAGCGTCGTGCGGTCTCCCCTTCCGGTTGCTGTCCAACCCCAGCCCCCACCGCAATTGTTGGAAAGGGGGAGAAAAAAATGAAATCCAAGTCGATTTTGCTGCTAGAAGGAAGGGACGGGGCTTGCCTGCGCCCGCACCTGTGCGCCCATCGGTGCGACCCCACGTTCGTTAAGCATCCGACGGTCCGGCTTTCTTTCTTTTCCACTTATCTTTTCTTTGATAAAAAAATCACAAATACCATTGTAATCTAATCCTTCATATCTGTGATGCCAGCGCTGCCGGAGCTAATTACTCGCGGCCGCCGCCGTCGCTGGAGCCGATTACTCGCGGCTGCCGTGCGCCGTCGCCGGAGCTGATGATTCGTGGCTGCCGCCGGAGCTGATGATTTGTGGCCGGCGCCTGGTCAGCACGGAGCACCACCACGCGCCTCTCTTCCATCTATTGCTGCTCGGTGCGCTGCTCAAGGAGGACGTGCCGATGACGTTCATCGGGGCTCATCCTCGACTCCATCGTCTTCGGCCGGCGGGTCCGCCATCGGCGCCGTCAATGGCATGATCACCGGCCTCGTGTGCATTACCCCCGCCGCCGGGCTGGTGCAGGGCTGGGCGGTGATGTTGATGGGGCTCCTCTCCGGCTGCGTGCCGTGGTTCACCATGATGGTGCTGCATAAGCGGTGCCGGATCCTGAAACACGTCGACGACACGCTGGCCATACTCCACACGCACGGCGTCGCCGGCAGCCTCGGCGGCATCCTGACCGGCATCCTTGCCGAGCCGCGGCTGTGCAGGCTCTTCTTCGGACCGGTACGTCGGCCTCGCGTACGCGATCAGGGGCTGCCGCCCGCATGCCGGGCTCAGGCAGATTGCCATGCAACTGGCCGGGATCGCTTTCATCGTGGCGCTCAACGCCGTCGTCACCAGCGTCGTGTGCCTGCTCGTCGGGTTGGTCGTCCCGCTCCGGAGTAGTACTTTTTATGTGCCTCCAAAATTGAAAATCGATTTGATTTGTCCGCTCCTTCATTGTGTCCCGCCTGGGTAATTGATCACATATGCCGTTCAATGTGGACGCACCCAAATAATCCGTCTTCGCCAAAGAAAGGTTAAGGGAAAGTGGAAAAGAAAGAAAGCCGGACCGTCGGATGCTTAACGAACGTGGGGTCGCACCGATGGGCGCACAGGTGCGGGCGCAGGCAAGCCCCGTCCAATAGCCCCCTAAGTTGGTACTAAATTAGAGAGCAGTGTGGCAAGTGGATTGGATTGGAAATAACAAAAATATTATTGTCACTACTTGATCATCTTAAAATCTAACAAATATAATCTTCTCACTATGATCATCTAAAAATGTAAGAAAAATACCTCCTCTTCTAACTTGTACACCATGATCATCTTAAAGTATAGTTTTTAGTAAACAGGGCAGTCAACTCAAATTCAGAGTTCGGCAGCTGTCAAAAAATACATGGTTTTTCATCAATCAAATGCATGATCATCTAATCACCTATACCCATATGCAATCCGGTAGTACTTAACAAGATTACGTATGTACATAAACAGAAACAAGGGTGCAACAATTTTCTTTCCCTCTGCACAACTGCAACCATCCACGGCCAGATCCACGTACATATAGTCAACCTGACAAATCCATGAGTTCAATCAATCAGCCGCCTAGCTAGCTCTTGCACCGTGTTTGTACACTAGTATTTAAAGTAGCTGATGTTGCTGCGGTGTAGGATTCCAAACTTTTCCTTGATGCAGCAGCCTCCTTGAGCAGATAAACATGGACGAATAATCTACAACTACGACCGATCGTAGGCTAGCGAGGTGGAGGATCCGACCACCGGAAAGACAATAGAACGTCGACGTAACCATGGCACAGAAAAGAAATTTCATCCAAAAATTGAAACCTAATTCACTAGCGATCATCCTCGACCTAATTTCAGTGATATTCCTAAATACTAGGGTTGTTTTTGCAAGAGAACATGTCCACCGTGGCATCCAAACCGATAGATTTAGACTAGATGGATCAAAAGTGCACCCGAGTAGCAAGTTTGTGTATCATGATACCATGTTTTACAAGTTTGTGTATGAAATTGCACATAGAAAACAAAGTTTATGCACCCATGGTGTTATTGACTCAATTATTTCATTGTGTATACCTTTTTCTATTTTTTATAAAAAATCTTTTTATTGTATTTATAAGTCGCATTAATAGGATACACGATAGAGGTCATACTTGGCCTCTGCATAGATGATATATGACTTGTGTGATTAGTCCGATGATCTATCCCTTTTTTATAGACGTACAATATTACACGGATGTTCTATTAGGATATTAACCTTAGAAGTTAGACCTAACCCTACCCCTGTCCTAGACATTCAATTTAACATGTCCCCTCAATCTAATTGTGATTTAGAAGATTTGGATTGTGTCTCGAAATGGTCTAGCTCTTGTCGCCTTGCTATCTTTGTGAATACATCGATGAGTTTATCGTCTGAGGAGATAAACTTGGCGATGAGGAAGAAGGAGAAGGTAAAGAAAGTGGGGGTTGGTTCATACGAGGAAGCTTGACGAGATACTAAGATAAGAAAAGGGCTGGTTGCTCAGCCTATACAAGCAAGATTCAAGTTGGAGACGTAAGAAAGAGGAGAAGTTAGCAAGGTGAAAGGGGGCAAGATCGCCTATGGGGAGTGCATGGCAACCATGGTGGATTGGAAGGCTGGCGTTGAGGAGTATAGGCTTGCTCTTGGCAGACTAGGCCACTAGGGATGAAGGCTGAGAGGGAACTGGGGAGGACAAATGAAGAAGATAGAAGGATCATCCTCATGGACCTAAGTGAGATGCATGCTAAGGAAAGTTTCTTCTGAGAGATGGTTGGTCTCCACCTCGACATCCAACATGCCATGGGGGTGGACAACTTGGTGAAGGAGCTCATCTTGGACAACCCTTTTAATCTTACCGGGCCTTAGTTGCGTCGGCCCGCTTAAAGTTTAGTGGATATTGAGTGGTCCTGCCATCTAGCATGGATTTACTGTCATGGCAGAAAAGATGATGGCATCACCGACCAGTTAAAAGGTGACTGAGACGTGGCAGTTATAGTGACATAAACACTTCAATGGTTTGGTAAAACCCATCTACCACGGTACATATTTTTCTGGTTATGGTGTACATCCACCACTGATTTTGAAAAAACCATGGTAGAAGCATACGTGCCGCTCCATAGACCACGGTATACATTTCATGGTTTAAGACTCATTACCATAGAAAATGACCCTTCTACCATGTTTTCGACCGGGGTAAATCGACACTTTTTTTACTAGTGAGCCTCTTAGTATTCTAAAGTTGTTACATCCAGAAAATTGATGTAACATTAGGAAGATACATTAGTTGATGGACAGTTTCCTTCAATTTTCATGAAATATATGTCCAGCAAAAATTCCTTTGCTACTAATAGAATAGGTTGATCCAAAATGTAATTTTTACACCCTGATCCTAGTCGCATGCATGTCATCGGTAGAAAAAATGATGCACAGTTAGTTTGGCATTACATGAAGTAACATGGTAAGATTCAGATACATAAAAGGAACAAAATAAGTTATGTTTCCTATTGAATTTATTGTTGTGCTTAGATTTTGAAGTTCATGTACATGCATGGCAAACCCCAAGTAACTATTTCATGTTCCATAGATCAGGGATTTTGACTTAAACTTCAGAGGCATTGACCTAAACAATACACCTGGTGATGATGGTCTCATACCACCAGAAACTAAAAATGAAGCTACTTTTGAAGACATGCAACTAGGAACTGAACAGAAACTACTGAACACCAATGTTTTAGTCACTAGATGATGCAACTAACACAAGAGCACCAACATGGCACCCAATTTCTAGTGAATACAGTGGTAGTGACGGCGAGATCCAGGTTTTTGTAAAATAAGATTTCATTCATGGGAGGCAGCAAAGATTTTGCTATAAACCTGAATAAAAATCTGCAAAAAAAGAAAAGGAGTAAACCTAATAAGCTACAACTAAGAAACAGTAAAGTTACTTCTTAAGAACATGAAAGGTACTTCTGCCTTAGTGATGACCCACAAGTATAGGGGGTCGCAACAGTCTTCGAGGGAAGTAAAACCCAAATTTATTGATTCGACACAAGGGGAGCCAAAGGATATTTATAAGCCTTAACAAATGAGTTGTCAATTCAGCTGCACCTGGAAACAGACTTGCTCGCAGTGGTTTATCAGTAGCAACAGTTTTATAGTGGTGATAGTAGCAAAACAGCAACAGCAATAGTAAAATAAAAGCAATAATAGTAGCAATAGTAAACAGTAGGATTAAAGACTGTAGGCATAGGGATAGATGTACGGGCGTTGCATGGATAAGATAATTCATGAAATCAGTGAGACATGGGCAATTGCAGATAAATAATGATAAAGCATCCTAGTACTAAACAATCATAGGCATGTGTTCCTTATATAGTCGTACGTGCTTGCAATGAGAAACTTGCACGACATCTTCTGTCCTACCAGCCTGTTGCAGCAGGGCTTCAAGGGAAACTACTGGTAATTAAGGTACTCCTTTTAATAAAGTACCAGAGCAAAGCATTAACACTCAGAGAACACATGTGATCCTCACATCATAGCCATCCCCTCCGGTTATCCCAATTTCTGCCACTTTGGGGCCTCGGGTTTCGGACAACGATATGTGTATACAACTTGCAGGTAAGACCATAAACAACAATTATTATCATAAAACAATAACAAGTTTAGATCTGAGATCATGGCACTCAGGCCCAAAGTGACAAGCATTAAGCACAACAAGTTGCAACAATGTCATAAGCACTAACAATAGATACTAGGCACTATGCCCTAACAATCTCATAGCAAATTACATGAATGATCTCATCCAATCCCTACCATCCCCTTCGCCTACAGTGGGAATTACTCACACATGGATGGAGGAGTCATGGATGGTTGATGGAGAGACGTCGGTGATGATGGTGATGAAGATCTCCAAATCCCCGTCCCGGCAGTGTGCCAGAACTGAGTTTCTGGTTCCAAATCGCGGTTTCTAATGGTGGTGGCGCAGCGGAATCTGGGAAAAACACCGAACCCCCGCTCCTTTCAGGTCAGAGGGTATATGTAGGCGGAAGGAGGGGTCGAGGCGATGGCCGAGCTGGCCTCACCATAGGATTTTTGCTCCGTGGGCAATTCTGCTCCGTGGGTCTTCTGGTAAAATAGGATTTTTGCAATATTTTCCGGGATTTTTCCGGAAAGTCGGATTTCTGCACAAAAACAAGACACCAGGGCAATTCTGCTGAAAACAGCGTTAGTCCGTGTTAGTTGTATTCAAAACACACAAATTAGAGGAGAAACAATAGCAAAAGTGTTCGGAAAAGTAGATACGTTTTGGACATATCAACTCCCCCCAAGCTTAGCTATTTGCTTATCCTCAAGCAATTCAGTTAACAACTGAGAGCGATAAAAGAAACTTTCACGAACACATTTGCTTCATAAGATGTATATATGCTCACTATATGATCAAGTACTCAAGCAATTCAAAATAAGAAATATGCAACTAATGTTACCTCATAGTCAAGCAAGCTATGAAAGAGTGCCAAAGTACTAATAACAAGCAACATGAACACAAGAAAAAAAAGATTGTAATGTTCATAAATTGATATGGAAGAGTGGTATCCCGCTTGCCTTTATTTATGGAGCAAAACATAAATGCTGAGGCACCTCTGAAGTTCAAGGGAATACTAGAAGTAAAAAATATCAAAGATACAAGCATCGAAGTTATACCACAATTAACCGTGTTCTGGGACAAGCACATTGCACTAAGAATAACAACTATGCTCTCAAGAAGGTGCTTAAAGTTAGAAGATGAAGACTCAACAAAAAAGTAAAAGAAATGCCCTTCGCAGAGGCAAGCAATGATTTAACATGTGCTAGAGCTTTTCATTTGTAAAACAGAGATAAAAAATTTATTTTGAGAGGTGGTTGTTTTATGTCAACGATTGGCAATGGGGACTTGCTATCTTCCATAATAAACAAGTGAGAGCGGTTCCAAGTTCTTTGAAAATTTGGCACATTGGTACTCTTTTATAAAGCTTTGGCACTCCTCCCCACCTTTTTCCTTTCTCAAACCATGGCTAACCGATTCCATCGGGTGCCCACCAACTTTCACATACCATGGAGGAGTGCCTTTTTTCTTTCTTTCTTTTTTTATATTTAGATTACAATGGTCTGACCAGCTCCCTTGCAAAATTAATGACGAGCAGATGAAGCTGCCTAGTCGAGGGGTACTTAATTCAATATGGAAGATAGAAATTCCGACCACTACGTCCTCATGAGCTAAAAATAGTGGCACAAAATGAGAAACATTTGAAAGTTTTGAAAGGTAGCATATGAAAATTTACTTGGAATGGCTTGCAAATACCATGCATAGGAATTTATAGTGGACTCTTTGGGGATACTTGGGTTTCAGGAATTGGATGCACGAGAAGTATTTCCTCTCAGTACAAGTGAAGGCTAGCAAAAGACTGGGAAGCGACAATCGAGAGAGCAATAACTATCATAATCATGCTTGCGACAAAACAAAATTAATATAGGCATAAAAATGATACAAGAACTCTGAGGCAAAGTAAATCATCGAGGCTAAATTGACTTTTTGTTTAGTCATGTGCATGCTTGAGCATGTGCCAAGTCGATTCAAATGAAACTTTCAGAGGAGGATACCACAATATCATACCATATTATGAATAAAACAATGCAAGCAAGCGTCTACATGACATGCTACCAACTATTAGTAGATTGGAACTAATCATATGAG
The DNA here is from genome assembly GCA_007115705.1 of Dactylis glomerata. NCBI lineage: Eukaryota > Viridiplantae > Streptophyta > Magnoliopsida > Poales > Poaceae > Dactylis > Dactylis glomerata. The sequence continues at coordinate 369,324 of QXEO01000087.1, forward strand.
AGCAAGAACTACAAAGCATCCATTAAATAACATATACCTTACATGAACCGACTAAGCATGTCCACATAGATGAGTATATGTACAAAAATGAAAACAAATAGAGTTCATACCAGCCTCTTACCACATCTCGGATTGTCATATGTCGTTATTATTGCCATTCACTTGTGTGGCTTGAATAATATGAAGTGAATACCAAGCTCCAATGGAGTCACGAGAGACTGAACTCTGCAACAAACTTTACAAAACCGAAGAAGAACAACAAATATTTTTGGGTTTTCGATTTTTGAAACAAGAACAGAAGGAAACGGTAGACAAAGCAAAATATTTTTGGATTTTTCAAATACCAAACCGAAAACAGCAAGTAGAGCAAACCAAAGCTAGAAAACTAAAAAGGCAAACAAAGAGAAACAACAAAAATATTTTTGGTATTTTTGTGTTTTGGAAAGTAGAAATAAGAACGAGAACAAATAAAAAAAAGAAAGCGAAACATGGATATACAAAGTACCGACAAAATATGATATGTAGATGAGTGAATCGTCGGCATACCTCCACCCAAGCTTAGGCTTTTGGCCTAAGTGGAGATCAATCCCAGCTCGGCCATGAAGTGGCGTCTCCAAAATATGACGAAGAAGCACCTTCGTCCTGATATGAGCTCGAGGGCGCCCCGGTGTGGTATGCGGCGTAGTGATCGGCCGACGCCTCCTCTTCCTCCTGGTCCACCACGCCGTGCTGAACGTGGAAGCCGAGCAACCTAAGCTGCTCGTCCAACTCCTCCTTCGAGCGCGACCATGGCCTCCTATAAATAGTGAACAAACTGGACTGCGGCAAGGGAATTTCCCTTTCCTCTCCATCAGTGAATAACATTCTATAAACTAATTTCCCTGCACATGAGTTAGTAGTAACAAAGTGATGGAGCTTCATGGCAGCAAGATCGAGCCTCTGTGGGGCCAACAATATATTATGAGGAGCAATAGAAAGTCCTAGAGCAGCAACAATGCGCGCAGCAATAATGCCTCCGTAAATAGGTCCCCTAGCGGCTAGGCGACGAGCAATAAGAGCACTGAGGTTATACTTGTTGCTAACATCAAGAGCGGTAGCTAGAAAAGCTAAATGATAGTTAGAGATATTGCTAGAGTTCCCCCTACCAAGTATACTAGTGGCAAGATAGTAAGTAAAATATCTAATAGCTGGGAGTTGAATATTCCTTATCTTTCCACGCTGTGCTGTGCGGTCATCATCGTTAGTTACTCCTCGGTAGAGCTCCAACAAATCAGCGGGCTATTATAGCATCTTCTTTGCTGTCCCAAACATGGGAATACCTAGAATATCACAAAACTTCTCCAAAGACATGGTGATAGACTTATCATCTATACCTAATAATAAAGTACGCAAGGGTTCCATGGTTTGGTTCTTCCCGTTTGATTTGACGTGAGCACACATCGATTGTGAGGACTCTATAAAGTCTGAAACTCTGGATCGGTATTGGTTTGGTCCATCCTCCACCCCGCTTCGTCCAAAATTGAGCGTCCCAATTGATTCACGTACGTTAACCAAAGACCGCAACCTACTCGATTTCACCTTCCTGATCCACTACTCGCATCCATAAAACAAGCGAAAAAGGCAGGCCTAGCAGGTACTCGCATATACCGTCTCCTTCCTGTCCGCAGCCTTCTAATCTGCCTCTCGGCCCGCCTGATCCGTCGCCACTACTACCGAAGGCAAGTGCCGCCGCAACACGATCTGCATCGCTTTTCTGCGACGGATCGACCCGGCCGACGAGTACTGCATCATGGCGGCTTGCACCAGGACGACGAGCCGGTGATGATTGCGGACAAGGGGAAATCGATGAGGTCGGTGGCGCGCGCAAGCAGTTGACGCAAGTCAAGGAGTTGGTCGATAGGTTGAGCTACTGCTTAGGCACCTGCAGCTCTTCAAGTCCATCGGCGTCAAATCTCCAAAATGCAAATTAATGAATGGCCAATGGACATAATTAGCATGTACAGCACGGCGTGCAAGGTGATGGCTCAAAGACAAATTGAGCATGTACAATACAGCGTGCATCGGCGACGATATGGTCGGGTACAGTACTGCTCTCACTGCATCTTCTCATACTGCAAAGCAATCCTTAATTTCGACGCACGATCTTTGGGTTCAATCGAGCGGCAGCGAGACAGAAGAGGGGCTTGTCGTCGGGGCAGCAGTGGGGAGGCAGAGAAGGGCAATGAGGGGAACCAGGGAGGGCGCGATCCTAGCTCCGGCAGCGGAGAGGCAGTGGACAAGACGTCACGCCGGCGATACGGAAGCAGTAGAAGGGCCGGTCGGAAGAGATCGAGAGACAAAGTGAGCTTCGCAAGTGGGAAATGAGTGAGTGATGAGAGAGAAACGGTGTCCAATCTGGTTTCTTGTATTCTTTTGCAGGTGCGAAGTACTACAAGGTAAGCAGAATTGGTTTCTTGTATTTTTTTAATTAACGCTGCTATGTTCCTTCTGTTTTATCACAACAACCCTATAAAGAGGAGAAAGGGGTGTGTGTGAGAACATTCATATGTTTTCCAAATGTGAATATTGAAATATTGAAATTTTCCCATAAAAATATTAAGACTAAGGCTGGCTACGTGGTTGCTTAACTTAAAAATACATCGTTATTTAATTAGCTACATTTGTTCCTCGACACAAAGTGTAGATCAAAAAGGATGTCACATATCGTCACAAAGTGAGAATGATGCACCGAGTTTAAATAGATAGGAGTGGCGCCGAAGATCAATACAAGTCTGTGGTATTATAAGTACATGGAGGATTAACTTTGACCCAAATTTTGAAAAATGTCAAATAAAAGGATAATTTAAAAAGAACAATACATCATTTTTCTAATCAACAACATTTGTTCTGCGACAGGAAGTGTAAATCAAACATGGATGTTGCCCACCATCACAAGTCTATGGAGTGTTATCAACGGAAATTCGCGTGATAGATGGATTTTTGGTTACACCCGGTGCAACGCATGGGCAATTTTCCTAGTAAATCTTAAATGTAATGGAAGGCTTAAAATGAGAGTTAGTAAATTTAAAGCTTTCAACAAAACTCTTTGTAAGCATAGCATTGAAGGAAATATGCCCTAGAGGCAATAATAATATTGTTATTATCATATTTCTTGTTCATGATAATGTTTATACTCCATGCTATAATTGTATTAAGCGGAAACATTAATACTTGTGTGGTTTATGAACAACACCGTGTCCCTAGTACGCCTCTACTAGACTAGCTCATTGATTAATGATGGTTAAGGTTTCCTAACCATAGACATGAGTTGTCAATTAATAATGAGATCATGTCATTAGGAGAATGATGTGATGGACAGACCCAAATAAAGCAGAGCAATTAGATCGTGTCATTGTGTTCATCTTTGCGAAGCTTTTTCCTATGTCAAGTATTGTATTCCTTAGACCATGAGATAATACAACTCCCTGGTATCGGAAGAAAGCTTTGAGGTCATCAAACGTCATCCTATGTGAGGGTGATCATAAAGGTGTCTCTCAGGTGATCAGAAAGTACTTGTTGGGTTGTTTGTATCGAGATGGAATTTGTCCCTCCCGAGTAGGAGAGATATACTTCGGGCCCACTCGGTAATCGATATCAATACCGCTTGCAAGCATGTGGTTAAGGAGTTAATCACGAAGTGATATTGGATTACGGAATGAGTAAAGTACTTGCTGTGAACGAGATTGAACTAGGTATGGCGATACCGGCGATCGAATCTCGGGCAAGTAAAATATCGCGTGACGAAGGGAATACATATACGGATTAATTGAATCCTGGCATCGTGGTTCATCTGATATGATCATCGATGAATATGTGGGAGTCAATATGGATTTCCAGATCCCGCTGTTGATTATTGATAGAAGATCATGTCTGCATATTCTCGAACCCGTAGGGTCACACACTTAACATGCATCGACGCTAGGATAGAATGGATAATTGGTTTATGAGTTTTTTGGTCGGAGTCTCGGATGAGATCCAGGACATCACGAGAGGTTCCGGAATGGTCCGGATAATAAGATTCATATAAAGGAAAGCAGTTTTTGGATTCCGGAATCGTTTCGGAGTTTATCGGTATTGTACCGGAAGGTTCTAGAAGGTTCCGGAGTGGGACTAACGTGGGCCCACTTGTCGGAGGCCTATGTGGGCCTAAGGGGAAGTGTCCTGGCCACTTTGGGCCAGGCGCACAAGGCCCCTAAGGCCCAGCCGGCCAGCCCTTAGGGGAAACCCTAAGGGAACCTTCCAGAAGGAGGGGGGAAACTTGCCCCCCACTCTTCCCCCTTGGGCCGCTGCCCTAGGGCTTGGAGGAGGGGTCAAGGGGGCCGGCCAGCCCCCTATATAAGGAGGGCAGGGGCGCAGCCTCCTCTCTCACTCCAACCCTAGCCGCCGTCCAACTGCTGCCCCTCCACCTCTCTCTCTCGCGACTGTGCGTAGGCGAAGCCCTGCCGCAGAAACTCTCCACCATAAACACCACGCCGTCGTGCTGCAGATCCAATCTATCTCTCCACCATACTTGCTGGACCAAGGAAGGAGGAGACGTCGCTGCACCGTACGTGTGCATCTCTCAGAGGCGCCGCCACTTGCGGCGTAGGATCGGATCGGATCGCGGGGAGGAGACGGCTAGTACGACTACATCATCCACGTTCTGTTGAACGTTTCCGCTGTGCGATTTCTTCAAGGGTATGAAGATCTCATCTACCTCTCTCGTTGATTACATCTCCTAGATTAGATCTTGGCTTTCTTGTTCGCATCCGTAGGAAATGTTTTGATTTACTATGCTGCGAAACCCTTTCAGTGGTATCAGAGCTAGATCTATGCGTAGATGTGTTTCACGAGTAGAACGCAACATGCTTGTTGCAGGCGTTGATGTTTTCTGTTGCAAACCTCTTGTTGTGTATTTCTTATGGCGCGGCATAGTGAGATCGAAGCGGTCCAGGCCAACTTTACGCGACCTCGTTCGCGAGACCGGCTCCGCACTTGACGTGTGGCTTGTTCCACACATGCGGCTGGTGGATGCCAGTTTCTCTCACTATAGTAGTCATGAGATTTACAACGGATGTTAGCAACCATAATATCACCGTTGTGGCTTTTCGTAGGTAAGAATCGTTCTTAACTTGCTACTCCCATAAGCCACGTAAAACATGCAACAACAAAGTAGAGGCGTCTAACTTGTTTTTGCAGGGAGTGTTTTGTGATATGGTATGGCCACAAGATGTGATGTGATATATGTGATGTATGTGATGATCATGTTTTGTAATATTTCATGACTTGCATGTCGATGAGTTCACAACCAGCAGGAGCCATATGGTTGTCTTTATAATTGTGTATGACCTGCGTGTCAACTTCTTATACGCCATGTAATAGCTTTACTTTATCGCTAAGTAGTTAGCAATAGTTGTAGTTGCTATTCGTGGTGGAGGCAATCATGGTGGAGTGATGGAGATCATGCCGGCGCGCACAAGATGGAGATCATTGCGCGGAGATTGGCTATACCATGTCACATAAAATTATATGCATGTGATGTTTATCCTTTTATGTATCTTATTATGCTTAGATCGCGACGGTAGCATTTTAAGATGATTCCTCACTTAAAGATCAAGATAAAATTGTGTTCTCCCCATGTATGCACCGTTGCGAAAGTTCGTCGTTTTGAAGCATCTCGTGATGATCGGGTGCTATAAACTCTACGTTCACATACAACGGGTGCAAGCCAGTTTTGCACACGCGGAAATACTTGGGTTTGACTTGACGAGCCTAGCATGTACAGACATGGCCTCGGAACACACGGACCGAAAGGTCAAGCATGAGTCATATGGATGATATGATCAACATGTTGATGTTCACCATTAAAGCTACATCATTCACGTGATGATCGGTCTCGGTGTAGTGAATTTGGATCATGCTTCACTAAACAACTTTGAGGGATGTTGAATTTAGTGGGAGTTCATTAGTAATTTGATTAACTTGAACTAATTATCTTGAACTAAATCTTGTTGTATTTGCATAAGTCGTTGTAGTCTTTGGCACCGTTTCCCACCGACACTTAGCTTAATTGAGTTAAAAGAACTATAGAATTTTGGATAATCACTTTTCGGTCTAGTGCCGTTTAGTTAGAATGTCAAGACTAAAGATTAAGTCCTATTGCAAACTTTAGCAAACCTTGCTTGCTCCATACGATTTAATAAATTGTATTAATCTAAGAGCAACGATTCAAGTTTAGTATCTAAAGATCATATGTTTGCCTTCATGATAAATTGATCTTCAAAATTGTTTGAGAATCAAAGTGATCATCGAGCTGAAATAATTGTTTCAGAAACAAATAAGAAGTGAAAGATATTTGATATCTAAGACTTTGATTGTTTGCAAAATGATGAAGTATAATTTAGTAAAAGAACATATGCTCATATTGTATGACTATATGCGAAGATTGAAGATGCAAGGCGTCCCGATCACCCAAAAGTTTGGGAACTAATATTATAGTTGCATTCATCCTTATAAGCTATAGTAGTTTCATCATGAAAGATGTCATGATAGGACGAATGAAAAGGTATCGGCTAAATTGTTTTGCTATACCAAAAGAATACTAAAGAATGGAATCTGGAAGAATACCAATCATATGATGATGGCGATCCACTTCAAAGTGCAAAATCCAAGGCTATTAGTATTTGACTAAAAATCCTTTGGACTATGTGTCAAATGATTGACGCCACTATTGATGTCGATAGATTCTTCTAAAAAGAGAGGAAATGCTAAATAGGATCTGCAAAATTATTTGGTAGAAAAAGGAAAAGACTGGAATTATCCAGCTCAGGTATATAAATGATATACATGTTATAGATGAATTCTTTTGCTCGTTAACAATGTAATTCTTGGGTATTCGATACTGATTTGTTGGTATGAAATGTCATACAAAGCAACACAATACAAGAAGTACAATGGCCTAAGTAACTAGTAAAAGAATATGGTAATGATGCATGTCGAGATACAAATAAAAGTGTTATTGTGCTTCTCGTCGGCATAAAACCTAGCCTTCTAGATATGTTAAGAACTTAATAATTGTTATTTTGTTCTAGTTTTATGAGAGCAATGGTTGTTCAAATTATTGACGTCTTCCATAATCGATGGATAGATTATTATTATCTTGTTGGTAAAATAGACATTTATAACACTAATGCTAAAGGTCGCAAGACAAAACAAATTTCACTTATATGTGACACCGCCGTTTAAGTCATATTGGAAACAAAACATGAAAGAAATTCTATATTGATAGATTTTCGAGTCATTTGATTTTGAATTGATTGACACTTGTGAGACTTTTCCTAAAGATGATTAAACTCCGTTCGTGGGCCATAGAAATAATAAGCGACTAACTACATGGAGATCGTACATGTTGATGTATGTAGTTCATGTGTGAAGTCGAGCGTGGTGTATTTTCTATTTCATCAATGACTCGAATAGATGTACGGTATATCTACTTGATGAGATAGAAGTATGAAATTGTTCAATTTATGAAGTGAAAATTGTTGTAACAAGAATATTCAAGTTGTATGATTAGATCATAAAGAAGAATATTTGAGTTACAAGTTTAGCAAACATTTAAGAGTTAGAGGAATTGTTCCACAAACTTGCATCATGATAAACACCATAGGAGTATGGAGTTTTCGATGGATGTAATCAAACCTTGTTTGACATGGTTAGATCAATGATGAAATAAACTACCAATATAATTTGTGGATTATGCTTTAGAGACTACCGCTTTTCACTGAATAGAGTGCCATCATAATCTGCTGAAATGACACCATACAAGTTATAGTTGTCTTTTCTTGAATTTTGGTATGCAAGGCATATGTGTAAAATGTTTACAACCAAAATCGGATTAGTAAGTCTTTGTAGGTTATCCCAAAGAATGTCGATGGGTATTCCTTCTATTATGAACCCAAACACATAGTGATTGTCACTAAAAGAAGTGAATTTCTTATGAAGGAGTTTATCGCGAAAGGTTTAAGTGGGAGGAAGATAGAACTCGATGAGGTTGTTGAATCTGAGCAAGATGATCAGAGTAGCGCAGCACCAGAAAATGTTCTGGAAGCGGCAACTACATTCATAGCTCACGCGTCTACAATATGTTGTAGTCACGACATCGAAGTTCCTATGTAACCAAGTTGGTCGTAATCCAATAGTAAGATTTGAGGACGAGATATTATTAGATAATAGTAACCAACAATATACAAAGAAGCGATGATGGGCCTTGACTTCGTCATATGAATTATTCTAGCAACAATTACATATTGAGATATGATAGTTGAATAAACGAAACAACGTTCCTCTACCGGAATGCACACCAAGGACGTGTAACTGACACGACCCAATGGATTTTGTTGATTCAAAGGTTGCTAGATATGTATGCAAACTTCTATGGTAGAAGTAAGCATAGCGAAGTTGGAATCTTCAATGATGAAAATGTTAAAGTGTTAATTTCATCAAGATATTTGAAGATGCTTGTATTTACAAGAAAGTAAGTGGGAGCGCTAAGACATATTTCTAATGCTTTATGTAGTTAACATATCGTTCATTGGAAATTATGTGTTTTTCTTGATATTGTTAAGTTTTCATTAAAATTAGTTTTTGATGAAAGACTTAGGTAAAACCAGAATATTAAGCATCAATGTCTATGCAGATAGATTGAGGCACTAATATAGTTTTGCCAGAGTACATAGATGAAATATTGAATTTGTTCAATATGGAAACAATAAGAACGGTTCTTGTTGCATGGAAGAGGTTGGAGCAAGAATCAATTGTTTTGACACTTGATGAGTAAAACCACAAGAATGATTTTATCAATTTTGTATACCATGATATGTAGATCCAGATGTGTCCAATCCTCTAAAGGTTATAGCATTCATATGATGATCGTTGGACAATAGTAAAGATATTCTTATGCACTTTCGAAGAAGTAAGAATATGTTCTGTATGTAGAAGTGACAAATGGTTCATTGCAATGAGTTACATTGGCTTTGTCACACATACAAGTAAAATTTTATCTCAATTTTAAGCCATTTGTTTTGAGTTAGAAGGTGGCATAATAAGATGGAAGAAAGTTCCATGATGACTTAGATGAGTTCCAATGTTAATATTGTGGCGGACACTGCAACGAGGGCTAAGTATATAATCGCTTTAGAACCGGCATAAAAGATGCAAAGTAGATAGTGATAATCCAACTTATTTGTGGCACTGTCGTCCAGGTCATATTGGCATAAAAAGCATAAAGAAACTCCATTCTGATGGACTTTTGGAGTCTCTTGATTTTGAATCATTTGACACGTGCAAGCCATGCCTCATGGGCAAGATGATCAAAAACCCGTTCTCTGGAATAATGGAGCGAGCAACGAACTTATTGGAAATCATACATACCGATGTGTGCGGACCAATGAGTATTTCGACACACGGTGGATATCGCTATTTTTCTAAGTGTGCTAGTACTATGTAGTCCTATTGTATGACAATAGTGACAACATAGTCTCGGCCAAGAAACAAAGGTCTCACCAGAAGACCAAGTTTATACGATGCTATCTCATTCAAGATGAGTAATGCGTGCTGACGCAAAAGAATATGCAAATACAAACGGACCTGAAAGTGTCAGACCCGTATATAAGGTTTACCACGTGCAACGCGTATGAATAACACCGGAATGCCATAGGTGTTAAAGGCGCAAGTATTAACTAGATTATTGACTCTAGTGCAAGTGGGAGACTGAAGGAAATATGCCCTAGAGGCAATAATAATATTGTTATTATCATATTTCTTGTTCATGATAATGTTTATACTCCATGCTATAATTTTATTAAGCGGAAACATTAATACTTGTGTGGTTTATGAACAACACCGTGTCCCTAGTACGCCTCTACTAGACTAGCTCATTGATTAATGATGGTTAAGGTTTCCTAACCATAGACATGAGTTGTCAATTAATAATGAGATCATGTCATTAGGAGAATGATGTGATGGACAGACCCAAATAAAGCAGAGCAATTAGATCGTGTCATTGTGTTCATCTTTGCGAAGCTTTTTCCTATGTCAAGTATTGTATTCCTTAGACCATGAGATAATACAACTCCCTGGTATCGGAAGAAAGCTTTGAGGTCATCAAACGTCATCCTATGTGAGGGTGATCATAAAGGTGTCTCTCAGGTGATCGGAAAGTACTTGTTGGGTTGTTTGTATCGAGATGGAATTTGTCCCTCCCGAGTAGGAGAGATATACTTCGGGCCCACTCGGTAATCGATATCAATACCGCTTGCAAGCATGTGGTTAAGGAGTTAATCACGAAGTGATATTGGATTACGGAACGAGTAAAGTACTTGCTGTGAACGAGATTGAACTAGGTATGGCGATACCGGCGATCGAATCTCGGGCAAGTAAAATATCGCGTGACGAAGGGAATACATATACGGGATTAATTGAATCCTGGCATCGTGGTTCATCTGATATGATCATCGATGAATATGTGGGAGTCAATATGGATTTCCAGATCCCGCTGTTGATTATTGATAGAAGATCATGTCTGCATATTCTCGAACCCGTAGGGTCACACACTTAACATGCATCGACGCTAGGATAGAATGGATAATTGGTTTATGAGTTTTTTGGTCGGAGTCTCGGATGAGATCCAGGACATCACGAGAGGTTCCGGAATGGTCCGGATAATAAGATTCATATAAAGGAAAGCAGTTTTTGGATTCCGGAATCATTTCGGAGTTTATCAGTATTGTACCGGAAGGTTCTAGAAGGTTCCGGAGTGGGACTAACGTGGGCCCACTTGTCGGAGGCCTATGTGGGCCTAAGGGGAAGTGTCCTGGCCACTTTGGGCCAGGCGCACAAGGCCCCTAAGGCCCAGCCGGCCAGCCCTTAGGGGAAACCCTAAGGGAACCTTCCAGAAGGAGGGGGGGAAACTTGCCCCCCACTCTTCCCCCTTGGGCCGCCGCCCTAGGGCTTGGAGGAGGGGTCAAGGGGGCCGGCCAGCCCCCTATATAAGGAGGGCAGGGGCGCAGCCTCCTCTCTCACTCCAACCCTAGCCGCCGTCCAACTGCTGCCCCTCCACCTCTCTCTCTCGCGACTGTGCGTAGGCGAAGCCCTGCCGCAGAAACTCTCCACCATAAACACCACGCCGTCGTGCTGCAGATCCAATCTATCTCTCCACCATACTTGCTGGACCAAGGAAGGAGGAGACGTCGCTGCACCGTACGTGTGCATCTCTCGGAGGCGCCGCCACTTGCGGCGTAGGATCGGATCGGATCGCGGGGAGGAGACGGCTAGTACGACTACATCATCCACGTTTTGTTGAACGTTTCCGCTGTGCGATTTCTTCAAGGGTATGAAGATCTCATCTACCTCTCTCGTTGATTACATCTCCTAGATTAGATCTTGACTTTCTTGTTCGCATCCGTAGGAAATTTTTGATTTACTATGCTGCGAAACCCTTTCAAGCATATTGATTACTCTCATCCGTCATGTATGTAGTCAATCCAACCCTATCAACAAGGAGTAAGAAATCCTCAAGAATCCCTGCATCACTCAAAAAGTTAGCACAAGGGAAGGTGGATGGATGCGCGTCTCCATCGTCCCCTTCAATGTTCGGTGACATAAGATCTTCATTATAGGATATCCTATATTGAGTAGTAGATCTTGAAGGCCTCGGTGACCTTGGTGCTTCTCTTTCAAAGACTTCTCCATAGGTGTAGTTGTCCATTTCCCTTTTCTATTTTTTTTGACAAACCTCATAAAAAATGATTTTGAAACAAGCAAATGTAGGAAACTACTATAGGGAGTTACTAGAGGGCTAACATGCATCAAAATAACATTTCTAAGCAATAGAACAAGCATGTAAACTAATTTCCCCTACAGCCTATAGAGCTAAAATACTCATGAAATACTTCACTAAACAAAATTCTACTTAGACAATCGAAGAAGTCACATACCGGAGAACAATTGCTCCAAATTTCAGCAACAAAGATGGGCTGAGTGATGCGGTACGGTGTTGATAGCTTTTCACCGTCTAGTTGGGAACCCCAAGAGGAGGGTATGATGAATATAGCAGCAAGGTTTTCCCTCAGTTAAGAAACCAAGGTATGTCGATCAGGAGAGGAAGGAGCCAATACGACTGAAGGTGATGCCCGCTAGCTTGCGACAGCTCCGGACAATTTATAGGGCGCCTCGTCCAAGCTTTGCTTTGCGAGCGACAACGTGGAACCTGCACACAACACAACCAAATACTTTGTTCCCAACTTACGATGAGGTTGTCAATCTCACCGGTTTGCTGTAAACAAAGGAATGAGCGTATCGAGTGGAAAATAGTAATAGTATGCGAGTAAAGTAAACAGTGCGACTAAAGTAAACAGGTGATAGCAATATAAAGGAAATAGGACCGGGGTCCACAGTTCACTAGTGGTGTCTCTCCATAAAATAAAATAATACATGCTGGGCAAACAAATTACAGTTGGGCAATTGATAGAATAAAGATAACGTGCATATGTCGAGAGGATCACTATGAGATTTACTCTGGGCATTACAACAAGATACATAGACCGCCATCCAACTGCATCTATGACTAATAATCCACTTGTGGCGAATCAATCCGAGAACTCCACAAGTATTAAGTTGCGAACAACAGATAATTGCATTAAGCAAAGTGTGTAATGTAAACAAAGCATATGCCCTCGAGCATATGAATGTTGTTTTCCCCCTATTAGCAACAGCACATCTACAACCTTAGAGGTTTAAGTCACTCCCCCAGATTAAATAGAGGCATGAACCCACTATCGACCATAAATACTCCCTCTTGGAGTCACTAGCAACTACTTGGCTAAGATAGCTACTAACAACGAAGAGCATGCAAGATCATAAACAACATAGAGATAACATAAGATAATATTCAGTACTTCAACTCAATCATAACACCAATATTCATCGGATCCCAACAAACACAACATGTAGAATTACATAACGGTGATCTCAATCATGTAAGGCAGCTCATGAGATCTAAACATGAAGCACATGGTGGAGAAGACAACCATCTAGCTACTGCTATGGACCCATAGTCCAAGGTAGACTACTCAGTCATCGCTCCAGAGGCAAGCATGGCGATGAAGAAGACCTCCGGTGGCGATTCCCCTCTCCGGAAGGGTGCCGGGAAGAGCTTCTGGACCCTCCCGATCTTCGGGTCGACGGCGGCGGCGGATCGCGATGTGTTTTGGAAAAGTGATCAGGTCCTTAGGTTTTTCCCGTCGAGGGGTCTTTATAGGCGAAGGGGCCTCGTCAGGAGTGGGCCGAGGCGCCGTCACACATAGGGGGCGCGACCAGGGGCCAGGCCGCGCCGCCCTATTGTGTGGGGCCCTCGTGGCCCCACTCTGTCTCCTCTTCTGTTCTCTGGAAGCTTCGGTGAATTTCTGGACGTTCGGCTTTTGTTTCGTCCAATTCCGAGAATATTTCCTGTGTAACTTTTTTGAAACACAAAAACAGCAGAAAGCAGGGAACTGACACTGTGGCGACTTGTTAATAGGTTAGTTCCGGAAAATGCATAAAAGTGCCACAAAGTGTAACGAAACACTAAGCAAATGGTGTAAAAACAAGCATGGAGCATCAAAAATTATGGATACGTTGGAGACGTATCAGCATCCCCAAGCTTAACTCCTACACAATCTTGATCATCTAAGTGATAACAAAAGAAATATTTTTGAGGTGACATGCACCTACACAATCTTGATCATCTATGTAAGCGTTGTGCGCTGGGATCAAAAGACCTTAAAACATGGGCATGAAAGATATAATCTTGATAGAAGAAACTTAGCAACCATGTTATAACATGAAAATGAACACAAACAAAAGATCATGAAAATGAAACAATGAAAGTCAAACGTGTGTTCAAATCATAAGGAAAAACATACAAATGGTTTTCAGCTTGTCCTTCATGGAGAGCAAAACATAAATGCATAGGACACCTTCACGTTTAAGAGGGCGACTAGATACAAATAATTTAAGAACAAGTGAAACCATGATCATGAATCAATCAATGAAAACTTTGGGACAATGCACATTATACTCAGAATGACAACTATGCTCTCTTAATGGTGCATAAAGGTAGAAGGTGGTGACTCAACATAAAAGTAAAAGAAAGGCCCTTCGTGGAGGGAAGCAGTGATTGCAAGTTTTATAAACCTTCAAAAATTATGGTACTTACCAGCTTTGAGCTCTCATTGCCCCCATCATAAGCATCTTGAATGGTTAAAGTTAATGCGAGAACACTTATGCTGCATATGCTTGACAAATCATAAGTTGAAAACCTCGTGTCCCGTGAATACGAGTACCCAAACCTAATGCTACTTTACTTAGAGTCCCAAGCAAGCTCTTGTCATTGTAAGTATACACGTATCATCGAGAACCGCCAACGGGGTACCTCCGTGCCCGATGACATGGAACAAGCCCACATCAAAATGACAGAACAAGCAGACAATGAACACCTCGACATCTCTTTTATTTACCATTTGTATAGCTTTTTATTTTGAGATGCGTCGTCGAATGTCTACTATGGACATGCTGCAAATTTCCACCATGAATTATGCATGGCTTAGATTGGCGGCCCAGGCGTTTCTCTAACACATATACAAACTCCATGATCCTGCAAGATTCCCAATTCATTTCACACCGCGAGTATCCATAAACAAAAGATCACGATATCAACTCAAATAAGAAGTGCAATGTTGAAAGCTTGCCCCATGACGGCATGGCTGGGCTAATTCCCAACTTACAACTTGCAAGCATAACAACTCAACATAAGAGACCACAATGTCAAAATTTTAAAGCAAGAAAAGTAAAGTGTGCCATCCGGTTCGTGAGAGCTTTACTGGCCAACTTTCGCATAACACCAAAAAGAGTTTAATTTGAAGGATAGATAAAAGCAAGTCAAATGTACTTTGGAATAGCAAATTGCTAATAGGTATGTATGGTGGACACTTTGGCAAAACTTGGTTTTTAGGAGTTGGATACATGAGTAGAGCTCATACTTAGTACAAAATGAGGGCCAGCAAAAGACTGGGAGCGACCAACTAAGAGAGCAATAACGGCCATAATCATGCAAAGCAACAAAGCGACATTAAAAGAAGCATAAGATGGCATCAAAAGTCAAAAACTAAATGATCATAGAGGCTATTGGCGACTTTCTAAGAGTCTAACATGTGTGAGCATGCGCCAAGTCAACCCAAATAAAGCATCAAGGAGAAAACCAAAATAATGCTTCCAAATAATTAAAACAACGCATGATTTTTTTCAAAGGCTCATTAAGCAATCTCAGTTATTTGAGACAAGTCATGCTACAGCAAAACCACTAAGCATGCTATCAAAAAGACATCAAGCATGACATGCAAAAGCCTAGGCCGCAGTCTACACAAGCTCCTTCTTGTACCACTTTTTTTTTGCATAAAGCTTTTTCTCTTTTCCAACACCATTCAAACTTTTTATAAACACCTCTTTTGATGAAAACCAATATAGACCAGAGGCAAAAATACACCTTGATGAAAAGATATAAGAATATCTGAACACATATCAAAGCGAAAATTGAAAGCTAAACACAGTTCTAGAAAAAGAAGAACACTCGTTGAAACGAATAGAGTAAAAAACGGAGTGTTCTTGGCAAATGAAAAGCAAGGCAACTTCTCAAAAAGAAATTTGTTGGGGTCCAACCATTTATTGCAGCAAACAAAACTAAACTAAACTGAAAACTAAAAACAACTGACGCTCCAAGAAAAACGCATAATGCATGAAGCAATAAAAATATAGCGTATTGAAAGGTGACCTGGTTTTTGCCGATGAAGAAGGGGTGCCTCAGGGGCATCCCCAAGCTTTGACGCTTGTACTTCTTGGATATTTCTTGGGGTGATGCATGGGCATCCCCAAGCTTGAGCTTTTGTCCATTCTTCAACTCATCTCATCATTCTCCAATCCCTACACTTGAAAACTTCCTTCATACAAAACTAAACACAAATCTATTAGCAATATTAGTGTAAGCATAACAATGAATTAACCCTTGTTTGCTTCAGGTTTCAACTCAAAACCACCACATATAAAGCATATACTACTGTAGCAACTTCTCCAAAAGTTCCGTAATCAAAAGAACTCAAAAAGAAAGCGATAAAGCGGCAAACACAAATATTGGCAGAAATCTGTCAAAACAGAACAGCTGACAAAGGTCGAATTTTTAGAGGGTTTTCTGTTACTCAAATCAAAAAGTGTTCAACTAATGAAAGTTTGGATATAAGCTGGGGCATATGCACAAGAAATCGCAGGTCCAAAAGATATACAGAGAATTTTCACGAATTTTTACGGTGTAGCACCGAAAACTGTTTCAGGACAGCAACATCCCCAAATCTTACCTCGCTTAAATTACAGGTTTCTCTTGGCACAACAACGAAATAAAAAACGATAAGGAGAGGTCATTACAGTAGTAATAACTTCCAAGACTCAAATAAAAGAAAAAGAGCTGAATGTAAAAGCATTGGGTTATCTCCTAAGAGTGCTTTTCTTTAACGCCTTTGAGCTAGGCGCAGAAAATGCGAATCAAGTAATATCAAGTGATGAAGCATCAAGCTCATAATTTGCTCTAAGAATTGAGTCAAAAAGCAATTTCTTTCTCTTTCTAGGGAAGTGTTCCATACCTTTCTTGAGTGGAAATTGATATTTGATGGTGCCTTCCCTCATATCAATGATGGCACCTACAGTTCAAAGAAAGGGTCTTCCCAAAATAATAGGACATGAAGCATTGCATTCAACATCCATGACAAGAAAATCAATGGGAACAAGGTTATTGTTAACCATAATAAGAACATCATTAATCCTTCCCAAAGGTTTCTTCTTAGCAACATCAGCAATAGGAACATCATAATAACATTTTTCAAGTGGTGGTAAATCAAGCATATCATAAATCTTTCTAGGCATGATAGAAATACTAGCACCTAGATCACATAAAGCATGGCAATCAAAACCATTAACATGCATATCAATGATGGGTTCCCAACCATCTTCTAACTTCTTGGGAACAGAAGCTTTTTGCTTCAATTTTTCATCCCTAATTTTCATAAGAGCATTGGTAATATGCTTAGTAAAAGCAACATTTAAAGAACTAGCATTAGGAGTCAAAGCAAGCTTTTGCAAGAACAAAATAACTTCAGATATATTGCAGCCATCAACATCAAAATCATTAAAGGAAATAGAGCTATCATCTCCTACACTCCGAAAAAGTTCAGCACTCTTTTGAGAAAAAGTTTTAGCAGTTTTAGGCTTTTTAACACAAGGAGTGGGAGTTTTATCTACACCAATCAAAGTAAGAGGATTGCTAGTATTAGGAGCAACATCATTAGAGGTAGTAATGGTACATACCTTCATATTCCTTGCAATCTCATCCTCTCTTTCCCATCTAGCATGCAATTCTGCTAATAATCTAACATTTTCATCAATCCTAACTTGGATAGCATTCGCAGTAGCAAAAACATTGTTCTCTTTCATATCACTAGGCAACACTTTTAATTTCAGAAGTTCAACATCATGAGCAAGGCTATCAACTTTAGAAGCAAGAATATCAATTTTGCCTAACTTTTCCTCAACAGACTTGTTAAAAGTATTTTGCTTACCGATAAAGTCCTTGAGCATTACCTCAAGCTCGGAGGGCGCGGCCCTAGTGTTGTTGGAGGAATTACCATAAGAGTTACCATAACCATTACCATTGGTAGAAGGATACGGCCTATAATTGTTACTAGCAAAATTGTTCCTATAAGCATTGTTGTTAAAATTATTATTTCTAATGAAGTTTACATCAACATGCTCTTCTTGGGCAACCAAAGAGGCTAAAGGAACATTATTAGGATCAACATGAGTCCTATCATTTGAAAGCATAAGCATAATAGCATCAATCTTATCACTCAAGGAAGAGGTTTCCTCAACAGAATTTACCTTCTTACCTTGTGGAGCTCTCTCGGTGTGCCATTCAGAGTAATTTACCATCATATTATCGAGAAGCCTTGTTGCGGCGCCCAAGGTAAGGGACATAAAAGTGCCTCCAGCAGCTGAATCAAGTAGGTTCCTCGAAGAAAAATTCAGTCCTGCATAAAAAGTTTGGACAATCATCCAAGTAGTCAGTCCATGAGTGGGACAATTCTTTATCATAGATTTCATTCTTTCCCAAGCTTGAGCAACATGTTCATTATCAAACTGATTAAACTTCATAATATTGCTACGCAAAGCTATAATCTTAGCAGGAGGATAGTATCTACCAATAAAAGCATCCTTACACTTAGCCCATGAATCAATACTATTTTTAGGCAAAGACAGCAATCAATCCTTAGCTTTTCCTCTCAAAGAAAAAGGAAACAACTTAAGCTTAATAATATCACTTTCTACATCCTTATATTTCTGCATCTCACATAGCTCAACAAAATTGTTGAGATGAGCTGCAGCATCATCAGTACTAGCACCAGAAAATTGCTCTTTCATAACAAGGTTCAACAAAGCAGGCTTACTCTCATAAAAATTTGCAGCAGGAGCAGGTGGCGCAATAGGAGTGCAGATAAAATCACTAATTTTCATGCTAGTAAAGTCACACAACTTGGTGTTCTCAGAAGTAGCCATTCTAGCAAACTAAAAGCAGACAAGTAAAAACAACTACAAAGGATTCTTTTTTTTTGGGTTTTTGATAAAATGATGCAAGTAAAAATAAAGTAAAGCAAAACTTAAAACAAAGTAAAGGATGTGCGTGCGAAAACTCCCCTTGCAGAAGTCTTCTTCTTGATGTGGTACGGTGTTGATAGCTTTTCACCGTCCAGTTGGGAACCCCAAGAGGAAGGTATGATGAATATAGCAGCAAGGTTTTCCCTCAGTTAAGAAACCAAGGTATGTCGATCAGGAGTGGAAGGAGCCAATACGACTGAAGGTGATGCCCGCTAGCTTGCGACAGCTCCGAACAATTTATAGGGCGCCTCGTCTGAGCTTTGCTTTGCGAGCGGCAGTGTGGAACATGCACACAACACAACCAAATACTTTGTTCCCAACTTACGATGAGGTTGTCAATCTCACCGGTTTGCTTGAAACAAAGGGTATGAGCGTATCGAGTGGAAAATAGTAATAGTATGCGAGTAAAGTAAATAGTGCGAGTAAAGTAAACAGGTGATAGCAATAT
Organism: Dactylis glomerata; assembly: GCA_007115705.1. NCBI lineage: Eukaryota > Viridiplantae > Streptophyta > Magnoliopsida > Poales > Poaceae > Dactylis > Dactylis glomerata. The sequence continues at coordinate 388,576 of QXEO01000087.1, forward strand.
AAAGGAAATAGGACCGAGGTCCACAGTTCACTAGTGGTGTCTCTCCATAAGATAAAATAATACATGCTGAGTAAACAAATTATAGTTGGGCAATTGATAGAATAAAGATAACGTGCATATGTCAAGAGGATCACTATGAGATTACCTCTGGGCATTACAATAAGATACATAGACCGCCATCCAACTACATCTATGACTAATAATCCACTTGTGGCGAATCAATCTGAGAACTCCATAAGTATTAAGTTGCGAACAATAGATAATTGCATTAAGCAAAGTGTGTAATGTAAACAAAGCATATGCCCTCGAGCATATGAATGTTGTTTTCCCCTAGTAGCAACAGCACATCTACAACCTTAGAGGTTTCTGTCATTCCCCCGGATTAAATAGAGGCATGAACCCACTATCGAGCATAAATACCCCATCTTGGAGTCACTAGCAACTACTCGGCCAAGATAGCTACTAACAACGGAGAGCATGCAAGATCATAAACAACATAGACATAACATAAGATAATATTCAGTACTTCAACTCAATCAGAACACCAATATTCATCGGATCCCAACAAACACAACATGTAGAATTACATAACGGTGATCTCAATCATGTAAGGCAGCTCATGAGATCTAAACATGAAGCACATGGTGGAGAAGACAACCATCTAGCTACTGCTATGGACCCATAGTCCAAGGTAGACTACTCACTCATCGCTCCGGAGGCAAGCATGGCGATGAAGAAGACCTCCGGTGGCGATTCCCCTCTCCGGTAGGGTGCCGAGAAGAGCTTCTGGACCCTCCCGATCTTCGGGTCGATGGCGGCGGTGGATCGCGATGTGTTCTGGAAAAGTGATCGGGTCCTTAGGTTTTTCCCGTCGAGGGGTCTTTATAGGCGAAGGGGCCTCGTCAGGAGTGGGCCGAGGCGCCGTCACACATAGCGTGCACGGCCAGGGGCTAGGCCGCGCCGCCCTGTTGTGTGGGGCCCTCGTGGCCCCACTCCGTCTCCTCTTTGGTTCTCTGGAAGCTTCGGTGAATTTCTGGACGTTCGGCTTTTGTTTCGTCCAATTCCGAGAATATTTCCTGTGTAACTTTTCTGAAACACAAAAACAGCAGAAAACAGGGAACTGGCACTGTGGCGACTTGTTAATAGGTTAGTTCCGGAAAATGCATAAAAGTGCCACGAAGTGTAACTAAACACTAAGCAAACGGTGTAAAAACAAGCATGGAGCATCAAAAATTATGGATACGTTGGAGACGTATCACTGAGCAAGGAGATCAAAAAATCGCGATGGAGAGCAGCAAGAACACGGGTTTGAGCTGGGGTGTTCAAATTTTTCGGGAGAGAGAAAGAAGTGGGGATGAAGAGATAAGTGAGTGGCCAGGGGCCCCCTCACCATGGGTGGGCGCGGCCAAGGTTGGGCCGCGCCTCCTGGTGGTGAGGTGGCGTGGTGGGTCCCCCTAAGGTATCCCAGGTGCCACTCTGCCCCATTTTTGGCATAAAAATTTTAAAAGATTTTTCTAGAATTTTTCGAGAAACTTTATTTTTGAGGATTTTTCAGAAATTGACAAGAGATTAAAAACTCGGGAAAACGAAGATGGAGTGATTGCAAGCAAATCAAAACCAAGTGCACAGCAGCTCTAAGATACTCTAATCATGCAACTAACAAAGGGAACAAGAATGGTAAAAGTAAATATGAATGAGGTAAAGTAAATGTGGTGAAAACGAAGTTTCATTCATATAAATCACTTTGTTAACAAGGTTGATCAAGTCTTGTTACCAAACCAATTTTATATGAGGTAAAACTTTGCATTTCACTATATGCTTATGTTACCTCGACCTTGATAGGCATAGTCCCAATCATGACAATTTTATATTCTTCCTTGGGCTTTCGCTCTGAATAAATAATCTGACCAACTCTGATGGTCTCAACATTCTTGATTGAATTTAGAGCATTCTTTCTATCAATTTTTTTGGGAAAATAGACCGTGTACTCTTTGTCATTGACATTAAAAGTTACTTTTCCTTGATTGCAATTAATAACCACACCTGTGGTGTTTAGAAAAGGTCTCCCAAAAATAATAGACATATTATCATCTTCAGGCATTTCCAACACAACAAAGTCAGTTAATATCAAACAACTGTTAGCAACTTGAACAGGAACATTTTCACATATACCAATAGGAATAGTAGTAGACTTATCAGCCATTTGCAAGGATATATCAGTCGATACCAATTTTTCTAGATCAAGTCTCTTATAAAGAGAAAAAGGCATGACATTAACTCCAGCTCCCAAATCACATAAAGCAGTTCTAACATAGTTATTTTTAATAGAGCAAGGAATAGTTGGTATACCTGGATCTCCAAGCTTCTCCGGAACTTTACCATCAAAAGAATAATTAGCAAGTAAAGTGGAAATTTCCTCATTAGGAATCTTCCTTTTGTTAGTAACAATATCTTTCATATATTTTGAATAAGGAGGCATTTTAATAGCTTCAGTCAAAGGAATTTGTAAAAATAAAGGTCTCATCCATTCACAAAACTTGTTGTAGTGTTCTTCTTCCTTAGATTTGTGTTTCTTACCAGGAAAAGGCATTGGTTTCTGCACCCAAGGTTCTCTCTCATTACCATGCTTGTTGGAAATGAAGTCTTCCTTAGTATAATTTGCATTCTTGGCAAGCTTTTCTGGTTCCTCTTCAACTTCTTCTTTATCGGAAGCATCACCTGGTTCAGTTTTAGCATCAGAAATAGAAACACTGTTAGGATCTTTACCTGTTTCGGAAGATTCTGCAACTGTTTTATGCTTCATCTTCTTCTTCTTGGACGGAATATCATCTCTTGAAGTGCGTTGAGAATATTGTTCGATCCTCTTAAGATGTCCTTCAGGGTATAAGGGGTCTTGAGTGGTAGCACCTCCTCTTGTGCGTATTTCACACGCTTGTTTTTCTCTTGAAGCATTAACTAGCAAATCTTTTTGCACCTTGGTAAGCTGATCAATTTGAGTCTGAACTATTTAAAAATGTTTAACAAGAATCTTCACATCATTGGAGGTTCTCTCCACAATATCCTGCAACTTGTTAATAGCTCTAGAATTTTCCAACAAATGATTCTGCACCCTTCTATTAAAATTATCTTGCTTAATAATAAAATTATCAAACTCATCTAAGCATTGATCAGGAGGTTTAGAGTAAGGAATATCTCTATCATCAAAGGGTTGGAGAGAGTGTACCTCAATAGTAGATGAGTGAGGGATTGGCTTACATAATTCTTCTATAGGAGGTAAATTCTTCACGTCTTTGGATTTAATCCCTTTCTCCTTAAGAGATTTCTTGGCTTCCCTCATAACTTCATCATTTAATTAAATCATTCCTCTCTTCTTTGGTGTTGGCTCTGGAGTTGGCGCTGATATTGGCGCTGGTGTTGGCTCAACTAGAGTCCAATCATCATGATTCCGGCTTATTTTAGCCATTAATTCTTCAGCTTCAGCCAGAGTTCTTTCCCTGAAAACACAACCAGCACAACTATCCAGATATGTCTTAGATTCATCAGTTAGTCCATTATAAAATATATCAAGGAGTTCAGTTTTAGGCAATGGCTCTTTAGGCAATGCTCTAATTAAAGAGCAAAACCTTGCCCAAGATTCGGGCAATATCTCTCCTTTTCCCGGTTCAAAGTCAAAGATTCTCTGCACAGCAGCATGTTGGGCACTAGCAGGAAAATATTTCTGAAACAAAGCATTAACCAAAGCAATAGGACTATCAATAGATCTAGGAGACAAATTATTAAAACAAGTTTTAGCTGCATCTTTCAACGAGAAAGGAAAAATCTTAGCAACAAAGTAGGTGCGAAGCTTAATATCATCAGAAAATAAATTACTCAAAGTAGAAAGCTCATTCATATGTGCTGTAGCACTTTCATTTTCAGTACCACAAAAAGGTTCTTTCTCAACAATAGATATATAAGATAAATCTAAAGAGAAATTATAATCCTTATCTCTAATATTTATGGGAGAAGCAACAAACTTAGCATCAGGAGATAATTTATATCTAACAACACGTCTTGCTAGAAGTTCTTTAACAGCATTAGCATCACGAGTGGCATGAGCTTCAGCAATAAAATCATCATCAAGCTCAATATAAGTGTCATCAAAATCATCACCAGGACATTCCCTAGACTCAGGTGAGCTAACAGGTGTAACAGTGGTGTTCCCCATTTGCTTAGTTCTAGCAATTGTAGCATCTAAAAAGGGACCTAGCGAACCACTCCCATGAAGCACAGTAGAAGCATCATCTAAATTATCAGTGGCATTTTCAAACTCAGCAGAAGAAGTAGCAGTAGCATGTGCATGTGGTGGTGTAAGCAACTTACTCATAACAGATGGTGAATCAAGAGCAACAGAGGTGTTCAAAGTCGTACCTCTTCTTGTAGTGGATGGCAATATAGGAACTTTTCCATCACGAGGTTTACCCATGATGAATGGATTGCAGCAAACAATATGAATTCTAAGTGAACTTACAAATAAAGCTATGCTCCCCGGCAACGGCGCCAGAAAATAGTCTTGATGACCCACAAGTATAGGGGATCGCAATAGTCTTCAAGGGAAGTAAAACCCAAATTTATTGATTCGACACAAGGGGAGCCAAAGGATATTTATAAGCCTTAACAGATGAGTTGTCAATTCAGCTGCACCTGGAAACAGACTTGCTCGCAGCGGTTTATCAGTAGCAACAGTTTTATAGTGGTGATAGTAGCAAAATAGCAACAGCAATAGTAAAATAAAAGCAGTAATAGTAGCAATAGTAAACAGTAGGATTAAAGACTGTAGGCATAGGGATAGATGTACGGGCGTTGCATGGATAAGATAATTCATAAAATCAGTGAGACATGGGCAATTGCAGATAAATAATGATAAAGCATCCTAGTACTAAACAATCATAGGCATGTGTTCCGTATATAGTCGTACGTGCTCGCAATGAGAAACTTGCACGACATCTTCTGTCCTACCAGCCTGTTGCAGCAGGGCCTCAGGGGAAAGTACTGGTAATTAAGGTACTCCTTTTAATAAAGTACCGGAGCAAACCATTAACACTCGGTGAACACATGTGATCCTGACATCATAGCCATCCCCTTCGGTTATCCCAATTTCTGTCACTTTGGGGCCTCGGGTTCCGGACAACGATATGTGTATACAACTTGCAGGTAAGACCATAAACAACAATTATCATCATAAAACAATAACAAGTTCAGATCTGAGATCATGGCACTCGGGCCCAAAGTGACAAGCATTAAGCACAACAAGTTGCAACAATGTCATAAGCACTAATAATACATACTAGGCACTATGCCCTAACAATCTCATAGCAAATTACCTGAATGATCTCATCCAATCCCTACCATCCCCTTCGCCTACAGCGGGAATTATTCACACATGGATGGGGGAGTTATCGATGGTTGATGGAGAGACGTCGGTGATGAAGATCTCCTCCAAATCCCCGTCCCGGCAGTGTGCCAGAACGGAGTTTCTGGTTCCGAATCACGGTTTCTGATGGTGGCGGCGCAGCGGAAGTCTATCTGGAAAAACGCCGAACCCCCGCTCCTTTCAGGTCAGAGGGTCTATGTAGGCGGAAGGATGGGTCGAGGCGATGGCCGAGCTGGCCTCACCACAGGTGGGCGCGGCCAGGCCTGGGCCGCGCCCCTTGGTGGTGAGCCTGGCTCCCATCCTTTCTTCGTCTCCTCTTCTGGCTCCGTGGGTCTTCTGGTAAAATAGGATTTTCGCAATATTTTCTGGGATTTTTCCTGAAAGTCAGATTTCTACACAAAAACAAGATACCAGGGCAATTCTGCTGAAAATAGCGTTAGTCTGTGTTAGTTGTATTCAAAACACATAAATTAGAGGAGAAACAATAGCAAAAGTGTTCGGGAAAGTAGATACATTTTGGACGTATCACTTAGTAGTGACTTAAATTCATACATGATGACCCACAAGTATAGGGGATCGCAACAGTCTTCGAGGGAAGTAAACCCAAATTTATTGATTCGACACAAGGGGAGCCAAAGAATATTTATAAGCCTTAACAGATGAGTTGTCAATTTAGCTGCACCTGGAAACAGACTTGCTCGCAGCGGTTTATCAGTAGCAACAGTTTTATAGTGGTGACAGTAGTAAAATAGTAGCAATAGTAATAAAGTAAAGACGGTAATAATAGCAATAGTAAACAGTAGGATTAAAGACTGTAGGCATAGGGATGGATGAACGGGCGTTGCATGGATAAGATAATTCATGTAATAATTAAGACATGGGCAATTGCAGATAAATAATGATAAAGTATCCTAGTACTAAACAACCATAGGCATGTGTTCCGTAAATAGTCTTACATGCTCGCAATGAGAAACTTGCACGACATCTTCTGTCCTACCAGCCTGTTTGCAGCAGGGCCTCAAGGGAATCTACTGGTAATTAAGGTACTCCTTTTAATAAAGTACCAAAGCAAAGCATTAACACTCGGTGAACACATGTGATCCTCACATCATAGCCATCCCCTCCGGTTATCCCAATTGCTGTCACTTTGGGGCCTCGGGTTCCGGACAACGATATGTGTATACAACTTGCAGGTAAGACCATAAACAACAACTATCATCATAAGACAATAACAAGTTCAGATCTGAGATCATGGCACTCGGGCCCAAAGTGACAAGCATTAAGCACAACAAGTTGCAACAATGTCATGAGCACTAACAATAGATACTAGACACCATGCCCTAACAATCTCATAGCAAATTACATGAATGATCTCATCCAATCCCTACCATCCCCTTCGCCTACAGCGGGAATTACTCACACATGGATGGGTGACAAGGGTATAGATAATAGAGCCCGTCAGTTGAGTACCCCTGAGGCCCGTTAAGCTAGGCCCAATTGTAATATTAGTCGAAATACGAGTTCGTGTCGTATGTCGATATTGTAATCTGTATCGGATCCCACCCGATCCTCAAGACCTGGCCATCTATATATAGGGGCCAGGAGAGGACGGTGAGGGACAGATTGAAAGCAAGCCAGGTTCTACACCCACGTTTACTTTCGATACACACCTTGTTTGACTGATTTTACCTTCGAGTTCATCCGACGCCCTATCTCCCCGATCCTAAGTCCTTCATCTAGGACATTTGTCGAGTTAAACCTCGTCAATTGGCGCCGACCGTGGGGAACGGGGCGTTGGAATCATGAATTCGACAGCTTTTTCGCTTTTAGCTAGTAGCAATCCAGAAGTCGATGAAAGTCAAGAGGTGGAGCTGACGATCGGAAGTTTAAGCTTCTACGTCGGACCTTCGGGTTCAACTCGCCTTTCAGATCCGGCGAAATCGGGTCCGTCGGTAAGCCAAGCCGAGAGAATCACAATATCTGGATCACCCGTGGGCTCTTCCAGCGAGGTAAACTCACCAGTCAGTCTTACAGCAACAGAAGATATGCAAGAGAAACGCAAAGAATTCGACGAAACTCGGGGAAAACCCGATATGGAAGAAACAGCGGTTAAAACCCACGATAGTTCAAGGGATTTCGCCATCGAAAGCAGTGGCGTCTCTAGAAGCATACATCAGTTATGGGTCATTATCACTGAAGCAGCAGAAGAGGATAATCATGAAGGCAACAAAGAGGTCGACCTACAAGTCGACAAACCAAGGAGTGACAGCAAGAAGGAAAAAGAGAAAATTCACGTTTCAACCGGAGAGTGGAGAATCATCATGTCAGCCATGAATCACGGCACAGAGGTACCCGAAGATTCAAGGAGAGAAGTTCTGATGGGGTACCAATATGCGCTGCACCAGCACAAAAAGAAGCTAAGGGAGGAAAGAGACATGTTCATGAGAAGCCGAGATGACAACAATACGACAAGTGGAGGATACTGGGATGAGTATAGCGATGCATCAGAGTATAGTATGGAAAGGCACAGAGACCCGAAGCACAACAGGAGGACAATAGCACAGATAAGAGAAGAAAACTATGCGAAAAATCTAAGCGCGCAGCAGTCAGAAGAGGAAGAAGACTTCGTGCAAGAAACACCAGAGGCAGCATTGGTAGCAGCACAGGCGTTCCTACTAACCACACAACCAGAGCCTGGAGATCCACGAGAGCACATGCATCAGGCCGCAATATGAAGCCTCGGGTTGGTAGAAGACAAGCTAATGGGAAAACTTCCAGAGGAAAAGGCGACACATCGTAAGGAAATGCGAAAATAAGAGTCCAAGCGCAAGTACTCGCGAAATGAATCTAGTGAGTCATCAGGCGATGAGAGGCGACAAAAACGGAAGGAGGACTCAAGAAACATAATAGCAAAAGTACGAGTAAACAACTCACGCTATGCGTGGAGAGAGGAAAATTACGAAGACGATGAAAAAGAGATGGACGCGGTAGGTTCGCAAAACGCGGGTACCCAAAGGTTTCAAGTTGCTGCACGATCAAGAAAAGTATGATGGGTCGCAAGAACCCACTCTATGGTTGTCAGATTACCTGCAAGCAGTACAGATACTAAGAGGAACAAGAGCAACAGCCATGCAAAGTTTACAGTTACACCTCACCGGCGCAGCACGGTCCTGGTGGAACACCTTACCCAACGATTCCATCGGGAGTTGGGGAGAGTTAGAGAATCAATTCGCAAGAAATTTTCGCTCAACATATAAGCGCCCAGCGTCGCTGGAAGAAATCAAGTCGTGCATACAGAAGAAAGACGAAACCCTATGCTCTTATATACAGCGCTAGAGTGTAATCAAAAATTCAGCAGAAGACGTCTCCGATGAAAGAGCAATAGGTGCTTTTTCGAGTGGCCTTCGTCGTTCGGACCTAGTGGAAGAGATAGGGAGAACAAGGCCAAGGACAGTGTCTGAATTAATGGAAGTAGCCAACAGATTCGCCGATGGAGAAGACGCATATAACAATAAAAGGGGACGTTCACCAGAAGTCGACAGAGCAAGCAGGCAGAGGCGAAGATATCGCAATAGAGATGGCCACGCAAGGCGAAATCAGGTAGCCGCAGGATACGAAAGAAGGGACGAGGAAGCATACGAAAACAAGGAGTTCCAGGCAAGAGGAAATCATGGAGTAGAAAAATCAAAGTACTCTGGCCCGTCGGCAGAGGACATGCTCTACGGACCTTGTCGAATCCACTACGCATACCTAGATGGAAAGAGAGTTTCTAACCACCAAATGAAGGATTGCAGAACCTTTTTAAGGTTACAAAAGGCCATGGACTCGAACCAAGGAGCACGGCAGGGAAAGAAAAGTATAAGTCAAGGATACCAAGTACAGAGACTAGCGAAACACCTGGAGTCGAAAGTATATATATCTGCAATGATTCAACCGGTGCCGAAGTCCAAGAAGGAGCGGAAGAACATATCCAGACAAGTAAACCTAGCTATATCATCACCACCAGCCACTACAGAGTACCTATAGTGGTCCGATCAACCAGTCAGGTTCAGCAGAGCAGACCACCCAAGGAAAGTGCCCAGGCCAGGGCACTCGCCGATGGTGCTGAAGGCGCAAATAGGAGGATATGATATCGGGAGAGTATTCATGGATGCAGGAAGTGGCATAAACCTAATATACGCAAGAACTCTGAAGGCAATGTGCATCTCACTGGAAAATCTAAAGCCAACAGATTGTTCTTACCACGGAATAGTACCAGGAGGCGCAAATTTCCCTCTCAGAAAAATAGAACTCGACGTTTGCTTCGGCAACAGCAACAATTATCGCAGAGAGAAGCTGGAGTTTGAAGTGATGGACTGGCCTTCATAGTATCATGCAATCCTGGGGCGCCCAGCATTTGCAAAGTTCATGGCAGTACCTCACTACGCACATCTCACACTCAAGATCCCAGGACCCAAAGGAACGATCACAGTGCAAGGCAGCTTTGAAGTATCCAACACTTGTGACAAAGAATTTAATAGGCTGGCGCAAACTTTTGGCATGACAGCAGAGTACGCAAGATTGAAAGGCGAAACTGACCACAATGTGCTACCCGACGTCGGGCGATCCCTGCCAGATTAGGCTTTCGATGCAACTCAAGACTCGAAGAAAATCCAGGTCCACCCGACGGACCCGAACAAAACCACCTCTATAGCAGTAAACCTGGATCCTGCATAGGAAAGCGCGCTTGTCTAGTTCCTCCGTGAGCGCTAGGAAATCTTTGCCTGGTGTCCTTCAGACATGCCAGGGGTTCCCAGGGAACTCGTCGAGCATGCACTAAATGTGGATCCTAAAGCAAAGCCAGTCAAGCAACCACTAAGACGATTTGACAAACCCAAAAGAAAAGCAATAGCATCAGAGCTACACAGGCTAGAAAATGCCGGATTCATCACAAAAATCAAGTCATCAACCTGGGTATCCAACCCAGTAATTATACCCAAGAAAAACACAGACGTACAAAGAGTGTGCGTTGACTACACATCTCTCAGCAAGCACTGTCCAAAGGATCCCTTCCCGCTACCTCGCATTGATCAGATAATTGACTCAACAGCGGGGTGCGCCAGGCTTTCCTTTCTAGATGCATATTCTGGTTATAACCAGATCAAACTGAAGAAAGAAGACGAAGAAAAGACAGCTTTTATCACACCATATGGCGTGTTCTGTTATCAAGTCATGCCCTTCGGCCTAAAAAATGCAGGAGCAACCTACCAGCAGATGATGCAAAATTGCCTCGGAAGCCAAATAGGGCACAACATCCAAGTCTACATTGATGACGTGGTTATCACCACAAGGAAAGAGGAATCTCTGATCAGCGATTTGGCAGAAACTTTCGACAATCTGAACAGGTACAAGCTCAAGCTTAACCCGACAAAATGTTCTTTCGGTGTATCAGCAGGACAACTCCTGGGGTTCCTGGTATCAGCAAGGGGAATAGAAGCAAACCTAGAAAAGATTCAAGCAATCCTAACAATGGGGAAACCAATGAAACTGCACGACGTACAAAAGCTCGCAGGACGCGTCACAACACTAAGTCGATTTGTTGCTCGATTGGGATAGAAAGCACTCCCTTTCTATGCACTCATGAAAAAACCAGGTGATAAATTCAAGTGGACAGAAGAGGCAGATGTAGCTTTCACGCAGTTGAAAAAAGTGCTCTCCACGCCACCAGTGCTGGTCGCACCAAATGAGAAAGAGCCACTACTACTCTACATCGCTGCAACACACCAAGTGGTGAGTACGGAATTGGTAGTCGAAAGAAGTGAAGAGGGGAAAGCTCACGGTGTCCAGAGGCTAGTATATTTTGTCAGCGAAGTACTATCTCCAACAAAACAAATGTACCCGCACTATCAAAAGCTCGTATACAGTGTATTCACAACAGCACGAAAACTACGGAAGTATTTCGCAGTACACCCAATCATAGTGGTTAACGAAGCACCACTATCCAATATATTAAATAACCCTTCAGCAACAGGACGTGTCTCCTTATGGGGAATTGAGTTATCACCCCTGGACATCACGTACGAAAAGCGAAAGGCGATAAAATCACAAGTTTTACCAGACTTCACAGTAGAGTGGCTGGAGTTACAAAACACAGGACCATCAGATCTGTCGAGTGTATGGACAATGTACTTCGACGGCTCAAAAAGAATCCAAGGCGCAGGAGCAGGAGTGGTCTTGATATCACCACAAGGCGACAAGCTAAAGTATGTGTTAAGGATGAGTTTTCCCCAAGCTTCTAATAATAAAGCCGAGTACGAGGCGTTGCTTCATGGGATGAAAATGGCTAAAGCATGTGGAGCAACTCGATTAAAAATATTTGGAGACTCGAATCTCGTCGTCCAACAAGTGATGAACAAGTGCGACGCCATCAGTGACAATATGACAGCGTACAGAAACTTATACTATTATCTAGAGGAAACATTCGATGGATGCGAAGTTTTGCACATCAGCAAAGCCAGTAACGAGGAAGCCGACAATCTAGCAAACATTGGGTCCCAGTGCTTACCCGTACCACAAGGAGTTTTTTGGGAAGAAATCATAGAAAGATCAATAAAAAGCAACAAAGCTTCGACTACAGAGGAACAAGGCCAGCACCAAGCAACAGGCTCGGGGGCTGGAAAAACAAGCATAGCAGAACCAGAAGAAGTCATGATAATAGAAGAAACTTGGATGCAGCCATATCTGGCATACATGATAAACAAAACACTACCCGAAGACACAGTAGAGGCAAAGAGGATAATACGATGATCCAAGGCTTTCGTCGTGTTACAAGGAAAATTATACAAGAAAAGTATATCAGGCGTCTTGCAACGATGCGTCACTCCTCAAGAAGGGCAAGAAATCTTAAAAGATATCCACGCAGGAGTGTGTGGACATCACGCTAGCAGCAGAGCCATTGCAGCCAAACTTTTCGTGCAGGGTTTTATTGGCTCACAGCCATTGAAGACGCGAAAGATATAGTGAGGAAGTGCGAGGCCTGTCAATGCTTCGCATCTCGGCCACATGCGCCAGCAACAGAATTACAACCAATACCATTATCCTGGCCCTTTGCGCAATGGGGTCTCGACATGGTAGGAAAATTGCACAAATCTTGGCCTGGAGGGCATGTTTATATGCTGGTGGCAGTCGACAAATTCACCAAGTGGGTAGAGGCAGCCCCAGTAACAACCAAAGATTATACAGCCGCAATCAACTTCATCAAGTCCATAGTTTTTCGCTTCGGAGTACCACACAATATCATCACAGACAATGAGACAAATTTCACATCAAAGGAGTTCAAGAATTACTATGAAGGATTGGGAATCAAATTGAAATTTGCATCAGTAGCGCATCCAAAGACAAATGGGCAAGTTGAAAAAGCCAATGGTTTAATATGCAACGGGATAAAGAAAAGGGATTTCTATTTTCGTGCCCTCAGGTCCTTAGTTGTACTCAGTTTTCCCCAGCTCGTTAGTTTTTCCTCAGTTTTCCCCAAGCCCTTGTCTGAAACCCTCAGAAGGAGCTCGGACGGGAGGATTCCCGTTAAGTTGACCGTTTCCGTGCTGACGTGTGTGGCCGCGTCACGTGGGGCTGGTAGAAAGGGACCGCGTGGGACAGGACGAGACCGCGTTTGGTTGTACGTGAGAGCTCGGTTCTGTCTCTCTCGGGCCAAATTGGCATTGCCTTTTCAGAGCGCCTTTTCAGAGCGCCTTTTTCCCCTCTCTCTCTGTAACAGTTCTCTCTCTTTTCACCAAATTAGTATCAAATCTAGAGAAGCTTCTATTTCTGTCTTTCTTCAATGATTGTTGCCTTTTGGCCCTCGTTTTTTGCCCAATATGGTAACAAATCTAGAAGCTAATCTAGAAGCTAGTATAGTATAATACATAAACTGCATACAGCAGCCAAAAGCAGCCAATAACGATGTTAATGTTCACGACAAACTAAGCTGAAAATAATATAAGACGCAATGTATGCCTAACATGAAGGTTCTTCATTCTTCATCATATATTTCGTCGTCGCTATATTCCATGAGACAAAAAAAATATTGACTGAACTCCTTCCGTCTGCAGTGTGCAGCCAATAGATCCTCCAAACGGTATGGCCTTTGTTCTGTTTTCAGACTGTCGTAATCTAATCTATCCACATGTCGTGGCCACTCATCCTAGGCCTTTCTATCATCAAAGTACTGTCTGATATAACCGAAATCGACGTAGTAGATGTAGCCAGGTCGAACTATCGGGTGCACTCTGGTGTCGACGGAGATACACCGTTTATAACTGACGAAGAAGGCACGACTGCCAATGTTGACGGCATGGAGAGAGCGGCTCTCAGTGTCCACACGGTACACCAATGGTTGACCTTCCTCCAAATGCCTGTTGTCGTCAGTGCTTCCGCCCAACAACACAAGTAGCAGATCACCATCAGACTTGACAAGGTAGAACTTGTTATTTCCAAGTTCTGGAAATGAAAATAGTGTCTCCATGTTGACAGTGCTCGCGCGCTTCTCCAACTGGACATTGTTGGTGCACACTAATGTTCTGAACTCAAAATTGTTCACAGCTATTGCATACAATTCACCATTGAACGGGGTAATGCAACGCAGAGAATCGTCCTCGATCGAAAATCTTCCTTCTCCCCAATCTTCTACATCTATATCCTTAGTAGGAGAGCTCTCATCGACCCAAGCAATTTCATTGGGATAACCTGTGCAAATGAAGACCATAGTTGGGGACTTCATTACAGCGACTGACTCCACAATCATAGATGGCATCTGCGCCTCAAACATAGCGTTCAATGTCTTTGTGAGTGGGTTCAGAAGCCGTATCTTGTGCGGCTGGTTCCTCTGGGCAAGCACGATGACGCCACGGTAAAAGCCGACGAAGTAGTATCTAAAAGGGAGTTGATGAAGATAACATTTAGCACTAAGATGTTTACAATTGAAAATAAAAATAGATTAACTCTATAGATATGGACGAATTTGAACCTTGCATGAACTTCCGTTAGATCGATGGTGATATAGCGGGATGTGCGGAGGTTGAGGAAGGAGAACTCAGCGGCGCGTGGAAGGGCGTGCTCTACCATGATCCATTCGTGCAGGTGCACATCGGGCTCAGGTAAATCTGAGCGCCAATTAGTACAAACTTGCCTCAAAGCAGAGTAGGTGTCCACGTACTCCTCGTTCGCCAGTAAGCAGGCGCCGATCTTGTGAAGTGGTCCGTCAGCCCTGAGAGAGGCCCAGTTCACGGAGGCGCCGCGCCTGGATGCGCCGCCCTCGGAGGCGAGAGGGTCGGCGGCGACGGGCTCGGATGCGACGGGCTTGGCGGCGACGGGCTTGGATGCGACGGGCTCGAAGGCGACGGGCTCGGGAGCGACGGCCGCCGGCGCATTCTTCTTCTCCATCGCCGGTAGGGGAGCGCGCGTAGGGTGGCTGGGGTTTTTTGGAGAAGGTGATTGGACGTGAGAGGCGTGGTTGCGTGCGTGAGTTATAATGAGACTGTGTGCAGAGGGAGGGAGAGAGGGGCTCTGTACTGGCAAAGTGATGGTTCGTCTCAGCAGTTGACGTTTGGTCTCAACACGCGCACCGCGCGGCTAACCGCTGCTCACTGTGACACGCGTCCGTGGGACTGCACGTCAGCACCGTTACGTGTACTCAGTTCTACCCTCGAGTCTTATACTGGAAAAATATCTGTACTTAGTTTTCCCCTCGAGTACTAATACCGGCTAGTGCAATATACTCAGTTTTACCCTCAAGTGGCTGGTCAACAGAGAGTCAACAAATGGGATTAAGCTATCTAATTGAGTCATTTTGTGCGCAAAAAAATTCAAAAAAATAAAATCATAGTGCCTCCTACTCATGGAGTCTTGTTACGCGACCTGCCACGTAGACAATCATATATAAATCAAGTTTTAACATAAATGGCCACTTCTCAAATCTCTAGTAGCTATGAAGGTTCATGGCTTTCCACTCAAACCCCTTCTCAAAACATCTATACCCAAAACATAGTTTGTCTGAATGAGGCCATAATTTTTACACTCATGTATATTTAAATTGCTAATACTTTGAGGTAGGCCAACCTGGGTTTCATTGTACAAAACATGTGTTTTTCTTTTTCTAAATCTCTTATTTGAATTCCTTAGCCTGTTTACTATTTACTTGCCCTTGTATCCTTGATACTACTCAGTTTTACCCTCTCCCTTCTCACAGAAGCCCAAACTTGGCCTGATTGGTCGAGCTGTTATCACATGGATCGTGCCCACCTACTGTCGATCCTATGATCTAACGGGCAGGATCGTGCCACCCTCTCTCTATCTGTCAGTGGCAAACTACTACCCCTCTATGTATGCTAAATGACGAGTTTGCCACCGGATTCAACAAGTTGGGTAATCACGAATTTCTTGTAGGCATTACTTTTCATGGTAAAATGATAAACTATCACGAATTTCCATTTCTTGTAGGCTTTACTTTTCACAATAAAATGATGAACTATCACGAATTTCCATTTCTTTTAGGCATTACTTTTCACGGTAAAATGATAAACTATCACGAATTTCCATTTCTTGTAGGCATTACTTTTCACGTTGAAATGATAAACTATCACGAATTTCCATTTCTTGTAGGCTTTACTTTTCACGGTAAAATGATGAACTATCACGAATTTCCATTTCTTTTAGGCATTACTTTTTTGTTGAGATATAAACTACCCCCACAATGGTCATCTCCTCCTTAATTTATTGTGTAAACCCCACAACGGTCATCTCTACCTTAATGTATGGTGTAAACCCCACAACGGTCATCTCTCCCTTATAAACCCCCACAACGGCCATCCCTCATGTCAATAGGTTCTGCCTCTCTCTTCTTCGTTTCTGCCTCTCTCTTCTTCATTCACATACACTTGATCCATTGCCATGGCTTCCATGTCTCGGACGCCGACCGGAAGGGGAAGGGGAAGGGGCGGCCGGGGTGGTGGATCATCATCATTGCCACCACCACCGTCAACACTGCCATTGATCATAGAGGAGTTCTTCATCACCATCTATGAAGACCCTTTGGCCAAGAAGGTACTACGCGCTCCCACATATATGATGCATGTGATTAATTATGTGCATGTTCTAAAAAACCTTTAATTTCAAACGATCGGCGCTCGATCTCTTTGTAGGCACTCCCACAAAAGTTTGCGGACTATCTTGACGGCCAGGAGCCCGCAAAGGTGTATCTGCGAGCAGCTGACTGCGGTCCTCATCTCTGGACCGTGGAGGTCCTATTTGACGGACAAGGCCGGATGTACCTCGACAAGGGCTGGGAGAATTTCGCCATCGCGCACGGTGTGGATTTCGGCTGCTTCCTACACTTCAAATATGAAGGCGATTATGTGCTCACAGTGAAGATGTTCGATGGAACAACGTGCAGGAAGTACTACTACACGGACGACGAAGATACTGATGATGAAAGCAACGACGACGTGAAGCCATGCATCTAAGAGGATTATGACCAAGAATATATATGTAGCTTCATATGCATCGATTTATAGATCTAGCTATTTTCTATATATTATGCATGTAAAAATAATAGGGAATCGCAATTTCCACTATGATTCGAGCACCACAGCCTCCAAACGATGCCGATGCCGATATCGGCATAGTCAGAACGGCTATGCATGCTCGCCGCCACTGCTAGGTCACTGTCGGGATGCACCCTCAATCCCGTCCCTCATTCGATCACTGACACACCAGAGATACCGCCGAGGCCAATGACGAACGTACATACTGATGCCAATGCCGAACATGCACGCCGCTGTGGGCACGGCCACGCCGCCCCGCTATGTTGGACGCCACAGACCACCGCGAGGTCTTTCCCTTCGCCACCACACTACCCTAGCACCCATCTATACACGCCAGAAAGGAGAGACACTAGTTTTCTCTACATTGCTCGCGTTCGTGTCCGACACCGTCAGTCAA
Organism: Dactylis glomerata; assembly: GCA_007115705.1. NCBI lineage: Eukaryota > Viridiplantae > Streptophyta > Magnoliopsida > Poales > Poaceae > Dactylis > Dactylis glomerata. Next base: position 405,962 of record QXEO01000087.1, read on the forward strand.
AGTGTTGAGGTCGTCGTCGATGTCCTCGACCATTTATTCTCTTCTTTGCATGGTTAAACGCGTCTAGTTCATATCTATCTAATGCGTCTGATCTCGCCTCATGCAGTTCTTTGTGGACGTCGATCTCATCTCGGCACCCCGCAGGCCACCTCCTCCGTGCCATCGCTGTAGAGCTCCATTTAAAAATCTAATCCTACCCGTGTATTGCCCCTTGTATCAGCGTCATGGCCCCACTTGTCATTCGATATACCAAAGCCCCACTCGTCCGCGTTTTGGTCAGGGATACGACGATGCTTATGGTCAAACAAAGATGGATGCTCTGACATGTCTTTGCGGGATCTACGTGGCCCCACTAGTCAGCAGTTAACGGTCAAAGGTGTTGAACCGTCGGGCAACCGGCCGTTCCAGCACTGGTAACGGTTTCAGACAAGGGCTTGGACAAAACTGAGGAAAAACTAAGGAGCTGGGGAAAACTGAGTACAACTAAGGACCCGAGGGCATGAAAATAGAAATCCCTAAAGAAAAGGCTGTTGGCACCACTCGAGAAAGTCAAGCACGCTTGGGTAGACGAGCTACCCTCCGTACTCTGGAGTCTATGAACTACATCCAACGCAGCTACTCAAGAAATGCCTTTCTTTCTGGTCCACGGCGCAGAAGCCGTGCTTCCAGTCGAGATCACACATGAAGCTCCAAGAATCGCGGCGTATGATGAGACAACTTCCACAGAAGTACTTCAGGACGATGTCGATGCACTCGACGAGGCGAGGGACATAGCACTCGCCAGAGCAACTCAATATCAGCAAAACCTACTGAAACTACCATAGTAGTCGAGTTCGTCCATGGTCTTTCGTAGTAGGAGATCTAGTCTTACGACTCAAGCAAGATGGGCATGGAAAACTCGAGTCCCCATGGGTGGGACCTTACATCGTGACAGAAGTAATACTAGGAGGAGCTTATCGACTACAAGACAAGAAAACGGGGAAAGACGAGAGTAACCCGTGGAATGCAGAGCAACTACGACGATTCTACGCATAGGCGACATAAGGCGACAAAGAGTTTTTCGAATTATGACCATCTGAACCCAGAACATGAGGGCATAGGTCGGGTTCCTAGGGTCAAATCGACGATATGTGTAAATATTTTACTTTCCACTCAGGGGCTCAGACTCTCGAGTCGTACGAAATAATATTAGCAAGTTATTGAGATTTGTGATTATCTGAGACATACTACAAGGTTGATTGCAACCCGATATTCTGCAGCAACACAAACGGTTCAAAGAAAACCAATAATATATTAAGTGCATACCTAAGAACTACGATTCCCATGGTCTATTAATAAAGTAAGGAACACATAATCCAAATACGATTACTTATTACAGATAGTACGAGGAAGAACAACTAGAACAAAGAGATTACATAAAGAGAATCTAGTGAAAATGCACTTCAGCTTCATACTCTTTCTGGCACTGGGTGCCGTCATAGATCCTCACATCGAACTTCGACGTGCCGACGTGAAAGTCGAAAGTTATAAAGAAGCCTTGATGGAGGTCATGGTCCTCTGCAAACTGTGACCAGCCCCCCTTGAAGTACGTATTGCTCACCGGCGCCGTCGTACCAGACCTCCACTTCATAAGGAGTTCCTTCCCCAGAGTGTTCACGAAGAACCGCTTCCCGCAGTTCTCGCCCATCCATAAATTTGTTGAATTTCAGCGGTAACCGCTGAATCTCACGGCACTGCGCGCCGGCGATGCAGAAGAAGGAATAGATTCTGGGTGGAGGAGGAGAAGCATTAGCAGAAGGAGCGCTTGGACCTGGTGTAGCGGATGGCACCTTAGGTTTATTTTTACTCCCGGCCGGACGGCCGGGGTGCCGCTTCACCGGAGTGCACAATGAAGCTACCACAGCCTCGATTGTAGCCTTGTTCTTACTGCCACGGGGGTGGCCGCGACCCCGTTTCTCCACTGGGGAGCTGATGTTCAGACGTGGTCCACCCGCATCGGCCATGGAGACAAGTGTTGGAAAGAAGAAACCCTAGATGAGATGAAGAGGAAGATGATGCGGCAGAAGAAGAAGCTAATGACTGGATTAGGGTTTTTACCCGATGCCAGACGTGCTTTATTTATAAGTACGCACTAATGGGCCTTTACAAAGGTAAGGTCCAAAGTATATTTACTTGCTCTTATATTCTGCCCAGCGCAGACAATAAAAGAAGGGTCAACGTATCAAGGGAGAAGGTACGAACGAAAAAGAGAGAGAGAAAAAAATTATCTATCAAGAAGCACATCATACCTCGTCTTGGACTAGGGGGCTTAAGTCATAAGAAAAGAAGATCAGAATTACCAGAAGGGCGAAATATGTCGAAAAATATCAAAAGACATAGTGTATGAGACAGGTATGTCTATAGTTTTGAGCCTATACCCGAAAAAAAAATTGGCTATAGCCTCGGGGGCTACTCCCATCGGGAGCGCTATCGCGCACCCGATAGAAAGATGTCGACAGAAAGAAGAAGAGTTGAAGTCAATAATAAAGAACCAGCTGGTGGACAAATGTTTTAGGCGCAATCGGTTCTATTTCGTCAGCAATGAACTCTGACTACATTGTCGACAAAATAAACATCGATTACTCCCATCGGGAGCTATTTATGAGAGTTGCAAAAGTACAACTCGGATATTTTGTATATTGAAACAGTCAAACAAGGCTGCAAAATATGATTCTCGAGTTGCATCATCGCGATAAAACTTGAATGTCGTGGTTGAAATATATCATGAAGGTAAGACCCCAGGATCCGTCCTGTGTGGCCCGGTATACATACATGGATGCGCTCTGCTGGTACTTATCCGTGTCTACAACGCGAAGAAAATCCCGGTGGACGCACTAGGTACCCTGAGAACTACTGGGATTCATTCTTTGTAAGTCCTAAATGCGGCAAAAGGATGGGTTTGACCGGTTTCCCGAATTCAAATCCAAGGGGATTGAATTTGAAGTAGATGACAAGTATCTGTTCCGGTAGTTAACTAGCCTCTTGATCCATCAGAGTTGCCAGGCTTGTTCATCAAAACCCCTTGCGAGACATTATAATAAAAAATAAGTCGAAAGACCAAGTCGAAGATTTGAAGATCTGAAGAAGTCAAGTATTGATCAAGTCTGTTCATCAATCTCGGGGGCTACTGACAAGGGTATAGATTATAGAGCCCGTCAGTTGAGTACCCCTGAGGCCCATTAAGCTAGGCCCAATTGTAATATTAGTTGAAATACGAGTTCATGTCGTATGTCGATATTGTAATCTATATCGGATCCTACCCGATCCTCGAGACTTGGCCATCTATATATAGGGGCCAGGAGAGGACGATGATGGACAGACTGAAAGCAAGCCAGGTTCTACACCCACGTTTACTTTCGATACACACCTTGTTTGACTGATTTTACCTTCGAGTTCATCCGACGCCCTATCTCCCCGATCCTAAGTCCTTCATCTAGGACATTTGTCGAGTTAACCCTCGTCAATGGGGGAGTCATGCATGGTTGATGGAGAGACGTCGGTGATAATGATGATAAAGATCTCCTCCAAATCCCCGTCCCGGCAGGGTGCCAGAACAGAGTTTCTGGTTCCGAATCGCGGTTTCTGATGGTGGCGGCGTAGTGGAACTCTATGTGAGAAAAACGCCCCACCCTCGATAGTTTCAGGTCAAAGGGTATTTGTAGGCGGAAGGAGAGCTCGAGGAGACGGCTGGGGTGGCCTCACCACACCCTGGCACGGCCAGGCTTGGGCCGCGCCACCAGGTGGTGTGGTGGCCTCCCAGCCCCTCTCCGTCTCGTATTCTCGCTCCGTGGGTCTTCTGGTAAAATAGGATTTTTGCAGTATTTTCTGGGATTTTTCCTGAAGTTGGATTTCTGCACAAAAACAAGACACCAGGGCAATTCTGCTGAAAACAGCGTTAGTCCGCGTTAGTTGTATTTAAAACACATAAATTAGAGGAGAAACAACAGCAAAAGTATTCGGGAAAGTAGATACGTTTTGGACGTATCAATACAACAAAAATTAAAAGCCTATAAGGTATATCAAGTTCACGTTTAACTTACTTCTAGATTGACATGTAATAACATGCACTTAAAAATTAGTTCTAGATTGTCAAGGAATAACATGGGTTCCACTTAATAATTACTTTTAGCTTAACATATGGATTTACACCAAAAGTAGACAGGACATTTACTTATAGATCAACAAGAAGTAACATCCAACCCAACACGTAATTGCTTATACTAACATATCGATGTTGCACCAAGAACACAAATGAAAATACTTCTAACTTGACGAGGAGTAACATCCCAAGAACACATAATTATGTCTACTCTAAAGTACTGGATTTACATCAAACTACAAAGAAAAAAACGACAAGTTTGACAAGGATTAACATTCCATCAAACATAATTACTTCTAGCTTGGCAAATAGTAAACATCCCATGAACATAGAATTACTTCTAGCTTGGCAAAGAGTAACAACCCATCAATAGACAGTTACTTCTAGCTTAATATTCCGTACATGCACAAACGAACCACAATCCAAATTGTTCCCAATGTTGAAACTAACAATACTACAACATTGACCCTCCTTATACCAATATCTGATACAGACAAGAGACTAAAGAGAACAAAAAATACATACACTAACCTTCAGAACAAAAAGAATGCCCAGGAACTCATCAATAGAAGAAGAACAACCTCTCCTATCCACTGGAAACCCTAAGATAATCCCGCCACACAAATAATTGTTGGTGAGTGAGGTAAATTAGAACAATGGGACGGGGTAAACTACCGGACGCTAACTAAAATCACAATTTTGTAGATCTGTAGGCGAGAAAATGATGCAGTGGGGAGTTTTCCCTACTGTTTTTCCATCAATTTTTTTTCCAATGAACCAAGCAACAATTACTCTGTAGAGGAACCAAAATTGGTTGGGAAATAGACTTGACATACACATTTGATAGATATATTGCTATCACGCTCGTGATTGATAGCAGCAAACAAAGAAGGAAAAGATCGAAGTCAAGTATTGCCGAAAAACAGGGCAGAACCGTCTCGATGAGCTTGCCCGGAACATGGGTAGCCATAGTTTCGTTGGAAGGGAGCTCCTCTGCCTCACCTATCTCCGGTGAGTTCCCAAGCAAAATCGATGGTGAGGTGATGTCGACTGGCGAAGAAGGAAGAGGAAGGAGGGCTTTGAGAATGGATTTCAGCAGACCAATCGAGAAGTAGTTCAGCTGGGCGAGAGTGCCTCAGCTATCTCAGGCGAGTTCGCGAGCAAGGATCTATGGCGGGTCGATGGTGAATCGAGGACGAGGGGAGAGGAGAGGGAGGTTAGAGCGAAGGAGAGGGGGGATGGTATCTCTCTTCTCTCTACACCGAATTTTTTCCTAATGTTTGAGCCGGTCGGAGCCTAAGGTGGTGGGCTGAAAGGTGCACTCGGAGAGGGCCACAAGATTCCAATCGAGTGGATAAGACGAGTACGCACAAGAGTTTCCAGATAGTGGCCAGCCGGAGAATAGAAATTAGGTTAATATATTCTGTCATTGAATGCAAAGCAAGCTCAACGCAAACGAAAGAATGCCGGTGAAACAAAAAAAAATATGCAAAAGACTCGCATGTCCTCCACAGAATTTGATTTCAACGCAAAATCTGTCATTCAAAAATCACACGATGTAGTGTAAAAAAAATTTGTTATCGTCCTTGTTGTGCCTTTTACGGCAATGGTGTCTCTAGCGTTCTACATTTTGAGCATCTATGCTTATGTTTTATTTATTTGATATCATGGTGGTCCTTGTCTACACTAATGTGTTATTAGCCTACCAAAACATCTTATATTTAGAAATGGAGATAGTACAGTTCAATATAATTTTATGACTATAGTACTCGGTGCCAACATACTTACGCGCTAGCATAGTAATATGAATGGTCCGATCTGTGCAAAAAATTCGTTTGAAATTGTGCTGTAATTTTTTTTCGTAAGAGCGAAAGCAACGGGGCCGCCAGTACTGTTTTTAGAACAGGTCCAGTAGGGCGAGGACCAGCTCCGCCGCGGCCAATACGACGTTGATGGCGACCGTCGGGATCTTGAAACCCAGCATCTCCTCCACAGTGAAGATTGTACGGAGAAGACCCGTCATATCCGCGGCGCTTGCGGCTGCGCTCTTCGCCGTCGGCGACTCCGGATCCGGTAGCACGAGCTGCCCGAACGACATGCCCGGGAAAGCCGGCGCAGAGGCGCGTTTGATGCCATCGAGGAGCCAGGCGACGAACGATGAGACATCGAAGCTGGCCGCGCCTGGGATCCCATTCACGTCATCCAGCTTCGCCTTTGCCAGTGCGGCCGAAGAAGGTCCGTGCAGGCGCTCGATCAGCTCCACGGCCAGGCTGCTGACGGACGCGGCGGCGCGCCTGACGGCGTCGTAGGCCTCGGCGGTGAAGCGCCTCATGGCGTCGCAGGTTATGGCCGCAGCCGAAGCTACCGCGTTGCACAAGGATGTCAGGTAGCGTGACGCGACATTCGCCGCTTTGGTGATGGCCTCGAAAACTGCTTCAACTGCCTCACGTGCGGCCTTCTTCGCAACCTCGAACTCGAAGACGCTGGGAGAAGGACTAGGAGGAGCTTCCTCGACTGCGCTCGTCTTCGCGGCAACAGATTCCGCGACTTCCTTCGCGGTGGGAGGTGGACGAGGAGTGCTGTCGAAAGCCTCGGCAACAATTTCCGCTATTGCGCCGAAGATCGGCGTCGCAAAAAACACCCCTAGGGCGACCTTGGTCGAGGTGTTTCCCATTGTTTAGCTTTTGCAAATTTGCGTTGGGGCCTCGAGAAAGAGAACGGGGAAAGATTGGAAATTGAACTGGAAGCAGGGCTTCCAAGCGGGAGTATATATCAAGTAGTAGTGCATGCATAGAAGATGAAGCTGAAGAGGACTAGTAATGAACAACCGACGCATGGGAAATTGGGGATTAATGGACGCGTCCGGCGAATTTGACCGTTCTCTCCAGTAGAGCAACGGGTATTCCGCTCGCCTTGACTTCTTGTCAGCGACCCTGACCTCGCCAAGACACTTAACGGCTTGTTCGGTAGATAGGGATTATTGGGTAATTAAGAGTATTATTTGTAGTGTTTTGGGTGAAAACACGTGTTTCGCTCGGGATTTGCATCTGACAGCTAAAGTTTTCATCGGGGGCGAACAAAAATGTTAAAGTATACATGTTGTACACAGCTAGATTAGGATAGAGATAGGATACTTGTCTTGTACTCCAAGTCTATGCCTTGTCTTGTACTCCAAGTCGGTCCGTTGTACGTCTATATATACTCGCCCGAGAGGCTCAATAATACATCCATCATATTCCGCCATACCTCTCTCCCTCTACCCTTCAACATGGTATCAGAGCGGCGCCGAACCTTGACCTAGCCGCCGCCCCCGCTTCCGCGCCGCGCCGCCCCCGGGGAGGTCGATCTCCATGATCTCCGCCGGGGGCTGCGCAACTCGTGCGCCGACCTAGATCGGCTGCCCCCGTGAGTCTTTTCTCGCCGGTCGCTTGACCGGCGTTTTCTTTTTGGTTTACCGATCTCAGATCGGATTGAGTCGCCCACTGCCGTCGTCACCAAGCGCCTCTACTCCAACCTCGGCGTCGACCTCGCACCGACGGCCACCCATACACCGGCTATCGCGGCCGACACGCTGGCTCCGTCGCCGCTTCGGCCGGCTCTTGCCGGTTGTCGCGGTCCCTCGGCCGGCTGCTGCGCCCACCTCGGTAGGCTGCGGCGGTCGTCTCGCCGGCGCCGACTCCGCGCTAGCCGGCTCGCCTTCACCAACCGCGGGGCAACGTCGGACGTGTCGTCCGAGGGACGCCTCGGTGCGTCACTGCCGGCTCCTTGCCTGCGCGAACTCCATCACCGGTCCGTCTTCGCCGTCATCGCCAAGGACTTCACCGACAACGACACCACGGGTTCCGATCTGTGTGCCGTCGTCTAGGACTTGGCGCGAACAGCACCGCCGTCGGTCTGATCAACCGATCTGACGCTCGTCTCCGCCAAGTACGTCCCCGAGCACGCGTCTACCACCGTTCGAGCATCGGGCTGCCGCTGCATCGCCCCTTTGGGCCGTAGCGTCGCCGCCTTTGGTCCCCGCCACCGGCTACCAACGTGCCTTCTCCCGCATGTACGTCGCTGGTGGTTCTCACGCCCCTGCACCGACTCGCGCCCTACAGCTACGTCGTCCCATCGGGCCGTAGCGTCGCTGCACGCGGTCATCGCCGTCACCTCGCGAGGACGTCGCTGGCTTCCACCGCGCCACCTCCCTTGGCGCGGGATGCCGCCGTCCGCGCATGGTCTTCGTCGTGCCGCCGGGTTCTTCGTCGCCTCCTTCGAGCACCGCCGCCGCACCTCCATAGGTAACCTGCATGGCCACTCCTAGCCATCGCAGGTCCCGCCGACTACCTCTTCGCCTGTCTAGGCATCTAGCATGACCACTCTTGGTCGTCGCTGGTTCGCCGCCTTCTACGTCTACGTCCAGCACGACTTCATCGCCAGCGTCATCGCCTCGTTCTCGCCTACACCTTCTCGTCTACTCCGACAACCGCGGACTGCACCGCCTCGCAACCGTCGTGGAGACCTTCTCTGCTAGTCTCCTCTCCGACATGGCGTGAAGTTGTTTCAACTGGTTCCGTTCTTCGCACGCCCGGTACTGGCAACACCGGTGCTTGCCTTCGTCCCCGACGCGTTCCCGAGTCTGGCAAGCTCGGTCGCAGCGCCTCGTCCCCGTGTTCGTCTTCGCGTACTCGGTTTTGGCACAACCGGAGTATGCCTTCGTCCCCAACGTGCGCCTGGTTCTGGCAAAGCCATGGCCGCACCTCGTCCTCGACGGCTTGGACTGCATCGACTTCGGCATCGCTCTCCTCGACGACTGCCTCGACGCGTCGCCGTCCTTCTCCGGCGCTCTACGCGCCTGCGGCTTCATCTGCGGCTACCTCGACATCGGCACCCGACCACGACATCGACCACGGCGACCCCTCGCACGGATACCTCGACCAAGGTTGCAGCACCCACCGCTCTCGGCTCCCTCGACATCGGCACAAGGGCTACCACCTCGCCTGAGCTCCTCACCAGCATTCTCTACAGTCCAAGCTTCTGCGACGTGACACCGTCCACGACGTTCCCGCTACCACTGCGGGGGGATGTCAGCGCACTGGTCTACTTCAGTTTTCTCTCTAGTCTGACCGTTTGCGACGCTCCAGTTGTTCACGACGCTACCGCTACGACTGCGGGGGGATGTTAGAGTATACATGTTGTACACGGCTAGATTAGGATAGAGATAGGATACTTGTCTTGTACTCCAAGTCTATGCCTTGTCTTGTACTCCAAGTCGGTCCGTTGTACGTCTATATATACTCGCCCGAGAGGCTCAATAATACATCCATCATATTCCGCCATACCTCTCTCCATCTACCCTTCAACAAAAAAAAATCACTCGGAGAGCCAAATCGTAACCAACAGCAGAATACCATGATATTTCCGATCGCTGGCAGACACCAGGGTCCAGCTATTTCCGATACGTCACGGCAAGGGCGCGCGGGAGAAAAATACGCGTGGCTTAACTCGTGTTGCGGTTTACACGTGTTTTGGCAGGTTTTCTGAGAGTAATTGGTGTTGGGCTCTTTCAAAACCCTACAAACCCAGCCTGCCGAACAATGTAGCGAGAGTTTTGCAGGAAATTCGTACTGGCCCGAAAAGTTAAACAAAACCTCCCTGCCGAACGAGGCCTAAGAAGAGAAAGAGTAAAGAAGAAGGAGGACAAGCGAAAACGAGATTCTCCATACCGTATGGCGCCAGGCCGTATCACCGACCGCACGAAGGTGTTGGAGATTCACACTTCGCATTTTCTGTAAAAACGTCCATGCGCTTTTTATTAATCAACCCGCAGTCCAGGGTGTCTAGGGCATAAATCATGTTCTTGACCTAGAAACCCTAGCCCGATTCCAGATCCCATCCGGGCCGACTGCGGCTGGCCTCGCTCGCCCACAACCCTAGCCCACCGATGGATCCTCTCCCCTACCTCTCGATGGGACGCCGCCTCGAGCGCTGGCCACCTCTGCTCCTCCTCGCGCGACGGGAGAGGCGCGCCAAGCGTCGGCCTCCTCTCCTCCTCCTCCTCCTTCTCATGGTGAGCCTCCTCGCGCCAGGCCTCTCCGAGCATCAGCTTCCGCCTCTCCTCCTCCGATGATGGCCGGCTTCTCCGGGCCGGATCGACTCTGGCGGCCGCCTCCCCATTGCCAGGCCGCCACGCCTGCTTCGACCACGCCTGCCTGCCTGCTCCCCTGCTAGATCTGTGGGATTTTTGTGATTTTCATGACCATATTTGTGGGATCTTGTTCTTGTTTTTGTTCCTTCGTGTATGTATCTGTTGGATTTGTTCTTGTAGGTTCCTTCTTGTATGGATCTTTGTGATTTCATGCATGGATCTTTTCACATGTATCTTTGGTTTCTTATGAATAAATCTAAAGAACTTTTACACATGTATCTATGGATCCGGTGCTGTTTGTATGGATCTGGTTCTTTTTGTATTTGATCTATGTTAATTATGAAAATTTGTCAAGGACTTTATGATGTGAACCAAAAACCCTGTGTTTTCTTGCTATCTACTAAAAAATCACGATCCAAATGTACAGAACTTTATGGTTTCAACAATGGATCTACATAAAAAATCCTTAAGAACTTTATAATGATAGGGGTTGACAGGAACCCTAGAAGGGCCTCCTAATAATAATCTGAACACGTCCAGGGTCTTTTTCATAAAAAATTTATCACCAATCTTGATGCAGGGGACATAATGGATGGTAGTTGATAAGGTCCGGCCGCCATAAGGTTCGGACAAAATCCGCGTTACAGGACAAGCGACTACAACCTAAGCCCAAAAATGGCCCAAGCGAAACCCAAGGCCTAACCAGCGCTACGCCAACAGCCGATATATGCGGACAAGGTGCAAGCAAAGAAGGAATCTAGTGGATCACGGAACTCAGACAGTGGCCTCTCTCTCCCACCTGGCTCTCTCTTCCCAACCTCCTTCCTGCTGTTTTCTTCTTCACCACGATTGTGCTTGTAGCGAACCAGAATTTCATATGAGTTGACTTGGAAGTAGATCTAGACTCTATCAAGTGGTATCAGAGCCATCCCACCCCTCTTCCACTGCCAATATGGCATCCATCATTGAGACAAGGCACCAGCGAGCGGTGCGGGAAGAGATTGTAGCTAGTATAGATCCGGCGATGCGGGAGTACCTTGACAGCTTGTCGACCAAGCTCCTCTCCAGCCAGGCGACGCTCGACACCAAGGTGATGAACAAGGTTGATGAGCTCAAGGTCACGATCCAAGAGTTCTCCAACTAGAAGCCAGAGATGGAGGCACGCTTCACCAAGATTGAGAAGATCATCTCGATCATGCAAGCGGTCATGCTCACCACCGACTCGGGTTTTGCCAAACCCCATGGTGGATCGGCATCCACTAAAGCTGTTGTGAACAAACCACTGAGCACCCCGCCCGACGCGGCCGTCAGTGGATCGCTTGAAGGGCAAACCGGGCATAGCATTCTGCAACATCTCAGGGGGTTGATCGTTGGGTTCCCAAACCTAGCATCACCACCGGTCAAAGGTGCACCCGATTTCATGACCCCCATGTCTGCTGAGAATCCGAATTCTGCTGCACAAGTTTTTTAGAGTTTAGGCCAAGTGATGGCGTGTAAGTACAGCCCGTTGGGAACCCCAAGAGGAAGGTGTGATGAGCACAGTAGCAAGTCTTCCCTCAGTTGTGAAACCAAGGTTTATCGAACCAGTAGGAGAAAGCCAAACTTCAGAAGGTGATGCTTGCTAGCTTCGCGACACTCCGGACAATGGCGCCAGAAAACTTGCTGGTGCGTAGTTGACGTAGGAGCTTCTTCACCTAGTAGCAACGTGAAACCTGCACACAACACAAACAAGTACTTTGCTCCCAACTTACGATGAGGTTGTCAATCTCACCGGTTTGCTGTAAACAAAGGATTGAGCGTATCGAGTGGTAAAAGGATAATAGTTTGCAAGTAAAAGTAAACAGTGCGAGTAAAGTAAAATGGTGTAACAATGTAAAGGAAATTGGACCGGGGTCCATAGTTTATTAGTGGCGTCTCTCCATAAGATAAATAAAAGCATGCTGGGTAAACAAATTACAGTTGGGCAATTGATAGAGTAAAGATAACGTACATATGTCATGAGGATCACTATGAGATTCACTCTGGGCATTACGACAAAATACATAGACCGTAATCCAACTGCATCTATGACTAATAATCCACTCGCGGGGAGTCGTCCGAGTACCCCTTGAGTATTAAGTTGCGAACAACGGATAACTGCATTAAGCAAAGTGCGTAAAGTAAACAAAGCAAATGTCCTTGGACACAAGAATGTTGTTTTCTCCCTAGTGGCAACAACACATCTACAACCTTAGAGGTATCTGTCACTCCCCCAGATTAAATAGAGGCATGAACCCAACTATCGAGCATAAATACTCCCTCTTGGAGTTACTAGCATCTACTCGGCCAAGATAGCTACTAGCAACGGAAAACATGCAAGATCATAAACAACATAGAGATAACATAAGATATATAATTCAGCACATCAACTTAACATAGTACCAATACTCATCGGATCCCAACAAACACAACATGTATGATTACATAAAGATGATCTTGATCATGTAGGGTAGCTCACAAGATCTAAACATGAAGCACATGGTGGAGAAGACAACCATCTAGCTACTGCTATGGACCCGTAGTCCAAGGTAGACTACTCACACATCACTCCGGAGGCGACCATGGTGGTGGAGAAGGCCTCCGGCAGGGTGCCGGGAAGAGCTCCTGGATCCTCCCGATCTCGTTTCGACGACGGCGATGGCTTGCAGTATGTTTTGAGGAAAAGCGATCCATCCCCTAGGTTTTTCCCGTCGAGGGGACTTTATAGGCGAAGGGGCAGCGTCAGAAGTGGGACCAGGTGGTCTCACCACAGGTGGGCGTGGCCAGGGGCTGGGCCGCGCCCCCTGGTGGTGAGGCTGGCCCCTGGCCCCCTCTGTCTCATCTTCGGTCTTCGCAAAGCTTCGGTAAAAATAGGAGGTTCGGCTTTTGTTTCGTCCAATTCCGAGAATATTTCCTGTGTAACTTTTCTGAAACACAAAAACAGCAGAAAACTAGAAACTGGCACTGTGGCATCTTGTTAGTAGGTTAGTTCCGGAAAATGCATAAAAACACCATGAAGTGTAACAAAACACAAAGCAAATGGTATAAGAACAAGCATGGAGCATCAAAAATTATAGATACGTTTGAGACGTATCAAGCATCCCAAGCTTAACTCCTGCTCGTCCTCGAGTAGGTAAGTGATAACAAAAGAAAAAAAATTAGGTGACATGCACCATCACAATCTTTATCATATATGTAAGCATTGAGTGCTGGGATCAAAGAACTTAAAACATGGGCATAAAAGACATAATCTTGACAATAAAAACTTAGCAACCATGTTATAACATGAAAAGAAACACAAACGAAAGATCATGACTAATGAAACAATAAAAGTCAAACGTGTGTTCAAATCATATGGAAAACATAGCAAATGGTTTTCAGCTTGTCCTTCATGGAATAGAAAAACATAAATGCATAGGACACATTCAAGTTTAAAAGGGCGACTAGATACAAACAATTTAAGAACAAGTGAAACCAAAATCATGAATCAATCAATGATAACTTTGGGACAATGCACATTAAACTCAGAATGGCAACTATTCTCTCTTAGACGGTGCATAAAGGTAGAAGGTGGAGACTCAACATAAAAGTAAAAGAAAGGCCCTTCGCAGAGGGAAGCAGTGATTGCAAGTTTTATAAACCTTCAAAAATTATGGTACTTACTAGCTTTGAGCTCTCATTGCCCCCATCATAGGCATCTTGAATGGTTAAAGTAAATGCAAGAACGTTTATGAGCATATGCTTGACAAATCATAAGTTGAAAACCTCGTGTCCCATGAAGTACGAATACCCAAACCTCATGCTACTTGACTTAGGGTCCCAAGCAAGCTCTTGTCATTGTAAGTATACACGTATCATCGAGAACTGCCAACGGGGTACCTCCTTGCCCGATGACATGGAACAAGCCCACATCAAAATGATAGGACAAACAGACAATAAACACCTCGGCATCTCTTTTATTTACCATTGGTATAGCTTTTTATTTTGAGATGCGTCGTCGAATGCCCACTATGGGCATGCTGTAAATTTCCACAATGAATGATGCCTGGCTTAGATTAGCAGCCCAGGCGTTTCTCTAACACATATACAAACTCCATGATCCCGCAAGATTCCCAACTTGTTTCACAACGCGAGTATCCATAAACAAAAGACCACGATATCAAGTCAAATAAGAGAAAGTGCAATGTTGAAAGCTTACCCCATGACGGCATGGTTTGGCTAATTTCCAACTTACAACTTGCAAGCATAACGTCAACATAAAAGAGCCACACAATGTCAAAATTTTAAAAGCGAGAAAAGTAAAGTGTGCCATCAGGTTCGTGAGAGCTTTACTGACTAATTTTCGCATAACACCAAAAGAGTTTAATTCGAAGGATAGATAAAAGCAAGTCAAATGTACTTTGGAATAGCAAATTGCTAATAGGTATGTATGGTGGACACATTGGAATAACTTGGTTTTTGGGAGTTGGATGCACGAGTAGAGCTCATAATCAGTACAAAATGAGGGCTAGCAAAAGACTGGCAGCGACCAACTAAGAGAGCAATAACTGCCATAATCATGCATAGCGACAAAACATCATTAAAAGAAGCATAAAATGGTATCACCAGTCAAAAACCAAATGATCATAGAGGCTTATGGCGACTTTGTAAGAGTCTAACATGTTGTAAGCATGCGCCAAGTCAACCCAAATAAAGCATCAAGGAGAAAACCAAATAAATGCTTCCGTATAATAAAAATAACGCATGATTTTTTTTCAAAGGCTCATTAAGCAATCTCAGTCATTTGAGACATGTCATGCTACAGCAAAAATCACTAAGCATACTATCAAAACAACATCAAGCATGGCATGAAAAAGTCTAAGCCACAGTCTAAACAAGCTCCTTTTTGTACCACTTTTTTGTATGAAACTTTTTCTCTTTTCCAACACCATTCAAACCTTTTTGAGACAACTCTTTTGATGAATACCAACATAGACCAGAGGTCCAAATACACCTTGATGCAAAGATAAAATAAGATCTGAACAAAAATCAAGGCGAAAAACGAAAGCTAAACGCAGTTCTAGAAAAAGAGAACACTCGTTGAACGATAAGAGTGAAAACTAGAGTGTTCTTGGCAATGAAAAACAAGTAAATCTCCTCCAAAAGAAATTTGTTGGGATCCAACCATTTATTGCAGCAAACAAAACAAAAGAAAAATGAAAGCAAAAGTAAAGATGCTCCAAGACAAATGCATAATGCATGAAGCAATAAATATATAGTGTGTTGAAAGGTGACCTGATTTTTACCGATGAAGAAGGGATGCCTCGGGGGCATCCCCAAGCTTTGACGCTTGTACCTCGTGGATATTTCTTGGGGTGCATGGGCATCCCCAAGCTTGAGCTTTTGTCCATACTTCATCTCATCTCATCATTCTCCAATCCCTACACTTGAAAACTTCCTTCATACAAAACTTCACACAATTCTATTAGCAACGTTAGCATAAACATAATAGTAAATCAACCCTTTTTGCTTCAGGTTTCAACTCAAAAATGCCACATATAAAGCATATACTACTGTAGCAACTTTCCCAAAAGTTCCGTGATCAAAAGAACTAAAAAAGAAAGCGATCGAGAGGCAAACACAAATAGTGGCAGAAATATGTCAAAATAGAACAACTGTCAAAAGGTCGAATTTTTCGAGGACCTTCTGTTGCTCAAATCGAAAAGTGCAAAACTAATGAAAGTTTGGATATAACCTGAGTCATATGTACAAGAAATCGCAGGTCAAAAATATATTCTGAGAATTTTTACGGTGCAGCACCGAAATCTGTTTCAGGACATCAACTTCCCCAAATCTTACCTCCCTCAAATTAGAGGTTCTTCTTGGCACAACAACAAAATAAAAAGGATAAGGAGCAGTTATTACAGTAGTAATAACTTCCAAGACTCAAACAAAAGAAAAAGAACTGAAAAGAA
Source organism: Dactylis glomerata (assembly GCA_007115705.1). Classification (NCBI taxonomy): domain Eukaryota; kingdom Viridiplantae; phylum Streptophyta; class Magnoliopsida; order Poales; family Poaceae; genus Dactylis; species Dactylis glomerata. Next base: position 422,202 of record QXEO01000087.1, read on the forward strand.
AACAATGGGTTACCTCCCAAGAGTGCTTTTCTTGAACGCATTTGAGCTAGGCGCAGAAAGTGCAAATCAAGTGTTTTAAAATGAGGCATTAAGATCCATTGCAGAAGTCTTTTCAACAATGAATTGAATTGTATCTAAATGAGTTTTTGAAGATCCCTTGTGATCACACTTTGGTACACTACTTTCATCAAAAGGGTTTTCAAGACAAATCCAATCAAAATTCTTTTCCAAAGCTTCATGCAATCCTACAAGTTTGCAAGGAATTGGTACTTTGATGTCTTCTTTGGTTGTATCAACAACATTAACAGGTGAGCCAAGCATATTAAAACGCTCAAAAACTTTCCTAGCTTCAATAGCAACATCTCTAAATTCTCTACGCAAAGTCTCCAGATAAAATCTTTCTTTTTGGTGTCTTCGATATCATGAAGCTTAAGAAACATTTGTTGCATAAAAGGATTAAGGTTAACAAACCTAGCCTCCAACATGTGAACGAAATAAGCAGCAGCAACTTCATAACTAGGAGCAAGCTCAGCCAAAGATCTATCCTCAACATCTTTATGCATACTAATATGATTAAAGAACTCCTCAATGTTACCTTTCCCAATGATAGAACCACTACCTACTGAGAGGTCCTCCAAAACATACTTAGGGAACAATGGAATGCAAACTATCAAAGGAACTAATTTTTTTGTATTTTTGATAAAAAGATGCAAGCAAAAATAAAGTAAAGCAAAACAAAAAACAAAGTAAAAGATTGTGCGTGCGAGACTCCCCTTGCAGAAGTCTTCTTTCTCCCCGGCAACGGCGCCAGAAAACTGCTTGATGGCGTGTAAGTACAGCCCATTGGGACCCCAAGAGGAAGGTGTGATGAGCACAGTAGCAAGTCTTCCCTCAGTTGTGAAACCAAGGTTTATCGAACCAGTAGGAGAAAGCCAAACTTCAGAAGGTGATGCTTGCTAGCTTTGTGACACTCCGGACAATGGCGCCAGAAAACTTGCTGGTGCATAGTTGACGTAGGAGCTTCTTCACCTAGCAGCAACGTGAAACCTGCACACAACACAAAGATGTACTTTGCTCCCAACTTATGATGAGGTTGTCAATCTCACCGGTTTGCTGTAAACAAAGGATTGAGCGTATCGAGTGGTAAAAGGATAATAGTTTGCAAGTAAAAGCAAACAGTGCGAGTAAAGTAAAATGGTGTAACAATGTAAAGGAAATTGGACCGGGGTCCACAGTTTACTAGTGGCGTCTCTCCATAAGATAAAGCATGCTGGGTAAACAAATTACAGTTGGGCAATTGATAGAGTAAAGATAACATACATATGTAATGAGGATCACTATGAGATTCACTCTGGGCATTACGACAAAATACATAGACCGTAATCCAACTGCATCTATGACTAATAATCCACTCGCGGGGAGTCGTCCGAGTACCCCTTGAGTATTAAGTTGTGAACAACGGATAACTGCATTAAGCAAAGTGCATAAAGTAAACAAAGCAAATGTCCTTGGACACAAGAATGTTGTTTTCTCCCTAGTGGCAACAGCACATCTACAACCTTAGAGGTATCTGTCACTCCCCCAGATTAAATAGAGGCATGAACCCAACTATCGAGCATAAATACTCCCTCTTGGAGTTACTAGCATCTACTCGGCCAAGATAGCTACTAGCAACGGAAAGCATGCAAGATCATAAACAACATAGAGATAACATAAGATATATAATTTAGCACATCAACTTAACATAGTACCAATACTCATCGGATCCCAACAAACACAACATGTATGACTACATAAAGATAATCTTGATCATGTAGGGCAGCTCACAAGATCTAAACATGAAGCACATGGTGGAGAAGACAACCATCTAGCTACTGCTATGGACCCGTAGTCCAAGGTAGACTACTCACACATCACTCCGGAGGCAACCATGGTGGTGGAGAAGGCCTCCGGCAAGGATTCCCCTCTCCGGCAGGGTGCTGGGAAGAGCTCCTGGATCCTCCCGATCTCGTTTCGATGATGGCGGCGGCTTGCAGTATGTTTCGAGAAAAAGCGATCCGTCCCCTAGGTTTTTCCCGTCGAGGGGACTTTATAGGTGAAGGGGCAGCATCAGAAGTGGGACCAGGTGGGCACGGCCAGGGGCTGGGCCGCGCCCCCTGGTGGTGAGGCTGGCCCCTAGCCCTCCTCCGTCTCATCTTCGGTCTTCGCGAAGCTTCGGTAAAAATAGGAGGTTCGGCTTTTGTTTCATCCAATTCCGAGAATATTTCATATGTAACTTTTCTGAAACACAAAAATAGCAGAAAACAGGAAACTGGCACTGTGGCATCTTGTTAGTAGGTTAGTTCTAGAAAATGCATAAAAACGCCATGAAGTGTAACAAAACACAAAGCAAATGATGTAAGAACAAGCATGGAGCATCAAAAATTATAGATACGTTTGATACGTATCACCAAGCACCCCCCCAAACTGTAGTTTCCTCAGTTTAATGGGGACAACCCTAAATTGTGGCGAACACTGTGTGAACAATATTTCACGATGTATATAATTCACAAGTCGTACTGGGTTCCGATGGGGATCCTGAATTTTACGGGTGCAATAGGCATATGGCTGCGATCCGTTTAGAAAAAGGTGTTGGGTCTATAGTGGGGGGATTTCTGTTCCTTACTTTGTACTCGTTTTGTGTCGTCGTGGTGAAACAACATATACCATGGGATGGCTTAAATGGGGGCCGAACTAGATGCTGGAGGATTTGGGAGAGGGGAGCGAGCTAAGAAGCACGACAGAAAGGAACACACAAGCTACCCAGGTTCAGGGCTCTCATAAGGAGATAACACCCCTACTCCTGCTCTACTGGTCATATATCTGGATCAATGGAGTGTACAACAATGGTGCTTCCAAGCTCTCAGTGAGAGGAGGAAGACGAACTATGAACTGAGAGAGTGAGAAAAGATCAACCCTTTGCTAGGGTTCCCTGCGCCACCTTATATAGGGGTGGCTAGGGTTACAACGGTCACTTGGACCAAGAGACAGCAACTACCCTCCAAACAGGACATGCTGACGATGGCAGGAGCCCTTGACTTTCTCCCTGATTGCTCTCGATGTGACTCCACATTGAAGGGAATATGCCCGAGAGGCAATAATAAAGTGGTTATTATCATATTCCATGTTTATGATAAATGTTTGGGATTTCTATTTTCGTGCCCTCAGGTCGTTAGTTGTACTCAGTTTCCCTAGCTCGTTAGTTTTTCCTCAGTTTTCCCCAAGCCGTTGTCTGAAACCCTCAGAAGGAGCTCGGACGGGAGGATTCCCGTTAAGTTGACCGTTTCCGTGCTGACGTGTGGGGCCGCATCGTGTGGGGCCGCGTCGCGTGGGGCTGATAGAAAGGGACCACGTGGGACAGGACGAGACCACGTTTGGTTGTACGTGAGAGCTCGGTTCTGTCTCTCTCGGGCCAAATTGGCATTGACTTTTCAGAGCGCCTTTTCAGAGCGTCTTTTTCCCCTCTCTCTCTGTAAACAGTTCTCTCTCTTTTCACCAAATTAGTATCAAATCTAGAGAAGCTTCTATTTTTGTCTTTCTTCAATGATTGCTGCCTTTTGGCCCTCATTTTTTGCCCAATATGGTAACAAATCTAGAAGCTAATCTAGAAGCTAGTATAGTATAATACATAAAATGCATACAGCAGCCAAAAGAAGCCAATAACGATGTTAATGTTCACGACAAACTAAGCTAAAAATAATATAAGACGCAATGTATGCCCAACATGAAGGTTCTTCATTCTTCATCATATATTTCGGAGTCGCTATATTCCATGAGACGAAAAAAATATTGACTGAACTCCTTCCGTCTGCAGTGTGCAGCCAATAGATTCTCCAAACGGTATGGCCTTTGTTGTATTTTCATACCGTCGGAATCTAATCTATCCACATGTCATGGCCACTCATCCCAGGCCTTTCTATCATCAAAGTACTGTCTGATATAACCGCCCTCGTAGTAGATGCAGCCAGGTCGAACTGTCGGGTGCACTCTGGTGTCGACGGAGATACACCGTTTATAACTGACGAAGAAGGCATGACTGCCAATATTGACGGCATGGAGAGAGCGGCTCTCAGTGTCCACACGGTACACCAATGGTTGACCTTCCTCCAAATGCCTGTTGCCAGTGCTGCCGCCGAACAACACAAGCAGCAGATCACCATCAGACTCTACAAGGTAGAACTTGTCATTTCCAAGTTCTGGAAATGAAAATAGTGTCTCCATGTTGATAGTGCTCGCGCGCTTCTCCAACTGGACATTGTTGGTGCACACTAATGTTCCGAACTCAAAATTGTTCACAGCTATTGCATACAATTCACCATTGAACGGGGTAAGGCAACGCAGAGAATCGTCCTCGATCGAAAATCTTCCTTCTCCCCAATCTTCTATATCTATATCCTTAGTAGGAGAGCTCTCATCGACCCAAGCAATTTTATTGGGGTAACCTGTGCAAATGAAGACCATAGTCGGGGACTTCATTACAGCGACTGACTCCACAATCATAGATGGCATCTGCGCCTCAAACGTAGCGTTCAATGTCTTTGTGAGTGGGTTCAGAAGCCGTATCTTGTGCGGCTGGTTCCTCTGGGCAAGCACAATGACGCCACAGTAAAAGCCGACGAAGTAGTATCTAAAAGGGAGTTGATGAAGATAACATTCAGCACTAAGATGTTTACGATTGAAAATAAAAATAGATTAACTCCATAGATATGGAGGAATTTGAACCTTGCATGAACTTCCGTTAGATCGATGGTGACGTAGCGGGATGTGCGGAGGTTGAGGAAGGAGAACTCAGCGGCGCATGGAAGGGTGTGTTCTACCACGATCCATTCATGCAGGTGCACGTCGGGCTCAGGTAGATCTGAGCGCCAATTTGTACAAACTTGCCTCAAAGCAGCGTAGGTGTCCACGTACTCCTTGTTCGCCAGTAAGCAGTCGCCGATCTTGTGAAGTGGTCCGTCACCCTTAAGAGAGGCCCAGTTCACAGAGGCGCCGCGCTTGGATGCGCCGCCCTCGGATGCGACGGGCTCGGTGGCGACGGGCTCGGATGCGACGGGCTCGGAGGCGATGGGCTCGGAGGCGACGGGCTCGGGGGCGACGGCCGCCGGCGCATTCTTCTTCTCCATCACCGACAGGGGAGCGCGCGTAGGGCGGCTGGGGTTTTTTGGAGAAGGTGATGGGACGTGAGAGGCGTGGTTGCGTGCGTGAGTTATGATGAGACTGTGTGCAGAGGGAGGGAGAGGGGCTCTGTACTGGCAAAGTGACGGTTCGTCTCAGCAGTTGACGTTTTGGTCTCAACACGCGCACCGCGCGGCTAACCGCTGCTCACCGCGACACGCGTCCGTGGGACTGCACGTCAGCACCGTTACGTGTACTCAGTTCTACCCTTGAATCTTACACTGGAAAAATATATGTACTCAGTTTCCCCCTCGAGTACTAATACTGCCTAGTGCAATATACTCAGTTTTACCCTCAAGTGGCTGGTCAACAGAGAGTCAACAGATGGGATTAAGCCATCTAATTGAGTCATTTCATGCGCAAAAAAATTCAAAAAAATAAAATCATAGTGCCTCCTACTCATGGAGTCTTGTTACGCGACCTGCCACGTAGGAAATCATAACAATCATATATAAATTAAGTTTTCACACAAATGGCCACTTCTGAAATCACTAGTAGCTATGAAGGTTCATGGCTTTCCACTCAAACCCCTTCTCAAAACATCTATACCCAAAACATAGTTTGTCTGAATGAGGCCATAATTTTTACACTCATGTATATTTGAATTGCTAATACTTTGAGGTAGGCCAACCTGGGTTTCATTGTACAAAACATGTGTTTTTCTTTTTCTAAATCTCTTATTTGAATTCCTTAGCCTGTTTACTATTTACTTGCCCTTGTATCCTTGATACTACTCAGTTTTACCCTCTCCCTTCTCACAGAAGCCCAAACTTGGCCTGATTGGTCGAGCTGTTGTCACACGGATCGTGCCCACCTACCGTCGATCCTATGATCCAACGGGCAGGATCGTGCCACCCTCTCTCTATCTGTCGGTGCAAACTACTACCCCTCTATGTATGCTAAATGACGAGTTTGCCACCGGATTCAACAAGTTGGGTAATCACGAATTTCTTGTAGGCATTACTTTTCACGGTAAAATGATAAACTATCACAAATTTCCATTTCTTGTAGGCTTTACTTTTCACGGTAAAATGATGAACTATCACGAATTTCCACTTCTTGTAGGCATTACTTTTCACGGTAAAATGATGAACTATCACAAATTTCCATTTCTTGTAGGCATTACTTTTCACGTTGAAATGATAAACTATCACGAATTTCCATTTCTTTTACGCATTACTTTTCACGGTAAAATGATGAACTATCACGAATTTCTATTTCTTTTACGCATTACTTTTCACGGTAAAATGATAAACTATCACGAATTTCCATTTCTTTTACGCATTACTTTTCACGGTAAAATGATGAACTATCACGAATTTCCATTTCTTTTACGCATTACTTTTCACGGTAAAATGATAAACTATCACGAATTTCCATTTCTTTTAGGCATTACTTTTTTGTTGAGATATAAAGCACCCCCACAACGGTCATCTCCTCCTTAATTTATGGTGTAAACCCCACAACGGTCATCTCTACCTTAATTTATGGTGTAAACCCCACAATGGTCATCTCTCCCTTATAAACCCCCACAACGGCCATCCCTCATGTCAATAGGTTCTGCCTCTCTCTTCTTCGTTTCTGCCTCTCTCTTCTTCGTTCACATACACTTGATCCATTGCCATGGCTTCCATGTCTCGGACGCCGATCGGAAGGGGAAGGGGAAGGGGAAGGGAAAGGGGCGGCCTGGGTGGTGGATCATCATCATTACCACCACCACCGTCAACACTGCCATTGATCATAGAGGAGTTCTTCATCACCATCTATGAAGACCCTTTGGCCAAGAAGGTACGTACGCGTTCCCACATATATGATGCATGTGATTAATTATGTGCATGTTCTAAAAAACCTTTAATTTCAAACGATCGGCGCTCGATCTCTTTGCAGGCACTCCCACAAAAGTTTGCGGACTATCTTGATGGCCAGGAGCCCGCAAAGGTGTATCTGCGAGCAGCTGACTGCGGTCCTCGTCTCTGGACCGTGGAGGTCCTATTTGACGGACAAGGCCAGATGTACATCGACAAGGGCTGGGAGAATTTCGCCATCGCGCACGGTGTGGATTTCGGCTGCTTCCTACACTTCAAATATGAAGGCGATTATGTGCTCACAGTGAAGGTGTTTGACGGAATAACGTGCAGGAAGTACTACTACACGGACGACGAAGATACTGACGATGAAAGCGACGACGACGTGAAGCCATGCATCTAAGGGGATTATGACCAAGAATATATATGTAGCTTCATATGCATCGATTTATGGATCTAGCTATTTTCTATATATTATGCATGTAAAAATAATAGGGAATCGCAATTTCCACTATGATTCGAGCACCACAGCCTCCAAACGATGCCGATGCCGATATCGCATGGTCAGAACGGGTATGCATGCTCACCGCCACTGCTAGGTCACCGTCGGGATGCACCCTCAATCCCGTCCCCTCATTCGATCACTGACACACCAGAGATACCGCCGAGGCCAATGACGAACGTACATGCTGATGCCAATGCCGAACATGCACGCCGCTGTGGGCACGGCCACGCTGCCCCGCTATGCTGGACGCCACAGACCACCGCGAGGTCTTTCCCTTCGCCACCACACTCCCCTAGCATCTATCTATACACGCCAGAAAGGAGAGACACACTAGTTTTCTCTACATTGCTCGCGTTCGTGTCCGACACCGTCAGTCAAAGTGTTGAGGTCGTCGTCGATGTCCTCGACCATTTCTTCTCTTCTTTGCATGGTTAAACGCGTCTAGTTCATATCTATCTAATGCGTCTGGTCTCGCCTCATGTAGTTCTTTGTGGACGTCGATCTCATCTCGGCACCCCGTAGGCCACCTCCTCCGTTCCATCGCTGTAGAGCTCCGTTTAAAAATCTAATCCTACCCGTGTATTGCCCCTTGTATCAGCGTCATGGCCCCACTTGTCATTCGATATACCGAAGCCCCACTCATCCGCGTTTTGGTCAGGGATACGGCGATGCTTACGGTCAAACAAAGATGGATGCTCTGACGTGTCTTTGCGGGCTCTACGTGGCCCCACTAGTCAGCAGTTAACGGTCAAAGGTGTTCAACCGTCGGGCAAATGGCCGTTCCAGCACTGGTGACGGTTTCAGACAAGGGCTTGGACAAAACTGAGGAAAAACTAAGGAGCTGGGGAAAACTGAGTACAACTAAGGACCCGAGGGCACGAAAATAGAAATCCCTAAATGTTTATTTCTCATGCTAGAATTGTATTAATCGGAAACATTAATACTTGTGTGATTAATAAACTTAAAAGGTTCCTAGTAAAGCCTCTCTTTATACTAGCTCATTGATTAACCGATGATCAAGGTTTCCTGATCATGAACATTGGATGTTGTTAATAACGGGGTCATATCATTAGAAGAATGATGTGATGAACACTCACACCCATAGTACAAATAGCAATACGATCAAGTCATCAAGTTCATTGCTATATCAAACTCATACGAAATAGTTCTAATCCTCAGACCATGAGATCATGTTAATCACTGATACCGGAAGAGTGCTTTGATGATATCAAATGTCACACCGTTACAGGGTGATTATAAAGGTTGATTTGGGTATTCTGAAAGTATTAGTTGAGGCTCATGGATCAAGAGTGGAATTTGTCCAACCCGATGACGAGAAGATATTCTCTGGGCCCTTCTCGATGATATTGCATTGAATCGCTTGCAAGCATGTGACTAGATCACGGGAATGCATTATCACGGAACGAGTAAAGAGACTTGTCGGGAACGAGATCGAACTAGGTATGGTTGATACCAAATGATCGGATCTCGGACAAGTAATAATATCGCAAGACAAAAGGAATTAACTATATTCGTTAAAGGTTCACACGATCACTAGATTCATCGTTGAGTAAGTGGGAGTCATCATGGATTTCCAGGTCCCGATGATGATTATTGATTGGAGAGGAGTCTCAATCATGTCCACGTTATTCACGAATCGTAGGGTGACACACTTAAGGTTCGCCGTCATTTTTGAGTGGATACGGTACTCCGATCGAATTACAGGACAGCATGAGGGTTGTTTCAGAAAAGCACCGAAACTGTTTCAGGTATATCGAAATAACTCAAGGGGGTATTTGTTAATCTTTGTTAATTGATTGAATTAACAAATATTAAAGAAATAAAAATGTTTTATTAAATCAATTAGTATGAATTTAATTAGCATGAATGTCATGCAAAATTAAATGGGGGGTTACCTCATGTTGATGAGGGGGTTACCACCATGAAGAGGGGGTTACCACAATGAAGAGGAGGAGAGCCTCTCCTTGGCCGGCCACCCCCTTGGGGCTGCCCATCCTCTCCTATAAAAGGCCCCCCTCTTCTCCATGTTCATACAAGCTTGATCCTTCCCCTCTCCCGCAAAGTTGCTGCCCCAAATCCGTCTTGGCTTAGCGAAGCTCTGCCGGATTGTTAGTTTGAGTTTCACACACTTGGAGAAGTGAGTGTTGGAGTGTTCGGCGGATCCCTTCTTCCACTGCCCCGCTGGACCGAGGGCGTGGAGGAGTCGACGACGAGATGTACGTGTGACCGAGCACGGGGGCGCTGCCGGTTGTGGCGCCGTGTACACGATCTCGTGATCGTCAAGTGAACCACTACGTCGACTACATCAAGTGAACGACTACGTCGACTATGTGCATCATCCTCGACTCTCCATCGGCAACGTTTGTGCGGGAACGTAATCCCCGCTACCGGTCTTCGAGGGTTAGTCTCCGTTGCTACCATCTCGTAGATGTTCTTGGCTAGTTTATGTGTTCATGCGTAGAAATTTTTTTGTTTTCTATGCTACGAACCCATCACACATCCCTGTACGATGTACTTCCTGGACTATGACCTCTCTACTATGATGTCAAGGTCGGTACTTGGCACAGTGATGGTTGGTAGACCACAACTGTGCACCTTGTCATCATGATCTGCCTCCATGCTTGGATGTTTCTTTCCTTGATTGTAGGGATGTGACCTTGGTTGACTTCTGTGTCCCGGATATAGCCGTTGCCCATATCCTAGACCTATATGCCGGTCCAATGACCCAAGATCGGGTAATCCGACCTCCCCTGTTCCTGCATAATATAACAACTAGGTTAGGCCGACATATCTATATATACGCCGGCACTCTTCATCATGTATCCCGGCTATGCCGACATATCTGAACACTGACCGGGATACGGCTTATATGCCGGCCTGGCCGATACTCTTATATTCCGGCCAGGCCCAACCTTGGTCAACCAACACAAAGTCAACCACTTTCCTTATGTCTTTCTAGTCTCTTGACCCTACCGGGGGTTATACCCCCGACACTAGTCCCCGAAGCTGTCGAGGTCCCCCAGTCCTAACTGAGGGGCCTTGGCAGGTTTAACAAACCATATCTTTTCTAATATGCCGGCTCTTGATTATATGCCGGCGATTAATTTTATGCCGGCCCGCCGTGTATATACCAGCTCCTCTTCCTTCTCTAAAAGTTAATCTGGACGGTCCCGAAGGTATTCCAGACGGGATACGTTTCAAGAACGGTCGCGCCGGCACATATCTGAAGCTTCCTTGAGAAGCTAAGTCCAACAGTTTACCTCGAAACTTGCTCCTGCTCTGCCACTGGGAATGGTCACATCAAGTGACGGTTCACAGTGTGATTACTGCTTGTCATCATTGCCATAATTGGCCTAGTGGCACGGTTACTGGAACTGCCGCCCCACGACACGCCGCCATGTGGCGATCCTCCGCAGAAACGGTCGGGGTAGTGGAGCACTACCACGGTACCCACGACCACCGCCCCGCAGTATAAATAGGGGAGCGGGGGTAACTCTCGCTTTTTACCCCACTCCTTCTTCTTCCTCTGCTTCTTCACCTCGAGCTCTCCTCCGCCGGACCGAGCCACAGAGACTCCGCGCCGCCGTCATTCCACCTCACACCGGTGCCACCTCTCATCGCGCCCCAGCTTCTTCCTCTGCACCGCCGCAGTTCTTCTTCTCCGATGGAGCATTGCTCGGTGAAGCTCTCTTCTTTACTGCGAGCTTGCAGTTACTCCGCCGCCGTCGCCATTAGCCCGGTGAGTTCTTCCCCTCCTTAGTTCTTCTTCCTTCATGCCTCTCTGTGGCTTTGCAGTGGTAACTCCGTTTGCCTAGATCTCCTTTAGTTGCTTTGCTTGGCATCTAGTTGGTTCGGTTAGCATTGCCAGTAATCTTCTCAGGAAGTTTGTAGGTGTTCTTCCCATAGGAATAATCCCCTAATTATCTTTGATTTAACTGCGGCGGTAGATCTTTCTTTCCCACTAACATGTGTGAGACTTGTTTGCCGGAGAGACTAACTTTCTCCCCTTTATTCTGCTTCTGCTAGGACTAACACTACGGGACTCCGGCTCTCACGCCCTGTTCCGGCCACTACGATGGCTTCATCCAGTATGACGGCCACCTCTGCACCGGAGGAGGATAATCCGGCCCAGGCACAAGGACGCTCCGGCTGGGAGGGGTCTGAGGTGACCCCGGCCGACATATCATGGATAACAACCACCAGACGTGTCCCGGGCGACGTAGCATGCCGGCTACCTGACGGCGAGATTGTACCGGCACCTGAGTCCGGCGAACGCATCATCTTCATCTCCCACTTTGAGCGAGGCTTCGCTCTGCCGGTTAGCGACTTCTTCCAGGACTTCCTGGATAACTACGGCCAGCAGCCTCATCACCTGCCGGCAAACGCGGTGATGATTCTGTCGGCCTTTGCTGCTTTCTGCGAGGGCTATGCCGGCATAGAGCCCTTTGCCCAGGGATGGGCCAAATACTTCCAGCTGCGCAAGCAGAGCGCCCAAGAACCCCGGAGCAGGGATGATCCGCCAGAAACTGCTCAGGAAAAGAAGGATCGCCCTATGACCCAATGTGGCGCGGCCACCATCATGTCCCAGAAAGGCTCCGACTTTCTAAAGATAGAATTGCTCGAGTCATGCAAGAAGTGGCAGAAAAGTTTCTTCTACGTGAAGAACACCACGAATGTCGATCTGCTCAACCTGCCGCCATATGTGGACGAGCCACCTTTTGAGATAAAGAACTGGACATATAACCCCAAGAACACGGTGGGGCCAGTCAATGCCCTCCACCGGGTTAAGGGTGAGCTGCGCGATGCCGGCCTGACGCCACAGGACATTGTTGCTTGCTTCATTAGCCGGCGCGTCTCTCCTCTCTAGCACCGGTCCCACAAGATTTGCTAGATGAGCGGGGCCATGGACCCCACTCGACACTCCACGCATGAACTGAGCCCCGCCGACATTCTGCGGCGGGTTAAAGATATCTGCAAGTCACCTTTGCCTGGGGGCTCGAGCCATACAGCCGGGACCGCCCCGCCCCGACGGTAAACCTCTTTTAGCCAATACTTCTGCTTTTCGCCCGACATATCCACTCTGCCGACATATAATTGATTAAGCCGACATACTGTTGTTGCCGACATCACAATGCTTGATCCGACATATTTCTATTGCCGACATATTTCTTGTTTCTGATCAACTAGCTCTGTCCTTTGCAGAAATTCAGCTTCCAGGATATGTAGAACTCCCGGACTAAGATTGCCGCAGACTGCACTGTTCCGGATCCCGAAGATCTGGATCATGAGGACAAAATGTCGAAGAACACCCGTGTAGCTTCTACCGCGGGTAAGGCGTCCTCATCCCAGCATTCCATTCAAGACTAGAGTGACGATGGTTCTGACAAGGAGTGCCTGATGTACTATGATCCAATACCGCTCTCTTATGCCTTTCCCACAATACCGTCCTCAGTTATTTCGGACGAGGAAGTTATCGATGCTGCCCCTCTTAATCAGGGACCTCCCTCCACTGGCGGACGTGCTGGCCGGAAGCGCGAAGTGAAGCCCCATCCTGAACCAGCTCAAACACACAAGCGGCAGAAGATCGGCGTGCCCCAACCCAAGAGGCAGAGACCTGTTGCCTCGAGGTAATTTTCTTCCCCTTATATTATTTCCGACATATTTCTCCTTTTGGTTATTAACTTGCTCCTTTCTCTCTCCCAGGGCTTTGATTGCATCGGAATGTGCCTCTAGCTCCAGTGCTAGCCCGAACGTGGATAAGCCGGCGTCTCCTGCACGCCTCAACTTACCTGCTACCAGCCATACCACCTCTCCGGCGCCGGCATCTTCGCCTGCGCCCGAAAAGGCCTCTTCCCCGGCGAAGGATGTCCCTCCGCCGGAACAAGACAACTCTGCCCCCGATGTCCACATGGACTCGGGGGCTCAACAAGATACCCCTAACACCGGCGCGCCCGCCAGCGGCGCCGGAACTGCTGAGGATGCCGGCGCAGGCAACAAGAGCACCGACATAGACAAAGGAAAGGGTCCTACAGAGCCAGAAGTCCGGCCTGAGCCGGCATCAGCTTCTCCGGGACAAGCCACTCCGGCCGTGCCGGAACAACCAACGCCCAAAGCTCCAACTCCTGAAAAGACTACTGTCCCGGCCAAGACCGGCACTTTCAAGATGACGCAGATCATCAAGACCGCGCCACCATCTGCTACAACTGCGCCGGCCTCTGCTAAGCCCGCATCCTCCAGCTCTGCCATGACACTTCACATTGGCAAGGGAGCGGCCCGGCCTAGCTTCTTCCACACGCCGGAACTTGAGGGTCGCATTTCTCTGCGGACCAAGAGCGATAAAAGCCTTGGATCCCTCAAGGAATACTGCACAAAGTGGAACGATGCTAATTACATGGACACTGCCAGCTTCAAGAAGAAGAAACTGACCAGAGTTCCGGCCCCTGGCAATCCTGATGTTGTACCGGCCAAGCCCATTGCCATTGCCAGTGAACTCTTCAGCATCCAGCAGAGGCTTCACCTTTTGGCCGACGCCACCAACGTAAGTATTTTCCTTATATATCCCCAGTCCCCAAAAATGTCGGCTGTCCGGGATAACGGACATCCGGGATTTTCCAATATTCTTTTCCACTTAGCTGTTTTCAAATCCAACTGTCTGACATATAAGCTTGATCCGAGCTTCAAATCCTAGTCACCGAGGGCCGGGATAGGTGCGCAACACCTGTGCTGGGTCTTCCAAGAAACTAAAACTTGATATAACTTTCAAATCCACCTGACCGACACATAAGCTCGATTCGAGCTTCAAATCCTAGTCACCGAGAGCCGGGATAGGTGCGCAGCACCTGTGCCGGGTCTTCAAAAAATGAAAACTCGGTAGAATCTTCAAATTAACTGATATGCTGAATTTTTATTATAATACTTCAAATTCTGACACTTTTGCAGCGCATGAACAACGCACGCCAGGACATGTATCATGACCTGATATGCGAGCATCAGAAGTTGTTTGATGAGCACAGCAAACTTCGCCTGGATCTGACCAAGAAAGGTAACCTCAGCCGACATGCCACTATATGCCGGATTACTTTCCTCTGTTTACTTCGCAATATTCCTCTTGCCGACACATCTTGATGCGCCGACACCTAACTCTTTGCCGACATTTTTCAGCCACTGCTGAGGAACAAGTCACCAAACTTGTTAAGAGGGTAAAGGAGCTCACAAGTATGCTGGATTCTGCCAATCTTCAAATAAGCACTTTGTACTTCAAATCCTTCAATCTTTGTGATTGTTTTCTATCTTCAAATTATTTCTTATTCTTCTAACCTCAAACCCTTTTAACTTCAAATCCTTGCAGATGAAAAGGCTACACTGGAAGCACGCCACCAGGACTGTGTGTCGTCAGTGGATGTGGCAAAGCAGTTGGATGAAAGGGATGTCGCCCACAAGCTGAGGTAGAGCAACTAAAGAGCCAGATTACTGAGCTCCTGGATGAGAAGGAGGAGAGGGAGGGCCAACTCAAGAAGGTCTGGGGGCTGCTTGTCACTTCAGAGGCTGATGCCTCCGGGGCGAAACTTGAACTGCAGCACCTGAAGGAGCAGGCCACCAAATGGGAGGTTGACATTGCTCGGCTCAACACCGACCTCGCTAGTAAGCTTCAAATCCTTTTCCTGCTATCTTGCCTGACATACAACAATCTTTTCTGGCATAACACTCATGCCGACATATACTCCTGTTCCTAACATCTTCTTTGTTTCTCAGGCTTGTTTCCTGCCTCTGTTGAGGATGTTGAGAAGGCCCTGCAGGTGGATCGGCTGAACCGTAATGTTCCGGTTGACTCCTCCAACTGGGACATGTCGGAGCAGCTGATCGCTCTGGAAGCCCGCAAGAAGGCCATGACCTCCTACACTGAAGATCTCTTCCTTGGCGCTCAGCAAGCACACTCCGCCCTCTGGCCAGGACAGAGAACGCCCACTGACCCTCTTGACCTCGGCAATGACTTGCAGCTCTCCAAAGTTTGCCTCAGGGAATGGCGGGATTCCGGCGCAAGGGTAGGAGCTGATGAAGCTCTCACCTACTTCTTAACCTGGTACGAGAAGGTTGACTTGGATACTTTGCGCTCTGTGCACGAGGGATCTGCGTGGACCACATATCCGGAGTTTATTCGGCGCCGCAAGGAGTTAGCCCACAGCTATGTGGACTATGCCGACACTGAGGCCTTCGTCCGGGACATCCGCGAGCCGGAGAAGAAGGACGATGCTGAAGACGCTGAGGGCTCTAACTCCAGCCAAGATGAAGAAGAAGCTGGAGATGCCGACACTGAAGCTCCGAAGCAGGGTTCTGCCCCGGCCGGAGGTGATGGCTCCATTCCTTCTGCTGGATTCGGCACTCCTGAAGCCGATATCTCTATTGCCATAGCTCCACTTGCCGGCGGCTTGATACGTCTCCAACGTATCTATAATTTTTGATGCTCCATGCTTGTTTCTACACCATTTGCCTACTGTTTCGTTACACTTCGTGGCACTTTTATGCATTTTCCGGAACTAACCTACTAACAAGTCGCCACAGTGCCAGTTCCCTGTTTTCTGCTGTTTTTGTGTTTCAGAAGTGTTACACAGGAAATATTCTCGGAATTGGACGAAACAAGTTCCTGAAGTCTTATTTTCCCTGGAAGCTTCCAGAGATCCGAAGAGGAGTTGGAGAGGGGCCATGAGGTGCCCACACACCAGGGTGGCGCGGCCTGGCCCTTGGCCGCGCCCCCTATGTGTGAGGCCGCCTCGGTCCACCTCTGACGATGCCCCTTCGCCTATAAAGACCCCCCGACGGAAAAAACCTAAGGACCTGATCACTTTTCCAGAACACATCGTGATCCACCGCCGCCGTCGACCCGAAGATCGGGAGGGTCCAGAAGCTCTTCCCGGCACCCTATCGGAGAGGGGAATCGCCACTGGAGGTCTTCTTCATCGCCATGCTTGCCTCCGGAGCGATGAGTGAGTAGTCTACCTTGGACTATGGGTCCATAGCAGTAGCTAGATGGTTGTCTCCTCCACCATGTGCTTCATGTTTAGATCTCATGAGCTGCCCTACATGATTGAGATCACCGTTATGTAATTCTACATGTTTGGTTTGTTGGGATCCGATGAATATTGGTGTTATGATTGAGTTGCTATACTGAAATATATCTTATGTTATCTCTATGTTGTTTATGATCTTGCATGCTCTCCGTTGTTAGTAGCTATCTTGGCCGAGTAGTTGCTAGTGACTCCAAGAGGGGGTATTTATGCTCGATAGTGGGTTCATGCCTCTATTTAACCTGGGGGAGTGACAGAAACCTCTAAGGTTGTAGATGTGCTGTTGCTAATAGGGAGAAAACAATATTCATATGCTCGAGGGCATATGCTTTGTTTACATTACACACTTTGCTTAATGCAATTATCTATTGTTCGCAACTTAATACTCATGGGGTGTTCGGATGATATCCCCGTGAGTGGATTATTAGTCATAGATGCAGTTGGATGGCGGTCTATGTATTTTGTTGTAATGCCCAGAGTAAATCGCATAGTGATCTTCTTGACATATCACGTTTATCTTTATTCTATCAATTGCCCAACTGTAATTTGTTTACCCAGCATGTGTTATTTATCTTATGGAGAGACACCACTAGTGAACTGTGGACCCCGGTCCTATTTCCATCATATTGCTATCACCTGTTTACTTTACTCGCACTGTTTACTTTACTCGCATACTATTATCACTTTCCACTCAATACGCTCATACCCTTTGTTTCAAGCAAACCGGTGAGATTGACAACCTCATCAAAGGTTGGGAACAAAGTATTTGGTTGTGTTGTGTGCAGGTTCCGCGTTGCTATTGGCTGAAGACGAGTCAACAAGTATCGTTAAACGGCGCCCTTGTTGGAGTGCTATTAAGCCAGTCTGCATCACCTTCAGTCGTTTGTCTCTCCTCTCCTGAACGATAAACCTTGGTTTCTTAACTGAGGGAAAATCTTGCTGCTATATTCATCACACCTTCCTCTTGGGGTTCCCAACGGGCTGGTCATCAAACAGCAATCAAGACATTTTCTGGCACCATTGCCGGGGAGGAAGTAGAAGACTTCTGCGAGGGGAGTTTTTCGCACGCACATCCTTTATTTTGTTTATTGTTTTGCTTTACTTTATTTTACTTGCATCGTTTTATCAAAAACCCAAAAAAATTAGAATCCTTTATAGTTGTTTTTACTTGTCTTGCTTTATCATGCTTTCTATCAATGGTTGGTTTCTTTGAAACTAAATCTTTTTGGCAAGGTGGGTTCACAGAAGAGCAACAAAACTATTATGAGGAGCACCACTTATCAGAAAAAGGGAAACACTTATGGGAACAAATTGATAAATTATATATCATTGCTAGAAATGTGTGCTTTACTTATAATGTTACTTATTGCTTTGATAAATCTTGTTGCTGCAGGAGGTATAAACACCTCCCTTTTCAATGTGAGTATAATGATGATGTTACCATATCTTCTTATATTAATGGAAATTATGACTTTTATGATGTGGAACAAATTGAAGAATTTATTGTTTGGAAGGGTGCATTTGAACTTGCTTATTTGCTTGAAAATACTGATGATGCACCTTATAAATATGAGATTTATGATATACTTAAATTTTGCTTTGATAATTACAAGGAAGAAAATGGCTATATTCTTAAATATCTTAATAGATGCTCTCCAATGGAAGAGACTAATGCCTTGAAGGAGCCTATGGAAGAAGAAATTGCTGAAACTGGAAGCTCATTGGATGAAAAAGAGGAGGAGAGTGATGATCAAGAGGAGGAAGAATGGAGCTACCCATGTCTACCTCCCAATAAGAGTAACTCTTTAACTAATACCTTATTTGATAGCCCTCCATGCTTAACAAAGGAGGATGAGTGTGATATTTATATTGTTAAGTTTGTTCATGATGCTACTGAAAATTATTATGAGAGAGGAAAATATGGTTGTT
This sequence comes from Dactylis glomerata, assembly GCA_007115705.1. Lineage (NCBI taxonomy): Eukaryota > Viridiplantae > Streptophyta > Magnoliopsida > Poales > Poaceae > Dactylis > Dactylis glomerata. The sequence continues at coordinate 440,738 of QXEO01000087.1, forward strand.
GGAATTCTCATGTTACTAAAACACCTCTCTTTATATTGAAAGTTCTGAAGTTGCTCTTGTTTTATCTACCCATACTTGTGGCTATGCGCTTCTTTGATCTATTTTCTTACAAGATTCCCATGCATAGGAAGTGGGTTAGACTTAAATGTGTTTTATATTTTCTCCTTGATGCTCTTTTTGGCTTCCATTCATATTTCTTATGTCAGCATCTTCGCACCTTTCTGTGCCTAGCTCAAAGGCGTTAAAGAAAAGCACTCTTGGGAGCTAACCCAATGTTTTATTTCCAGTACTTTTTCTTTAATTTGAGTCTTGGAAGTCATTACTACTGTAATGACCTCTCCTTATCCTTTTTATTTCATTGTTGTGTGCTTGTTGCGTGGTGAATGACCAACCCGTTGGGAACCCCAAGAGGAAGGTGTGATGAATATAGCAGCAAGATTTTCCCTCAGTTAAGAAACCAAGGTTTATCATTCAGGAGAAGAGCAGACAATACGACTGTAGGTGAGGCTTGCTAGTTTGCGACAGCTTCGGACAATTTATATATGGCGCCTCGTCCAAGCTTTGCTTGCTAGCTGCAACGCGGAACCTGCACACAACACAACCAAATACTTTCTTCCCAACTTGTGATGAGGTTGTCAATCTCACCGGTTTGCTTGAAACAAAGGGTATGAGCGTATCGAGTGGAAAACAGTAGAAGTATGCGAGTAAAGTAAACAGTGCGAGTAAAGTAAACAGGTGATAGCAATATGATGGAAATAGGACCGGGGTCCACAGTTCACTAGTGGTGTCTCTCCATAAGATAAATAACACATGCTGGGTAAACAAATTACAGTTGGGCAATTGATAGAATAAAGATAAACGTGATATGTCAAGAAGATCACTATGCGATTTACTCTGGGCATTACAACAAAATACATAGACCGCCATCCAACTGCATCTATGACTAATAATCCACTTGTGGCGAATCAATCTGAGAACTCCACAAGTATTAAGTTGCGAACAACAGATAATTGCATTAAGCAAAGTGTGTAATGTAAACAAAGCATATGCCCTTGAGCATATGAATGTTGTTTTCTCCCTAGTAGCAACAACACATCTACAACCTTAGAGGTTTCTGTCACTCCCCCAGATTAAATAGAGGCATGAACCCACTATCGAGCATAAATACCCCCTCTTGGAGTCACTAGCAACTACTCGGCCAAGATAGCTACTAACAACGGAGAGCATGCAAGATCATAAACAACATAGAGATAACAAAAGATATATTTCAGTATAGCAACTCAATCATAACACCAATATTCATTGGATCCCAGCAAACCAAACATGTAGAATTACATAACGGTGATCTCAATCATGTAGGGCAGCTCATGAGATCTAAACATGAAGCACATGGTGGAGAAGACAACCATCTAGCTACTGCTATGGACCCATAGTCCAAGGTAGACTACTCACTCATCGCTCTAGAGGCAAGCATGGAGATGAAGAAGACCTCCTGTGGTGATTCCCCTCTCCGGCAGGGTGCCGGGAAGAGCTTCTAGACCCTCCCGATCTTCGGGTCAACGGCGGTGGCGGATCGCGATGTGTTCTGGAAAATTGATCGGGTCCTTAGGTTTTTTCCGTCGGGGGGTCTTTATAGGCGAAGGGGCATCGTCAGAGGTGGCCCGAGGGGCTCTCACACATAGGAGGCGCGGCCAGGCCCCTGGCCGCGCCGCCCTAGTGTGTGGGGCCCTCGTGGCCCCCCTCTAACTCCTCTTCGGATCTCTGGAAGCTTCCGAGAAAAATAAGACTTCAGGAACTTGTTTCGTCCAATTCCGAGAATATTTCCTGTGTATCACTTTTAAAACACAAAAATAGCAGAAAACAGGGAACTGGCACTGTGGCGACTTGTTAATAGGTTAGTTCCAGAAAATGCACAAAAGTGCCACGAAGTGTAATGAAACAGTAGGCAAATGGTGTAGAAACAAGCATGGAGCATCAAAAATTATAGATACGTTGGAGACGTATCAAGCATCCCCAAGCTTAACTCCTGCTCGTCCTCGAGTAGGTAAGTGATAACAAAAGAATAATTTTTGAGGTGACATGCACCTACACAATCTTGATCATATATGTAAGTATTTGTGAGCTGGGATCATAAGAACTTAAAACATGGGCATGAAGATATAATCTTGACAATAAGAACTTAGCAACCATGTTGTAAACATGAAAATGAACACAAACAAAAGATCATGAAAATGAAACAATGAAAGTCAAACGTGTGTTCAAATCATAAGGAAAAACATACAAATGGTTTTTAGCTTGTCCTTCAAAGAGAGCAAAACATAAATGCATAGGACACCTTCAAGTTTAAGAGGGCGACTAGATACAAATAATTTGAGAACAAGTGAAACCAACAATATGAATCAATCAATGAAAACTTTGGGACAATGCACATTATACTAAGAATGACAACTTTGCTCTCTTAATGGTGCATAAAGATAGAAGGTGGTGACTCAACAAAAAAGTAAAAGAAAGGCCCTTCGCAGAGGGAAACAGTGATTGCAAGTTTTATAGACCTTCAAAAATTATGTTACTTACCGGCTTTGAGCTCTCATTGCCCCCATCATAAGCATCTTGAATGGTTAGAGTTAATGCGAGAACAATTATGATGCATATGCTTGACAAATCATAAGTCGAAAACCTCGTGTCCCGTGAATACGAGTACCCAAACCTCATGCTACTCAACTTAGAGTCCCAAGCAAGGCTCTTGTCATTGTAAGTATATATGTATCAGCGAAAACCGCCAATGGGGTACCTCCGTGCCCGATGACATGGAACAAGCCCACATCAAAATGACAGGACAAGCAGACAATGAACACCTCGACATCTCTTTTATTTGCCATTTGTTTAGCTTTTTATTGTGAGATGCGTCGTCGAATGTCCACCATGGATATGCTGCAAATTTCCACCATGAATTATGCATGGCTTAGATTGGCGGCCCAGGCGTTTCCCTAACACATATACAAACTCCATGATCCCCACAAGATTCCCAATTCATTTCACACCGCGGGCATCCATAAACAAAAGATCACGATATCAACTCAAATAAGAAGTGCAATGTTGAAAGCTTGCCCCATGACAGCATGGATGGGCTAGTCTCCAACTTACAACTTGCAAGCATAACAACTCAACATAAAAGACCAAAATGTCAAATTTTTAAGAACAACAAAAAGTAAAGTGTGCATTCTGGTTCGTGAGAGCTTTACTGACCAATTTTCGCATAACACTGGTAAGAGTTTAATTTGAAGAGAAAATAAAAGCAAGTCAAATTTACTTGGAATAGCAAATTGCTAGTAGGTATGTATGGTGGACACTTTGGCAAACTTTGGCTTTTAGGTGTTGGATGCACGAGTAGAGCTCATACTCAGTACAAGGCGAGGGCTAGCAAAAGACTGGGAGCGACCAACTAAGAGAGCAATAATGGCCATAATCATGCAAAGCGATAAAGCGACATTAAAAGAAGCATAATATGGCATCAAAAGTTAAAAACTAAATGATCATAGAGGCTATTGGCGACTTTGTAAGAGTCTAACATGTGTGTGCATGCGCCAAGTCAACCCAAATAAAGCATCAAGGAGAAAACCAAAATAATGCTTCCAAATAATCAAAACAACGCATGATTTTTTCAAAAGCTCATTAAGCAATCTCAGTTATTTGAGACAAGTCATGCTACATAAAAACCACTAAGCATACTATCAAAAAGACATCAAGCACGACATGAAAAAGCCTAAGCCGCAGTTTACACAAGCTCCTTCTTGTACCACTGTTTTGCACAAAGCTTTTTCTCTTTTCCAACACCATTCAAACTTTTTATAAACACCTCTTTTGATGAAAACCAATAAAGATCGGAGGCAAAGATACACCTTGATGAAAAGATATGACAAGGTCTGAACACATATCAAGGCGAAAACGAAAACCAAAAGCAGTAGCGGAAAAAGAAGAACACTCGTTTTTGATAAGAGTGAAAACTAGAGCGTTCTTGGCAAATGAAAACGAGCACATCTCCTCCAAAGGAAATTTGTTGGGGTCCAACCATTTATTAAAGCAAACAAAACTAAACTAACTAAGAAAACTAAAACAACTGACGCTCCAAGAAAAACACATAGTGCATGAAGCAATAAAAATATAGTGTTTTGAAAGGTGACCTGATTTTTGCCGATGAAGAAGGGGTGCCTCGGGGGCATCCCCAAGCTTTGACGCTTGTACTTCTTGGATATTTCTTGGGGTGATGCATGGGAATCCCCAAGCTTGAGCTTTTGTCCATTCTTCAACTCATCTCATCATTCTCCAATCCCTACACTTGAAAACTTCCTTCATACAAAACTAAACACAATTCTATTAGCAACATTAGTGTAGCATAACATATAATCAACCTCTTTTTGCTTCAGGTTTCAACCCAAAACCACCACATATATATCATATACTACTGTAGCAACTTCTCCAAAAGTTCCATGATCAAAAGAACTCAAAAGAAAGCGATAAAGCGGCAAACACAAATATTGGCAGAAATCTGTCAAAACAGAACAGCTGACAAAGGTCGGATTTTTGAGGGGTTTTCTGTTGCTCAAATCAAAACGTGTTAAACTAACGAAAGTTTGGATATAACCTGGGGCATATGCACAAGAAATCGCAGGTCCAAAAGATATACAGAGAATTTATACGAATTTTTACGGTGCAGCACCGAAAACAGTTTCAGGACAGCAACATCCCCAAATCTTACCTCACTCGAATTAGAGGCTTCTCTTGGCACAATTCACAATGAATTGGGAATCTTGTGGGGATCATGGAGTTTGTTTATGTGTTAGGGAAATGCCTGGGCCGCCAATCTAAGCCATGCATAATTCATGGTGGAAATTTGCAGTATACCCATAGTGGACATTCGACGACGCATCTCAAAATAAAAATCTATACAAATGGTAAATAAAAGAGATGTCGAGGTGTTCATTGTCTGCTTGTCCTGTCATTTTGATGTGGACTTGTTCCATGTCATCGGGCACGGAGGTACCCCGTTGGTGGTTCTCGATGATACATATATACGTACAATGACAAGAGCCTTGCTTGGGACTCTAAGTTGAGTAACATGAGGTTTGGGTACTCGTATTCACGGGACACGAGGTTTTTAACTTATGATTTGTCAAGCATATGCATCATAATTGTTCTCGCATTAACTCTAACCACTTAAGATGCTTATGATGGGGGCAATGAGAGCTCAAAGCCGGTAAGTACTATATTTTTTGAAGGTTATAAAACTTGCAATCACTGCTACCCTCCGCGAAGGGCATTTCTTCTACTTTTATGTTGAGTCACCACCTTCTATCTTTATGCACCATTAAGAGAGCATAGTTGTAATTCTTAGTATAATGTGCATTGTCCCAAAGTTTTCATTGATTGATTCATATTGTTGGTTTCACTTGTTCTTAAATTATTTGTATCTAGTCGCCCTCTTAAACTTGAAGGTGTCCTATGCATTTATGTGTTGCTCTCCATGAAGGACAAGCTGAAAACCATTTGTATGTTTTTCCTTATGATTTGAACACATGTTTGACTTTCATCGTTTCATTTTCATGATCTTTTGTTTGTGTTCATTTGCATGTTTACAACATGGTTGCTAAGTTTCTTATTGTCAAAATTATATCTTTCATACCCATGTTTTAAGTTCTATGATCCCAGCTCACAAATGCTTACATATATGATCAAGATTGTATAGGTGCATGTCACCTCAAAAATTATTCTTTGTTATCACTTACCTACTCGAGGACGAGCAGGAGTTAAGCTTGGGGATGCTTGATACGTTTCCAACGTATCTATAATTTTTGATGCTCCATGCTTGTTTCTACACCATTTGCCTACTATTTCATTACACTTCATGGCACTTTTATGCATTTTCCGGAACTAACCTACTAACAAGTCGCCACAGTGCCAGTTCCCTATTTTCTGCTGTTTTTGTGTTTCAGAAGTGTTACACAGGAAATATTCTCGGAATTGGACGAAACAAGTTCCTGAAGTCTTATTTTTCCTGAAAGCTTCCAGAGATCCGAAGAGGAGTTGGAGAGGGTCCACGAGGTGCCCACACACCAGGGCGGCGCGGCCTGGCCCCTGGTCGCGCCCCCTATGTGTGAGGCCGCCTTGGTCCACCTCTGACGATGCCCCTTCGCCTATAAAGGCCCCCCGACGGAAAAAACCTAAGGACCCGATCACTTTTCCAGAACACATCGCGATCCGCCGCCGCCGCCGACCCGAAGATCGGGAGGGTCCAGAAGCTCTTCCCGGCACCCTGTCGGAGAGGGGAATCGCCACCGGAGGTCTTCTTGATCGCCATGCTTGCCTTCAGAGCGATGAGTGAGTAGTCTACCTTGGACTATGGGTCCATAGCAGTAGCTAGATGGTTGTCTCCTCCACCATGTTCTTCATGTTTATATCTCATGAGCTACCCTACATGATTGAGATCACCGTTATGTAATTCTACATGTTTGGTTTGTTGGGATCCGATGAATATTGGTGTTATGATTGAGTTCCTATACTGAAATATATCTTATGTTATCTCTATGTTGTTTATGATCTTGCATGCTCTCCGTTGTTAGTAGCTATCTTGGCCGAGTAGTTGCTAGTGACTCCAAGAGGGGGTATTTATGCTCGATAGTGGGTTCATGCCTCTATTTAACCTGGGGGAGTGACAGAAACCTCTAAGATTGTAGATGTGCTATTGCTACTAGGGAGAAAACAACATTCATATGCTCGAGGGCATATGCTTTATTTACATTACACACTTTGCTTAATGCAATTATCTGTTGTTCGCAACTTAATACTCATGGGGTGTTCGGATGATATTCCCGTGAGTGGATTATTAGTCATAGATGCAGTTGGATGGCGGTCTATGTATTTTGTTGTAATGCCCAGAGTAAATCGCATAGTGATCTTCTTGACATATCACGTTTATCTTTATTCTATCAATTGCCCAACTGTAATTTGTTTACCCAGCATGTGTTATTTATCTTATGGAGAGACACCACTAGTGAACTGTGGACCCCGGTCCTATTTCCATCATATTGCTATCACCTGTTTACTTTACTCGCATACTATTATCACTTTCCACTCGATACGCTCATACCCTTTGTTTCAAGCAAACCGGTGAGATTGACAACCTCATCGCAAGTTGGGAACAAAGTATTTGGTTGTGTTGTGTGCAGGTTCTGCGTTGCTATTGGCTGAAGACGAGTCAACAAGTATCGTTAAATGGCGCCCTTGTTGGAGTGTTATTAAGCCAGTCCGCATCACCTTCAGTTGTTTGTCTCTCCTCTCCTGAATGATAAACCTTGGTTTCTTAACTGAGGGAAAATCTTGCTGCTATATTCATCACACCTTCCTCTTGGGGTTCCCAACGGGCTGGTCATCAAACAGCAATCACGGCTCCGCCTCCACTCCTGCCTCTTAAACTTTGCAGCACAGAAAACTTTAAGTTTTATCAGATCCCCGGTATGCCGGGTGCAGTTGTAAGATATACTCTATTTCCTTTGGTTTGCTACCTGAACAAGTTTTAATTTGGTTTGCTTGCTTATGAATGTCGGATCATGTTTTGGCTAAGTCACCAAGTTTATTTTCCTGTTTCCTTAACTCCACAACCTTGGCTACTTGTCTACCTCATTCGGCTTTTGATGTATGAGTCTCAAGGTTGCTTTATTAAACATACAGTACTTAAACTTTGAAACTTAGACTTCAAATCATCCGACACTTCAAGTTTTAACTTTTGCAATAGAGTAAATGTCGGTTCGCTTATTTTATCTTTCCTTAGCCGTTTTCCACATGTAAACAATCTCCGACATCTACTCTTGCTAGCCATGAAGCCGGGTTTCGGACAGCAGCTAAGTCGAAGAGCGGCCTTTGGTGCCGACACATTACTAGGCCGACATAGGAAACATTCAAATCAAACGAGCCGACATATAAATGAAAAACTGAACATAGACAACAATATATACCGAAGGCAGTGCCCGATCTCCTCGGGATGCCGACATTTCATTCATTAGTCTTGCGCCGGCATATAGTGCCGGCACACAAAGCAAAATGGAAATACATACATTATGCTGCTCAGGAGTAAAAGGGACGGAGTAGAGCTATGTTCCATGGTCGCTTGGTTTCTTCTCCGGACCTGTCCACCTTGTTCTTCTTGGGGGCCTGCGCATCTATAAGATAGTAGGCATCATTGTGCAGAGCCCTGCTCACAATGAATAGCCCCTCCCATGGAGGAGTTAACTTATGCCGGCCTTCTGTGCCTTGCCTTAGCCGGAGCACTAAATCTCCCTCTTGGAATCTCCTTGGATTCACCTTCTGCGCATGATAGCGTCTGAGGTTCTGCTGATATACTGCAGTTCTTGATAGTGTTATTTCTCTTGCTTCTTCCAGCAGATCAACATCATTTTCTCTGGCTTCTTTAGCCTCTTCCTCGGTATATAGCACCACTCTTGGTGCATCGTGTATTACATCTGTTGGAAGCACAGCTTCTGCTCCATACACCAGCAAAAATGGCGTATAGCCTATTGACCTATTCGGAGTTGTCCTCAAGCTCCAAAACACTGCCGGCAATTCATCTAGCCAGCATCCGGGAGTTTTCTCTAATGGCTCTATCAACCGGGGTTTTATGCTGAATAACACTAATCCATTTGACCTTTCTACCTGGCCATTGGTACAAGGGTGAGCGACCGACGCAATGTCTAGCCGGATTCCTACCTCCTCACAATATCTGACAAATGGTCCTTGGGCAAAGTTCGACCCATTGTCAGTGATGATGCTATGAGGAACACCATATCTCAAGATTATATCCTTTAAGAATTTCACTGCTGTGTGGCCATCACATTTGCTTATTGGCTTTACTTCAATCCACTTGGTGAATTTATCCACCATGACCAGAATATGAGTCATCTTTCCCATTGCCGGCTTAAATGCCCCGACCATATCCAAGCCCCAAACAACAAAGAGCCATGTTATCGGGATAGTCTTTAACGCTGATGCCGGCTGATGAATCTGGTGGGCGTACATCTGACACCCATTGCACTTCCGGACCAAGTCTTCTGCTTCTTGTAGTGCGGTTGGCCAATAAAACCCATGCCGGAATACTTTCGACACTAGGGCTCTGGATGAAGCATGGTGACCACACTCCCCCTGATGAATTTCCCGGAGCATCTCCTGGCCTTCAGCAGATTCAACACATCTCTGCAGTACACCCGTGGCACTTCTCTTGTATATTTCCTTGTTGATGATGGTATATCCTTTGGATCTTCTCATAACTCGGCGTGCCTCAGTTTCATCTGCCGGTACTTGGCCATCGACCAAGAAATCCACGATCGGACGCGCCCAGGAGGGCACTTCCCTTACAGTGAACACTGCTTGGTCTATTTCCATCACTTCGACTGACACATAATCGATCTGCATGGGCTACGAACTCCCCGGGACTGAGAGAGCAGTCCCCGGATATGCCAGGAGCAGTCCCCAGGTATGCCGAAACAACTTCTTGATACATTTTGCCCTTTCCCTTGCTTCTGCTCTGGAACACAGCAGTGTCCACGTATGTCGGCCCAGTCCCCGGGACTGAGAGAGCAGTCCCCGGGTTATCTGAACTAGCGCTGGCATCTATCTCCATTGGAACTGCTTCCTCTGGGCTCGGCGGAACATATATGGATGATGACTCCGGTGAGGGCTTGATTGACGGCTTCCTCAGATGCTCCAGCGAAATGTCGGGCGGGATTGACTCTCTGGAATCACCTGAAAAACATGATCTGGCGAATGCCTATGCCCTTGGACACCTTCAGGCCATGCACAAGTGCCTCATACTCCGCCACATTATTTGATGCTGCAAAGTGGATCTGCAGAACATATCTCAACTGGTCATTCTTGGGTGAAGTGAGAACTATGCCGGCACCCAAACCATGAATTGTCTTGGACCCATCAAAATGCATTCTCCAATAATTTGCATCTGGCAATGGTGGCTCATACTGTATCTCAGCCCAATCAATGAAGAAATCGGCCAACACCTGGGACTTGATTGTATCCCTCTTGTCATACTGAGGTGTATATGGTGAAAGCTCTATTGCCCACTTGGCTATCCGACCGCTGGCATCTTTGTTGCTTATGATTTTCGAGATAGGGGCCTCAGCCACCACCAGGATTGGATGCTCCTGGAAGTAATGCTTGAGCTTCTTGGCCGCCATATAGACACCATATGTCATCTTCTGATAATGGGGGTAGTTTTTCTTCGAGGTGGAAAGGACTTCACTCAAATAATATACTGGCCACTGCACGGTTTTGCCTCCTTCCTCTCGCTCCACTACCACCACTGCACTGACAACTCTGTTGGTCGCCGCTATATAGAGCAACATCGGCTCCTTTGGCATTGGAGATGCCAACACCGGCGCTGTTGACAACATCTGCTTCAACTCTTTGAAAGCTGCATCTGCTTGCGTTGTCCAGACAAATGTGTCGGACTTCTTCATTAGTTGATATAACGGCAGAGCTTTCTCTCCCAGCCGGCTTATGAAACGGCTTAGGGATGCAAGGCACCCCGTGAACTTCTGTACTTCCTTCAGATTTGTCGGCGGCTTCATCCTTTCTATATCACGAATCTTGCCGGGATTTACCTCAATACCCCGGCTGGAAACCAGGAAACCGAGTAATTTGCCTGCCGGCACACCAAAGGTGCATTTAGCCGGATTCAACTTCATCCAGAACCTCCTCAGATTTGCAAAGGTTTCCCGGAGGTCATCTATGAGAGTCTTGCTTTCCTTGGTTTTTATGACGACATCATCGACATACACTTGCACATTTTTGTCTATTTGGTCATGCAAACACTTTTGCATACACCTCTGGTAAGTTGCGCCGGCATTTCTTAAACCGAACGGCATAGTGAGATAGCAATAAGCCCCGTACGGGGTAATAAAGGATGTTTTTATTTGATCCGGTTGGTACAAAGGGATCTGGTGGAAACCAGAATAGGCATCTACAAATGATAACAGTTCACATCCAGCTGTGGAATCAATCACTTGATCGATCCGAGGGAGCGGGAATGGATCTTTAGGACATGCCTTATTCAAGTTCGTGTAATCAACACACATCCGCCATATCTTGACTATAGCGGGCTCATCCTTTTTCTTCTCCACCATAACCGGATTAGACAGCCAATCCGGATGCAACACTTCCATGATAAAGCCGGCAGCTAGGAGCCTGGCTACTTCCTCCCAAATCGCTTTCCTTCTATCATCTGCAAGTGCATGCTCAGCCAGCTCCCTCGGCACACCTTGCAGGTCTGAAGTGGACCATGCAAAGATATCCCGATTCTCACGGAGGAAGCTGATGAGCCTGCTTTCCTATTTGGGGTCCAAACCGGCGCCGATAAGGGCATGGCATTCCGGGAAAAGCTCATCCAGAGCTACTTTCTTGACATCCTTGGCCACTTGAAAGGAAGTGTCGCCTCCTGGGTTTGTCATGCTCGGCAAAGGTTTGCCGGCCACGACCGTTTCAGCTATCTCCACTGCTCGCTTGAGCCTCTTCTTTTCCTCTGCTATGATCAAAGTCTTGGCCAGATTAGATCCGGCCGTGGCACACGCCATCGAGCGCTTGTAATCACCAATAATGGTAATCACTCCTCTGGGCCCCGGCATCTTCATCTTCAGATATGCTACATGAGTAGAAGCCATGAACTTCGCCAATGCCGGCCTGCCCAGCTGTTGATGTCTACGCACTTCTATTCTTGTAGACACTTGTTGGGCCTCCAAGTGCAGAGGTTTGTAGAACAGCAGCAAGTTTCCCTTAAGTGGATCACCCAAGGTTTATCGAACTCAGGGAGGTTAGAGGTCAAAGCTACCCCTCTCAAGCAACCCTGCAATTACGATACAGAAAGTCTCTTGTGCCCCCAACACACCCAATACACTTGTCAGATGTATAGGTGCACTAGTTCGGCGAAGAGATAGTGAAATACAAGTAGTATAGATGATTATAAGTAGCAAACGTGATGTGAAATAAATATCGCTGCGAGTAAACAAGTAACAAAATAGCAAGTAAACGGTGTGCAATGCTTGGAAACAAGGCCTAGGGATCATACTTTCACTAGTGGACACACTCCCAACAATATAACATGACTGAACAAGTAACTTCTCTTTGCTAAGGTACTCTGAATTACTCTCCTATTGAATAACACTAATCATTGTGTAGTGGCTACAGAAGCACCCCTTAAAGTCCATCAAGTACTTGACAAACACCACTCATAGAGATACCCAAATTAGATCACAACTCAAGATAGAAATCATTGCAACTTAAACCAAGTACTAACACGGTGCACACACTGTCAACATTACACCATGAAAGGAGGAATAGATCACTCAAACTATCATAGCAATAATTATTCTCATAATCCACAAGAGATCACAATCATAGCCTAAACCAAGTACCACCATGATGCACGCACTGTCACCGTTACACCATAGCAGGAGGAATAGATTACTTTAATAACATTGCTAGAGTACACAAAATATCTGAATAATAACATGTACTTGTTCAACATGATACAAAGCTCATGATCACATAAAGATCACATCATGGGAGAGAGAGGTGAACCACATAGCTACCGGTAGAGCCCTTAGCCCCGGGGATGAACTACTCCCTCCTCATCATAGGAGACAGCAAGGTTGATGGAGATGGCGGTGAGGTCGATGGAGACGGCGGAGACGGCGATGGAGACCGATGGAGATGGCTCCGGGGGCACTTCCCCGTCCCGGTAGGGTGCCGGAACAGAGACTTCTGTCCCCCGAAATTCGTCGACGGTGGCGGCGGAGCTGCGGAACTGCTTCTGGAAAATTGCCGACTCCCCTAGGGTTTTCCGTCCCGAGGCTTTATATAGGCGAAGGGGCACCGTCGGAGGAGGGGCCAGGTGCCCACACGCGGGCCCCACGCGGCCAGACCCTTGGCCGCGCCGGGCATGTGTCTGGGGCCCTGGTGGTCCCCCTCTGACACCTCTTCGGATGTCTGGAAGCTTCCGGGTAAAATAAGACTTCAGGAACTTGTTTCGTCCAATTCCGAGAATATTTACTGTGTATCACTTCTGAAACACAAAAACAGCAGAAAACAGAGAACTGGCACTGTGGCAACTTGTTAATAGGTTAGTTCCGGAAAATGCATAAAAGTGCCACTAAGTGTAACGAAACAATAGGCAAATGGTGTAAAAACCAGCATGGAGCATCAAAAATTATAGATACGTTTGAGACGTATCAAGCATCCCCAAGCTTAACTCCTGCTCGTCCTCGAGTAGGTAAGTGATAACAAAGAATAATTTTTGAGGTGACATGCACCTACACAATCTTGATCATATATGTAAGCATTGGTGAGCTGGGATCAATAGAACTTAAAACATGGGCATGAAAGATATAATCATGACAATAAGAACTTAGCAACCATGTTGTAAACATGCAAATGAACACAAACAAAAGATCATGATAATGAAACAATGAAAGTCAAACGTTTGTTCAAATCATAAGGAAAACATAGAAAAGGTTTTCAGCTTGTCCTTCAAAGAGAGCAAAACATAAATGCATAGGACACCTCAAAGTTTAAGAGGGCGACTAGATACAAATAATTTAAGAACAAGTGAAACCAACAATATGAGTCAATCAATGAACCTTGGGACAATGCATATCACACTAAGAATGACAACTATGCTCTCTTAATGGTGCATAAAGAAAGAAAGTGGTGACTCAACATAAAAGTAAAAGAAGGGCCCTTCGCAGAGGGAAGCAGTGATTGCAAGTTTTATAACCTTCAAAAATTATGGTACTTACCGGCTTTGAGCTCTCATTTCCCCCATCATAAGCATCTTGAATGGTTAAAGTTAATGCGAGAACAATTATGATGCATATGCTTGACAAATCCTAAGTTGAAAACCTCGTGTCCCGTGAATACGAGTACCCAAACCATGCTAGTTTACTTAGAGTCCCAAGCAAGGCTCTTGTCATTGTAAGTATATGCATATCATTGAGAACCGCCAATGGGGTACCTCCGTGCCCGATGACATGGAACAAGCCCACACCAAAATGACAGGACAAGCAGACAATGAACACCTCGACATCTCTTTTATTTGCTATATTGTTTAGCTTTTTATTGTGAGATGCGTCGTCGAATGTTCACCATGGGTATGCTGCAAATTTCCACCATGAATTATGCATGGCTTAGATTGGCGGCCCGGCGTTTCCCTAACACATATAAAAACTCCATGATCCTCACAAGATTCCCAATTCATTTCACACAGCGGGCATCGATAAACAAAAGATCACGATATCAACTCAAAAAGAAGTGCAATGTTGAAAGCTTGCCCCATGACGGCATGGCTGGGCTAGAATCCAACTTACAACTTGTAAGCATAACAACTCAACATAAAAGACCACAATGTCAAAATTTTAAGAACAGGAAAAAGTAAAGTGTGCCTTCCGGTTCATGAGAGCTTTACTGACCGAATTTCGCATAACACTGGTAAGAGTTTAATTTGAAGAGAATATAAAAGCAAGTCAAATTTACTTGGAATAGCAAATTGCTAGTATGTATGTATGGTGGACACTTTGGAAAACTTGGTTTTTAGGAGTTGGATGCACGAGTAGAGCTCATACTCAGTACAAGGTGAGGGCTAGCAAAAGACTGGGAGCGACCTACTAAGAGAGCAATAATGGCCATAATCATGCAAAGCAACAAAGCGACATTAAAAGAAGCATATGATGGCATCAAAAGTCAAAAACTAAATGATCATGAAGGCTAATGGCGACTTTGGAAGAGTCTAACATGTGTGAGCATGCGCCAAGTCAACCCAAATAAAGCATCAAGGAGAAAACCAAAATAATGCTTCCATACAATAAAAACAACGCATGATTTTTTCAAAGGCTCATTAAGCAATCTCATTTATTTGAGACAAGTCATGCTACAGCAAAACCACTAAGCATACTATCAAAAAGACATCAAGCATGACATGAAAAAGCCTAAGCCGCAGTCTACACAAGCTCCTTCTTGTACCACTATTTTGCATAAAGCTTTTTCTCTTTTCCAACACCATATGAAATTTTTATACACACCTCTTTTGATGAAAACCAATGAATATCAGAGGCAAAAATACACCTTGATGAAAAGATATGACAAGATCTGAACGCAAATCAAGGCGAAAACGAAAACCAAAAGTAGTAGCAGAAAAAGAAGAACACTCGGTGAACGATAAGAGTGAAAAACTGAGTGTTCTTAGCAAATGAAAACGAGTTCATCTCCTCCAAAAGAAACATGATGTGATCTAACCATTTATTGCAGCAAACAAACAAACCTAACCAACTAAGAAAACTAAAACAACTGACGCTCCAAGAAAAACACATAGTGCATGAAGCAATAAAAATATAGTGTTTTGAAAGGTGACCTGATTTTTGCCGATGAAGAAGTGGTGCCTCGGGGGCATCCCCAAGCTTTGACGCTTGTACTTCTTGGATATTTCTTGGGGTGATGCATGGGCATCCCCAAGCTTGAGCTTTTGTCCATTCTTCAACTCATCTCATCATTCTCCAATCCCTACACTTGAAAACTTCCTTCATACAAAACTAAACACAATTCTATTAGCAACATTAGTGTAAGCATAAAATATATTCAACCTCTTTTAGCTTCAGGTTTCAACCCAAAACCACCACATATAAAGTATATACTACTGTAGCAACTTCCACAAGAGTTCCATGATCAAAAGAACTCAAAAGAAAGCGATAAAGTGGCAAACACAAATATTGGCAGAAATCTGTCAAAACTGAACAGCTGACAAAGATCGAATTTTTGAGGGATTTTCTGTTGCTCAAATCAAAAAGTGTTCAACTAAGAAAAGTTTGGATATAACCTGGGGCATATGCACAAGAAATCGCAGGTCCAAAATATAAACAGAGAATTTTCACGAATTTTTACGGTGCAGCACCGAAAACAGTTTCAGGACAGCAACATCCCCAAATCTTTACCTCACTCAAATTAGAGGCTTCTCTTGGCACAAAAACGAAATAAACAAGATAAGGAGCGGTCATTACAGTAGTAATGACTTCCAAGACTCAAATAAAAAAAAATTACTGAAAATAAACAATGGGTTATCTCCCAAGAGTGCTTTTCTTTAACGCCTTTGAGCTAGGCGCAGTAATTTGCAAAGATGCTCATGTGGGCGCCATATAAGAGCTTGAGGCAAAGGCGCCATATAGGAACTTAAAGCAATAGAGAGCATCAAAAAGCAAATATGGAAGACATTTATATCTGAACCACTTCCTATGCATAGGAATCTTGTAAGAAAATAAATCAACGAGGCACATAGTAGCAAGCATGGATAAATAAAACAAGTGCCACTTCAAGATTTGCAATATAAAGAGGGGAAACTTAATATTATTGAGATCCATCAAACCATGTTTCCCTCTCTCATAATAACTTTCAGTAGCATCATGAATAGAACTAACAATATAACTATCACATAAAGCATCCCTATCATGAGCCACATGCATAAAAGAATTAATACTCACCACAGGAACAATAGTAGTAGGAGCAGATTCAACAGAATAATTATTCTCATCACCATAATCATCAAAAATAGGAGGCATATTGTAATCATAACTAATTTTATCCTCAATAGTAGGTGAACTAAAAATATTATACTCATCATCACAAGCTAGAGAACTACTATGTCGCAAAGCATATTCTTCAAACATATCATCATAAGAAGGAACATCACATATGGGAGATAAAATATCATCAGAGCAAACTTTCTCCACTAAAGCTGGGGAACTAAAAATATCATGCTTAACAAAACCAGCTTCCCCAAGCTTAGACTTTTCTATAGCATTAGCAACAACGGTGTTCAAAGCATTCATACTAACAACACTATTAGCATGCAAATTAAGCTCCAAAGGTTTTCCAATTTTCTCTTCAAACACTTCATATCTAAACTCAGGAAAAAGACTACAGAACTCTTTGTTTTCCATTAATCCTAACTAGTGAAAATAAAAACAAGAAACAAAAAGATGTAATTGCAGAATCTAAAGGAAATAACTTCGAGCACTCACACAGGAGGATGCGAGTACCTTTTACCTTACCTCCCCGGCAACGGCTCCAGAAAAGAGCTTGATGTCTACGCACTTCTATTCTTGTAGACACTTATTGGGCCTCCAAGTGCAGAGGTTTGTAGAACAGCAGCAAGTTTCCCTTAAGTGGATCACCCAAGGTTTATCGAACTCAGGGAGGTTAGAGGTCAAAGCTACCCCTCTCAAGCAACCTTGCAATTACGATACAGAAAGTCTCTTGTGTCCCCAACACACCCAATACACTTGTCAGATGTATAGGTGCACTAGTTCGGCGAAGAGATAGTGAAATACAAGTAGTATAGATGATTATAAGTAGCAAACGTGATGTGAAATAAATATCGCTGCGAGTAAACAAGTAACAAAATAGCAAGTAAACGGTGTGCAATGCTTGGAAACAAGGCCTAGGGATCATACTTTCACTAGTGGACACACTCCCAACAATATAACATGACTGAACAAGTAACTTCTCTTTGCTAAGGTACTCTGAATTACTCTCCTATTGAATAACACTAATCATTGTGTAGTGGCTACAGAAGCACCCCTTAAAGTCCATCAAGTACTTGACAAACACCACTCATAGAGATACCCAAATTAGATCACAACTCAAGATAGAAATCATTGCAACTTAAACCAAGTACTAACACGGTGCACACACTGTCAACATTACACCATGAAAGGAGGAATAGATCACTCAAACTATCATAGCAATAATTATTCTCATAATCCACAAGAGATCACAATCATAGCCTAAACCAAGTACCACCATGATGCACGCACTGTCACCGTTACACCATAGCAGGAGGAATAGATTACTTTAATAACATTGCTAGAGTACACAAAATATCTGAATAATAACATGTACTTGTTCAACATGATACAAAGCTCACGATCACATAAAGATCACATCATGGGAGAGAGAGGTGAACCACATAGCTACCGGTAGAGCCCTTAGCCCCGGGGATGAACTACTCCCTCCTCATCATAGGAGACAGCAAGGTTGATGGAGATGGCGGTGAGGTCGATGGAGACGGCGGAGACGGCGATGGAGACCGATGGAGATGGCTCCGGGGGCACTTCCCCGTCCCGGCAGGGTGCCGGAACAGAGACTTCTGTCCCCCAAAATTCGTCGACGGTGGCAGCGGAGCTGCGGAACTACTTCTGGAAAATTGCCGACTCCCCTAGGGTTTTCCGTCCCGAGGCTTTATATAGGCGAAGGGGCACCGTCGGAGGAGGGGCCAGGTGCCCACACGCGGGCCCCGCGCGGCCAGACCCCTGGCCGCGCCGGGCATGTGTCTGGGGCCCTGGTGGCCCCCCTCTGACACCTCTTCGGATGTCTGGAAGCTTCCGGGTAAAATAAGACTTCAGGAACTTGTTTCGTCCAATTCCGAGAATATTTACTGTGTATCACTTCTGAAACACAAAAACAGCAGAAAACAGGGAACTGGCACTGTGGCAACTTGTTAATAGGTTAGTTCCGGAAAATGCATAAAAGTGCCACTAAGTGTAACAAAACAATAGGCAAATGGTGTAAAAACCAGCATGGAGCATCAAAAATTATAGATACGTTTGAGACGTATCAGCAGTGCATGGTAAGGACTGTCCAGATCCACCACCTCGAACATGAGGTTCTCCACTCTGCAGTTATCCCGGTTGCCAAACATGACATCTATCCGGATTTTGCCCATTGGCGCACATGAAAGTCCCGGCACAATGCCGTGGAATGTTGTCTTACTTGGCTCCAGCATATTCTCCTTGATGCCCAACTTCTGCATCGTATCCCGGTACATGATATTGATACTGCTCCCATTGTCAATGAGAACCTTGCTGAACCTCACATTATTTGCCGGCCCGACGAATGTCGGATCCATCACCAGCGCATATCCTCTGGAGTTTGGCATGATCCTGGGATGATCCGCCCTGTCCCAGCCAATGGCCTGGTCAGACCAGTACATCAACTTCGGGACTGCCGACATAACGGCATTCACCTCCAAACTCCACCGGTACAAACTCTGCTTGTTTGTTCTTTCGGTGTCAAAGACCATGTAGCTCTGATCGTGCTCCTTGTACTCATTCCGGCCTGCTGCAGGGCTGCCGGCATAATACTCCGGGTTATAACTCTGATCAACTTGATTTACGCCAGCATTTCCGGCGTTACCTTGATTTCCGGGATTAGCCGGCCTGGGCGGGACTGCAACTGCATTTGCACCTGTCAACGGCGATGGAGCTGCCGGGATAGGTGGCCTAGCTGGTCCAAAGGGACCTGCACGACCTGCCAATATGTCGTCCAGCCATGAACAGTTTCTGGTCAAATGATTCGTCGGCTTACCCGGCTGAAATGTATGAAACACACAAGGCTTGTCCATGGCCAAACCCACTGTATACTTCGGCCATTGCTTCTTCTGGCCAGCGCCGCCGCTGGCATTCTTGTTGATCTAGACATTCTTTTTCTAGAAGGGCTGCGCTTGCTGCTGCTGCTGAGGCTGCTGATAGCCCTCATATCTCGGACGCTGGCTACTGTCGGCGCCCCCTTGTTCTTCCTCCACGGCCGCCACTTGTGACGAGCCGTACCGATAATCCGGCCTGTCATCTCTCCTCTTGTTCCGGTTATCAGGGCGATAGAACTGCCCCGATCCCCCGGCATTGTTGTTGTTTCTCTGGGTCTGCCCCTGGCCTTGTAAATAGTGCGAGTAAAAGTAAAATGGTATAGCAATGTAAAGGAAATTGGACCGGGGTCCATAGTTCACTAGTGGGGTCTCTCCATAAGATAAATAACAACATGCCGGGTGAACAAATTACAGTTGGGCAATTGATAGAGTAAAGATAACATACATATGTCATGAGGATCACTATGAGATTCACTCTGGGCATTACGACAAAATATATAGACCGTAATCCAACTACATCTATGACTAATAATCCACCCTCCGAATGTCATCCGAGCAAACATTGGGTATTAAGTTGCGAACAACAGATAACTGCATTAAGCAAAGTGCGTAAAGTAAACAAAGCAAATGTCCTTGGATACAAGAATGTTGTTTTCTCCCTAGTGGCAACAACACATCTACAACCTTAGAGGTTTCTGTCACTCCCCCAGATTACTAGAGGCATGAACCCAACTATCGAGCATAAATACTCCCTCTTGGAGTCACTAGCATCTACTCGGCCAAGATATCTACTAGCAACGGAGAGCATGCAAGATCATAAACAATATAGAGATAACATAAGATATATAATTAGCACATCAACTTGACATAGTACCAATACTCATCGGATCCCAACAAACACAACATGTAGAATTACATAAATGTGATCTTGATCATGTAGGGCAGCTCACAAGATCTAAACATGAAGCAAATGGTGGAGGGGACAACCATCTAGCTACTGCTATGGACCCGTAGTCCAAGGTAGACTACTCACACATCACTCCGGAGGCGACCATGGTGGTGGAGAAGGCCTCCGGCAGGGATTCCCCTCTCCGTCAGGGTGCCGGGAAGAGCTCCTGGATCCTCCCAATCTCGCTTCGACGACGGTGGCGGCTTGTAGTATGTTTCGAGGAAAAGCGGTCCATCCCTTAGGTTTTTCCCGTCGAGCGGAATTTATGGGTGAAAGGGCAGCGTCAGGAGGTGGGCCAGGTGGCCTCACCACCTGGTGGCGCGGGCAGGGGCTGGGCCGCGTCACCACATGGTGTGGCTGGCCCCTGGCCCCCCTCTGTCTCATCTTCGGTCTTCGTGAAGCTTCGGTAAAAATAGGAGGTTCGGCTTTTGTTTTGTCCAATTCTGAGAATATTTCCTGTGTAGCTTTTCTGAAACACAAAACAACAGAAAACATGGAACTGGCACTGTGGCATCTCGTTAGTAGGTTAGTTCCGGAAAGTGCATAAAAACGCCACGAAGTGTAACAAAACACAAAGCAAATGGTGTGTAAACAAGCATGGAGCATAAAAAATTATTGATACATTTGAGACGTATCAAGCATCCCCAAGCTTAACTCCTGCTCGTCCTCGAGTAGGTAAGTGATAACAAAAGAATAATTTTTGAGGTGACATGCACCATCACAATCTTGATCATCTATGTAAAGCATTGAGTGCTGGGATCAAAGAACTTAAAACATGGGCATAAGAGACATAATCTTAACAATAAAAACTTAGCAACCATGTTATAACATGAAATTAAACACAAACGAAAGATCATGAGTAATGAAACATTAAAAGTCAAATGTGTGTTCAAATCATATGGAAAAACATATCAAGTGGTTTTCAGCTTGTCCTTCATGGAATAGCAAAACATAAATGCATAGGACACCTTCAAGTTTAAGAGGGCGACTAGATACAAGTAATTTAAGAACAAGCAAAACCATAATCATGAATCAATCAATGATAAACTTTGGGACTATGCACATTATACTCAGAATGACAACTATGCTCTCTTAGATGGTGCATAAAGGTAGAAGGTGGAGACTCAACATAAAAGTAAAATAAAGGCCCTTCGCAGAGGGAAGCAGGGATTAAACATGTGCTAGAGCTTTTCATTTGTAAAACAGAGAGATAAAAATTAGTTTTGAGAGGTGGTTGTCTTTGTCAACGACTGGCAATGGGGTTCTTACTATCTTCCATACAAAAGTGAAGCAAGTTTTTGAGAGAGCGATTGGCACTTTGGTGCTCTTTTATAAAGCTTGGCACTCCTCCCCACCTTTTTCCTTCCACAAACCATGGTTAACCGATTCCATCGGGTGCCCACCAACATTCACATACCATGGAGGAGTGCCTTTTTTTCTTTTCTTTTTTCCTCTTTTTTCTTTTCTTTTTGGAATAAAACAATATGGAAGATAGCAAACCCGACCACTACGTCCCCATGAGCTGAAAACAGTGTCACAAAACAAGAAGTATTTTCAAGGTTTTTTTGAAAGGTGGCACATAAAAATTTGCTTGGAATGGCTTGCAAATACCATGCATATGAATTTATAGTGGACACATTGGAATAACTTGGTTTTTGGGAGTTGGATGCACGAGTAGAGCTCATACTCAGTACAAAACGAAGGCTAGCAAAAGACTGGGAGCGACCAACTAAGAGAGCAATAACGGTCATAATCATGCATAGTGACAAAACATCATTAAAAGAAGCATAAAATGGCATCACAAGTCAAAAACCAAATGATCATAAAGGCTTATGGCGACTTTGTAAGAGTCAAACATGTTGTAAGCATGCGCCAAGTCAACCCAAATAAAGCATCAAGGAGAAAACCAAATAAATGCTTCCATATAATAAAAACAACGCATGATTTTTTTCAAAGGCTCATTAAGCAATCTCAGTCATTTGAGACAAGTCATGCTACAGCAAAAACTACTAAGCATACTATCAAAAAGATATCAAGCATGGAATGTAAAATTCTAAGCCGCAGTCTAAACAAGCTCCTTTCTGTACCACTTTTCGCGTGAAACTTTTTCTCTTTTCCAACACCATTCAAACCTTTTTTGAGACAACTCTTTTGATGAAAACCAACATATACCAGAGGTCTAAATACACCTTGATGCAAAAATAAAACAAGATCTGAACAAAAATCAAGGCAAAAAACAAAAGCTAAACGCAGTTCTAGAAAAAGAGAACACTCGTTGAACGATAAGAGTGAAAACTAGAGTGTTCTTGGCAATGAAAAACAAGGTATGCCTTCTCTAAAAGAAATTTGTTGGGGCCCAACCATTTATTGCAGCAAAAAAACAAAACAAAACTGAAAGCGAAATTAAAGACGCTCCAAGAAAAACGCATAGTGCATGAAGCAATAAAAATATAGTGTGTTGAAAGGTGACCTGATTTTTGTCGATGAAGAAGGGGTGCCTCGAGGGCATCCCCAAGCTTTGACGCTTGTACCTCTTGGATATTTCTTGGGATGACATGGGCATCCCCAAGCTTGAGCTTTTGTCCATACTTCATCTCATCTCATCACTCTCCAATCCCTACACTTGAAAACTTTCTTCATACAAAAGTTCACACAATTCTATTAGCAACGTTAGCATAAACATAATAATAAATCAACCCTTTTTTGGTTCAGGTTTCAACTCAAAAACACCAAATATAAAGCATATACTACTGTAGCAACTTCCTCAAAGCTTCATGATCAAAAGAACTCAAAAAGAAAGCGATCGAGAGGCAAACACAAATAGTGGCAGAAATATGTCAAAACAGAACAGCTGACAAATGTCGACTTTTTCGAGGACCTTCTGTTGCTCAAATCGAAAAGTGCAAAACTAATGAAAGTTTGGATATAACCTGGGGCATATGCACAAGAAATCTCAGATCAAAAAGATATTCTGAGAATGTTCACGAATTTTTACGGTGCAGCGCAGAAATCTGTTTTAGGACAGCAACTTCCCCAAATCTTACCTCCCTCAAATTAGAGGTTCTTCTTGGCACAACAGCGAAATAAAAAGGATAAGGAGAGGTCATTACATTTGTAATAACTTCTAAGACTCAAATAAAAGAAAAATTATTGAAAAGAAAACAATGGGTTATCTCCCAAGAGTGTTTTTCTTTAACGTCTTTGAGCTAGGCGCAGAAAGGTGGAAATCAAGTATTATCAAAGGAGGCATTAAGATCAATTGCAGAAGTCTTCTCAACAATGAATTGAATTGTATCCAAATGATTTTTTGAATATCCCTTATGAACACTCTTTGGTTCACTACTTTCATCAAAAGGGTTTTCAGGACAAATCCAATCAAAATTATTTTCCAAAGCTTCATGCAATCCTAAGAGCTTGCTAGGTATTGGTACTTTGATTTCTTCATTGTTTGTACCAACAACCTCTATACGTGAGCCAAGCATATTAAAACGCTCAAAAACTTTCCTAGCTTCAATAACAACATCTCTAAATTCTCTATGCAAAGTCTCCAAAATAAAATCTTTCTTTTTGGAGTCTTCGATATCATGAAGCTTAAGAAACATTTGTTGCATAAAAGGATTAAGGTTAACAAACCTAGCCTCCAAAATGTGAACTAAATAAGAAGCAACTTCATAACTAGGAGCAAGCTCAGCCAAAGATCTATCCTCAACATCTTTATGCATACTCATATGATTAAAGAACTCCTCGATGTTATCTTTCCCAATAATAGAACCACTACCTACTGAGAGGTCCTCCAAAGCATACTTAGGGAACAACATAATGAACTAAAAGTAAAAGTAACGGAATGCAATTTATCAAAGAAACTAAATTTTTTGTATTTTTGATAAAACGATGCAAGCAAAACAAAAACAAAGTAAAAGATTGAGCGTGCGAGACTCCCCTTGCAGAAATCTTCTTTCTCCCCGGCAACTGCGCCAGAAAAATTGCTTGATGGCGTGTAAGTAACAGCCCGTTGGGAACCCCAAGAGGAAGGTATGATGAGCACAACAGCAAGTCTTCCCTCAGTTGTGAAACCAAGGTTTATCGAACCAGTAGGAGAAAGCCAAACTTCAGAAGGTGATGCCTGCTAGCTTCACGACAGCTCCAGACTATTTATAAGGCACCTCGTCCAGGGCTTTGCTTTGCACTAGCAGCAACGTGGAACCTGCACACAATACAACCAAGAAATTTGCTCCCAACTTACGATGAGGTTGTCAATCTCACCGGTTTGCTGTAAACAAAGGATTGAGCATATCGAGTGGTAAAAGGGTAATAGTATGCAAGAAAGTAAACAGTGTGAGTAAAAGTAAAACGGTATAGCAATGTAAAGGAAATTGGACCGGGGACCACAGTTCACTAGTGGGGTCTCTCCATAAGATAAATAACAACATGCTGGGTGAACAAATTACAGTTGGGCAATTGATAGAGTAAAGATAACGTACATATGTCATGAGGATCACTATGAGATTCACCCTGGGCATTACGACAAAATACATAGACCGTAATCCCACTGCATCTATGACTAATAATCCACCCTCCGAATATTGTCCGAGCAAACATTGGGTATTAAGTTGTGAACAACGGATAACTGCATTAAGCAAAGTGCGTAAAGTAAACAAAGCAAATGTCCTTGGACACAAGAATATTGTTTTGTCCCTAGTGGCAACAACACATCTACAACCTTAGAGGTTTCTGTCACTCCCCCAGATTACTAGAGGCATGAACCCAACTATCGAGCATAAATACTCCCTCTTGGAGTCACTAGCATCTACTCGGCCAAGATATCTACTAGCAACGCAGAGCATGCAAGATCATAAAAAACATAGAGATAACATAAGATATATAATCAGCACATCAACTTGACATAGTACCAATACTAATCGGATCCCAACAAACACAACATGTAGAATTACATAAAGGTGATCTTGATCATGTAGGCAGCTCACAAGATCTAAACATGAAGCACATGGTGGAGGATACAACCATCTAGCTACTGCTATGGACCCGTAGTCCAAGGTAGACTACTCACACATCACTCTGGAGGCGACCATGGTGGTGGAGAAGGCCTCCGGCAGGGATTCCCCTCTCCGGCAGGGTGCCGGGAAGAGCTCCTGGATCCTCCCGATCTCGCTTCGACGATGGCGGTGGCTTGCAGTATGTTTCATGGAAAAGCGATCCGTCCCTTAGGTTTTTCCTGTTGAGGGGAATTTATAGGCAAAAGGGCAGCGTCAGGAGGTGGGCCAGGTGGCCTCACCACCTGGTGGCGCGACCAGGGGCTGGGCCGCGCCACCACATGGTGTGGCTGGCCCCTGGCCCCCCTCCGTCTCATCTTTGGTCTTCGCGAAGCTCGGTAAAAATAGGAGGTTCGGCTTTTGTTTCGTCCAATTCCGTGAATATTTCCTGTGTAACTTTTCTGAAACACAAAAACAGCAGAAAACAGGGAACTGGCACTGTGGCATATCGTTAGTAGGTTAGTTCTGGAAAATGCATAAAAATGCCACGAAGTGTAACAAAACACAAAGCAAATGGTGTGTAAACAAGCATGGAGCATCAAAAATTATAGATACGTTTGAGACGTATCAGTCAGTTCGGGTGGAATTCTGCAGAGACTGCTTTCACAACACTAAAGGGCTTATTGACCACAACACCTATACTTACCCTTCCTAACTTCACCAATAAGTTTATATTGAAGATTGAAGCTTGTGATGTAGGAATTGGTGCAGTCCTACAACAAGGTGGCCACCCTGTTGCATATTTGAGCAAGTCCTTAGGGCCTAAAATGCAAGGTCTCTCACTTATGAAAAATAATTTATAGCCATAATTCTAGGAATCGATCACAGGAGAGCTTACCTTCAACATTCAGAATTCGCAATACATACTCACCTGAAAAAGCCTTATTCACTTAGAGGAACAGAGGTTGAACACACTCTGGCAGAAAAAGGCTTTTACCAAGCTCCTTGGCATGCAGTATCAATTTTTTACAAGAAAGGCATAGAAAACTCAGCTGCAGATGCTCTTTCTAGAAAAGTGCATCCATATGTCAATGCTCTTAATGCCATGTCAATCTCTTAGCCAGCTTGGTTAATAGAGGTGGTGCAAGGGGTGCCCACGGGACAAGTATAAAGTTGACTTACTGCAACAGCTAGTTGTGGCACCTGACAGTAAGCCATAATTCACATTGCAAGATGGCCTCCTGAAATTCAAAGGGAGACTCTAGATTGGTAACAATCCTGGTCTGTAAACCAAGATACTGTAGGCTTTCCATTACGGCCCCTTGGGAGGACATTCTGGGGTACCTACAACATACAAGTGCATTAAACCTCTCTTTTCTTGGCCAGAAATGAAGAATCATATCAAGAGCTTTGTTCAAGGGTGCTAGGTCTATCAACAAGCCAAGCCAGATATAAGCAAGTATCCTGGGCTGCTTCAGTCGTTACTGTCCCTAAAGGTGCCTAGGAATTCATCACAATGGATTTCATAGAAGGGCTTCTAGCATCAAACAGAGTGAACTGCATTTTGGTGGTTGTCGACAAACTCACCAGATATGCTCATTTCTTGCTACTAGCCTACCCCTTTACTGTGGCTCCAGTGGCAGACAAGTTCATGGATTTAGACTACAAGCTGCATGGTAATATGCCTCTTGTCATTCTCACTAACCATGCTCACATTTTTGCTAGCAACTTCTAGAAAGAGGTGTTCAAATGAACTGGCAATGAATTGCGTATGAGCATGGCATATTATTCGCAAACGGATGGCCAGGTGGAATGTGTGAACCAGTGCCTGGAAACTTTTCTTTGGTGCTTTGTCCATGCATGTCCCAAGAAGTGAATCACTGGATTCCCTTAGCTGAATTCTGGTATAACACCGCCTTCCACTCCTCGCTAGGCAAGACTCCATTTGCTATTCTGTATGGCCATACACCTAGACAGGAGGGATCAACAGCTTGGACTTGCCCATTGGTCCGAATGTGAACTAATGGCTACAGGAGGCAACACTGATGAACGAACTAATCCAGCAACATCTCTATCGTGCAACAGAAAGGATGAAGCTCCAGGCAGACAAGAAGAGGTCCGAGCATTCGTTTAGTGTCAGTGAGACAGTGTTCTTGAAGCTCCAGCCATATGTCCAGAGTTCAATGGACAATCGAGCTAATCACAAACTTCGGTTCAAGTTCTATGGACCGTACCAGGTGATTGAAAAAGTACGGACCATTGCATACAACCTGCAGCTTCCACCCGGTTCAGCAATTCATGTGATGTTCCATGTGTCGCAATTGAAGAAGGTGTTGGCCAACGATCTTTAGGTAACTGCTTCCCTTCAATCTGAGATAGCTGATCTTGTTGTCCCAATTAAGGTGTTGCAGAGGCGCTATATTCAGAAAGGATCGAAGCAAATCCAACAAGTTCTGGTGAAATGGTCGAATCCTCACTCAGTGATCTCCAATGGGAAGACTATGAAGATCTACGCACACAATTTCCCAGAGCAGTGGCTTGGGGACAAACCAGTTCTCAAGAGGTGGGGATTGTCAGTGACGCTGACCTCGCCAAGACACTGAAGAAGGGAAAGAGTAAATAAGAAGCAGGATAAGTGGCTACAGGTGAAGCCCAAGAACAGCCAAAGCGAAACCCAAGGCCCAACCAGCGCTACTCCTATGATAGCTGGACAAGGTGAAGCCGATATATGCGGATGAGGTTCAATCAAAGAAGGCATCTGGTGGACCACGAAACTCGGATGATGGCCTCTCTCTCCCACCTGCCTCTCTCTTCCCCACATCCTTCCTGATGTTTTCTTCTCCAGCACGATTGTGCGTATCGAACCAAAATTTCGTGTGAGTTGAATTGGAAGTAGATCCGGAGTCTATTACTTCTCTTAAAAAGTAAATTGATTAGATATTGTGTTGACCCTAAATCTGCTTATTCTTTAATAAAAATTGCATATTTTATAAGTTGATTAATGAGTACTAGTATTCATGTTTCAATGAATAAGGTGCACGCATATTCTAAGATAAACTTTGACAAGAAAAATTGAGCAACAAAATCTTGATTATATTATATATGTCATTAGTATCATTGGATTCGTATTGAAAAACACTTTGTAATGATGCTAATTTTATACCTACAATCCTTACTTATTTAGAATTATTCTTGGTCAAAGAGAAAACACATGAAACGAGGATGCCTTATTTATTTAAAATGGAGGGAGTATTGTCAAACTACTACATGTATACCTAGATCGTTTGGCCAATGTTCAATTACAAGATGGATCAGATGATTTTTTTAGAATTTTCACGAGAATGGTAAATTCTCTACTGACTTCATGTACAATGCGTTAATCCAGCGAGACATCTCAGTCGATAATAACAAGAAACTTTGGAAGTTGAAACCCCCTTGTAGATTAAGGTATTTGGATGGTATCTCTGGAAGGGTGTAATTTTCACCAAAGATAACCTTGCAAAGCGAAACTGGCATGGTAGTAAGAAATATGTCTTATGTTGTTTTGTTAGATCTATATAGTCAGTCGTCCAGTTAGTTTTAATCTTGTATCTGGTACGTAGTGTTGCCAATATATTTGGGAATTGGCTTCATGTCATAGGTCAAAAGTTCAGAATGCATATTAGCGTGGGAGCGATTGTCATTATCTAATCGTTATGGATATGTAGAAATAATAAAGTGTTTAACAATAAAAACTCTTCTCTGTTGTAGGTTATTTTCCTATGTATCAAGACTTCTTGTTTGTGGTCATCTCTTCAGGCATGTGGAGAGTCGAGCCTGTTTATGGAGGTTTATTGCGGCTACACGAGGTATACTTTTACACAACATGGGTGACACACATAGCTTGCGCATTGGACCTTACGACTCTTTAATATGATATGTAATTTTTCCTTTTATTTTTTGTGGACTGGACAAGCGGTTGTGTGCATCCTGCTTTGCAGAGGTCGGGTGTATGAATTAAATCGCTTAGTAACAAAGCACCCTTTATATAAAAAAACTAGATCATCAATTTGACCAACATAGTACAATAAATATATTACATAACCTACATCAATAGAAACGTCAAAAGTTATGTTTTCAAATGATACAATTTTTATGTTATAGAATTCATATTAGTATATAAAATTGGCAATCTAAGATTTGTTGCATATGCCGTGGAGAAAACCAACACAAGAATCCTGCGATATGTGTATAATTGCATGAGGAGTCTGTTGATAAATAGGGCTAGAATTTTATGTTTGCTGCATGCATGAGGAGTCGGTATTTTGTTGCTTCACTGTTGATAATTCCTTTGCTTAGTTTTATATTGTTGGTAATAGAAGAACTATCACGCTTTAGATTGTTCCACAAAACAGGCTTTCGCCCCACTTTATAAATAAAGCAATCATATCTATACATAGTTTAAGTGCATGACGAAAAAACAAAAACAAAAAAGGTCCGCTGGGCAACAACATAGACATGTCCAACAAAAAAGGAACGAAAGATACAACTCTCACGCTACGTGGGAGAGCAAATCAATGGCCGGACTGCATAGATAAGTGACGTGCTTTCACTAGAAGATCCTCTAGCATGTCGTTCAGCCGTTCCCCGTCCTCCTGCCTACATAGCGGGTACCACTGCTGTAAAAAGGCCAAAAAATTGAACACATACACCAGCCTTAGAAAGATATGCTCGGTAACCATCTTATTACAAATAGTCCATAAGGTCCAGGACTCCAAGTCATCGCTGCAAACACGAGCCAGAAGAGGCGCCTCCGGTACAGTTTTGCGTGCTTCTCTAGGAACTCGCTAAGATTTAAGGCCTGCCACTCGGGTCCTAGTGCCTCGGCGATGAAACTCCATAAGAAGCGGGTAGCGGGGTAGGTAAAAATAATGTGGTGTGTCGTCTCATGGACGGCGTAAAGGGGACACATGCAATTACCTGGCCCATGTCGTTTTGCTAACTTCACCGCCGTGGCTAGACGGTCCCGAAACAACTCCACACAAATATCTTGGACTTAAAGGGCGGCCCTTCCATAATGGGGACGTCCACGTAAAGGAGGTCCCGAAACAACTCCACACAAATATCTAAAGGGCGGCCCTTCCACAACAGGGACGTCCAACGGGTAAGTCACGTTTTAGATTGTTGATATCGTTCTGTTGTTATCTTGTGTATCCGTAACAATTGTCTGAATTCTACCTGGTTATATATCTTATATTTACTAATTGGAGGCACCGTACGAGGCCTCACGTCAACTCTAGAGGAAAGTAAATTGTATCCATCAGATTTACCGTGGATTCATCTACAGCCATTCAATAACACGCCCGCCCCTGCTCTCCTACCACGTGACTTCGCTCCGAAATATCTCCTTCTTGGAAAAAAAATCTAATCATAACTCCTTTATGTTCAGGCTGCTGCCGGGCTAGGTTGAGCTCGATCGTCGCCTTGATCAGCCTCCGCGTGGCCTCCTGGCAAGGCCGTTTCATGCAGATCGAATTCCATCTGGTAGTGACTCGCCTCGATCAGCAAGCGCGTAATTAACATGCAGGTCGTCCTGGCTCTGTCGTAGTTGCGGCCAATTGTTGCAGATCGAAGAACAATTTGCAGCGTTGGACAATGGCCCTCTACTCGGCTGATGGAGCATGCATCGCAGTAATTATTAATTATGGTGGTCTCAGGTATGCATATGATCTCCTCTTTCTATCAAATCAGATGCGTAGCTAGACTCCCGGCAAGCCCTCCGTGACAATCACCAGCCACGGGCTCAACGCCTGACCTAATTCCCAGTGCAAGACCACTCTGTCGCCTCTCTCAGGCTCCACCGCCGCTGCCGGTTCCCAGCTGGCTGCACGCCCTAAAAGCAATCTACCAAGTTCGGATGAGTAGGACCAATTTAAGCGCTATGTTGGAGACATCTATTGCGACAATGTGTTCCAGTTCATCAGGTGAAAGAGAAAATTTCCTAGAAAAACTGAAGCCAATAAGAAAAAATGTTTGACAAATCAATTAGCTAATCTAGCTAGGTCCGTACAGGAGTATAGATTGATCAGTCGAGCGATCAAGCATCCATGTGTTTTACTACTACGTCAATGTTTTGCTTTGGCCGAAGGAAGCGGCAAATTGTTCATGAGCGGTGCGCATCAAGCCCGTTCTTGCAAGTCCACCTTGCCGGAAAGCAGTACTCCGCGTGTTGAACCTGTGCCAAGCGAGGATGCGTGAGCAAGGATGGCGTCAGATATCAGATCAATCTGTTCAAGATAGAGTTTGCATCTTATATTTTTGTTTGCATCTTTAATAATTAGCCGACTGCACGTGCAGTGTCTACTGTAGATTAGCTATTTAAAGGGCTGAAGAATCTACATGTCACAGCTAAGAAACGACTGAAGCTAAGGTATACCACGATGCTTCATTAATCGCAAATGTCTATTCTTTCATGCTTTGTCATAAAGATTTTAGTTTTCTATACTGTATAATCTATTATTGCTAATTTACGTATGATTAATTTTCTCTATTATTTTATGATATTAAATTTGTATAACTTCGGTGATGGACATAAGGCCATGATTAATCTATTCCCTAATTATTATTTATGTATTCTGTCGAACCAAGTGATTTTCTATGCTGTACCTGAGATGCATTGTCCAAGACTTCAATTACCAGATTGATATCCCGCCATCCTCTCTCCGGCAGAACAAGTAGCTCTTCCGTATGGATGTCTTAGATGGTCGCTGAGCAAGTAGCTTTCCACGTGGATCTCTTTCTACCAAACGTGGTGATGATCATACCGATCCATGATGCTAGCATAATGGCGATCATGCATTTAGGATGGTGGTCATGTTGATAGCACTCCCTGTTACGGCAGCATGTGGGATCTAGCCACCCGTGCAAGTTTACATCGAATCCTCTAGAAGGCGCTTATGGCGGCGTTCATCTTAGTGCCCTAACAATGGCAAATTGTAGAACTTGCTCGCAGAAGCCACAGTCCAAAAAATTCATGTTATATTGTTTTACAACGGTATGTCTCCGCAGATCACTTCATAACTCAGCAGAAAGTTGGAATTTCCACAATTAATTTATTGTCATGTTGTGTTTTCTGTATTATCTTATTTTTTTGCTTCACAGATTTGTTGTACTTTATTGACGATTTCTCTCACTAAGAATGAGATTTTCACAATGTGAATGCCATATGTATAATCTAGGAAATAGATAACATAATTGAATATGTCCTTCATATCAATTAAGCCACGCAAATTGTTGTGGGATTGGCTTAGATTAATGGATTACAACTTACATTAAAAGGTAACCCAAAACAGATAATTTGTAGTATGGTTGGGTTTAATGTATTACAACATGGAGAAAATAGAGTCATCTTGAATGCTCGGACTCCTAGATCGATTCTATTTTTTAGAGGTTCGGTTCGCACGGGATATCGAGCTCAAAAAGTGAAAAGGTACTGATATATTTCCATGATGGAGATAATGGAGAAATGTGTAATATATTTATTACTTTGTGGAAATTTTATAATAGAGCGTATTAATCAAAACTTCTCTATAGTATTCTCTTTTTTCTAATAGGAACCAAGAAAATATTACATACTATTTTCACATTTTTAAAATAAGTAGTGAAGATATATTTATAAATACTACGTATTTCTAATTCCAACAAGATTTCAAATAAAATGATATTATTTAAACTATAGTCTCTCCTACAAATCAGTAGGAAGCTTTTTTGTGAGAATGTGCAAGACGGAATTTTCAAAATGGCTAGCCCGTGCAAGAGCACGGGTTAATGACTAGTTTATCTAAACTTTATACTAATTCTGTCCCCAAAAAATATGTCAAAATTTGGATGTATTTAGACACAATTTATTGCATAGATACATCTAAATTTAGAAAAATCCCGAATAACCTTTTGAGGGCGAAGGAAGTATTTAACATTTATCTAGATTTTACATGGTACATTTAATCGGAATTTGAGGACGTTTGCCATTACACTGTCAGACATCACGTGACTGCTGATTAACAAAATATACACAAACTGTTTTCATTTACATTCAATAATTTCACTCAAATTCATAGTTACCCTACATTCAGCAATCAGAAAGTAACACATAAACTTTAGCACAGTTTTGCACGTCCTTTTCCATTGATTAAGCTTTGCTAGCTCGTCAAAATTAGCCTCCATCTGCAATTGTGCAGGCAGGCAGCTGGTACAACTAACACTAGCATTAGCTTAGAGATTACTGCTCATGATCGAGAGGGAGCGCGTGCCGGCCGATCGAGCCCACAAAACACAAGGCACAAAATGTACACCTCCACCATCCATGTCGATCAGGGGCATGACGGGCTGTGTCCGGGCCCTCCGTAGTAGAAGTGCGTGCCCCAGCCGTCCCGCTCGTCGTAGGCCTTCTTGATGTCGTAGCAGCCGCCGTCCTCCGCCAGCGTCTGCACGGCGTCCAGCGAGACGGGCGCCAGGCTGTTCCCGGCGTCCACCGTCTCGAGGTTGCGGAAGTAGCTGGCCCGCCCGAACCCTTCCCCGGCGAACCTGCCAGACCCCATCTGCGTGGCCGTGTGCGCGCCGCCGGGCCTCGTGTTGACCACCTCGCCGCCCCACTCCACCATGCTGGCGTGGCCGGAGAGGTGCGTGAAGAGCTCGGCGGGCCAGTAGCCCACCAGCTGCGACGCGCCGCCGTCGCCGTAGCTGAGCCACCAGTTGCCCAGCTTTGGGTCCTTCCAGACGAGGAGCGTCATGTCGTACTGCTCGCCGGCGAGGGAGGACACCGGGGAGATGGAGGCGCCGATGGCTACCCTGGAGCTCGTCTGCACGAAGCCCGGGCACAGCGCGTTGTAGCAGCCCGTCGCCTCGTAGGCGTCGCTCTGAGAGATCAATCATCAAGTTGTTAATTATACAAGCTGTATGGATTAGTGTAGTGTGGGAAGATTCGTTTGACTCACTGTCCAGTACGTGAAGAGCCTCGGCCTGCTGTCCCCGTACAGCTCAGGGCTGACCTGACTAGAAAGAAACGTAAACTGTAAGCTTCCATGCACATGAACACTTGCTAGCTCCTGCAGATTGATTAAACAGCTATAGCACATGGGGACGCACGCAGTTCTTATTGTCATGCATGTTGTTAGCTAGAGTAGATCCAAAATTAGTGCTGAGTTTGAGAGTGTCGATTACAAGCATGCATGCATCACTTTTTTTAGCTTAAAAATTTGTAGTGTACCGAAGGCAAAGTACAGTCCCGATGTCTACGTTACACATATTTCTCAGAGCATAGATTCTTCTATATGTATACTCCAGCGGGAGTTCATATGAATGGGTTGACCCCAAATGAGAGAAGAGGTTAAACTATAGTAATATTCGTACACATCGGAATCAATCTATCGAGTCGAGATCGATGTGCATGCATTTATGACGCCATGTGCACCCGCTGCACATCTCAATGATCTGTCTGGAATTTGACCATGCAAGATGCAGCTAGCTAATCATTCTTGTACTAGATTAAGTAATCGAGCAATTAGCAGGGACAGAGAGTGACCTGC
This sequence comes from Dactylis glomerata, assembly GCA_007115705.1. NCBI lineage: Eukaryota > Viridiplantae > Streptophyta > Magnoliopsida > Poales > Poaceae > Dactylis > Dactylis glomerata. Next base: position 475,760 of record QXEO01000087.1, read on the forward strand.
CATCCGGCCTCGATGCTGTTGAGGTCTGAGCCGTTGAAGGATCCGGAGAGGAGCCAGAGCTGGGAGAGGCTGAAGCCGTTGGATTCCTGGATGGACGGATCCCAGACGTTGATGGTCGCCTTGGCGCCGTACACCTCCTGCTGCCCCACCGCCGTGTACGCGATCGCGTGCTGCATAATCCAAGTAAATCAGCTCACTGTAGCGTAGCGTTCCCTCTCCGAGTCCCAACTCGATAACCAGAATTGATTGCTCTATCAAAGTGCCATGGCGTGTTGTAATAACTGTGCTAAGAGCAGCTAGCAATGGGCATGCACGCATGTATGATGGCGAAGCAGGGCAAGGCGATACTTATTGCGCGCCACCCACCCTGCTTCGTCGCCACGCCACCATAGCTAAGCTTGGATCATGGAGTACAAGCAAAGTAAATCGATGGAGAACAACGCGCATTATACTCGAACGAACTGATCGAACCTCGTGGCCGTTTCCGGTAACGACGTCGGGCGCGTTGGCGGCGCGGGGAGCTCGGTCGCGGCGGTGGCGCTTGCGGCCGAAGCGGAAGAGCGACCTCCTCCCGCGCAGCACGTCGTCGGCGGTGGTCCGACGCACGGGCACCGTGCCCCTGGGGCAGTGGCCCGCGTGGTGCCACGTCTGCCACGCCGTCCTCCTTGCCCTAGCGCCGGTGGAGTTCGACGTCGACGCCGCGCCGGCACGGGCGGGCCAGTGCGGCGGCGCGACCTGGATCTTGTGGTTCTTCAGGAGCGGGTGGTCCAGCGCGTGCTGCTCGTGACGCGGCACGCAGTCGATGGTGTCGCCGTCCATGCTCTGCTTCCATCGATCAACGACGGCCCATCAGTGATAGCCTAGCAGGGAATGGAACGACGGAGAGGGAAATGGCATTGCCTAACCCACCTGTATGGTGCGCAGCGCCGGCTTGTTGAGCCGGCCGAGATGGCGCTGGATCCTTGCCATCTTGGGCGACACATCCTCCATTACCGCCGACGACGCCGCGGCGCAGGTGCATGCGAGGAGGATGGCGACAAGAAGAAGCTTGGGAGCAGAGCAGTACGACATGGAGCACCTGCTCTCCGACTGATCCGCCACTGCAAGATCTAGACGACGAGGAGGCTGGCCATGCCTCCTCCGCCTCTTCATGGCCGTGCGCATCATGCATTCATGTGCATGTACGCCCCGCGCGCGTAAATGAGGAGCAGGGCCAGGCGCAGCCGCGCAGGGGATGGGAGAAGAAGATGGGCTGTAGGAGGAGCAGCTTCTGGTTTATCGTGTGTGCGCTGCCTTGGATCCTAGCCGCGGTGATGATTAGCGTTCAGCGAGTGCAAGTGGGTTCCTGCTGCTGCGAAATGGGTTCAGGAGGAGGAGGACGCGCATTTGATGTTGACCACCTACCCTGCTGCGCACGAGTTTACTATCTACTCCCTCCATTTCAAAATATAAGATGTTTTAGCTTTGTGAAGCAAATATATTTAGATATTTTAGTGTGTAGGTTTACTCGAGCTGTCTAGATACATTTACTTCATGAACCTAAAATGTCTTATATTTTGAAACGGTGGGAGTATCTATCTGGCCGTCTCTCTGCTCTATCGTATCTATCTTTCCCACCCCTTCCCCTTCCTTCAATGCAAATGCAGATGTGATCGAGACACCGCCATCACCTGCGATAGCTACTCTTCTAGCATTTGTCTTGTCCCATTCAAATCATCATCCACAACGAAGGGGGAAGGCATTTTCTTTGTCTACAGATCAGTTGATGTCCCTTTCGCTTTGCTGAATTGGCGCAACGACAGTGCATATTTGCATATTCACTGTCTTTTTTGTCCAAAACTGGATTCAGATGGGGCCTTTTGAATTTGAGCGATGGTGCAGGTGGATTGAAAGACCGGTACCCCGCCCGTAGCGAAAGGAGTGAATGCACCACTCAGACACTCAGTGTACAGTGCTCCCACTCGACTATCTACCAAAGTAAATGACGGCGACTGTCCTAGACCTACCTTGGTCCACAGTCCACACACCTTTAGCTAGCTCTACGGGTTTTTCACTTTTTCACCAGTGATTCAGGGGTACATTTCACTGCCAACTCTATGTAGTACATAATCTCTTCGAACTAAAGTAGGGCAGGGTAGAGTGAGTTGTTGTTTTCGTTCGGTGCATATGAATCTGCTATGAAAATGCACAAAAAAACAGATGTAACAATATTAAAAAATTATGTACATTCGGGTATTTATGTTTGCACATAAGTTTTTAGGGAAAAGAAACATTTCATGTGGCCTATGTAAAAATACGAAAAAAATATTCAGTGAATAATAATGTGAACCGTTTGACCCAGGTTGATTCTTGTTAGTTACTAACTTTTTTATAGGAAGGTTTTTCTCTTTTGGCCTCTTTTTCTTTATACTCCCTCTGTCCCAGTTCTTAAGGCTTACACGTATACCTAGGTTGTTATTTTGACCAATATAATACAACTTATATACTACAAAATATATATCACTAAAAAGTTCAAACATTGTACTTTCTAATGGTATAATTTTTATCTTGTAAAATTTAGATTATATTTGTCAAAATGACGACCTAGGTATACGTGTAAGCCTTATGAACTGGGACAGAGGGAGTACTGTACTTTTCGTCTAATGAATGAACATAACATCTCTCTTGCAATCTATACCTAATATCTATACCTAATAATAAAGGGAGCAAGGTTCCATGGTTTGGTTCTTCCGTTTCGCCCGTGTCACATATAAACATGCCGTACAGTACGTGGCTTCGATTAGTTCGTAGCGTGACCGGATTGCGAGTCCAAAACGGTTATGAGCTTACGGGCGTATCATGTTCCGAGTCTACGCTGATGTAACCCTCAATAGAAGCGCTCATATATACACCCGCCCGACCTCGATCGTGAGTCAAATAAAATCAACAAAATCTTCACTACTGAGTCACGAATTCGATCGACCAGCCCGACCTGGATCGCGAGTCGCACTGGATCAGCGAAATCTTTGCCGCTGAGTCGTGAATTCTATGGCTAAGTCACAAATTCGATCGATCCGCCCTACCTGAATCAGCAAAATCTTCGCAGCTGAGTCGTGAATTCGATCGACTTATGTGAGGGATTATTCGTCGAGGATTCGGTTGAGATAAATTCCAGCTAGCTTACCTGCTAGCCAACCTGGCCGAAAACCTGAGCGCCACCAAGGAAGACTTCCGCGAGAAGTGGAGCAGGACAAGCTATAGATGTTGTTCACGGAAGTGGAGGGGAGGTACAGTCGAGGTTCTCGCTGCCGGCCGGGAAGGGAGGGAATCTTGCGAAGCAGCAGTCAGAGGCGACAGACGAGCTCTTTCCAAGCCTCCCTTGTGGATTGCTTCTACAGAAACAGCCGCGCGGTTCAGAAGGGGACTACACAACGTAGTTGCAAACACTGTGACGCCGCGAATATTGTACCATCAGTGTCGCTCTCCTCGCCTCTCGATTTCTTCTTAAACAGCAGCGCAAAGGCGAGACCTAGCATGTGTGCTAGACTACTGATCTGTCCTAGACTACTCATGACCGATTGGGAATTGAGCATTGGAACCAGCAGCCGAGATGGCCTTTTGACGTGTCAAGCTAGCAGATCAGTAGGTAGGCTTCGGGAGAGAGTGGTCTGCTCGTTCTGGGATGAAAGGAGCCACAAAATTTGGATTTTTTTACAGCACATCGAGCTGCTTTGTGTACAGGTGCTCAATGAAAGAGTGATGATCACCCTAAAAAAAAGAGAATGATGATATAGATAATTTTAGTGTTAGTTTTCGGATTTTTCTTAATGGAATTTAGATCGTTTGCTACTTTCGGGCCAAATAGGTACAGTTCGGTCTCCTCTTTTCTTTTAATATTTTCTGTTTCAAATCAATATATCATGTATCAGAATTATTTGGCGATTCAAAATTCAACATAAAATAGTGAAAAATCTCTTTTATTTTAATATTTTCTGTTTTCAAATCAATATATCATGTATCTGAATTATTTGGCGGTTCAAAATTCAACATAAAATAGTGAAAAATCTCATAGGGGGTTTCTGGTTCAATGCCACACCATAATAAATATTTTAAATATTCCTAGCAAAATTTTAGTTTAATATTTCTTCTCCAACTCAAAAGTCAAGTTTTGTTTTTTAAAGTAGTTAATTCCCAATAAACTTTTGCATGTAAAAAGCTATAAAACTTCATAGTATCTTCCTACTATACTGGAAAACATTGAATGATAGTGGAAAACTTTAAATGTGTATAATTTTGTGTCAAATGCATAGGTGTCACCGGTGTGGAGGGAGCGGATGACCGAAAGGGCGTGTCGAGCAACCACATCCCGACTTCTCTCCCAACTATTTATCCACCATGAGGAGGTGAAGACATTGGCGGCATGGGGTGAGGTGACAATAACGGCGAATGACATAGCTACTGCATGTGTACCAGACTACCAGGTGGCATTGCTGAAGCAGCAAGGAGAGGAGGTTGTTACGACTTGTCGGACTGAGGTTCACATTTTCTGTTTTCCGTTGCAACGCACGGGCATTTTTACTAGTTATTATAAAAAAGTTATATCTTCAAAAAAAATACATGGAACACAAGAAAAATGTTCTTTTTTTTGCTGAAAACTTGTGTGCATTTTCAAATTGCGTGAACCATCATAAAATCTCAGGATGAACATGTGAATATTTATTATTATTATTTTATACATTGAAATGTGTTTTCAAATAATGGATTCATATTATGAGGGCAGTTGTTCTACAAGCATGTGAATTTTCAACACCAATGTCAAATTCATTTGAGACATATGGAAATACCAAAGTTTGCAATAATTAGTGACAAATGGTGCAACATCACCATTCATGCATAATTAATTTTTCTGAGCTCTCAAATAAATATGACTTTGAACTTCATATGTCACATGTTTGTAGACCACTATTGACGAGGGTTAACTCGACAAGTGTCCTAGATGAAGGACTTAGGATCGGGGGAATAGGGTGTCGGATGAACTCGAAGGTAAAGGTTAGTCGAAATAAGTGTATCTCGAAAGTAAACTTGGGTGTTCAACCTGGCTTGCTTTCAATCTGCCCTACACCGTCCCCTCCTGGCCCCTATATATAGGTGGCCAGGTCTCGAGGATCGGGTAGGGTCCGATACAGATTATAATATCGACATACGGTAAGAACTCGTATTCGACTATCATTACAATTGGGCCTAGCTACTCGGGCCTTAGGGGTACTCAACTAACGGGCTCTATTAACTATACCCTTGTCAGTAGCCCCTGAGATTTTACCAGAATTGCAGATTCAGGTTGAATCTCTAATCTCTAAATCTTCGACTTGATCAATTCTTTGACTTCTTCTTATCTTCAAATCTTCGACTCGGTCTTTTGACTTGTTTTTATAATAATATATTGCAAGGGGTTTTGATGAACAAGCCTGACAACTCTGACGGATCAAGAGGTCAGTTAACTGCCGGAACAGATACTTGTCACCAACTTCAAATTCAATCCCCTTGGATTTGAATTCGGGATACCGGTCAAACCCACTCTTTTGCCGCGTTTAGGACTTACAAAGAATGAATCCCAGTGATTCTCAAGGTACCCAGTGTGTCCACCAGGATTTTCTTCGCGTCGTAGACACGGATACATACCAGCAGAGCGCATCCATGTGCGTATACCAGGCCACACAGGACGGATCCCGGGGTCTTACCTTCATGATAAATAACGGCATTCGAGTTTCGTTGCGATAACGCAACTCGAGAATCTTATGTCGCAGCCAACTTTTGACTGATAACATCAAATAATTTCGAACTAAAATTAACTTCTTCCAATTCCCTCCCGATGGGAGTAATCTCTCTGTATTTTGTCGACTATATAGTCGAAGTTTGTATGATAATCTTTCTTCATCTTCACTATTGATTATCTCATCCTCTATCGGGTGCGCGCTCAGCGCTCCCGATGGGAGTAGCCCCCGAGGCTATGTTTGGATACTTGTAGTCAAGCATAGGCTCAAAATTCACTTTTTCTTCTTTTCTTTTTAACTTCTCCTGTTTGTAAGGCCTCGAGCCCAAGGCGGGGTTTTTTCATATCGTGCGACCACATTTTACCCTTCTTTTTTTTCTCTTTGGTATTTATCGTCTGCTATGTGTAGAATTTAACTCCTTTGTAAAATATGTTTATGGGCCTTGCTTATCACGGGGGCCCGATAATACGTGCTTATAAATAAGGCATCTTTGGCAAGGGTAAAAACCCTAATCAGATTCCTCCTCCGCCGCATCATCTTCTCTCGTCATCTAGGGTTTCCAGCCGTCCCACTTTTCCACATGGCTGACGCAGATGGTTTTCGTTTGAATCTTGGCTCTCCGGTGGCGCCGCGAGGTTGGGGCCGCCCTCGTGGAAGCAAGAACACAACAACTCCGGCCGCTGCAAGATCGTCATCGGCCGCTCCAGTTAAGCGTCGTCCCGGCCACCCACCTGGTAGCGAGAACAAGCCCAAGGTGACAGGCGCTGCCCCAGGTCCAAGCGCTCCTTCTCCTGCTGCTCCCGCTACTCCTAGTTCTCCTCCCAGAATCTTTTCTTTCTTCTGCATTGACATAGCGCAGTGCCGCGAGATTCAGCGTTTACCGCTGAATTTCACCAAATTCATGGATGGGCGAGAACTACGAGAAGCGGTTCTCCGTGAACAATCTGGCAGTGGGACTCCATACGAAGTGGAGGTTTGGTATGATGGCGACGACGAGCAGTACTTTAAGGGTGGCTGGTCGCAGTTTGCAGAAGACCACGACATCCATCAAGGCTTCTTCATGACCTTCGACTTCCATATCGGCACGTCAAAGTTCGACGTGAAGATCTATGATGGCACTCAGTGCCAGAAGGAGTACGAGGCTGAAGTCCACTTTCATTAGGATCTGCTTTATATGTAATTTCTTTTGATAATGTCCTTGCTGCCGTGCTATATGTAATGAATATTCGTACTTTGCTTTGACGCTTTTATTAGTACCATGAAAACAAATCATTGTTCTGAGGTATGCCTTATATATATCGGGTTCTTTGCGAACCAATTATTTTGACGAATATCGGGTTGACTGCACCATCTTGTAGTATAAAAAGATCTCCATGTCGCGATAAAAGTTTCTTTCGTACGACCCGAGGGTTGAAGCCCCCGAGCGGAGAAGAAAAAATATTTGTACAATTTTGTCGAGTTCAACCCAAGGAACCCGACCTGTGGCCTCATGTTCTGGGTTTAGAAGGTTAACTCGAGTTTTACTGATACCACTAGATTTATCCTACGCGTAAAAACGTCGTAGCTATTCTGCATTCCACGGGTTGCTCTCGTCGTTTCCTGTCTTCTTGTCTTGTAGTCGATATGCTCCTCCTGGTATCACTTCTATGACGATGTAAGGTCCCACCCAAGGGGATTCCAATTTGCCGTGGCTGTCTTGCCTGAGTCGCAAAACTAGATCTCCCACCACGAAGGATCGTGGACGAACTTGACTACTGTGGTAGTTTCGTAGGCTCTGTTGATACTGCATGGCTCTTTCTAATGCCTTATCTCTTGCTTCGTCTAGTGCATCGACATCGTCTTGCAATGCTTCTATTGATGCTGTTTCGTCGTATGCCGTCACTCTTGGAGCCTCGTGTGTAACTTCAACTGGAAGCACGGCTTCTGCGCCATGTACCAGGAAGAAAGGAGTTTCTTGAGTTGCTGCGTTAGGCGTAGTTCTTAGGCTCCAAAGAACGGAGGGCAATTCATCTACCCAAGCGCTCTTGGCTTTCTCGAGAGGTGCTAAGAGCCTCTTTTTTATCCCACTACATATCAGGCCATTGGCTTTCTCGACTTGCCCGTTTGTCTTTGGGTGCGCCACAGAGGCAAATTTGAGTTTGATTCCTAGTCCTTCGGAATAACTCTTGAATTCCTTTGAAGTGAAGTTTGTCCCGTTGTCCGTGATAATGCTATACGGTACACCGAAATGAAATACTATCGACTTGATGAAGTTGATTGCTGCTGTCGAATCTTGAGTTGTTACCGGGGCCGCTTCCACCCACTTGGTAAATTTATTGACTGCCACTAGCATGTAAACATGTCCTCCTGGCCATGATTTGTGCAACTTTCCCACCATATCGAGGCCCCATTGTGCAAAGGGCCAGGACAATGGTATTGGCTGTAACTCTGCTGCTGGTGCATGCGGGCGAGATGCGAATCTTTGACATGCTTCACACTTCCAGACTATATCTTTTGCATCTTCGATGGCTGTTAGCCAATAGAATCCTGCTCGAAATGCTTTTGCCGCTATTGCTCTGCTGCTAGCATGATGGCCGCACACTCCGCCGTGTATATCTTTTAGTATTACTTGTCCTTCCTGGGGCGTTACACAACACTGCAAAACGCCGGTAATACTCTTCTTGTATAATTTCCCCTGCAACACGACAAACGCTTTCGATCGTCGAGTTATCCTCTTGGCTTCCACTGCATCTTCTGGTAACTGTTTATTTATCATATACGCGAGATATGGCTGCATCCAGGTTTCTTCTATCATCATGACTTCCTCGGGTTCTGGCGTAGCCCCCGAGCCTGCTGCAGTAGTCAAACTTTTGATACTTTTTATTGACCTTTCCACTATTTCCTCCCAGAATACTCCAGATGGCACGGGTAGACACTGGGACCCGATATTTGCTAAGTTGTCGGCTTCTTCATTGCTGTTTCTGCTGATGTGCGAGACTTCACATCCATCAAATGTTCCTTCGAGATAGTGATATAAATTCTTGTAGGCCGTCATGTTGTCATTGATTGTGTCGCATCTGTTCATAACTTGTTGGACGACAAGGTTTGAATCCCCAAATATTTTTAGTCGAGTTGCTCCACACGCTTTGGCCATCTTCATTCCATGTAGCAGAGCTTCGTACTCTGCTTCATTGTTAGAAGCCTGCAGAAAACTCATCCTTAAGACGTACTTCAGTTTGTCGCCATGCGGCGATATCAAGATTACTCCCGCGCCTGCGCCTTGTACTCTTTTAGAACCGTCAAAGTACATTGTCCAAACACTCGATAGATCTGGCGGTCCCGTGCTCTGCAGCTCCAACCATTCTGCTGTAAAATCTGGCAAGATTTGCGACTTGATTGCCTTCCTTTTTTTGTATGTGATGTCCATGGGAGATAATTCGATTCCCCACAAAGAGACACGTCCTGTTGCTGAAGGATTGTTCAATATGTTCGATAGTGGCGCTTCATTGACCACTATAATTGGGTGCACCGTGAATTACTGTCGCAGTTTCTGTGCAGTCGTGAAAACACTGTATGCAAGCTTTTGATAATGCGGGTACCTCTGTTTTGTCGGAGATAATACTTCACTGATGAAATATACCGGCCTCTGGACGCCGTGGGCCTTTCCTTCTTCACTTCTTTCGACTACTAATACTGTACTCACCACCTGATGGGTTGCGGCGATGTAGAGTAGTAGTGGTTCTTTTTCTTTTGGTGCGACTAGCACTGGCGGTGTGGAAAGCACTTTTTTCAGCTATGCAAAAGCTGCGTCTGCTTTGTCTGTCCATTCAAACTTATCATCTGACTTCTTCATAAGTGCATAGAAAGGAAGCGCCTTTTCTCCCAATCGAGCAACGAAACGACTTAATGCCGCAACGCGCCCTGCAAGTTTCTGTACGTCGTGTAGTTTCGTGGGTTTCCCCATTGTTAAAATTGCTTGAATCTTCTCTGGGTTCACCTCTATTCCTCGTGCTGATACCAGGAACCCCAAAAGTTGTCCTGCCGACACGCCAAAAGAACACTTTGTCGGGTTAAGCTTAAGCTTGTACCTGCTCAGGTTGTCGAAGGTTTCTGCCAAGTCGCTGATTAAAGATTTCTCCTCTCTTGTGGTGATGACTACATCATCAATGTAGACTTGGATGTTGCGTCCTATTTGGCTCCCGAGGCAGTTTTGCATCATCCGTTGATAAGTTGCCCCTGCATTTTTTAGGCCAAACGGCATTACTTGATAGCAAAATACTCCGTACGGTGTGATGAAGGCCGTCTTTTCTTCGTCTTCTTTCTTCAATTTGATCTGGTTGTAACCAGAATATGCGTCCAGAAACGAAAGCCTTGCGCATCCCGCTGTTGAATCAATTATCTGATCGATGCAGGGTAGAGGGAAGGGATCCTTCGGACAATGCTTGTTGAGAGATGTGTAGTCGACACATACTCTTTGTACGTCCGTGTTCTTCTTGGGTACGATAACTGGATTGGATACCCAACTCGAAGTTTTGATTTCTCTGATAAATCCGGTGTTTTCTAGCCTGTGCAATTCTGATGCTATCGCCTTCCTTTTAGGTTCATCAAATCGTCGCATTGGTTGCTTGACTGGTTTTGCCTTGGGATCTACATTCAATGCGTGATCGACGAGTTCCCTGGGAACCCCTGGCATGTCCGATGGACACCAGGCGAAGATTTCCCAGCGCTCACGGAGGAACTCAACGAGCGCGCTTTCCTATGTGGGATCCAAGTTCACCGCAATTGATGTCGTCTTGTTGGGATCTGTGGGGTGGACCTGGATCTTCTTCGAGTCCTGAGTTGTGTCGAAAGCCTGATCTGGCAGGGATCGTCCAACGTCGGGTAGCACATTATGATCCGTTTCTCCTTTTAGCCTCTCATATTCCGCTGTCATGCCGAAGGTTTGCGTCATCCTATTAAATTCTCTGTCACATGTGTTGGCTACTTCAAAGCTCCCTTGCACTGTAATTGTTCCTTTGGGTCCTGGGATTTTTAGCGTAAGATACGCGTAATGAGGTACTGCCATGAATTTTGCAAATGCTGGGCGCCCCAGGATTGCATGGTATTGTGATGGCCAATCCATAACTTCAAATTCCAGCTTCTCTCTGCGGTAGTGGCTGCTACTGCCAAAGCAGACGTCGAGTTCTATTCTTCCCAAAGGGTAGTTTGCAACTCCTGGTACTATTCCATGGAATGAGCAATCTGTTGGCTTCGGACTCGACAACGAGATGCACATTGCCTTTAGGTTTCTAGCATATATTAAGTTTATGCCGCTCCCTGCATCCATGAATACTCTTCCGATGTTGTACCCTCCTATTTGCGCCTTTAGCACCATAGGCGAGTGGCCTGCCCTGGGAACTTTCCTTGGGTGGTCTGCTCTACTGAACTTAACTGGTTGATCTGACCACCGCAAGTACTCTGTAGTAGCTGGTGGTGACAATATTGCTAGGTTTACTTGCCTGGATATGCTCTTTCGCTCTTTCTTTGACTTAGGCACCGGTTGAATCATAGCTGATATGTAAACTTTGGACTCTAGGTGCCTTGCTAGTCTTTGCACTTGGTATCCTTGACTTGTGTGCTTCTCTCCACGCCATCCTCCTTGGTTTGAACCCAGGGCGCCTTGTAGTCTCAGGAAAGTTCTACAATCCTTCATCTGATGATTTGAAACTCTTTTTCCATCGAGATAGGCATAATGGATTCGACAAGGCCCGTATAGCATATCTTCGGCCGAGGGGCCGGAATATCTCGACTTTTCTGCTCCCTTTGTTTGAAACCTCCTACCTATGTCTTCTTCCTCTTCTCTTACTCTGTAACCCGCAGCTACCTGGTTTCGCCTTTCTTGATTATCCCTGCTGCGGTATCGTCTCCTTTGCCTGCTCGTTCTGTCGACTTCTGGTGATCGTCCTCTTTTGTTATTATATGCGTCCACTCCATCAGCGAATTTGTTGGCTTCTTCCATTAGTTCAGCTACTGTCGTTGGCCTCGTTCTTCCTATCTCTTCCACTAGATCTGATCGACGAAGTCCGGCCGAAAAAGCGTCTATTGCTCTTTCATCGGAGACGTCTTCTGCTGAGTTTTTGATTACACTCCCATCGTTGTATATAAGAACGTAGAGTTTCGCCTTTCCTTTGCACACATGCTTTGACCTCCTCCAGTGACGCTGGACGCTTGTATGTCGAACGGAAATTTCTTGCAAATTGGCTTTCGAGTTCTCCCCAGCTTCCAATGGATTCGTTGGGTAGGGTATTCAACTAGGACCGTGCTGCGCCGGTGAGGTGTAGTTGTAGACTTTGCATTGCAGTTGCTTTTGTCCCTCCTAGTATCTGTACTGCCTGCAAGTAATCTGATAACCATAGGGTAGGTTCTTGCGATCCGTCATATTTTTGCTGGTCATGTGGTAATTTAAATCCTTTGGGTACCCGCGTTTTGCGAACCCCGCGGGTAAAGCATAACGCGCCCATCTCTTTTTCGTCGTCTTCATAATTTTCTTCCCTCCAAGCGTGGCATGATTTATTTACTCGAGCCTGCGCTATTATATTTCTTGCGTCCTCCTTCCTCTTTTGTCGTCGTTCCTCTTCTGATGACTCGTTATACTCGTTATCTGCGAACTTGTATCTGAGCTTCTCCTTTTGCTTTTCCTTGTAGCTTGTTGACTTTATCTCTGGACCTTTTTCCCTGATCTTGCTCTCCACTATCCCGAGGCTCCGTATCGCGGCCTGGTGCATATCTTCTCGTGGATCCCCGGGTTCTGGCCTTGTAGTTAGTAAATACGTCTGTGCTGCTATCAACGCTGCTTCTGGCGTTTCTTGTATGAAGTCATCTTTCTCCTCTTCTAGCCGTGGGGTAAGGCTCCTCGAGTACCTTTCCTCTCTGCTGCGTGCTGTTGCTCCCCTATTATGTTTTGGGTCTCCGCGCCTTTCTCTGCTGTACTCGGAATCCTCACTATAGTTATCCCAGTATTCCTCCCTTGATACACTGTTATTGTCTTGAAAAACCGTGTCTCTTTCCTCTCTTAGTTTCTTCCTATGTTGGTATAATGCATACTGATATCCCATTAGGACTTCTCTTCTCGATCCTTCAGGTACTTCTGTACCATGATTGATAGCTGACTTGATCATTCTCCATTCGCCAGCCAAAACATGGACTTTCTCCTTTTCCTTTTTGTTGTGTTCTTTTATTTTATCGACTTGCCTGTCGATCTTTTTACTTCCTTCGTTGTTGTTTTCTTCTTCTGCCTCGGTGATAATGACGCATAGCTGATGTACTCTGGAGACGCCACTGCTTCCAACGGCGAAATCCCTTGCGCTGTTGTGCGTTTGACACATCCCTTCTTCTGAGTCGAATTTTGTCGCCTTCTGCGATTGGTGCTTTTTCCAAGCTGACCGGCGAGTTTACCTCGCTGGAAGATCCTTCTGATGATTCCAACATTACCTCTGTTTCGGGCTTGCTCGCCGACGGTTCTGGTTTCGTCGAATCCGAGAGGCGGGATGAACCCGATGGTCCGACGAAGATGCTCAAACTTCCAATTGTTAACTTCATCTCTTGACTTCCGTCGAGTTCTGAACTGATGTTGGCTAAAAGCGAAAAAGCCATCGAATTCATGATTCCAACACCCAGGGTCCCCACGGTCGGCGCCAATTGACGAGGGTTAACTCGACAAATGTCCTAGATGAAAGACTTAGGATCGGGGGAATAGGGTGTCGGATGAACTCGAAGGTAAAGGTTAGTCGAAATAAGTGTATCTCGAAAATAAACTTGGGTGTTCAACCTGGCTTGCTTTCAATCTGCCCTACACCGTCCCCTCCTGACCCCTATATATAGGTGGCCAGGTCTCGAGGATCGGGTAGGGTCCGATACAGATTACAATATCGACATACGGTAAGAACTCGTATTCGACTATCATTACAATTGGGCCTAGCTACTCGGGCCTTAGGGTTACTCAACTAACGGACTCTATTAACTATACCCTTTTCAACTATCTTTCTAATACACCTTTTTTTTGGTATTTATGAAGATTTAAATAGAGTTTTCATTAAATTTTCATTATAATTTGGTTTTCATGGTATACATTCTCATACATTTATAGGATGTTTTATGTGCTCAATTTACTAGTATTTCATCTTTTGACTCATGTTGTAATCAAACAAATTGTTCATGGGTACGCTAGAACAATAAGTTTGGTCATTTGCTTCTCTCGTGTTTAGCTTCATGTTCCTCCTCCCTCTTCTGAATGTGTTTGTCCTCACTTCAGTATGACGATCTCAAGGCGTAGTGTCGCACCGTCGCTCCGGTCGACAAGTTCGAAAGGCAACGTGTTGCTAGAGGCAACGTTGACGAGTATATGGGATACCCATTGTCAGACGAGGACAACTTGACCTTTAGAATCACCCCAGGGGGGCTCGTCGACCCATGTAACATCCCAAATTTTGACTTTACTTTTGATTTTTGTTGATTTGATTGAAACCATTTGACTTGGGCCTATTTAAAATTTTCATTTGCTTCTTTTCCCTCTCTTTTAAATTCTCAAGCATGGCCAGTTTTGAGAATCTTTGTAATTGATCACTTGCACATTTCGTATCTTGATATGAGTTCATCCATACCCTCCAAAAGTACTTTCTTTTTATATTTAAAGAAAAACCTCCATTTGTCCCTTTACAAAGGAACTACCTTTTTAATGTCTCTGGAAAATTCCCCAGTAAAAAGGGAGTGATCCCTAGGGCATATAAAGCCTAATATGCAAAAAAAATGATACCTACTTTGGACGAAGTCCCACTAAACACCATTTTATTTCTACCCAAATCCTTGTTGTTTTCTTAAAATATTTCAAACTATTTTTCTTGGATGGGCAAATAACATTTTTAGGTGCACACTGGGGGTGTCTAGAGAGTTGCACCATTTGTGTTGAATGGCCTCGATACCCCCCAAAAAAGTCCTGGGGGTGGAATTTCTGTCCCCCCTGTAATATCCCAGCGTTTAGGAAAAATCGAAGGGTAGATTTAGGACCTATGTGCATTCATGCATCCTAAAATCTGGATAATTTTTTTTTGCAAATTCAAAACCCTGAGTGAGCAAAGCTTCTATCTAGATAACCTTTAGGATTAGGTGTTATCTAGATTTTTATGTGTCGGGGGGATGACCCCCGGTAGGGTCAAGGGACTGGAAAGATATAAGTAATAAGGTTGACTTTATGTCGATTGACCAAGGCTGGGTCTTGCCGGAATATAGAAGTATCGGCCAGACCGGCATATAAGGAGTATCCCGGATGGTGTTCAGTTATACCGGTCTATCCGGGATACATGGAGAGATATGCCGGCACATGTCTAGATATGCCGGCCTAACTTAATTGTTGCATGGTGCAGGAACCGGTGAGGCTGGATTACCCGACCATGGGTGTCGTAAGTCCGGCATGTAGTCCAGGGTGTGGCCAACGGCCATATCCGGGATATACAAGTCAACTAAGGTGTCACATCCCTACAATCAAGGAAGGGAACATCCAAGCATGGGGGCAGATTCTGATGACAGAGTGCACAGTGGTAGTCTAACAACTATCACTGTGCACAAGTACCGTCCTTATGTCACAGGGGTAAGGTCACAGTCGAAGTGAGTACAGAGGACAGGGATGGTGAGTCCCATCGAGAGCAATCAGGGGCGAAGTCAAAGGTGGCAGCCCTCGTCACCTTGTCCTATTTGGACTATAGCGAGTGTCATATGTATGTATGCGACCGTTGTAACCCTGGCCACCACTATATAAGGTGGCACAGGGAGCCCTGGCCAAGGGTTGGTCACTCCTTAGTCTCTCAGTTCATAGTTCATCTTCCTCCTCTCACAGAGAGCCTGGAAGCCCCATTGTTGTGTACTCCATCGATCCAAATATACAACCAGTAGAGCAGGAGTAGGGGTGTTATCTCCTTACAAGAGCCCCGAACCTGGGTAGATCTGTGTTCCTTTCTGTCGTGCTTCTCAGCTCGTTCCCCTCTCCCGAATCCTCCATCATCTAGTTCGGCCCCCATTTAAGCCATCCCATGGCATATGTTGTTTCACCACGACGACATTATGGGCTTAGTGATGATCTCTTGATGTTATTTGCTTAAGAGTTTTAGATAATATTAAATAATTGTAATTGTTGAATTTATGAATTAAATAAATAATCATAAATAACAAAACTCAACTTAATTGAGTTGTAAATCAAAACTTGTAAAAGAATATAGAATAAACAGAAATCATGCTTTATTAATTTAATACAAGTATTACAATGTTTTTACATGTTTTGGAACAAGGAAATAAATTACATATTTCAAAACAGAAAAGAAACCTAAACCTAAACTAACTACTTATGTCTGTATCATCTCCAATCTTGGTCTTCTAACCTGCAAATGAATTAAATAAACAAAAGAAATAAGAATAAAGGTTAGTGTTAGTTTTACTCTCAGACTTGGCAAAGTCTTTTGCCATTTGCATCATCGAGTTTAATTGATCAAGTGAGGTATCTGTTCTTTTAAGGTTCTGGGGTACACAACACATGTGCACCAAGTCACCAACACATCCGTTCCACATCGACACAGGGAGGATCAGATCAAGTGAGTGACACATACAGCCTAGCTGCTCACAAGCAGCTCAGTCATCTGACTGAGTGAGCTGCTGGCAGCACCACAGCAACCAGCCGAGCCAGCAGCTGGAGGAGATCCCCCGAAGCCGCCGAAGGCCAAGAGGTCGGCGCGTCCTCTGTTGGAGCGTGCAGAGAACCTGGCCGGCACTTCCGGCGTGCCGGCCAGGGGCCAGGTGCTTCTCCCCATCATCGATCGGCTTCTTGAGCCGGTGCGATCCGGCGATGATCTGGAGCAGACGAAGGAAATTCTGGAGGGATCTCGCCAGGCCCTCGTCGACGAGGCCCTGGCCATGCATCAGGAGCGCGAACGATTCAACCGGCAGCTCCGTGAGTATGAGGCAGCCCATGGTTTTACTCCTGTGGTAACCCGGCCTAGCCGGATAGAGGAAGTTAGAACTAGGGGTAGAGATCTTAATGCTAAGCTAGATAAAGGTGCTAGAGATAAGAGTCATAGTGCTACTAGTATTGTACCTAAAGTAATCTATAGCTCACCAGTGAAGAACCTTAGAGCAGCAGCAGAGGTAGCTAAGGACTTATCCAATTTATCCGGCGAAGCACTGCGTGAGCAGCAAGCCCGGCTTAACCATCTTTTGTCTAAAGCTACCAAGCAGCAGGAGGCCTTTTAAGAAGGCAAACCCAGGTGCCGGTGCATCCCAGTACGTTGTGTCGGCAGGAGGTGCCGGCGCGAGGTCGAAGGGCCAAGCTTCGTCCCCGCATCCAAGCGCCCGGCGTGCCGGAAGTGTGACCTCTGGCCGCCGGGACAAGCAGATCCAGGTGTATGATCCGGCAATTGCCGGAAAGCAGGTAGTAGCCCAGAAGAGTGTCGGCCAGGCTGACAAGAACGTCGGTAGCAAGAAGGTCGGCCAGGATGTGCCGGCCGGGCAAGGAGCAGGCTCGGCCAGTGGCGGCCGGAGTAACAGTGCAGCCCGGCGTCAGCAGCAGGGCGCCGGACATGCGGTGCAGCAGCAAGGCACGGGTCAGCCGAGACACCGTGAGGATGATGGGAATTCCGCCCTTGCCAGGACGGGATATCAGCATCAGCAGTATCAGCAAGGCCAGCAAAATGAGCAGTATCAGCCGGAGCAGCAGCAGCAAAAGATGATCACTGGTCCTATTGCATCCCGGCTCGGACCTCGGTCCTTGGCTGCAAATGATGCGCGCTTCAAGCTGGACAGAATCCACCAGTCAGAGTTGGCGGAGAGACAAGGAGCTCCGGGTCCTATGTGCTTTGGACCCCGGATTATGGGTGAGCCGGTGCCTTACTGTTTCCAGCTCGCGCGTGGCGCGAGAACATATAACGGCAGTACAAAGCCGTAAGATTGGTTGGAGGACTACTCCACTGCGGTGAACATCGCCGGAGGAAACCTCAGATGGGCGGTACGATATGTGCCGCAGATGCTCGAAGGACTAGCCAGGATATGGCTGAATAATTTGTCGGCCGGAAGCATCAACGGCTGGGTGGATTTCGAAGAGCAGTTTGTGTCAAACTTCACCAGTACTTACAAGAGACCCAACCGCCCGCGGCAACTAGCTAGCTGCCGGCAAGGAGAATATGAGACCGATCGTGACTACCTGACCAGGTGGTGCACATTGCGCAATTCCTGCGAAGGAGTTGTGGAGCAGCAGGCCATCATGTGGTTCGCTCATGGGTGCCGGCATGGCACCATGTTGTGGCAAAAGCTTCAGAGGGAAATGCCGGCCACATTGGCCGAAACAATCAAGATTGCCGATAGTTATGCATTGGGGGATCCCATGCAGCCCACCCTTGATTCACAAGGACAGGGGCAGACCCAGCGGAACAATAACAACGCCGGGAGACTGGGGCAGTTCTATCGCCCTGATAACCGGAACAAGAGGAGAGATGAACGGCCAGATTATCGGTATGGCTCGGCACAAGTCACGGCCATGGAGGAAGAGCAAGGTGGCGCCGGCAGTAGCCAGCGTCCGAGATATGAGGGCTATCAGCAGCCTCAGCAGCAGCAGCAGCAACAACAACCGCAGCAGCAAGCACAGCCCTCCCAGAAAAAGAATGTCTGGATCAACAAGAATGCCGGCGGCGGTGCCGGCCAGAAGAAGCAATGGCCGAAGTATACAGTGGGTTTGGCCATGGACAAACCTTGTGTGTTTCACACATTCCAGCCAGGTAAGTCGGCGAATCATTTGACTAGAAACTGTTCATGGTTGGACGACATATTGGTGGGTCGTGCAGGTCCTTTTGGGCCGGCAAGACCACCTATCCCGGCAGCTCTATCGCCGTTGACAGGTGCAAATACAGTTGCAGTCCCGCCCAGGCCGGTTAATCCCAGAAACCAGAGCAATGCCGGAAATGCCGGCGTAAATCAAGTAGATCAGAGCTATAATCCGGAGTACTATGCCGAAGGCCCAGGAGCGGGCCGGAATGAATACAAGGAGCCCGATCAGAGCTACATGGTCTTTGAGACCGAGAGAACGGACAAGCAGAGTTTATACCGGCGAAGTTTGGAGGTAAACGCCGTTATGTCGGCAGTCCCGAAGTTGATGCGTTGGTCTGACCAGGCAGTAGGCTGGGACAGGGCAGATCACCCCAAGATTATGCCAAACCCCGGCGGGTATGCTCTAGTGATGGATCCGACATTCGTCGGGCCAGCAAATAATGTGAGGTTCAGCAAGGTCCTCATTGACAATGGAAGCAGCATCAACATCATGTACCGTGATACGATGCAAAAGTTGGGCATCAAGGATAATATGCTGGAGCCGAGTAGGGCAACATTCCACGGCATTATGTCGGGGCTTTCATGTGCGCCGATGGGCAAAATCCGAATAGATGTCATGTTTGGCAACCGGGATAACTGTAGGGTGGAGAACCTCATGTTCGAGGTGGTGGATCTGGATAGTCCTTACCATGCGTTACTGGGCAGACCGGCATTGGCCAAATTCATGGCCTCTACTCATGTGGCCTATCTGAAGATGAAGATGCCAGGGCCCAGAGGGGTAATTACCATCATTGGTGATTACAAGCGCTCGATGGCATGTGCCACAGCCGGGTCTAACCTGGCCGAGACTCTGATCATTGCAGAAGAGAAGAAGAGGCTCAAGAGAGCAGTGGAAATTGCTGGGACAGTCGTGATTGGCAAATCTATGCCGGGCATGACGAACCCAGGTGGCAGTGCTTCTTTTCAAATGGGCAAGGAAGTCAAGAAGGTACCTCTGGATGAGGTTTTCCCGGAGCGCTACGCTCTCATCGGTGCAGATTTGGACCCCAAATAGGAAAGCGAGCTCATCAGCTTCCTCCGTGAGAATCGGGATATCTTTGCATGGTCTACTTCAGACCTGCAAGGTGTGCCAAGGGAGCTGGCTGAGCATGCACTGCATGTAAGACCGGATGCTAAGCCGGTAAAGCAGCCGCTCCGGTGCAATGCAGATGATAGAAGGAAAGCAATTTGGGAGGAAGTAGCCAGGCTCCTGGCTTCTGGCTTTATCAAGGAAGAACTGCA
The DNA here is from genome assembly GCA_007115705.1 of Dactylis glomerata. Lineage (NCBI taxonomy): Eukaryota > Viridiplantae > Streptophyta > Magnoliopsida > Poales > Poaceae > Dactylis > Dactylis glomerata. Next base: position 495,607 of record QXEO01000087.1, read on the forward strand.
TCCGGATTGGTTGTCTAATCCGGTTTTGGTGGAAAAGAAAAGGATGAGCCCGCCATAGTAAAGGTATGGCGGATGTGTGTTGATTACACCAACTTGAACAAGGCATGTCCTAAAGATCCATTCCCGCTCCCTCAGATCGATCAAGTGATTGATTCCACAGCTGGATGTGAACTGTTATCATTTGTAGATGCGTATTCTGGTTTCCACCAGATCCCTTTGTATGAGCCGGATCAAATAAAGACATCCTTTATTACCCCGTACGGGGCTTATTGCTATCTCACTATGCCGTTCGGTTTAAGAAATGCCGGCTCAACTTACCAGAGGTGTATGCAAAAGTGTTTGCATGACCAAATAGATAAAAATGTGCAGGTATATGTTGATGATGTCGTCATAAAGACCAAGGAGAGCAAGACTCTCATAGATGACCTCCGAGAAACTTTTGCAAATCTGAGGAGGTTCCGGATGAAGTTGAATCCGGCCAAGTGCACCTTCGATGTGCCGGCAGGCAAGTTGCTCGGTTTCCTGGTTTCCAGCCGGGGTATTGAGGTAAATCCCGGCAAGATTCATGCCATAGAGAGAATGAAGCCGCCGACGGATTTGAAGGAAGTACAGAAGTTCACTGGGTATTGTGAGTTTCGGCATGTTCCCCGGGCTCAGAATGAAGCGGTCGATACATTGTCCAAGCTGGGATCTTCCAGAGAGTCAATTCCGCTCGGCATTTCGCTGGAGCATCTGAGGAAGCCATCAATCAAGCCCTCGCCAGAGTCGTCATCCATATACATTCCACCAAGCCCAGAGGAAGCAGTTCCGATGGAGATAGATGCCGGGGCCAGTTCAAATAACCCGGGGACTGTTCTCTCAGTCCCGGGGACTGGGCCGACGCATGCTGTGAGTGCAGTATTCCGGAGCAGAGACAAGGGCAAAGGAAAGATGTACTAAGAAAATTGTGCCGGCATACCCGGGGACTGATCCATTTGTCCCGGGGACTTCGCAGCCCATGGAGATCGATTATGTGTCGGTCGAAATGATGGAGATTGATCAAGCAGTATTCACTGTTAGGGAAGTACCTTCATGGGCACGTCCCATAATGGATTTCCTGGTCGGTGGTCGTGTACCGGCGGATGAAACTGAAGCACGTCAGGTTACGAGAAGATCCAAAGGGTACACCATCATAAACAAGGAGATCTACAAGAGAAGTGCCACCGGAGTGTTGCAGAGATGTGTTGAATCTGCTGAAGGCCTGGAGATGCTCCGGGAAATTCATCAGGGGGAGTGATACGTCTCCAACGTATCTATAATTTTTGATGCTCCATGCTTGTTTTTACACCATTTGCCTACTGTTTTGTTACACTTCGTGGCACTTTTATGCATTTTCCGAAACTAACCTATTAACAAGTTGCCACAGTGCCAGTTCCCTGTTTTCTGCTGTTTTTGTGTTTCAGAAGTGATACACAGGAAATATTCTCGGAATTGGACGAAACAAGTTCCTGAAGTCTTATTTTACCCGGAAGCTTCCAGAGATCCGAAGGAGAGAAGGAGAGGGGCCACCAGGGCCCCACACGCAGGGCTGGCGCGGCCAGGGCCTGGGCCGTGCCACCCTGGCGTCAGGGCGCCTGGTCCCTCCTCTGACATCGCCCCTTCGCCTATAAAGACCCCCCAACGGGAAAAACCTAAGTCCCCGATCACTTTTCCAGAACACATCGCGATCCGCCGCCGCCGTCGACCCGAAGATTGGGAGGGTCCAGAAGCTCTTCCCGGCACCCTGCCGGAGAGGGGAATCGCCACCAGAGGTCTTCTTCATCGCCATGCTTGCCTCCAGAGCGATGAGTGAGTAGTCTACCTTGGACTATGGGTCCATAGCAGTAGCTAGATGGTTGTCTTCTCCACCATGTGCTTCATGTTTAGATCTCATGAGCTGCCCTACATGATTGAGATCACCGTTATGTAATTCTACATGTTTGGTTTGTTGGGATCCGATGAATATTGGTGTTTATGATTGAGTTGCTGTATTGAATATTATCTTATGTTATCTCTATGTTGTTTATGATCTTGCATGCTCTCCGTTGTTAGTAGCTATCTTGGCCGAGTAGTTGCTAGTGACTCCAAGAGGGGGTATTTATGCTCGATAGTGGGTTCATGCCTCTATTTAACCTGGGGGAGTGACATAAACCTCTAAGGTTGTAGATGTGCTATTGCTACTAGGGAGAAAACAACATTCATATGCTCAAGGGCATATGCTTTGTTTACATTACACACTTTGCTTAATGCAATTATCTGTTGTTCGCAACTTAATACTTGTGGAGTTCTCGGATTGATTCGCCACAAGTGGATTATTAGTCATAGATGCAGTTGGATGGCGGTCTATGTATTTTGTTGTAATGCCCAGAGTAAATCTCATAGTGATCTTCTTGACATATCACGTTTATCTTTATTCTATCAATTGCCCAACTGTAATTTGTTTACCCAGCATGTGTTATTTATTCTATGGAGAGACACCACTAGTGAACTGTGGACCCCGGTCCTATTTCCATCATATTGCTATCACCTGTTTACTTTACTCGCACTGTTTACTTTATTCGCATACTTTTACTGTTTCCACTCGATACACTCATAACCTTTGTTTCAAGCAAACCGGTGAGATTGACAACCTCATCGCAAGTTGGGAACAAAGTACTTGGTTGTGTTGTGTGCAGGTTCCGCGTTGCTACTGGCCGAAGACGAGTCAACAAGTGCGCCCTTGTTGGAGTGCTATTAAGCCAGTCTGCATCACCTTCAGTCGTTTGTCTCTCCTCTCCAAGAACGATAAACCTTGGTTTCTTAACTGAGGGAAACCCAGCTGCTATACTCATCACACCTTCCTCTTGGGGTTCCCAACGGGCTGGTCATTCACCACGCACAAGGACTGACTGTCCACTAGGAAATCAGCTATTTTTCTGGCACTGTTGCCGGGGAGGAAGTAGAAGACTTCTGCGAGGAGAGTTTTTCGCACGCACATCCTTTACTTTGTTATTGTTTTGCTTTACTTTATTTATTTTACCTGCATCGTTTTATATCAAAAACCCAAAAAAATTAGAATCCTTGGTAGTTGTTTTTACTTATTTACTTTAGTTTTGCTGAAATGGCCAATCCTGAAAACACCAAGTTGTGTGACTTTACTAGCACGAACAATAGTAATTTTATCTGCACTTCTATTGCACCACCTGTTTCTACTGCAAACTTTTATGAGATTAAGCCTGCTTTGTTGAACCTTGTTATGAAAGAGCAATTCTCTGGTGCTAGTACTGAAGATGCTGCAGCTCATCTCAACAATTTTGTTGAGCTATGTGAGATGCAGAAATATAAGGATGTTGATAGTGATATTATTAAGCTCAAGTTGTTTCCTTTTTCTTTGAGAGGAAAAGCTCAAGATTGGTTGTTGTCTTTGACTAAGAATAGTATTGATTCATGGGCTAAGTGTAAGGATGCTTTTATTGGTAGATACTATCCTCCTGCTAAGATTATATCTCTGCGTAGCAATATTATGAAGTTTGCTCAGTTTGATAATGAACATGTTGCTCAAGCTTGGGAAAGAATGAAATCTATGATAAAGAATTGCCCCACTCATGGACTGACTACTTGGATGATTGTCCAAACTTTTTATGCAGGACTGAATTTTTCTTCAAGGAACCTACTTGATTCAGCTGCTGGAGGCACTTTTATGTCCCTTACCTTGGGCGCCGCAACAAAGCTACTCGACAACATGATGGTAAATTATTCTGAATGGCATACCGAGAGAGCTCCACAAGGTAAGAAGGTAAATTCTGTTGAGGAAACCTCTTCCTTGAATGATAAGATTGATACCATTATGGCTATGCTTGCTAATGATAGGACTCATGTTGATCCTAATAATGTTCCTTTGGCCTCTTGGGTTGCTCAAGAAGAACATGTTGATGTGAATTTCATTAGAAACAATAATTTTAACAACAATGCTTATAGGAACAATTTTGCTAGGAACAATTATAGGCCGTTTCCTTCTAATGGGGATAATAGCTATCTTGGTAGACCTAAAATGCCTAGTGAAGAAAGAATTTTTGAACTTGAAAAGGCTACCAAGAATTTTATGCAGGCGCAACATGAGCAGAACAGGGCTTTCACCAAGATTATGGAGGAGCAATCAGCTCTGTTGAGGACCGATATTTAAACAAGGCTATTCCTGAATTGCAAGCTAAGGTTTCCAAAGCTGAAACCGATATTTCATTATTGTCTAATGTGCAATCTTCTTTGGTTAATATAATGTCCGCTAAGCCTGATCCTTTTGCTACTGCTAATGCTATTCAAGTTGGAATTGATGAAAATATTAGATTGTTAGCGGAATTGCATGCCAGGTGGGAAAGAGAAGATGAGATGGCTAGAGAGATGAAGGTATGTACCATTAATACCTCTAATGATGTTGCTCCTAATGCTAGCAATCCTCTTACTTTGATTGGTGTAGAGAAAACTCCCACTCCTTGTGTTAAAAAGCCTAAAACTGCCAAAACTTTTTCTCAAAAGAGTGCTGAAATTTTTCGGAGTGTAGGAGATGATAGCTCTACTTCTTTTAATGATTTTGATGTTGATGGCTGCAATATATCTGAAGTTATTTTGTTCTTGCAAAAGCTTGCTTTGACTCCCAATGCTAGTTCTTTAAATATTGCTTTTACTAAGCATATTACCAATGCTCTCATGAAAATTAGGGATGAAAAGTTGAAGCAAAAAGCTTCTGTTCCCAAGAAGTTAGAAGATGGTTGGGAACCCATCATTGATATGCATGTTAATGGTTATGATTGCCATGCTTTATGTGATCTAGGTGCTAGTATTTCTATCATGCCTAGAAAAATTTATGACATGCTTGATTTACCACCGCTTGAAAAATGTTATTTTGATGTTCCTATTGCTGATGTTGCTAAGAAGAAACCTTTGGGAAGGATTAATGATGTTCTTATTGTGGTTAACAATAACCTTGTTCCCGTTGATTTTCTTGTTATGGACATTGAATGCCATGTTTCATGTCCTATTATTTTGGGAAGACCCTTTCTCCGAACTGTAGGTGCCATCATTGATATGAGAGAAGGCACCATAAAATATCAATTCTCACTCAAGAAAGGTATGGAACACTTCCCTAGGAAAAGAAAGAAATTACTTTTTGACTCTATTCTTAGAGCAAATTATGAGCTTGATGCTTCATCACTTGATGTTACTTGATTCGCAATTTTCTGCGCCTAGCTCAAAGGCGTTAAAGAAAAGCACTCTCGGGAGATAACCCAATGTTTTACTTTCAGTACTTTTTCTTTTATTTGAGTCTTGGAAGTCATTACTACTGTAATGACCGCTCCTTATCTTGTTTATTTTGTTTTTGTGCCAAGAGAAGCCTCTAATTCGAGTGAGGTAAAGATTTGGGGATGTTGCTGTCCTGAAACTGTTTTCGGTGCTGCACCGTAAAAATTCGTATAAATTCTCTGTATATCTTTTGGACCTGAAATTTCTTGTGCATATGCCCCAGGTTATATCCAAACTTTCGTTACTTGAACACTTTTTGATTTGAGCAACAGAAAACCCCTCAAAAATTCGGCCTTTATCAGCTGTTCAGTTTTGACAGATTTCTGCCAATATTTGTGTTTGCCACTTTATCGCTTTCTTTTGAGTTCTTTTGATCATGGAACTTTTGGGGAGGTTGATACAGTAGTATTTGCTATATATGTGGTGGTTTTGAGTTGAAACCTGAAGCAAAACGAGGTTGATTATATGTTATGCTTGCACTAATGTTGCTAATAGAATTGTGTTTAGTTTTGTATGAAGGAAGTTTTCAAGTGTAGGGATTGGAGAATGATGAGATGAGTTGAAGAATGGACAAAAGCTCAAGCTTGGTGATGCCCATGCATCACCCCAAGAAATATCCAAGAAGTACAAGCGTCAAAGATTGGGGATGCCCCCGAGGCACCCCTTCTTCATCGGCAAAAATCAGGTCACCTTTCAAGACACTATATTTTTATTGCTTCATGCACTATGTGTTTTTCTTGGAGCGTCAGTTGTTTTAGTTTTCTTTGTTAGTTTGTTTTGTTTGCTGCAATAAATGGTTGGACCCCAACAAATTTCTTTTGGAGAAGTTGCCTTGCTTTTCATTTGCCAAGAACGCTCTAGTTTTCACTCTTATTAAAAATCAAGTGTTCTTCTTTTGCTGCCACTGCTTTTGGTTTTTGTTTTCGCCTTGATTTGCGTTCAGACCTTGTCGTATCTTTTCATCAAGGTGTATTTTTGCCTCTGATCTTTATTGGTTTTCATCAAAAGAGGTGTCTTTAAAAATTTCAAATGGTGTTGGAAAAGAGAAAAAGCTTTATGCAAAATAGTGGTACAAGAAGGAGCTTATGTAGACTGCGGCTTAGGCTTTTTCATGTCATGCTTGATGTATTTTTGATAGTATCCTTAGTGGTTTTGCTGTAGCATGACTTGTCTCAAATAACTGAGATTGCTTAATGAGCCTTTGAAAAAATCATGCGTTGTTTTTATTGTATGGAAGCATTATTTTGGTTTTCTCCTTGATGCTTTATTTGGGTTGACTTGGCGCATGCTCACACATGTTAGACTCTTACAAAGTCGCCAATAGCCTCTATGATCATTTAGTTTTTGACTTTTGATGCCATCTTATGCTTCTTTTAATGTCGCTTTGTCGCTTTGCATGATTATGGCCATTATTGCTCTCTTAGTTGGTCGCTCCCAGTCTTTTGCTAGCCCTCGCCTTGTACTGAGTATGAGCTCTACTCGTGCATCCAAGTCCTAAAAGCCAAAGTTTTCCAAAGTGTCCACCATACATACCTACTAGCAATTTGCTATTCCAAGTAAATTTGACTTGCTTTTATTTTCTCTTCAAATTAAACTCTTACCAGTGTTATGCGAAATTCGGTCAGTAAAGCTCTCACGAACCGGAAGGCACACTTTACTTTTTCCTGTTCTTAAAAATTTGACATTGTGGTCTCTTATGTTGAGTTGTTATGCTTGCAAGTTGTAAGATGGAGACTAGCCCAGCCATGCAGTCATGGGCAAGCTTTCAACATTGCACTTCTTGTTTGAGTTGATATCGTGATCTTTTGTTTATGGATGCCCGCGGTGTGAAATGAATTGGGAATCTTGTGGGGATCATGGAGTTTTTATATGTGTTAGGGAAACGCCGGGCCGCCAATCTAAGCCATGCATAATTCATGGTGGAAATTTGCAGCATACCCATGGTGAACATTCGACGACGCATCTCACAATAAAAAGCTAAACAAAAGGCAAATAAAAGAGATGTCGAGGTGTTCATTGTCTGCTTGTCCTGTCATTTTGGTGTGGGCTTGTTCCATGTCATCGGGCACGGAGGTACCCCATTGGCGGTTCTCAATGATATGCATATATTTACAATGACAAGAGCCTTGCTTGGGACTCTAAGTAAAGTAGCATGAGGTTTGGGTACTCGTATTCACGGGGCACGAGGTTTTCAACTTATGATTTGTCAAGCATATGCATCATAATTGTTCTCGCATTAACTTTAACCATTCAAGATGCTTATGATGGGGGCAATGAGAGCTCAAAGCCGGTAAGCATCATAATTGTTCTCGCATTAACTTTAACATGGTTGCTAAGTTCTTATTGTCAAGATTATATCTTCATGCCCATGTTTTAAGTTCTTATGATCCCAGCTCACAAATGCTTACATATATGATCAAGATTGTGTAGGTGCATGTCACCTCAAAAATTATTCTTTTGTTATCACTTACCTACTCGAGGACGAGCAGGAGTTAAGCTTGGGGATGCTTGATACGTCTCCAACGTATCTATAATTTTTGATGCTCCATGCTTGTTTTTACACCATTTGCCTACTGTTTCGTTACACTTTGTGGCACTTTTATGCATTTTCCGGAACTAACCTATTAACAAGTTGCCACAGTGCCAGTTCCCTGTTTTCTGCTGTTTTTGTGTTTCAGAAGCGATACACAGGAAATATTCTCGGAATTGGACGAAACAAGTTCCCGAAGTCTTATTTTACCCGGAAGCTTCCAGAGATCCGAAGGAGAGAAGGAGAGGGGCCACCAGGGCCCCACACGCAGGGCTGGCACGGCCAGGGCCTGGGCCGCGCCACCCTGGCGTGAGGGTGCCTGGTCCCTCCTCTGACATCGCCCCTTCGCCTATAAAGACCCCCCGACGGGAAAAACCTAAGTCCCCGATCACTTTTCCAGAACACATCGCGATCCGCCGCCGCCGTCGACCCGAAGATCGGGAGGGTCCAGAAGCTCTTCCCGGCACCCTGCCGGAGAGGGGAATCGCCACCGGAGGTCTTCTTCATCGCCATGCTTGCCTCCGGAGTGATGAGTGAGTAGTCTACCTTGGACTATGGGTCCATAGCAGTAGCTAGATGGTTGTCTTCTCCACCATGTGCTTCATGTTTAGATCTCATGAGCTGCCCTACATGATTGAGATCACCGTTATGTAATTCTACATGTTTGGTTTGTTGGGATCCGATGAATATTGGTGTTTATGATTGAGTTGCTGTATTGAATATTATCTTATGTTATCTCTATGTTGTTTATGATCTTGCATGCTCTCCGTTGTTAGTAGCTATCTTGGCCGAGTAGTTGCTAGTGACTCCAAGAGGGGGTATTTATGCTCGATAGTGGGTTCATGCCTCTATTTAACCTGGGGGAGTGACAGAAACCTCTAAGGTTGTAGATGTGTTGTTGCTACTAGGGAGAAAACAACATTCATATGCTCAAGGGCATATGCTTTGTTTACATTACACACTTTGCTTAATGCAATTATCTGTTGTTCGCAACTTAATACTTGTGGAGTTCTCGGATTGATTCGCCACAAGTGGATTATTAGTCATAGATGCAGTTGGATGGCGGTCTATGTATTTTGTTGTAATGCCCAGAGTAAATCTCATAGTGATCTTCTTGACATATCACATTTATCTTTATTCTATCAATTGCCCAACTATAATTTGTTTACCCAGCATGTGTTATTTATTCTATGGAGAGACACCACTAGTGAACTGTGGACCCCGGTCCTATTTCCATCATATTGCTATCACCTGTTTACTTTACTCGCACTGTTTACTTTATTCGCATACTTTTACTGTTTTCCACTCGATACACTCATAACCTTTGTTTCAAGCAAACCGGTGAGATTGACAACCTCATCGCAAGTTGGGAACAATGTACTTGGTTGTGTTGTGTGCAGGTTCCGCGTTGCTACTGGCCGAAGACGAGTCAACAAGTGCGCCCTTGTTGGAGTGCTATTAAGCCAGTCTGCATCACCTTCAGTTGTTTGTCTCTCCTCTCCAAGAACGATAAACCTTGGTTTCTTAACTGAGGGAAAACCAGCTGCTATACTCATCACACCTTCCTCTTGGGGTTCCCAACGGGCTGGTCATTCACCACGCACAAGGACTGACTGTCCACTAGGCAATCAGGGAGTGCGGTCACCACGCTTCATCCAGAGCATTAGTGACGAAAGTATTCCGGCATGGATTTTACTGGCCGACGGCATTGCAAGAGGCAGAAGATTTGGTCCGGAAATGCAATGGGTGTCAGATGTACGCCCACCAGATTCATCAGCCGGCATCAGCGTTAAAGACTATCCCGATAACCTGGCCCTTTGCTATTTGGGGCCTGGACATGGTCGGACCATTTAAGCCGGCACGAGGGAAGATGACTCATATTCTAGTTATGGTGGACAAGTTCACCAAGTGGATTGAGGTGAAGCCAATAAGCAAGTGTGATGGTCACATTGCAGTGAAATTCTTAAAGGATATCATCTTGAGATATGGTGTCCCCCATGGCATCATCACTGACAATGGGTCGAACTTTGCTCAAGGGCCATTTGCTAGATATTGCGAGGAGGTGGGAATCCGGCTAGACATTGCGTCGGTCGCTCACCCTTGTACCAATGGCCAAGTGGAGAGGTCAAATGGACTAGTATTGTCCGGCATAAAACCCCGATTGATAGAGCCATTGGAGAAGACTCCGGGATGTTGGCTAGATGAATTGCCGGCAGTACTTTGGAGTTTGAGGACAACTCCGAATAGGTCAACAGGCTATACGCCATTTTTCCTTGTGTATGGAGCAGAAGTTGTGCTTCCAACAGATGTAATACATGATGCACCAAGAGTGGTGCTATATACCGAGGAAGAGGCTAAAGAAGCCAGAGAAAATGATGTTGACTTGCTGGAAGAAGCAAGAGAGATAACACTATCAAGAACTGCGGTATACCAGCAGAACCTCAGACGTTATCATGCGCAGAAGGAGAATCCAAGGAGATTCCAAGAGGGAGATCTAGTGCTCCGGCTAAAGCAAGGCACAGAGGGCCGGCATAAGTTAACTCCGCCTTGGGAGGGGCCATTCATTGTGAGCAGAGCTCTGCACAATGATGCCTACTATCTTATAGATGCGCAGGCTCCCGAGAAGAACAAGGTGGACAGGTCCGGAGAAGAAACCAAGCGGCCATGGAACATAGCTCTACTTCGACCGTTTTACTCCTGAGCAGCAAAATGTATGTATTTCCTTTTTGCTTTTATGTGCCGGCACTATATGCCGGCACAAGGCTAATGAATGAAATGTCGGCATCCCGAGGAGATCGGGCACTGCCTCCGGTATATATTGTTGTTTATTTTCAGTTTTCGTTTATGTGCCGGTTGGCTTGGTTTGAATGTTTGCTATGTCGGCCAAGTAATGTGTCGGCACCAAAGGCCGCTCTTCGACTTAGCTGCTATCCGAAACCCGGCTTCATGGCTAGCAAGAGTAGATGCCAGAGATTGTTTGCACATGAAAAACGGCTAAGGAAAGATAAAGCAAGCGAACCGACATGTTTTCTATTGCAAAAGTAAAATTTGGAAGTGTCGGATGATTTGAAGTCTAAGTTTCAAAGTTTAAGTACTGTATGTTTAATGAAGCAACCTTAAGACTCATAAGTCAAAAGCCGAATGAGGTAGACAAGTAGCCAAGGTTGTGGAGTTAGGGAAACAGGAAAAGAAACTCGGTGACTTAGCCAAAAGATGATCCGGCATTCATAAAAAAGCAAACCAAGTTAAAACTTGTTCAGGTAGCAAACCAAAGGGAAATTAAACGTATATCTTACAACTGCACCCGGCATACCGGGGATCTGATAAAGCTTAAAGTTTTTTGATGCAAAGTTCAAGAAGCTGGAGTGGAAGCAGAGCCGCCGGCAGGTGGAGCTGTGGCAGTGGAGATATCGGCTTCAGGAGTGCCGGATCCAGCAGAGGGAATAGAACCATCACCTCCGGCCGGAGCAGATCCTTGCTCTGGAGCTTCGGTGTTGGTGTCTTCAGCTTCTTCCTCGTCCTGGCTGGAGTCTGAGCCCTCGACATCCTCATCTTCGGCTTCCTTCTCCGGCTCACGAATGTCCCGGACAAAGGCTTCGGTGTCGGCATAATCCACATAGCTGTGGGCCAACTCCTGCCGACGCCGGATATGTTCCGGATCCGTGGTCCAGATAGATCCTTCGCGCACGGTGCGCAGAGTCTCCAAATCAGCTTTTTCGTACCAGGAGAGGAAGTAGGTGAGAGCTTCATCAGCTCCCACCCTTGCGCCGGAATCCCGCCATTGCCGGAGACGAACCTTAGAAAGCTGCAGATCGCTCCCAAGGTCAACAGGGTCAGTGGGCGTCCTCTGTCCCGGCCAAAGAGAAGAGTGTGCCTCCTGAGCGCCGAGGAAAAGATCGTCAGTGTAGCATAACATGGCCTTTTTGCAGGCCTGCAGAGCGATCACTTGTTCTGACATGTCCCAGTTGGGCGAGTCAACCGGAACATTCCGGTTAACCCGGTCCACCTGCAAAGCCCTCTCAACGTCTTCGACGGAAGCGGGAAACATGGCTGAAAAATAGAGAGTACGTTAGCAGCAAGAGTATGTGTCGGCATAAAGGTTATGCATAAAAAGGTCGTGGTATGTCGGGCAAATAAAAGGAAAAGGATTTGAAGCTTACTGGCGAGTTCGGCATTGAGCTGGGCAATGGCAACTTCCCATTTGGTGGCATGCTCCTTCATGCCATCCAGTTCTGCGTGAGCATTGGATGCATCAGTCTCTGAAGTGACGAGCGGCTCCTGGGCTTTCTTAAGTTGGCCCTCCCTATGTTCCTTCTCCTCCAGAAGCTCAGCAATCCGGCCCTTCAACTGCTCCACCTCAACTTTGTGGGCGGCATCCCGGTCGTCTAGCTGTTTGGCCACATCCACTGAGGGCATGCAGTCCTGGTGGCGTGCTTCCAGTGCAGCCTTTTCATCTGCAAGGATTCGAAGTTAAAAGGATTTGAAGCTAGAAGAATGAGAAAGAATTTGAAGGAATTGAAGTACAAGGTGTTTGTTCGGAGGTTAGCAGGATTCGGCATACCTGTGAGCTCCTTCACCCTCTTGAGAAGCTCAGTGACTTGTTCTTCAGCAGCAGCTGCAAAATATCGGTAAAAGGTTATGTGTCGGCATATTAGGATGTGCCGGCAAGAGGAATATTGTGAAGTAAAGGAGAGGAGAATAATCTGGCATATAATAGTATGTCGGCTGAGTTTACCTTTCTGGGTCAGTTTCAGCCGGAGTTTGCTGTGTTCGTCGGATAACTTTCGGTGTTCGCAGACTAGATCATGGTACAGGTCGGCGCGTGTGTTGTTCATACGCTGCAAAAGTATTAAGATTTGAAGTGTTATGAAAGAAATCTAGTATATCAGTTAGGAGTAAAATTCTACCAAGTGTGCATTTTTTGAAGACCCGGCACAGGTGCTGCGCACCTATCCCGGCCCTTGGTGACTAGGATTTGAAGCTCGAATCAAGCTTATATGTCGGTCAAGTGGATTTGAAAGTTATATCAGGATTGAGTTTTTTGAAGATCCGGCACAGGTGCTGCGCACCTATCCCGGCCCTCGGTGACTAGGATTTGAAGCTCGAATCGAGCTTATATGTCGGTCAAGTGGATTTGAAAGTTATATCAAGATTGAGTTTTTTGAAGATCCGGCACAGGTGCTGCGCACCTATCCCGGCCCTCGGTGACTAGGATTTGAAGCTCGGAGTGAGCTTATATGTCGGATAATTGGATTTGAAAAAAGCTAAGTGAGAAATTGAAAATCTCGGATGTCCGTATCCCGGACACTCGACATTTTCGGGGACTGGGGATATGTATAAGAAGAACACTTACGTTGGTGGCGTCGCCCAGAAGGTGAAGTCTCTGCTGGATGCTGAGGAGCTCGCTGGCATTAGGAATGGGCTTGGCAGCCAGTATAGCAGCAGGGTTGCCAGTGGCCGAAGCTTCAGCCAACTTCTTCTTCCTGGAGCTAGCAGTGTCCATATAGTTAGCGTCATTCCACTTGATGCAGTGCTCCTTAAGAGATCCAAGGCTCTTGTCACTTTTTGTCAGCAGGGAGACGCGGCCCTCAAGTTCCGGCGTCTCGAAGAAGCTGGGCCAGGCTGCGGCCTTGCCATAGTGGAGTGTCATCGCAGAGGGCGCCAGCTTAGCAGATGCCGGCGCAGAAGTAGCAGGAGATGCTGCGGTCTTGATGATCTGGTGGATCTTGAGTGTGCCGGTCTTGGCCGGGACAGAAGTCTTGGCTGGGGCGGTGGTCTTCTCAGCTGTTGGAGTCTTGGGCGCTGGTTGTTTCGGCGCGGCAGGTGCAACTTGTCCAGCAGAGGCAGGTGCTGGGTCAGTCCGGACTTCTGGTACTGCGGGGCCCTTTCCTTTATTTATGCCAGCGCTCATGTCGCCTGCGCCGGCGTCTTCAGCAGTTCCGGCGCCGCTTGCGGGCGCGCCGGTGTCAGAGGTATCCTGTTCAGCCCCCGAGTCCATGTGGACTTTGGGGGCAGAATTGTCTTGTTCCGACGGAGGATCATCCTTCGCCGGGGAAGAGGCCTTTTCCGGCGCAGGCAAAGATGCCGGCGCCGGAGAGGTGGTGTGACTGCCAGACGGTATGTCGGGGTGCGCTGCGGCCGCCGGTTTATCAGCGTTAGGGCTGGCACTCGAGCTGGAGGCATGTTCCGGCGCAAGAGGAGCCCTGAAAGAGAGAAAACACCAAGTTAATAATCGAAAGGAGAAATATGTCGGAAGTAATACAAAGGAAAAGAAACTTACCCCGAGGCGACGGGTCTTTGCCTTTTAGGCCGGGGCACGCCAACCTTCTGCCTTTTTGGTTGCTGGGTTGTGTTGGGCTGGGGCTTCACGCCTCGCTTCCGGCCGGCACGTCCGCCGGTGGAAGGAGGTCCCTGGTTCAGAGGGGCGGCATCGACAACCATGTCGTCCGGGATAGCTGAGGACGGCATAGGATAAGCAAAAGGTGTGGTAGGAAAGGCATATGCAAGTGGCATTGGGTCGTAATACATTAGGATCTCCTCGTCAGAGTCATCCTCACTCTAGGTTTGAGTGGAATGCCGGGAGGAAGAGTCCTTACCCGCGGCAGAGGCGGCGCGGGTGTTCCGGGGTAGCTTCTCCCAGTGATCTGGGTCTTCTGCGTCCACGGCAGTGCGGTCCGCCGCGATCTTGATCCAGGAATTCTCCATCTTCTGGAAGCTAAATTTCTGCATAAGGACAAAGCCAATTGGTCAGAAACAAGAAATATGCCGGTACAAGAAGTATGTTGGACAAAGCATGAAATGTGTCGGCAAATAGAAGTATGTCGGCCTAGGTATCTATATGCCGGGCAAAGGGATTTACCATCGGTGCGGGGCGATCCCGGCTGTAAGGTTCTAGCCCCCAAGAAAGGTAGCCTGAGAGGACTTGCAGATGTCCTTGATCCGCCGCAGGATGTCGGCCGGAGTCAGCTCGTGGGTAGAGTGCCGGGTGGGGTCCATGGGCCCGCTCATCTGGCAAATTTTATGTGACCGGCGCTGGAGAGGAGAGACGCGCCGGCTGATAAAGCAAGCCACCAAGTCTTGAGGAGTGAGGCCGGCATCCCGCAATTCGCCCTTAACCCAGTGGAGTGCGTTAACCGGCCCCACAGTGTTCTTCGGGTTATTGGTCCAGTTCTTCATCTCCAAGGGTGGCTCATCCACGAATGGTGGCAGGTTGAGCAGATCGACGTCCGTGGTATTCTTGACGTAGAAGAAGCTTTTTTGCCACTTCTTACAAGACTCAAGCAGCTCTACCTTGGGGAAGTCCGAGCCCTTCCGGGACATAATGGTGGCCGCGCCACATTGGGTCATGGGGCGGTCCTTCTTCTCCTGAGCCGTCTTCGGCGGGTCATCCTTGGACCGGGGCTGTTCTTGGATAACTTGTTTCCGCAGTTGGAAGTACTTCGCCCAAGCTTGGGTGAAGGCTTCTATGCCGGCGAAGCCTTTGCAGAAAGCGGCGAAGGCAGATAGGATCATCACTGCATTCGCCGGGATATGGTGAGGCTGCAAGTCGTAGGTGTCGAGGAAGTCCCGGAAGAAGTCTGACGCCAACAGGCCAAAGCCCCGCTCGAAGTGGGCGATGAACACGACGCGTTCGTCGGCTTCAGGTGCCGGCACAGTCTCTCCCGCTGGTAGCCGGCATGCAACGCCGTCCGGAACTCTTCTGGTGGTGGTAATCCAAGATATATCGGCCGGGGTCACCTCCGACCCCTCCCAGCCGGAGCGTCCTTGGAGCTGGGCTGAGTTATCCTCCTCCGAAGCCGAGGTGGCCGTCATACTTGATGAAGCCATCTTGGTGGCCGGGATAGGGAGTGAAAGCCGGAGTCCCATGATGTTAGTCCTATCAAGATCAGAGAAAAGAGGGAAGTTAGTCTCTCCGGCATACTACTCTCACAGAAGTTAGCAGGAAAAGCAGATCTATCAACGCAGTTAAAATCGGAAGTAAACATGGATAAAATTCCTACGGAAGAACACCTATGAACTACCGAAGAACATCACTGGCAATGCTAATCGAGTTAATGAGATACTAAGTAAAGGAACTACTGAAGACCTAAGCGGACAATGTTACCAGTGCAAGGCTACAGAAAAGCATGAGAGAGGAAGAACAGAGAAGGAAAAGCTTACCAGAGCTCGAGCGGCGGCAATGGAGCGGCGGCGAGCTTGCAGTCGAAGATCCAATCTCCCCCGGTGATGTCCGGGAGAGGAGCAGCGGCGGCGGCAACGAAGGTGAAGATGTAGTACGTCGGTGAGCAGAGGCGCCGGCGTGTAGAAGGGCGACGGCGGAGGCGTTCCTTCTCTGTTCCTCGGTCCGGTGGTGTAGCGCAAGAGACAGAGGAGCGGAGGAAGAAGAAGATGGTGAGGGGTAAAAAGAGCCAGTTAACCCCCGTCCCCGTATTTATACTACGGGACCAGGGTCGTGGGGGTCGAGGTAGTGCTCCACTACTCTGACCGTTTCTGCGGGAAGTCGCCACGTGGCGGCACAGAGTGGGGCGGCGGTTCCTGTAACCGCGCCACTAGGCAATGATGGCAGAGAGTAAATGCACTATGAACCGTCACTTCATCTGACCGTTCGTAGTGGCAGGGCAGTTGCAAGTTTCGAGGGAAACTATCGGACTTGGCTTCTCGGGAAAGCCCTAGCCATGTGCCGGCGTGACGGTGCATAAAGCAAGTTCCGTCCGGAATACCTTCGGGACTGGCCGGATTAACCTTTTTGAAAAGGATGAGGAGCCGGAATATATGCAAAGGTCCGGCATATAACCTAATCTCTGGTATATAATCAAGTGCCGAGATATGAGGAAAGGATGATATGTTGAACCTGTCAAGGCTCCTTAGTTGAGACTGGGGAACCTCGGCAGCTTCGGGGACTAGTGTCGGGGGGATGACCCCTGGTAGGGTCAAGGGACTGGAAAGATATAAGCAATAAGGTTGACTTTATGTCGATTGACCAAGGCTGGGTCTGGCCGGAATATAGAAGTATCGGCCAGACCGGCATATAAGGAGTATCCCGGATGGTGTTTAGTTATACCGGTCTATCCGGGATACATGGAGAGATATGCCGGCACATGTCTAGATATGCCGGTCTAACTTAATTGTTGCATGGTGCAGGAACCGGTGAGGCCGGATTACCCGACCATGGGTGTCGTAAGTCTGGCATGTAGTCCAGGGTGTGGCCAACGGCCATATCCGGGATATACAAGTCAACTAAGGTGTCACATCCCTACAATCAAGGAAGGGAACATCCAAGCATGGGGGCAGATTCTGATGACAGAGTGCATAGTGGTAGTCTAACAACTATCACTGTGCACAAGTACCGTCCTTATGTCACAGGGGTAAGGTCACAGTCAAAGCGAGTACAGAGGACAGGGATGGTGAGTCCCATCGAGAGCAATCAGGGGCGAAGTCAAAGGTGGCAGCCCTCGTCACCTTGTCCTATTTGGACTATAGCGAGTGTCATATGTATGTATGCGACCGTTGTAACCCTGGCCACCACTATATAAGGTGGCACAGGGAGCCCTGGCCAAGGGTTGGTCACTCCTTAGTCTCTCAGTTCATAGTTCATTTTCCTCCTCTCACAGAGAGCCTGGAAGCCCCATTGTTGTGTACTCCATCGATCCAAATATACAACCAGTAGAGCAGGAGTAGGGGTGTTATCTCCTTACGAGAGCCCCGAACCTGGGTAGATCTGTGTTCCTTTCTGTCGTGCTTCTCAGCTCGTTCCCCTCTCCCGAATCCTCCAGCATCTAGTTCGGCCCCCATTTAAGCCATCCCATGGCATATGTTGTTTCACCATGACCACATTATGGGCTTAGTGATGATCTCTTGATGTTATTTGCTTAAGAGTTTTAGATAATATTAAATAATTATAATTGATGAATTTATGAATTAAATAAATAATCATAAATAACAAAACTCAACTTAATTGAGTTGTAAATCAAAACTTGTAAAAGAATATAGAATAAATAGAAATCATGCTTTATTAATTTAATACAAGTATTACAATGTCTTTACATGTTTTGGAACAAGGAAATAAATTACATATTTCAAAATAGAAAAGAAAACTAAACCTAAACTAACTACTTATGTCTGTATCATCTCCAATCTTGGTCTTCTAACCTGCAAATGAATTAAATAAACAAAAGAAATAAGAATAAAGGTTAGTGTTAGTTTTACTCTCAGACTTGGCAAAGTCTTTTGCCATTTGCATCATCGAGTTTAATTGATCAAGTGAGGTATCTGTTCTTTTAAGGTTCTGGGGTACACAACACATGTGCACCAAGTCACCAACACATCCGTTCCACATCGACACAGGGAGGATCAGATCAAGTGAGTGACACATACAGCCTAGCTGCTCACAAGCAGCTCAGTCATCTGACAGAGTGAGCTGCTGGCAGCACCACAGCAACCAGCCGAGCCAGCAGCTGGAGGAGATGAGCACGTCCAGAGGAAGCAGCAACCATTCGACCAGCACCAAACCATCAGGAGAACATCATAGTTCTCTAGCACAGCACCACCACACCAGAACACAAACCAAAAGAATATGGATTGAATCCTGGTAGCTGAAGAAGAAGGCAAGGTGGATTAGTCCCTAACCAGGAGGAGAAGGACAAGCCACCAGGAGGAGAAGGGCAAGATTGGAGCAAGCCACAACTCACCAGCAAGCAGTAGCAGATCAACATCAAGACCACAACATCAAATATTCAACCACAGGTTGGTATTCTGCACTGAATGCCAGCAGATGCTTGCTAAATAAATCCAATTGCATGCATGGTTGGGTCTTGATGGATTTCCCTCAGACTAGCAAGGTGATGCTTTGCTAAGTGCATCACTGGGAGTTCTTTTGCAAAGCCAAAAAGCTAGAACCAATGAAATAGCCTCAGTTTAACACTTCACTGGCAAGTGTGAACTTCATCAAGCAAACAGCCAATCCCTGGCAGGGATGTGTTGGGCACATGTCCAAAATGGACATGCACCTCAGTCACACAGCCACTACCAGCAGTAGCTCTTGAAATAGCACTGGATGCAAATTTCAAGAAAAGCATCACAAATACAAAATTTGGCCTCAGACCAGCATCACTGGCCAGATAACAGGGGCAAGTTTCACCAAAAGTTAGCCTTTACAAATTAGTTGCTGGGCACATGACCAAACTGGTCATGCACCTCAACACAACACACAGCCAAATTATCTGAAGCCAACCAGTGAGTTTTATCTATATCCTTTTCCATAGCTTCTACTAGGAATCAATAAGAACAACAGCAACAGGAACTGAATGAATGAATTCAGTTTTGTGACACCCACGAATTTATAACAAATTCGAAGTGCCCGTTATGTAATCCATCACAATCCCAGAATCATTGTTGTGATTTACATAATGTAGTTGATATCACAGTCATAGACATTAATAGTAAATAAAGGGGATTACATAGGTGGTCGCATAGACCAAACCTTACATTACATCAACCTGCAGCGGAGTAAAACTTTGGGTCCATATTGTCAAGCCTCAACCGCACAGGCAGAGCCGACAGTAGGAAACGAGCCTAATTCGCAAAGTCGTCAACGATTCCTTCCTTATTGATTTTTCTCCTTCAAGTCTGGCCAAGTTAATAGCCAGGGACAGAGCCATGAGTACATTGCATGCACTCGCAAACCATCTTATAAATAAACGAATAGAGAATGCATAGTTCATATAGTGGTCTAAGCTCTAGGTTCATTTGCATAAAGCAGAATTTCCTTTCAAAGATCTTTTATCTAAAATGGTAAGAAAACATTTAGCTCTTTATAAATCCCTAGATGGAATCCCCCAAATGTCAATTCTTTTGTTCACCAAGTCACCTCCATGGTCATCGAAATTCATTGTCAAGTCACCTTTCTCAATCATTTTCAAAGTAAAACCTGATAACGGCCAAGTACAACCAATCCAACCGTCCATGACCGCGGACGCGGCTATTCGAATAGTTTTACACTCTGCAGAGGTTGTACACTTTACCCACACCATCCGACTACTCATCGTGTGGGCAACTTCCCTGCATAACGACATATGCCACGACAAGCAGCCGACCATTAATGTTTCACCTGCCCGCCTTAGCATAAACACTACCGCCTAGAGTTGTACCCCCCAACACCGGAGTCCAAGAAGCTGTCCGGAGTGTGCAAAGTTCCCAGCCGCTTGTCCCACCGGAATGCCACTAACCGAGGTAGAGTCCTACACCCGGTAGTCCATTTTCAATGAGGACTCTTCGGCTTGTACCCCAACCACCTAAAGAGGAGGACAAGGCGAGCCTAGGCCGTAGCCACAGGGTGCCCTGGAAGAGGAGTCCCTGGTCGGACTTCCATTTACAGTGTGTAGGGTCTACACTAAGGAGAAACAAACTACTCCACTAAGCCCCGTCCCATACCAGAGTAATGTGGTCGCACTGTATGGTTGGTCCAGTATGGTACTTCACGCATTTATCATTTTTGTCAAACCTTCATGTCACCTTCACCATGTCACCATTTTGTAAATAGTTTTCAAAGTCACCCTTGGGTAAGGTTGCCCATCTCCAAGGTTTGTGTTGCAAAATCATCCTTGGGCAAGGTTGCCCCTTTCCAAGGTTTTCATTTCAAAATCTTCATGATCTTCATTGGGGTTCCCACCTAGTCATTTTCCATGAATGCCTTCAGCTCAAGCATGATCCTCATGAGGGCACAAGGATCTAGGTAGGTATATTGGATAGGCTTAGCTTGATGCTCTACTTAGCATCCACTAAGGAAAGGTTTCTCAAGGGTAGGCTAAGCTTGATGCACTTGATGTCATCCACAAAAAGGTTGGATGCACTTGTCAAGAAAGACATCACTACTCATTTGCAACTTGGTAACAATTATTTTAGCATGCACTTTTATTTAAAAGCAAGTAAACATGCATTATAAAACTGGGTAATGGTATGATCAAAAGATGGCTTGCCTGGCTTGGCAATGTCATAGGCTTCTTCATCTTCATCTCGGGTTGGGTAGTCTCCATCACCATTGCTTGGTTGACTTCGGGATCCATTCTCCTTATTCTCGTTGTCGTCTAATCGTAGGAAAGTAAATAAGCATACAATCACCACACAATTCACAAACAACACATACTCACTATAAGGATACTTGGGTAAGAGAAATGATCTAGGAAGTCTATGGAGAGTGGTTTCGACGATAATTGAGTTCCGATGGATGAGATGATTGAGTGGTTGTATCTAAGTAGGGTTTATTTATTTTGGATTATGAAAATATCTCCTACAAGTTCTTATTGACTGAGTTCAGGGACTACAAGTAGGTATTCAAGATTAGGGTTCAACCAAAGTGGCGTCCATTCATTTTGATTTCCTTTGAATTATTGAGACAAGTTTCAAGCCCATAAAGAGCTATTATTAAATATGGGAGTTTCAAATATCTCTTGCAAGTTCATCTTGACCAAGGTCAATTCTTACAGAGATGCATTCTAAAATGTGGTTTATACTAATGGATGTAGAAAATTTCTATTTATAAAATATTTGCCTAATATTCCTAAGTTAAGATTTCTATTTAACCACATAAGAAACTTAGCATTTTAATTAAAAGGTTTTAATTTGCAAACTAATGTTACCAACAGATAGATAACACTAAATGTGAATTTTGAAAGTTGGATTCATATTTTTTTGAATTTTATTTGATTTGTTATGAATTTTGCAAGGTTGCATAACTGCAAGTTTGTTATTTTTACCCGATTAAAAATATAAGTCTAAATGGGTTGAAAACACTACCATTAGATAGTTCATGTCCTAAGCTTTCCAACGGCATATTATTTGCTAAATTTGAAAGTGTACAACTCTAGGAATTTTAGTTTGAATTTGCAGTAAAGCAACAAATACGAAAAGGTTTTCTAAGAAAAAAAAGTTATCGGACTGGAACTTATCATGGGCCGGGGAAACGAATCTGGCCGGCCCGTTAGCTCATCCCGGGCGCTGAGGAAAAAAAATGTGGCCTAACCGGAGGGGCCCGCCTGTCAGGGCGTTATAACCGAATCGGTATCTGGGGAAGTCTTCTTCCCCAGCCCGATGGACACAGCGAGAGGGAGTCTGGGAGGAGGCGGCGACGGGGAGGCTCACCGGCGGTGACGGGGAGCGGCGGCGAGGGTGCAGGGCGGCGGCGGTTGGTCTTCTCGGCCACCTCCAGCAGGTACGGCACCGGGGGAAGCACGGGATGGCTGGGAACGCGCGGTGATCTGCGGAGCGGCTTGCTCCGGCGAGCTCGATGGGGAGATCGAGAGCAGAGAGGAGGTTGTCTGGGGAGGTGCTGGGGATAGTGTGAGTCTTTTCAGGGAAGAATGGCGGCTTTTTATGGACGGGAGAGGGAGCACCGGCGGTGTCCAGTGGCGGCCAGTTCACGGCTCGGGCCGGCAAGGGAGTGAAGAGGGGGCGGCGTTGGCGGGTGCTGCGGGCTGCGGCGTGCTGTGGCGTGCTGCTGGCGCGATGGGAGGGGTTGAGACGGTCTGGTTCAGAGGGGGACAAGGGAGGTGTGCTGGTGTGTTCTTCTCTTCTCCTCCATGTCTCACGGCCGGGGCCTGGGCAGGGGAGACAGGGGATCGACAGAGGAGAGGCAGGGGCACTGCTTGGAGGTCAGGGACTAGGACTAGGGCTGCCAACCACTGTTGCAAACAGTTGCTTTGATTTTGTTTGATTTCTGCCCAGAAGGTGTTCGACACAATGTCCGCAAGAATTCAAATTTTGAATTTTTGAAAATTTCCAATTGGGGAGGTCAAGATATTAGATAAGGACTCCAAACATATTTTTGTTATGAAGAAATATGATGTTTTGCAAAAATCTTATTTCAATTTTGAAGTATGGTCTCTCTTTCAGATTCAAACTTTGGCAGATGTTTGAGTGGGGTTCTGATTTGAATTTTGGTTTGAAATTTGTTGGTCCAGCAAGATTGTAGGTTGGTCTTGCTCAACCAACTGACCACACACTTAATTGATTTACAGATTGCTTAATTTAAGTGTCCAAAGTAGGGTAGTCAATAACATTTTCTAGATCAAACTTTTCTTCTCTTTTCTTTATTTCTTTTGCTTCTGGTTTCTTTAGTTCTTGTGGGTCTTCTCTAGTGCTTCTGTTGGTTAAGTGTGGATTAACTAAACATTTCACAACTATTTAAAAAACACATGAAATCATAGAACAACATGTATTTAAAATACTATGTATGCATGCAATAATAGATAAAAAGTTTTATCTTGGCCCAAAAGTGTTGGTTTTCTTGGAGATGACATGGAGTTGGGAATGACCTCTTATTTGAATTCAAACTTTGGTAGAATATTAAATAGAGTTCCAAGTTGATTTTTGTTTCAAACTTTATTGTATTTGATTCTTTGTAACTTGTTCTTAGTTGTGGTGGAGAGATGCATGATGGTATAGTTCAAATATTGCTTAATATATAAGGGCAAAGTAGTGTAATCAGTAATTTTTTTAAGATCACTACTTCCTCTTTTCTTACTTAGGTTTTTGTGTTGCGGTTTATTTTCTTGATTCTTTTCTATTTGTTTGTGATTGCTTGACTTAATTTTGGTTTGGCCATTGACCCAAAGGGGTTTAGCATGTAACCATACACAAAATTTAATAGTTAGAAAACTATTTCAATTTAACAAAAATCTTTATTTAAAACTTTGGGCTCAAAGGATTTGTTTTAAAAACCTTTCTCATACTCTTTTTATTTGAAGCATGGGAGCAAATGCTCAAATTCACAGGTTTTAAAAGACAATAAGTTAATCTTGTATTCAAAATAAAAGTTTTTGTTGTCTCAAAAATTTGGTATTTTAATAAATCCATTTATTTCTATTTCCCAAAAATTTGGGTTGTTACAATCTTCCCCCCTTAAAAAGAATCTCGTCCCAAGATTCATAAGTTAAGATTTGAGAGAGATTGAGAAATTGGATCACCAGATGAGAGATAGATGAGTGGATATTTATTCCTATGGAAATGAGGATTGTGTACACCCAAAAGGTGATAAGGCCATACGGGCCAAAACACATTTTCATCAATCACATATAAATTTCAACCAACAATCACATTTTCAAAATCAAGAATGTTGGATTTAAACCGTAGGCTTTCATTAAAATGGGTCTTGCAGATTACATGTCTCGTTCTCATTTTACAAAGAGATAAGCAAGATTACTAGTACCAACTAAGGATGTCTAAGGCCTCCTCTTGACTTGGGCTTCAAATGCTTGATCCAACCTGCTCTTATTACTTTATTGCTAAGAGAAACTACCGGGTACTTGGTGGCTGATTCCTAGTGATTGATCTCTTTTTCTTCTCTTCATGCCTTGAGGTTGCCAAAGTTACTTCCCGGTGGTTTGTAAGGCTGCTTCCTTCCCCTTCGGAAGTTGAGGCTGTAGAGTCCTTTGACACTATCTTCAATAATGATGCGGTTTCGAACTCTGCCCAGGTTGGTGTTGATAGGGTTGCCTCCTAAAGATGAAAGCACATTTGCAGGATCTTCAGAGCAACTGGGTTTGACACTTTCTTTAGTTATGACCAGATCTTGAGTGACCGGAGGTTCTGGTGTAGCGTTCAACTTTGTTGGGAACTCATTGGAGTAGTGCCCTTGGATTCCACACTTCCAACAGATGATGTTGGTCGTGTCGCCATGCTTGGGATAGGTATCCTTTGACAAGGTTCTTCCGGATCGTAGGTTTAGGTTATAGCATAGGTTAGAGGGTGCTGGAGGCTTACTTTCTTGACGTCTTATCCTCCTTTCTTTCTTCTTTTTGTTACGAGCTTTCTGCTGTTTTCTATGACTGTCATGCTCTTTGCTAGTCTTGACAACTTGAGCTGCTAGCTGAAAATGCTTTTTCTTGATCTTGGATATAGCTGTCACCAGGTGATTCATGGAGCAG
The DNA here is from genome assembly GCA_007115705.1 of Dactylis glomerata. Taxonomy (NCBI): domain Eukaryota; kingdom Viridiplantae; phylum Streptophyta; class Magnoliopsida; order Poales; family Poaceae; genus Dactylis; species Dactylis glomerata. The sequence continues at coordinate 520,351 of QXEO01000087.1, forward strand.
TTTGCTGGGACATGAGTACTACTCTCACATAAGAAGCATGTGATGTCGCTTGAAGGGCATTCCCCGGTTGGATGCTTGATGTCGCAATTGGGACAGTTGCTAGTACATTGGCTAGATTGATGACCTTCTTCTCCACAACGGCTACAAGCCTTCATACTGAGGTGATCTAGGTTGGGAATACTTTTATTGGGACAGGGGCATTTTGCGTGGAGTGCTTCTCCACAATCATAACATAAGGGTTGAGTGCACAAATCTCCTTGCTTCTTCTTCGGAATTAGGTTCAAGTGGGACCTCCTTTGGTATTCTCGAGCAATTCTATTGAGGTGAAACTCGAACTCCGAGTTGGCCTTACCCTTGTTCGTACATAACTGAAATGGTGGATTGGAGAGCATGGGGTGCATCAGAGGGGTCAAATCCTGCAGTAGATGAGAGGGAACATCTTTCAAAAGGTTTCTTATGCAGGATTGGTATGGTTAGAGTTTAGTTTGGGCGAGAAAGACAAAACAGTTTGGAGCAAACCAGTTGTTGGGGGTGGATACTACACATTGCCGAAGGGCATATGAGCAGCACACCTCAAAACAAATCCATCATTCGATCACACAAGGCACCAAGTACACTTAATAATCGTGAGGTAAGGGTAGCTCAATCACAACCACTGAGCATTTCCTATAAATCCTGTGGGTCAAAAGGTTGTTGGGTCTTCATCATTTCTGATCACCAGGATGTGATCTTGAAGTATTTATCTTGAAGAGTGGCCTCCTGTCAGAAGATTTCTAGGAAGTTTGAATATTTGTCTCTCTTTTGATGGGAGCAGTCATGGTTGACATCAGAGGTTGACGCCTTGAAAAATATTGAGTCCCTAATCTTTTCATCCAAAAGTCCTTCGGTCTTAGGTCGGTATATCGTCCATAGTATAATTTGAGGTAGATGGGGAATAGAGTAAAACAAATCTTTAAAAGATTTTCTAATCAAGAGGTTAACACATTTTCTGTCAAAACTATTTTGAGAGCCTAAGTTAAGAGTATAAGATCTTTGAAGGGAATAAGAGAAGAGTATAAGATTGGCTTTGGATACCAAAACAAATAAGTTTCTTTTGTAGAAATAAGTGTTTGCCAAAATATTACTTTCTTAGCTAACGACCATTCTAACTAAGGTCTCTTAAGGTCATGATAGTCCTGATACCAAACTTGTGATATCAAAGGTATCATTTTCTAACGACCATGCTAACTAGGGTTTCCTAGAGTCAACCTGGCTCTGATACCAACTTGTGACACCCACGAATTTATAACAAATTCGAAGTGCCCGTTATGTAATCCATCACAATCCCAGAATCATTGTTGTGATTTACATAACGTAGTTGATATCACAGTCATAGACATTAATAGTAAATAAAGGGTATTACATAGGTGGTCGCATGGACCAAACCTTACATTACATCAACCTGCAGCGGAGTAAAACTTTGGGTCCATATTGTCAAGCCTCAACCGCACAGGCAGAGCCGACAATAGGAAACGAGCCTAATTCGCAAAGTCGTCAACGATTCCTTCCTTCTTGATTTTTCTCCTTCAAGTCTGGCCAAGTTAATAGCCAGGGACAGAGCCATGAGTACATTGCATGCACTCGCAAACCATCTTATAAATAAACGAATAGAGAATGCATAGTTCATATAGTGGTCTATGCTCTAGGTTCATTTGCATAAAGCAGAATTTCCTTTCAAAGATCTTTTATCTAAAATGGTAAGAAAACATTTAGCTCTTTATAAATCCCTAGATGGAATCCCCCAAATGTCAATTCTTTTGTTCACCAAGTCACCTCCATGGTCATCGAAATTCATTGTCAAGTCACCTTTCTCAATCATTTTCAAAGTAAAACCTGATAACGGCCAAGTACAACCAATCCAACCGTCCATGACCGCGGACGCGGCTATTCGAATAGTTTTACACTCTGCAGAGGTTGTACACTTTACCCACACCATCCGACTACTCATCGTGTGGGCAACTTCCCTGCATAACGACATATGCCACGACAAGCAGCCGACCATTAATGTTTCACCTGCCCGCCTTAGCATAAACACTACCGCCTAGAGTTGTACCCCCCAACACCGGAGTCCAAGAAGCTGTCCGGAGTGTGCAAAGTTCCCAGCCGCTTGTCCCACCGGAATGCCACTAACCGAGGTAGAGTCCTACACCCGGTAGTCCATTTTCAATGAGGGCTCTTCGGCTTGTACCCCAACCACCTAAAGAGGAGGACAAGGTGAGCCTAGGCCGTAGCCACAGGGTGCCCTGGAAGAGGAGTCCCTGGTCGGACTTCCATTTACAGTAGGGTCTACACTAAGGAGAAACAAACTACTCCACTAAGCCCCGTCCCATACCAGAGTAATGTGGTCGCACTGTATGGTTGGTCCAGTATGGTACTTCACGCATTTATCATTTTTGTTAAACCTTCATGTCACCTTCACCATGTCACCATTTTGTAAATAGTTTTCAAAGTCACCCTTGGGTAAGGTTGCCCATCTCCAAGGTTTGTGTTGCAAAATCATCCTTGGGCAAGGTTGCCCCTTTCCAAGGTTTTCATTTCAAAATCTTCATGATCTTCATTGGGGTTCCCACCTAGTCATTTTCCATGAATGCCTTCAGCTCAAGCATGATCCTCATGAGGGCACAAGGTTCTAGGTAGGTATATTGGATAGGCTTAGCTTGATGCTCTACTTAGCATCCACTAAGGAAAGGTTTCTCAAGGGTAGGCTAAGCTTGATGCACTTGATGTCATCCACAAAAAGGTTGGATGCACTTGTCAAGAAAGACATCACTACTCATTTGCAACTTGGTAACAATTATTTTAGCATGCACTTTTATTTAAAAGCAAGTAAACATGCATTATAAAACTGGGTAATGGTATGATCAAAAGATGGCTTGCCTGGCTTGGCAATGTCATAGGCTTCTTCATCTTCATCTCGGGTTGGGTAGTCTCCATCACCATTGCTTGGTTGACTTCGGGATCCATTCTCCTTATTCTCGTTGTCGTCTAATCATAGGAAAGTAAATAAGCATACAATCACCACACAATTCACAAACAACACATACTCACTATAAGGATACTTGGGTAAGAGAAATGATCTAGGAAGTCTATGGAGAGTGGTTTCGACGATAATTGAGTTCCGATGGATGAGATGATTGAGTGGTTGTATCTAAGTAGGGTTTATTTATTTTGGATTATGAAAATATCTCCTACAAGTTCTTATTGACTGAGTTCAGGGACTACAAGTAGGTATTCAAGATTAGGGTTCAACCAAAGTGGCGTCCATTCATTTTGATTTCCTTTGAATTATTGAGACAAGTTTCAAGCCCATAAAGAGCTATTATTAAATATGGGAGTTTCAAATATCTCTTGCAAGTTCATCTTGACCAAGGTTAATTCTTACAGAGATGCATTCTAAAATGTGGTTTATACTAATGGATGTAGAAAATTTCTATTTATAAAATATTTGCCTAATATTCCTAAGTTAAGATTTCTATTTAACCACATAAGAAACTTAGCATTTTAATTAAAAGGTTTTAATTTGCAAACTAATGTTACCAACAGATAGATAACACTAAATGTGAATTTTGAAAGTTGGATTCATATTTTTTTGAATTTTATTTGATTTGTTATGAATTTTGCAAGGTTGCATAACTGCAAGTTTGTTATTTTTACCCGATTAAAAATATAAGTCTAAATGGGTTGAAAACACTACCATTAGATAGTTCATGTCCTAAGCTTTCCAACGGCATATTATTTGCTAAATTTGAAAGTGTACAACTCTAGGAATTTTAGTTTGAATTTGCAGTAAAGCAACAAATACGAAAAGGTTTTCTAAGAAAAAAAAAGTTATCGGACTGGAACTTATCATGGGCCGGGGAAACGAATCTTGCTGGCCCGTTAGCTCATCCCGGGTGCTGAGGAAAAAAATGTGGCCTGACCGGAGGGGGCCGCGTGTCAGGGCGTTATAACCGAATCGGTATCTAGGGAAGTCTTCTTCCCCAGCCCGACGGACACAGCGAGAGGGAGTCTGGGAGGAGGCGGCGATGGGGAGGCTCACCGGCGGCGACGGGGAGCGGCGGCGAGGGTGCAGGGCGGCGGCGGTTGGTCTTCTCGGCCACCTCCAGCAGGTACGGCGCCGGGGGAAGCACGGGATGGCTGGGAACGCGCGGTGATCTGCGGAGTGGCTTGCTCCGGCGAGCTCGACGGGGAGATCGAGAGCAGAGAGGAGGTTGTCTGGGGAGGTGCTGGGGATAGTGTGAGTCTTTTCAGGGAAGAATGGCGGCTTTTTATGGACGGGAGAGGGAGCACCGGCGGTGTCCAGTGGCGGCCAGTTCACGGCTCGGGCCGGCAAGGGAGTGAAGAGGGGGCGGCGTTGGCGGGTGCTGCGGGCTGCGGCGTGCTGTGGCGTGCTGCTGGCGCGATGGGAGGGGTTGAGACAGTCTGGTTCAGAGGGGGACAAGGGAGGTGTGCTGGTGTGTTTTTCTCTTCTCCTCCATGTCTCACGGCCGGGGCCTGGGCAGGGGAGACAGGGGATCGATAGAGGAGAGGCAGGGGCACTGCTTGGAGGTCAGGGACTAGGACTAGGGCTGCCAACCACTGTTGCAAACAGTTGCTTTGATTTTGTTTGATTTCTGCCCAGAAGGTGTTCGACACAATGTCCGCAAGAATTCAAATTTTGAATTTTTGAAAATTTCCAATTGGGGAGGTCAAGATATTAGATAAGGACTCCAAACATATTTTTGTTATGAAGAAATATGATGTTTTGCAAAAATCTTATTTCAATTTTGAAGTATGGTCTCTGTTTCAGATTCAAACTTTGGCAGATGTTTGAGTGGGGTTCTGATTTGAATTTTGGTTTGAAATTTGTTGGTCCAACAAGATTGTAGGTTGGTCTTGCTCAACCAACTGACCACACACTTAATTGATTTACAGATTGCTTAATTTAAGTGTCCAAAGTAGGGTAGTCAATAACATTTTCTAGATCAAACTTTTCTTCTCTTTTCTTTATTTCTTTTGCTTCTGGTTTCTTTAGTTCTTGTGGGTCTTCTCTAGTGCTTCTGTTGGTTAAGTGTGGATTAACTAAACATTTCACAACTATTTAAAAGACACATGAAATCATAGAACAACATGTATTTAAAATACTATGTATGCATGCAATAATAGATAAAAAGTTTTATCTTGGCCCAAAAGTGTTGGTTTTCTTGGAGATGACATGGAGTTGGGAATGACCTCTTATTTGAATTCAAACTTTGGTAGAATATTAAATACTGTTCCAAGTTGATTTTTGTTTCAAACTTTATTGTATTTGATTCTTTGTAACTTGTTCTTAGTTGTGGTGGAGAGATGCATGATGGTATAGTTCAAATATTGCTTAATATATAAGGGCAAAGTAGTGTAATCAGTAAATTTTTTTAAGATCACTACTTCCTCTTTTCTTACTTAGGTTTTTGTGTTGCGGTTTATTTTCTTGATTCTTTTCTATTTGTTTGTGATTGCTTGACTTAATTTTGGTTTGGCCATTGACCCAAAGGGGTTTAGCATGTAACCATACACAAAATTTAATAGTTAGAAAACTATTTCAATTTAACAAAAATCTTTATTTAAAACTTTGGGCTCAAAGGATTTGTTTTAAAAACCTTTCTCATACTCTTTTTATTTGAAGCATGGGAGCAAATGCTCAAATTCACAGGTTTTAAAAGACAATAAGTTAATCTTGTATTCAAAATAAAAGTTTTTGTTGTCTCAAAAATTTGGTATTTTAATAAATCCATTTATTTCTATTTCCCAAAAATTTGGGTTGTTACAAGTTTGCACACGTGTACCTTTGCTATTATAGCATCACAGTCAAAGATATTAGGGCAAAGATCATATCAATCACAGTACACAAGTAGTACTAGGTTGTCGGAATCAAATCATTTTCCTAGTTAAAACAACCAGGAATCATAATCAAGAATAACAATCATAACTGAATTTGCAACAAAGCAAGATTCAGGCTAACACCTCTGTCAGTAAACTACAATGATAGAGGGATTTTGGCATAGTAGAATCACCACTTGATTAAGCATCAGCAGCAGCTAACTGAACTAAATCATCAAACAAGCAACAACTAGCATCACCACATAAGCATGTCTGTGAGCTTGGCGATGCCAGTCATGGCCTAAATGGCCAGTGACTGCGGCCATGGAGGTCTAGAGGGTAGAAGCAGTAGAAGGAGACACTCACAAACCGCCCAGGTGCTTACCTGGCTGGCATGGCGGGGCAGTGCCCACGCGGCCAACCAGGCGCGGCCCAGGGTCGACTTCACCGTGGCAACACCGGGAGCACCCCATCTTGGGCGCTTCCACCGGTGCTGCGCAACCACCGCAACCACCGCAGACACGCCATCGAGCACCGGGGAAAGGACCCGGCGAGGCATCGAGATCGGAGGCGATAGGAGCTGGCAAAACCCGATCGGGGAACAGCCAAGATCTCGTCGGAGAGGAAGTGACCGCCGAATCTAACTGGAGGAGGGGGTAGAGAGCGTTGATGCGACCGTTTTGCCCCAGGCGACGGCAACAGAGATCGCCGGAGGCGGTCGGAATCGGCAGGCAGAAGCGGAGGCGATTAGGTTTCGCAAGTGAGCTCGGGCGAGAGAGAGAGAGAGTTGAGGGGGAGGCAGGTCTGGGTTGGTTTGACCGACCCAGAGGGCTAACCAGTTGGGTTAAGACCCAGCTGGGTGGGCTGGGCTAGGCCAATGGGCCAAAGCCCATTTCCAAACTAATATCCGAATTTTATGTTCCAATTCAATTTCTTTCAAATCAAATTCAAATTTGAAACTTAATCAACTATTTGAATTACCCCATAAAATAATTTTCTTTTCTGTAATTAATTGCATATTTGATTAACATTATATATAATCTCACTTTTCAAAATAAATTAATAATGTGATATTCTTTAATTTCCATTTTCCAAAAATCTTAATTTTTATTAAACAAAATAAAAATTAAGTCTTTTCTTTATTAAACTAATCCTTTTCTTTTCAAATAACTCCAACAAAAGTTTTATAATTTCAAAATTGATTTCAAACTTTAATTAATTGTTTCAATACCATATTTAGGGTAAAACACACCAATAGTACTTTGTGTTGTGTTAAAACACTTTAACCATACCAAGTCTTGGGTAAAACACACAAATAAGTAAACAAAGACAATGAATCACCATGCATTGCATATCATTGCACATAGCATCCATTTTCTTCTTTAAACATTGTCCTTACCGGACAATGATTGGATTTCTGTAAAACAAGGAGATCAGGAGCATCGCCAAGTATCCGACTCCACTACCTTTCAGTCACAAGGCAAGTTTATCTTGCTCATATCTCTTGGTTGCACTGGTTTTGAAACTACTTGCAAAGTGTTGACTTTAAACTCTAACATTTCAAAAAGGATGGAAAATCTATTTTCATAAGTAATATGACTAGTGGTTATCGACTAGTGGTGATAACCTAGGATGGCTGGCAGGTGGAACCACGGTAAGATTGTTGTGGTGGAGGTTCCACTTGCACGGGAAAGTAAACCTAGGATTAACTACCAATGCCACAGTTATTCTTATGCCGTAAAAACCGTGTCATCCAAGAGACTTGGAATGGGACGGGAAAGTCATCTATATCTTCTCTCGTTCGCATGTCAACGGACACTCAGCTACCGTTCGCCGTATGTCTTGCGAGAATACGTGCACATGGGTGGGACCCCTTAGTGCCCACAGCCACTGGTGTCTATGATGGTCCGCAAGGGACGCCTAGGTACTTCATCGTTGGGGGTGAATATCAGGGGCACAACCTGCTTGCGTGAATTGGGTGGGCATGCATTGTGCGGGGAAGGCAGTGAATGGCTTGGATCAATGACTGGGCCCCACACCATGGAAGTGTGGATGGGAATGTACGCCCGGTTGTGCAGCAAGGCTTTGATCTCTTTTGGAAGGACACACCTCTGCAGAGTGTAAAAAGATGTGACATGTTACCCCTTGTTCCGGGAAGGAGCTGCAAACGCGGCAGGAAAGGTGCTCTCAAGGCACTAATACCCTGTGTTGGCTGTTGGGCATAGTTTTCTAAAGTAAAAGCAATCTTTCAAGAAACCTTTGGTAAAACCTTACATTGGCCTATGACTCTTTTGGGTCCATGGCCAGTAGATAGTGCATATCACACAACTTCTTTCTAAAGAAACTTGCTGGGTAACGCTCGTTACTCACCCCCAATCTCTTAAACCCTTGCTAGACTGTGAAGAGCTAGACGAGGTGGCTCTGAACACCATCGGAGGACAGCAGGACATCTTCTACGAGGAGCCAGATCTTTCTCACGGAGTCAAAGGCGTGGATTACTTCATATGCTACGGAGCGTCTTTCGACGAGGACTCGGAGTGAAGAAAGACTAACTAGTAGAATAGTTTCGTAGTCGAGGAACCGAGCAACTGTAGAGTAGGAATAAGTTGTTGAGTTCTTCACATGTTTAATTATTTGAAGCTTTCCAGTTGTTGTAAACACTAAGCACTTGAGGTGTTCTCTTATGGGGAGCATTTTGTTATCATCACGTTTTGGTTTGTAATAATATGAAGTTCAGTTTGTATTTGGGCCCGCCATGTTTCTGCTGTACCATTCTGAGGGATGTAATATTTGTGGAGGGTTGTTCCACAAGTGTTATATCAATGACTTGCATACTACAACATGCAGTGGTATGCTGGGTCACCCCAGCTGGTATCAGAGCAATTGCTTTGACCTTAGGTTGGAAACCTAGTAAAGGGATAGAACCTGTAGGAGTCTAGTAGTAACGGTAAAGAGTTCTCTAAATCTATGATGGTTATTCACTTGGGAATAACATGGTCATATTTTTAGTGTTACAATTCTTTATTATGATGCATCATACTAATTCTATATCCTATTCTTGTACAGCTATTATGGCATCGAGAATTCCAGCACACACCGTTTGGTCACAGAGGAAGACTCTAGAAGACTATGAGGGAACTTTGACTGAGCAGTTAGGATCACTACTACGGGCTTTTGGACTCAGCACCGACATCCCTATTAAGACCTATACTTACAGGCATGACGGGACTGCGGTCAAGTACCGTGTCATGATCATGCTACCCGATGGATTAGCACCTAGTCCAGTTCAGCCTTCCGGAGAAGGAAGAGGAGAGACCGCAGCTTATCACGAGGCGGTAGTTCGAGCTATTGCGACTATCAGGGAGTACAGAGCGGTGGAGTTAGTAGGTACCACTTTTACCGCTATTCCTCATGACTCACTGATGGATGAGCCGGGAATGGATCACGATGTTCTGGTGAAGAAGAAGCCGAAGTTGGCAGCCAGACTTCTTGATAGGTATAGGAAGATGGTGGGATCACTGTATAACACCCACCAGGTCATTGTTGAGGACAAGGCAGAGATGCTTGATGACCTCATAGACACTGCTAGGAGGCAGGAGCGAGCACAGATGACTAGGCAGGAGTCGGTGGGATCACACTTCTCACCGGTTGTGGGAACTCACAGTTACCCGACACAGCCTGGACCTTCCAGGTATTCACCCACTCTAGAGCCTATTCACTACCCAGTTATCACTTCTAGTATGGAGGCGCAGTAGGGTCTTAAGGGGGTCTCAGAGTCCGAGCTTCCCATTGAGAACTCTGATGGGTGGAGATTTGACTGGCTGGGAGATGGTCAGCAGTATACTAGCTCGTATGGAGGGACAGCTCAGGCGGCAGGAGGAGGAGATGCCGTAGTAACTCCTGTTGTATCTGTAGAGGAGGAGGACCCTATGGAGGTTTAGTTTGAGAGTCAGGAGCCGGTTGAGACACCTATGGAGCAGGATACACCGTTTGACCACACCTACTGCACAGAGAGTGTGTGTTATGGAGAGGCGGAGCCTTTCCCGACTATGACTGCTCACGGGACCAGGGTGTACTTTGAGAGTTACCTCGGACTGAATGGACTCGTGTTGAGTGATACCTCTACGATGGACACGTCTGACTCGGACTATGTTCCGGGCGGTAGGCCGTTCGTTCCAGAGACAGTGCGCCGGACTACACGCCAGCACGGGTGGACTCCGGGCATGTACTATGAGCCGTGAGACCAGGACAGGATGTCAAGACCAAGTCAGAAGCGTAGTTGTATCTGTGAATGCAGCTAGTGCTAGTAGTATGTTGTAATAATAAGAGAGACGGTAGAACTTTCCAGTCTCGATCTATGAGTGTACTCCACTTGTGAGAGTACGTGTTGTAATAATGACTATGTATCGGTTTGTATGTGTTGTATAATATGTACCTTGTATTTGGTTTTCTTGCGATCTTCCATTTGGAGTTGGATTTCTGTTTTCCATTGTGTGACTAGTTCTGGGCATGAAGTGAAGCTCAGAAAGCCTGGGCATGGTGTAATTATGAGATCTTCGCTTGATGTTACAGGACTAGAGGGGCTATGGATACGGGTGTAGCTGCCGAAGCCGAAGATCAACGCTTGGCGCAAGAAGCTCAAACTAAGGCAATGAATGACCAGCAGGCAGAAAGGGAAGCCAAAGCTAAGGCTGATCAAGAAGCTCAAGATCATTTACCACCACCACCATTCAGGCCTTTGGCGGAGCAAAGCTTTATGCAGTATATGCATTTCATGCAAGAAATGCAGAACAAGTTTATGCAAGAGCTCATGGGGCATGTTGGAGCCGAAAGGGTTCAGGAAGCAAGAGGGGTAAGTCTTTCTGACTTCCTCAATGCAAAACCACTTTCCTTTGCTTCCGCGGTGGAACCTATGGATGCGGAAGACTGGCTTATGGATACGGAGAGAAAGTTTAAGGCTGTTGGAGCCAATGACGAGGAGAAGGTTCGTTATGCTGTACACCTTTTATCTGGACCAGCCGCAGCATGGTGGGATAACGAAGTGACACTGCAATATCCGGAGAAGGTATTCTCTTGGGAAGAGTTTAAGGAAAAGTTCCGTACCTTCCATGTGCCAGAAAGTGTGTGAAAGGACACGGATGTCGCCTAGAGGGGGGTGAATAGGCAATTTAAAACTTTTACGAGTGGCTTAACAAATGCGGAATAAAACTAACATTTAATTTGCCAAGCATACAAAACCTAAATAAACTAGGTTCACCTATGTGCACCAACAACTTATGCTAGACAAGATAAGCAACTATGTGATAGCAAGATATATATAACTTCAAGCACGAAGGCTATCACAAAGTAAATTGCATAAGTAAAGGAGCTCGGGTATAGAAATAACCGAGGCACGTGGAGACAATGATGTATCCCGAAGTTCACACCCTTGCGGGTGCTAATCTCCGTTGGAGCGGTGTGGAGGCACAAGGCTCCCCAAACTCCACAGAGGCTCACCGTAATCTCCTCGAGCCCTCCCACCAAGATGGAAGACCCGATCCACTATGGGACCCTTGAGGGCGGTCACCGAACCCCCACAAAGCTTGGGGCTACTCCACAACTTAATTGGAGGCTCCCAAATCCACAAAGCCACTGAGATTGGGGCACACTCCACAACTCAATTGGAGGCTCCCAATAATCGCCACGGAGGCACCACAAAGCTTGGGAAGATCTCCACAACTTAATTGGAGGTCCCCAAGAAATCCACTGAGCCGTCTAGGGTTCCAAGAACCCAAGAGGAAAAAAGCTTCTTGCTTTCACCACCGAATCTCCGAGGAGAACTCAAACCGATGCACCAAATGCAATGGCAAGAACACACGAAGTGCTCAAATCCTTCTCTCCCAAATCCTACCAAAGCAACAAATGCTATGGAGGGATATGAGAGAAAGAACAAGGAGGAAATCCACAAAGAACTCCAAGATCTAGATCCAATAGGTTCCCCTCACTTAGAGGAGAAAGTGATTGGTGGAAATGTAGATCTAGATCTCCTCTCTCTTTTCCCTTAAAAAGATGCAAGAAACATGGAGGGAATGGAGGAGGCAGGGCAAGCTTTGAAGGTCAACAACGGAGGAGAGAGAAGCCCCAAAACGTGGTTGGTTCAAGGAGGAAGAAGGGTATTTATAGGTGGGGAAAAATATGGCCGTTGGAAGCAGTCCACCGGCCAGTTCGGCCGTAAGTCCGGCGGCGCCGGCCTCTGGGCCGGACGGTCCGGTGGAAAGTCCGGCGGGACCGGACGCTTCGCCGGATGTCCGGCGGCCCGCCGGGCGGATTAGACGACGAGCTGAAAACACCTTCAGAATAGCAGTTCGGCGGCTCCGCCAGACTGGCCCGGTCCGCCGCCGGATGGTCCGGCCTAGAGCCCGGCCTGGCCGGACCAGGGGCCGAAATGGACAGCCCAAAAACCAAATAACTTTTGCAAGGAAACTCCGAATGAGATGAAACCAATTTTGTTGGAAAGCTAACAACAAGGAGAACCTTAAAAACACCAAAAAGGGAGAATTTACTATGAATTTAGAGGTAATAAGCATCTCTATATGAGGAACCGGTAAATTCTCCAAACACCAAAAACGCAATAAGAGTTCCATACGAAATTCATTTTTGATGAGCTGGAGCTTGCCATGGAAATAACCACAAGATCTAGAATCTCACATGGATAAAATCCAAATAAGAACCAAGAAAGATAATGCCAAGTATGCAATGGTTTGAGCTCTCTCCGAACAATATGAATAAGTTACTCACTCGAGAGCCCCTCTTGATAGTACAGCTATCGATCCTAAACCTGGTCTCCCACACTATGAGACCGGTAAGAAAGAAACCCTATCAAGAACATACCTTTGCCTTGAGCATTCCACTTGAGCTAGATGGTGACGATCTTGATCTTCTCAAGTTGGACTACCTTTCTTGATTGCGCTTGCTCGGTGAAGTCTTGCGGATTGCTCCCCCATACATCACTATGGGAGAGACACTAGAGATATATCTTCACATGTCCATTACCACCAAATGGACAACAAGCTTCAAGCAAATGATATCTTCTGGAAGCCTATCTTGAACTTGCGCTTTGACTTGATCAACATTGATGATGTCTTGAGAATGCACATGAGAGCTCACTCCATCTTATTCCTCAAGACACACTCTATATAGGCTCAACTCCTTTATGACCAATCTTCGGATCACTCCTTGAATAACACCTTGATCATCACATAATCTTCTTTATATTCAACTTCTTACAACCTTGAACCCAACATATGGATCAAGCATTGTCTATGGACAAGTCCTACAAATATAACTCAATGCAAACATTAGTCCATAGGGATTGTCATTAATTACCAAAACCACACATGGGGGCACATGCCCTTTCAGTGTGGTTGAGCTCAAGAGGCGGGAATTTGAAGACCTCAAGCAGGGGAGTGCAACAATGATGGCTTATATCAAGGAGTTCACGAGACTCTCTCGTTACGCTAGTGACGAGGTGAGTACTGACAACAAGAGGATGAAAAGGTTCCTCAGGGGACTGGATCCATACGCGGCAATGCAGATGAAGTTGACTAAGCCGCGTAACTTCCAAGAACTGATGGATACATCCATCACATAGGAGAATTATTACAAGTTGGTTCAGATGAGCCGAATGAAGAGGGCCAAGACTGAGGCCAAGAGAGTTCAGCCAACTCGAAGTACTCCAAATCTAAGTTTCAAACCCAGGGTCAGGACAGGAGGAGTTCCACCAAACCGGAAGATGTTCACACCAAAAGGTCAGATCATCTGTCACAACTGTGGACTTCCAGGACATTTCAAGAGTGAATGTATGAAGCCAAGGATTATATGCCACGCTTGTGGAAAAGAGGGGCACATTCGGCCAGATTATCCTAACAAACCAGCCGGAGGTTGGCCAGTTAACAGTGGAGGCAAGACAGGAGGAGGTGGGCGACCTGCATCTGGAGGTGGCAGTAGCAGCAAGAATGGAAATGGGAAAAGAGGCCAGACTTTTGGGAAGCTGAATTGCACATCTTTGGAGGAAGCTAACAACTCTGAAATGGCGGTCATAGGTACGCTCAGCATCCTTACTCATCCCAGCAAAGTTCTTTTTGATACCGGTGCCACTACATCATTCATTTCCAAAGATTTTGTTGAAAAATATGGGTTAAGGTGTCAGGCGATAGCTCATCCTATGACTGTGGTGACGGCCGGGGGTAAACTCTTAGTATCCCAATTCAAACCAGACCAGGTCATTACGATCAGTGACTGTCCTTATTTCACCGATCTCTATGTTCTTCCACTTAAAAACATTGAAGTTGTTCTAGGTATGGATTAGATGTCCGATCATGGAGCACACATTGATTGTGAAGAGAAGTCTGTGTCAATCCGGAAGCCTGGAGGTGGGAGAATCTCTTATCAAGCAGATAAGCACACCCATGTGGAGATTGGAATTCAACTCAATTCTCTGAAGGAGGCCAAGTTAGAGGATATTCTAGTGGTTAATGAGTTCCTGGATGTATTTCCTCAAGAATTACCGGGAATGCCACCGGATCGGGAGATAGAATTCACCATTGATTTGAAGCCAGGCACATCACCAATTTCTCAAGCACCTTATAAAATGGGTCCTAAGGAGTTGAAAGAACTGAAGGAGCAGCTAGATGATTTAGAGAGTAAGGGATTTATCCAAGAAAGTATATCACCTTGGGGTTCGCCAGTTATATTTGTTGATAAAAGAGATGGAGGCAGAAGAATGTGTGGGGATTTCAGGAATCTGAACAATGTCACCATCAAGAACAAGTATCATTTACCAAGGATTCAAGATTTGTTTGATCAAGTTCATGGAGCTAGGGTTTTCTCCAAGATTGACCTGAGATTGGGATATCATTAAATTAAAATCCAGCCAGAAGATGTACCAAAGACTACATTTGTCTCAAGGTATGGGCATCATGAATACTTAGTTGTTCCTTTTGGTTTGACCAATGCTCCAGCAATTTTCATGAATTTGATGAACAAGATTTTCATGCCATACCTGGACAAGTTTGTGATAGTGTTCATTGAATACATTCTGATATACTCTAAGAATAAAGAGAATCATGCTAAACATCTCAGAATAGCATTGCAAGTGCTAAGGGAACATCAGCTGTATGCTAAATTCAACAAGTGTGAATTCTGGTTGGATCAAGTGGAATTTCTGGGTCATGTCATCAGCAAGGAGGGAATTGCAGTAAATCCAAGCAAAGTTCAGTCAGTTCTGGATTGGCAAGCACCGACCAATGTGAAGGAAATCAGAGGTTTTCTGGGAATGGTCGGATACTATCAGAGATTCATTGAAGGATTTTCGAAGATAGCAGGGCCAATGACAAAATTGTTAAGGAAAAATACTCCATTTGAGTGGTCTGAAAAGTGTGAAGAGAGCTTTCAAGAGCTAAAGAGGAGACTCACAATAGCACCTATCTTAGCAGTACCAGAAACTGGTAAGGATTACACAGTTTATTGCGATGCATCCAAGAATGGATTGGGTTGTGTTTTGATGCAAGACCGAAAGGTGATTGCTTATGGTTCAAGACAACTCAAGCCTCATGAAGTCAATTACCCAACACATGACCTTGAATTGGCAGCAGTTGTGTTTGCTCTCAAGCAATGGAGGCAATTTTTCTATGGAGCTAAATGTGAGCTATACACCGATCACAAGAGCCTTAAATACTTCTTTACTCAGAAGGAGTTGAATATGAGGCAGAAAAGATGGCTAGAGTTGATCAAGGATTATGATCTTACCATCAACTATACTCCTGGAAAGGCTAATGTGGTAGCCGATGCATTAAGTCGGAAGAGCACAGAAACTCAGTTAATGGATAGAGAACTTCCGGAGGAATTGCTCAAGGATCTTGAAAGACTGTAAATACAATGTCTAGAATTCAAATCTTTGGGAAGTATATTCACTATGAGGGTGATGGAGGAAAGACAAAGTGACTTGAAGTATACTATATTCAGACGACAAGATGAAGATCCTTTCATCACTGAAGAAATCCGCAGGATTGAAGAGGGTAGACCATCTGAATTCCGTCTAGGTGATTTCAATTCACTCTGGTTCCAAAACAGAATTTGTGTGCCAGATATACTGGAGATCAAAGGACTGATACTCAAGGAGGCTCATGAGACACCATACTCCATTCATCCGGGAAGTACAAAGATGTACATGGATCTCAAGGAGTTGTTCTGGTGGAATAACATGAAGCGGGATATAGCCAAGTATGTAGCGGAATGCCACACTTGTCAGAGAGTCAAGGTAGAACATCAAAGTCCAGCAGGGTTACTACAACCTTTGGATATTCCGGAGTGGAAATGGGAGGAAATCGGAATGGATTTTATTACCGGTTTACCTTTAACCAAGAGATATAAGGATATGATATGGGTGATAGTTGATTGACTCACCAAAAGTGCACATTTCTTGGCAGTGAACCAGAAGGATAGTGCAGAAAAGTTGGTAGAGATCTATGTAAGAGAAATCATCAGCAAGCATGGAGTACCCAAGAAGATCGTCTCAGATAGAGGGTCTGTTTTCACATCAACATTCTGGGGAAATCTTCATGCAGCACTGGGATCACAGTTGGATTTCAGCACTGCTTATCATCCTCAAACTGGAGGGCAAACGGAAAGAACTAATCAAATCCTGGAGGATATGCTACGGGCATGTGCTCTAGATTTTGGAGGTTCGTGGGATGAACACTTACCGTTAGCAGAGTTTTCTTACAACAACAGCTATCAAAGCAGCTTAAAGGCAGCACCATTTGAAGTACTCTACGGACGCAAGTGTAGATCTCCAATATGTTGGTTTGAGCCAGGAAGCAACTAGGAATTTGAAACTGATTTCATCAAGGAGAAACAAGGTATCATTGATATCATCCGTGATCGTTTGAAGATAGCCCAGAGTAGACAAAAGAGTTATGCAGATCAAAAGAGGCGGACATGGGAGCCCAAAGTAGGGGATATGGTCTATCTAAAGGTTAGTCCTATGAAAGGAATCAAAAGGTTCAGTATTAAAGGAAAGTTAAGCCCAAGATATATTGGACCGTTTAAAATTCTGAGCCAGAATCGGAGTGTTGCTTTTGAATTGGAGCTTCCAGCTAAGTTGAAGCAAGTTCACAATGTTTTCCATGTTTCACAACTTCGAAAGTGTCTGAAGGCACCTGAACACTCTATTACTCATGATGACCTATATCTTCAAGCAGACTTGACATATGAGGAGAAGCCAATAAAGATCTTAGAGGAGAACTAGAAGAGGCTTCGGAATCGTGCAATAAAGTTCTGCAAAGTGCAATGGAAACATCACTCTGAACGTGAAGCAACTTGGGAAAAAGAAGAATATTTGAGTCAAGCATATCTAGAACTCTTCAGGTATACAAATTTATAACTTCGGGACGAAGTTCTGATAAGGGGGAAAGACTATAATATCCCAGCGTTTAGGAAAAATCAAAGGGTAGATTTAGGACCTATGTGTATTCATGCATCCTAAAATCTGGATAATTTTTTTTGCAAATTCAAAACCCTGAGTGAGCAAAGCTTCTATCTAGATAACCTTTAGGATTAGGTTTATCTGGATTGTTATGGGCTTAGTGATGATCTCTTGATGTTATTTGCTTAAGAGTTTTAGATAATATTAAATAATTGTAATTGTTGAATTGATGAATTAAATAAATAATCATAAATAACAAAACTCAACTTAATTGAGTTGTAAACCAAAACTTGTAAAAGAATATAGAATAAACAGAAATCATGCTTTATTAATTTAATACAAGTATTACAATGTCTTTACATGTTTTGGAACAAGGAAATAAATTACATATTTCAAAACAGAAAAGAAACCTAAACCTAAACTAACTACTTATGTCTGTATCATCTCCAATCTTGATCTTCTAACCTGCAAATGAATTAAATAAACAAAAGAAATAAGAATAAAGGTTAGTGTTAGTTTTACTCTCAGACTTGGCAAAGTCTTTTGCCATTTGCATCATCGAGTTTAATTGATCAAGTGAGGTATCTGTTCTTTTAAGGTTCTGGGGTACACAACACATGTGCACCAAGTCACCAACACATCCGTTCCACATCGACACAGGGAGGATCAGATCAAGTGAGTGACACATACAGCCTAGCTGCTCACAAGCAGCTCAGTCATCTGACTGAGTGAGCTGCTGGTAGCACCATAGCAACCAGCCGAGCCAGCAGCTGGAGGAGATGAGCACGGCCAGAGGAAGCAGCAACCATTCGACCAACACCAAACCATTAGGAGAACATCATAGTTCTCTAGCACAGCACCACCACACCAGAACACAAACCAAAAGAATATGGATTGAATCCTGGTAGCTGAAGAAGAAGGCAAGGTGGATTAGTCCCTGACCAGGAGGAGAAGGACAAGCCACTAGGAGGAGAAGGGCAAGATTGGAGCAAGCCACAACTCACCAGCAAGCAGTAGCAGATCAACATCAAGACCACAACATCAAATATTCAACCACGGGTTGGTATTCTGCACTGAATGCCAGCAGATGCTTGCTAAATAAATCCAATTGCATGCATGGTTGGGTCTTGATGGATTTCCCTCAGACTAGCAAGGTGATGCTTTGCTAAGTGCATCACTGGGAGTTCTTTTGCAAAGCCAAAAAGCTAGAACCAATGAAATCGCCTCAGTTTAACACTTCACTGGCAAGTGTGAACTTCATCAAGCAAACAGCCAATCCCTGGCAGGGATGTGTTGGGCACATGTCCAAAATGGACATGCACCTCAGTCACACAGCCACTACCAGCAGTAGCTCTTGAAATAGCACTGGATGCAAATTTCAAGAAAAGCATCACAAATACAAAATTTGGCCTCAGACCAGCATCACTGGCCAGATAACAGGGGCAAGTTTCACCAAAAGTTAGCCTTTACAAATTAGTTGCTGGGCACATGACCAAACTGGTCATGCACCTCAACACAACACACAGCCAAATTATCTGAAGCCAACCAGTGAGTTTTATCTATATCCTTTTCCATAGCTTCTACTAGGAATTAATAAGAACAACAGCAATAGGAACTGAATTAATGAATTCAGTTTGCACACGTGTACCTTTGCTATTATAGCATTACAGTCAAAGATATTAGGGCAAAGATCATATCAATCACAGTACACAAGTAGTACTAGGTTGTCGGAATCAAATCATTTTCCTAGTTAAAACAACCAGGAATCATA
This sequence comes from Dactylis glomerata, assembly GCA_007115705.1. Taxonomy (NCBI): domain Eukaryota; kingdom Viridiplantae; phylum Streptophyta; class Magnoliopsida; order Poales; family Poaceae; genus Dactylis; species Dactylis glomerata. The sequence continues at coordinate 539,463 of QXEO01000087.1, forward strand.
ATCAAGAATAACAATCATAACTGAATTTGCAACAAAGCAAGATTCAGGCTAACACCTCTGTCAGTAAACTACAATGATAGAGGGATTTTGGCACAGTAGAATCACCACTTGATTAAGCATCAGCAGCAGCTAACTGAACTAAATCATCAAACAAGCAACAACTAGCATCACCACATAAGCATGTCTGTGAGCTTGGCGCTGCCAGTCATGGCCTAAATGGCCAGTGACTGCGGCCATGGAGGTCTAGAGGGTAGAAGCAGTAGAAGGAGACACTCACCAACCGCCCAGGTGCTTACCTGGCTGGCATGGCGGGGCAGTGCCCACGCGGCCAACCAGGTGCGGCCCAGGGTCGACTTCACCGTGGCAACACCGGGAGCACCCCATCTTGGGCGCTTCCACCGGTGCTGCACAACCACCACAACCACCGCAGACACGCCATCGAGCACCGGGGAAAGGACCCGGCGAGGCATCGAGATCGGAGGCGATAGGAGCTGGCAAAACCCGATCGGGGAACAGCCAAGATCTCGTCGGAGAGGAAGCGACCACCGAATCTAACTGGAGGAGGGGGTAGAGAGCGTTGATGCGACCGTTTTGCCCCAGGCGACGGCAGCAGAGATCGCCGGAGGCGGCCGGAATCGGCAGGCAGAAGCGGAGGCGATTAGGTTTCGCAAGTGAGCTCTGGAGAGAGAGAGAGAGAGAGAGAGAGAGAGAGAGAGAGAGAGAGTTGAGGGGGAGGCAGGTCTGGGTCGGTTTGACCGACCTAGAGGGCTAACCGGTTGGGTTAAGACCCAGCTGGGTGGGCTGGGCTAGGCCAATGGGCCAAAGCCCATTTCCAAACTAATATCCAAATTTTATTTTCCAATTCAATTTCTTTCAAATCAAATTCAAATTTGAAACTTAATCAACTATTTGAATTACCCCATAAAATAATTTTCTTTTCTGTAATTAGCTGCATATTTGATTAACATTATATATAATCTCACTTTTCAAAATAAATTAATAATGTGATATTATTTAATTTCCATTTTCCAAAAATCATAATTTTTATTAAACAAAATAAAAATTAAGTCTTTTCTTTATTAAACTAATCCTTTTCTTTTCAAATAACTCCAATAAAAGTTTTATAATTTCAAAATTGATTTCAAACTTTAATTAATTGTTTCAATACCATATTTAGGGTAAAACACACCAATAGTACTTTGTGTTGTGTTAAAACACTTTAACCATACCAAGTCTTGGGTAAAACACACAAATAAGTAAACAAAGACAATGAATCACCATGCATTGCATATCATTGCACATAGCATCCATTTTCTTTTTTAAACATTGTCCTTACCGGACAATGATTGGATTTCTGTAGAACAAGGAGATCAGGAGCATCGCCAAGTATCCGACTCCACTACCTTTCAGTCACAAGGCAAGTTTATCTTGCTCATATCTCTTGGTTGCACTGGTTTTGAAACTACTTGCAAAGTGTTGACTTTAAACTCTAACATTTCAAAAAGGATGGAAAATCTATTTTCATAAGTAATATGACTAGTGGTTATCGACCAATGGTGATAACCTAGGATGGCTGGCTGGTGGAACCACGGTAAGATTGTTGTGGTGGAGGTTCCACTTGCACGGGAAAGTAAACCTAGGATTAACTACCAATGCCACAGTTATTCTTGTGCCGTAAAAACCGTGTCGTCCAAGAGACTTGGAATGGGATGGGAAAGTCATCTGTATCTTCTCTCGTTCGCATGTCAACGGACACTCAGCTACCGTTCATCGTATGTCTTGCGAGAATACGTGCACATGGGTGGGACCCCTTAGTGGCCACGGCCACTGGTGTCTATGATGGTCCGCAAGGGACGCCTAGGTACTTCATCGTTGGGGGTGAATATCAGGGGCACAACCTGCTTGCGTGAATTGGGTGGGCATGCGTTTTGCGGAGAAGGCAGTGAATGGCTTGGATCAATGACTGGGCCCCACACCATGGAAGTGTGGACGGGAATGTACGCCCGGTTGTGCAGCAAGGCTTTGATCTCTTTTGGAAGGACACACCTCTGCAGAGTGTAAAAAGATGTGACATGTTACCCCTTGTTCCGGGAAGGAGCTGCGAACGCGGCAGGAAAGGTGCTCTCAAGGCACTAATACCATGTGTTGGCTGTTGGGCATAGTTTTCTAAAGTAAAAGCAATCTTTCAAGAAACCTTTGGTAAAACCTTGCATTGGCCTATGACTCTTTTGGGTCCATGGCTGTAGATAGTGCATATCACACAACTTCTTTCTAAAGAAACTTGCTGGGTAACGCTCGTTACTCACCACAATCTCTTAAACCCTTGCTAGACTGTGAAGAGCTAGACGAGGTGGCTCTGAACACCATCGGAGGCCAGCAGGACATCTTCTACGAGGAGCCAGATCGTTCTCGCGGAGTCGAAGGCGTGGATTACTTCATACGCTACGGAGCGTCTTCCGACGAGGACTCAGAGTGAAGAAAGACTAACTAGTAGAATAGTTTCATAGTCGAGGAACCGAGCAACTGTAGAGTAGGAATAAGTTGTTGAGTTCTTCACATGTTTAATTATTTGAAGCTTTCCAGTTGTTGTAAACACTAAGCACTTGAGGTGTTCTCTTATGGGGAGCATTTCGTTATCATCACGTTTTGGTTTGTAATAATATGAAGTTCAGTTTGTATTTAGGCCCGCAATGTTTCTGCTGTACCATTCTGAGGGATGTAATATTTGTGGAGGGTTGTTCCGCAAGTGTTATATCAATGACTTGCATACTACAACATGCAGTGGTATGCTAGGTCACCGCACCCCCAAAGGTCCGAAAATTCTAGGGTAAGTTGGCTACAACAGTCATATTTTGTTGGCGGACTTTAAAGGCCCCCTTCTGCTCATTGGATTGTTGGTTCTTCCTACTCTCTATCCTCCATTGTAGAACTTGAAGAGCTTGCCCTTCCTCTCTATTCCTCCCATGTTCCTTGCATCTTTTTTTAGGGAAAAGAGATAGGATATCTAGATCTACATGTCCACCAAACGCATCTCAAACTAAAACTACCAAAAAGCAAGCTCACAGGCAAGCATCACCACCACATTTTCCATGGAACATGCATCTGAGCTTCCTCCACATCACAATTGCTAGAAAGATATCCGCCCGAGGTCATTGCATGCCATGCTGCTGGCAGACATAGAGGGCTTCTTAGCTTGTTCACCATCAACTCCATTAAGAGAGTGATCTCTCCCCTTCCAAATCTCTAAAATAAATCTTCAAATTTATCAAGTAAATTAGCAGTAGGTGCCAAACATGTTTTATATAGAAAACCTTGTTAAATACAAGATTGTTTCTATTGATCCACATTGTCCAAAGTACAACAAAGGTAACTACATTTGGATGGAGGAACTTCTTATTGCAGAGCCATTTTGATGCAACGGATACAAAGTAAAGAAAGTGAACATTATACACTACAAATACATCATCCCAAAGAGATCTAGCAAAAATGCACTTAAAATAAATGCTTTACAGTTTATATATTTCCTTACAAAGTTCACATTCTAGAGGTTTTAGAATGCCTCTTGCACTCAAATTATCTCTATTCATAATTTTATTTTTAGTAAAATCCATAAGGATACTTGAATCCTAGGTGGGATTTTCAAACTCCACATTTTAGGTAAGTATATTTGCTTGATCTCCTAAAGTTAACAATTGCATACATAGACCTAGCAAAGTACACGCCCCTTTTGATTCATACTGCTAGATAAGTTGGTCCCTTTGAAGCATAAAAGTTAATACTGCAAACTATAACTAAGATCTCTTGCCAGTATATCATTGTATCATTAGTGAAAGTTCTTCTAAAAGTACCCCTAATATGGTCACCATCCCACAATTCCTCAATAGTTTGAGTTTGTTGAATATAAATAAAGTAAAGATCCCAAAATTGAGTAGCTAATAGGGAAATGCCAAACCAGATATCCTTCCATAATTTAATTAATTTACCATTTGCAACTACCCATTTATATCCCATTTTGACTGCCGTGGATGCCCACTTCACTCCTCTCCAAAATATAGAGGGATGTACATCCTCACAAGACAAAATATTTGGATTCCTAGTGTTATATTTTGAATCTATAACTCTCCTTCAGAGAGGTCCCCCTTGTATATACATTTTCACCCAAAAAACTATTAAACATAGATTAAGATCTTGGAGGTCGGGAATGCCTAAACCTCCAAAAAAATCATGCACTCTAATTGCCAATTAGCTAAATCTATCTTATGGTTATCCTCCTCATCATTCCACAAGATATTGGCCATTTGAGTATAAATCAATTTCAAAGCCCATTTTGAAAAATTGAAGAAGGATAGGAAATAGAAAGGAATACTAGCTAAGCATGCTTGGATAAGGATTCTCTTAGCTACATGGGATAATAATTTGCATCTCCAACCAGTGGTCCGCTTCAAGATACTCTCTACTAGAGGCTGCAAGTCCTCTCTCCTTAATATATCAAAATATAGAGGAACTCCTAGGTATTTAACTGGAAATTCACCAACCACACATTGAAACATATCAACAAAAAGAGCACAATTAGAATCTTCCATGTTAATGGAGATGAGAACACTCTTGTGAAACTTAATTCTCATGCCTGAGATATGCTCAAAACAAGTCAAAAAACACTTTAAATTCATTGCTATCCTTTGAGTATTTTCCATGAAAACAGTCTGTCATTTGCATACCGTAGACTAACCACCCCTCCTAGAAGGAATCGAGAAGGATATTACCCTTATATGAAGAGAGTTAGATACCGAGTTCTTACTAAGTTACCAACACTTATTTTCGATGGAAAGGAGTACAAATTTGGGATTTGGTGTTGCAAACCTAAGAAATTGATCCACATAGCTTTGGAGAACCTTGCTTTACCACCATCTCTAGAGAATAACCATTTCAAGTTTAGCAACTCCTGCCAAGAAAATTGCCAACTTTTCTTTTTCATATGAGACGAGGAGTATCATGATATTTCCTTCAGATATCTTGTGTTTCCATGGGCCAAGGCCACTTGCACAACAAGCTTCTGTTAGTTCTGTATATGGCGCTCAAATCTAGCATCCCTTTTTAGTGAACATAGATTTTATTCATGTAATCATCTCTATCTCTATCTCTACTACTTATAAAGACACAAACATGTTTTGATACAATTGATCACGTCCGTCCAACAGCTCCAATCAAACAGACTACGGCGCTCCAATGTTGAGCACAACTCAACACATTTTTTAATCATGCACTACTTGTTCGCTCCATCAAATGAGGAAAGAAATAGCTCTGTCAATCAATTAAAAGAGAAAGGAAAGAAATCGCTCCATCAATCAGTCAAAGGTGGAAGAAAAAAAAGTCAAACTTCCGCGACTATTATTTCCGTTTCAATGGCTTCACGTAACAAATTGTACTCCATCATCACCTTAATGACTCATTAATTGTCTGGCTAATTCCTCTTTCCCTTCAATTGCGCTGCATTACCGCCTTCCATCATCGCCTACAAGACTTCAATGTGTGCCCTGCTGTACTGCCTCGCGCTCTCCGCCCACGCCGAGGTGTCCAAGGAGGACCGATCGACCACGTCGATTGACGCTATGCTTCTCCACCCCAGTCGCACACCGTGGCATCTTCGGCTCGCGTTGCCGCCTTTTGTTCACCTCCGAATCATCGCCCTGTGATGTCCTGCCAGCAGGAGGTGTGCGCCAACTCGCCGAAGACGTCCACGTCCACGTTCACTACCAGCAAACTCGACGTCCACCCTGCAGATATTTAGTCATCCCTCCTCAATTCCGGTGACGCTCCTCCAACACCGTACGGCGGTGGTACAGAGAGTAAGACCCGACCACAAACACGCATTTACTCTTTTACATCTCTGCTCTCACTTCATGTGAACACTTTCGATTTTGGATGTGAATGTGCATTGCCCAGCAGTTACTGTCCTTTTACTGCTGATTTTTGTAAACTGTGTTTCTCTGTGTATAATGTTTTTAAGACAGGCTGCTGAAAAGGCTGCCTGAGATATTCTGGAAAGGTGGCTTCCTTTGATGAATTTCGATGCTCTATCCGTGCATCTTATAATAATCTGTAGTTAAACTAATCGTTGGAGTGACTAGCCTTTTGTGTACTCTTCACTGTTATGTTATTGCATAGTTTGTGCTCTGATTTACCATGATATTTATCAAAATAATTTTCCTTGGACAGTTGTTTAGTGGGGGCGTGGTACCTTTGGACAATTTCTGGTGGTAATTTAGGTCTTTAAAAGAAGAAGAGGTGCCGTGCGGGTAGGTAGTACCAGACCAAGTTTTATACTGTAAATACTGTTGATAGATATCAATATATCTACATACGATTTTCACAGAAAAGTTGATCTGAATCTGATGATTTTGTTTGGTCAATCCAGAGCTCAAGTTAATGCTTAAATTCTAAATAGATGTTAGTTCTGTTGTTTATGCTATTTTGTTCCAAAGAGTTAACTTACAGATTATACACTGCAGTGAAAATCAATTTATTGGTGACATTGATTTAAAGATAAGGGAAGATCCGTTCACATCACATTAAATTCTAAATGGTTGCTATATTGGACTATCTACTATGCATTGTTCTTGTTGTGAGAATTAACATGTGGGTTGGATGAGGGTGATCTGACCCTTGACAGAGTTCGATAAGCTTCCTGTAAATAGTATGTGTTGGGATGACCAGAATTTCATCCGCTGTTCTCATGTGTTAGAACTTAGAAGTGGTTATCTTCCATGTTTTGTTTGTTGTAAATACGGCCAAAGTTTATATAAGCTTAATTTTTGAAGCATGCACACAGGTGGCCTTGAATTAATTGTGTTCCTTTTTACTTCTTTCCTAAAATTCTTGTTAGAATATGAAGGGGAGATGGTTTAGCGGTGAGACGAAACTTTCTTCCATGAAGAAGATCATAAGATAGTACAGTCGAACTACTAAAATAGGTTATATGCTAATTTCATTGCCAAATATATGTCATAAACATGAGTTGAAACGTGCGTGCACGTGCAATCTTACTAGTGTGAGGCAAAAGTACAAACAAGCTACCAAATGTGTCGGTTCACCAAGTGACACTTCACAATCTCCTCGAAATGTAGCCACACCATTTTAGCCTGAAAACGATCCATTTTCTTGATCAACTATTTAGTCACTTCCATAAATAGAGAGCATGTACAATGACACACTGCTCATACAAGTGTAGGCCAATGTAGCTATCCCAACCAGAGTTATAGAACATCCCTTTTCCGACAGCACAGCTTCTATTCCGTTTGTTCAACAGGTTTACACTGAGCATAACTTTATGTATGTATATTATTTGCAATGAAAAAAGAGAAGAGGAAATTTGCCAGGTCGATCTTGAGATAGTCCAAATGGATATTTCTGAAAAAAGAAATGGAGCCTGACCTGGTGGTGCTTCAGTGGTTGGATGGGATGGGCTGGCCCGGTGCATCCATGTGATGTCGAGCGGCCTGCCTTATCTGCAACCTTGTTCGTGTTTATGGAAGATGGTTTCGCCTGGACCTCTCATCATCGATCACCACATCAAGTTGACTTCTTTGATAGTTTCCAAAAGAAAAAGATCGATTTGTTTGATTTAGACGAGGTTAATCGGCGGAGAAGGAAATGGTGCTGATGCTGCACATCGCTCCAATTACAGTCACCCCTTTTTCTTCTTCTCCTCTCCGTCGGCACCGCTGCCCACCTCCCATGGCCGCCTCCGCCTCCCACCAACCCAAGGCGGCCCCCGTCGTGCTCGGCTGCGGCGCCGTCGGCGCGGACTACCTCGCCACCGTCGCCTCCTTCCCCAACCCCGACGACAAGATCCGGAGCCTCGCGCTCAAAGTCGAGGGAGGTGGGAACGCCGGCAATGCCCTCACCGGAGCTGCTCGCCTGGGTCTCAACCCAAGGATTATATCCAAGGTAAATTCATATCCAACTTCACTCACTACCACCACCTACCTAATTCCTTTGCTCAATTACCCCACTCACTGCTCTGCTGTATATGTGTACTCACTCCTTTCTTACTCCTAGAGTAGGTATCTGATGATGCACTAGGTAGAAACATTCTCAAGGAACTGCAAGACGATGGGGTAGACACTTCCTATATGACGGTATAATACACAATGCGATTGACTTACTCTATTATTTCATCCCTGTATCATTTGTATGCAATGCAATTGCCTTGTTCCTTTATTTCATTTACAAGAAGCATCCATATTCCATCCATCCTAATCCTAGTATATGTATATGGCTATGTCCTTATCCCAGGTAGCAGAGGAGGGAAATTCACCCTTCACCTATATAATTGTTGACAACCAGACGTGAGTAACAGATCCCTAGCCTTTAGTATATGTGCATCAACATGTTAGAATGTTTATTGTTTATACATTGCTATGCTAGATCATTAAACTGTGTTGCTATCCTGTTGTTTTTGCAGCCAGTTTTTTTTGTTCTTACTACTTTCTTCACAAATTGTGATGCTAATACAAAAAATAGTACCCCAGTCACAACTTGCAAGTATTTTGCTCTTTGTTATCTCTGCCTCATTCCTCCCATTCCGCCTTTCAGGAAAACAAGAACTTGTATACACACTCCTGGTTATCCCCCAATGACGCCAGAGGAGCTCACAAAGGAGAACTTATTTGCTGCTTTGCATGGTGTAGACATGGTGTATTTTGATGTTAGACTGCATGAGACTGCTTTGCTTGTTGCAGAAGAGGTAACATTTTCCTGCCTCAACATATCGGTCATCTTCTTGTACGTAATTTGAGAAGCATGAGTGCGTACATACTGAACACTGGATGCACTTCTATATAATATGTACAGAGGTTATTGGTGACTATATCAGAAATATATAAGTTAAATGTGTTAATGTTGCCCAAAAATCAACCCATATCTTCTTCCATGTTACTGTTGCGTCCTTTTCTTTCTCTCATCCAAGCTGGTAGTGAGATTGATCTCCGTTTATGGGGCAATCAGTGCAGGCAAGCCAAAGAAAAATCCCTATTTTGATTGATGCCGAGAAAAAGAGGGATGGATTGGACGAGCTTCTTAATTTTGCATCATACGTTGTATGCTCTGCAAAATTTCCTCAGGTAATTTATTCACCAAGACAGTTTACCTTTAGTGCAGACTACTTTTTATCCCAAAAAAGTTTACATAAACTAGCTTCTACTTGTATAAACGTGAGGTGCTTACGGTCGTCATGGTTAGGCAAGAATTTTCGTATTTACTCTCTCTTTTCCCACGTCGTTAGGTATGGTTTCCTTGTATTTGGCAGAAAAGGTGCACTTATGTATGCCTTGCTGCAGTCTATCTATATGCTATGTAATTGTATTATGTATGTTCGCTGTCATCATCTTAGTCTGGATTATTTGTCAGATGGTTATTTCTTAGCATAGTCGAATAAGGTAATTAAGAAACATTTCACATCATGCTACACAGAAAAGGCAGTACATCCTCGAGCATAAAGGCTTAGCTGATCACTATTTGCAGCATTTGAGACTCCTAGTATTCCGACAAATTATTTACCTAATATTACCTTGCAGGCCTGGACAGGAGCCTCATCAACACCGGTTGCTTTGGTGCACATGCTTCTAAGGTTACCTAATATCAAATTCGTTATTGTAACCCGGGGAGAAAAAGGTTGCTTAATGCTTGAAAGAAGCATGACAGGTGAGTTTACTAATGAAGCATTTTACATGAGACAAGCACCTAGGATATGCATTTTTCTTGCAAAAGATCCATTGGTGATCTCTGCTCATATGAAGAAACCATGTAATGCGCAACTCAACTTGCAGATGCTTCTGAGACTGAGGAAACTGATGTAGAGGATCTGCTGGAATCGCTAGAGCAGAAAGTTGATTTGAATTCTAACTTGCCAAAATGCATTGCTTCCAAGGTATTTTATCTTTTTGTTTGTGCTTAAGACCAGTTATATGGTAGGAGCTACGGTGCACTAATCTAAAAACCAACAATGCTATGAAATGAAAGCGAATTAGTGGTAGTCACATACAACCCAACAGATTTCGTTGGCCTGAAAAAAGTATTAAACCGATGCCTTGCAAAGGGTTAACAATAAAGAACAATCGGGAAATGGTTATTTGATTCTAGTATGTAAATTTGTCTCTACTTTTTTTTGTAAAGTTTGTGGATGAAGGAGGGTGTGGTGGAGACGTGAAGTGGAGCCTAGATTATCAAAAGAGAGTATTCTAGAAGTATGCCGGTTTGTGGTATAGCCTATTCTCTGTAGGAAAATTCCCTATAGTGTTGGGTGGGGTTTATACTCTTAAGTCTTAAGCTATAGTGTGTGGATTTTCTATTCTGTCGCATTTATGCTTATCAGATGGCACTGACCATTTCAGATGATCTCTCACTTTATTAATTCTTCTTTTGAACTCAACTTTAAAAGAAAATAAAGACTTGGAAGCAAAAAACGAATCCAAATATATATCACCTATTTCTAAGTGGTTTATGTTTTTTGGCAAGCTAGCAAGAAACCATTGTGTTGAAACAGACTAAAAAGAATCGTATTACATGTTTGTAAGACTAATTGATTTACCGGGTTGACTTCCTGCTCGGCGTATCACAGATTTATGATAGTTATTCCTGGCTCTGCACCTTTTTTGTTTCGAGTTGTTGTGGTGTATTTGCTATCTCTTTGAATGTATAACTTGGGTTCCGAGCTTATTAGATGATGTGCTTTGTAATTCAACTTATTTTATTCAAAGTTGCACTTTCTGTTTTCCGTCTGGAAGACTAATGTTTTTTCCTATTTTTTCTGTTGCTTTAGTCAAATTTGAGAATAAGTGCAGATGGTGTTGGCTCGATGAGTGGCAGGTTACTTTTAGGCACAGCTGAAGCTATACCCTCTGAAGAGCTCATAGATACAACTGGTGCAGGTGATGCATTCATCGGAGCTGTTCTATATGGTAAGTATACAAACAAAATTTCATACTAAATAACTGCACTATTTGGTTGTTTTGATATATTATACTTTAATAATATACTTTTGTTGGTGGGTCTGTTAATTGATTTTTTAGACAATCCACATCGTAGATATACGCCTCCATATATCGTATACTCATATTCGCAACGGTTTGTACCAAAAAAATATTGAAGGTCTTGATTACATGGTGCTCTTGCTGTACCGAGTAAGGAATATTAGACCCAGTAAGGAATATTAGATCACCTATAACGCATGCAGACTTATTGTGCAAGTTTGACCTATAATGCAATGACATGCACAGCTGCAGCATGCTTGTCAGAATAAAATTGCTTGGAGCATAGGGCAGCACTTCTATATCTGATATATTTTGGGGGAATGTTCTTTTTTGTATGTATTTTGACTGATTACTTGCTGAGAAACCCCGATGAGCTAATTCTCTGTGCCTTCTCATCAGGTTTATGCACTGGCATGCCAGTTGAAAAGATGCTGCCTTTTGCAGCACAAGTGGTAAGGCACCGAATTTCAGTCGGTATAATGTACATCGGGTGAAATGTTAAATGGTGTATTCATTTGCTTTTGATTTGCAGGCTGCTTGCGGCTGCAGAGCTTTGGGAGCCAGGGCTGGTCTTCCTCATCTCACGGACCAGCGCCTGTCCTTGTAGCGTATCCCTACTGCCGGACTCGTTTCCTCGGCTCCTGTGGGCCCTGTACCTAAATAATCTGATGCTGGTGTAATGCATTCAGCACAAATCTTGTCGTTCGTGTGTTGTGAGATTGTAGCAATCGGAAATTTGCATGGGTATACGGTTTCTTTAGTCTTTGGGCATCTGTGAACGCACATCATCCCACGCTCCTGAATCATAGGGTTATGAACACGTCACGGCTGTCCACAGGCATGGTGCCGTTGAAAATAATTTATGCCTCGGGGTACCATCGCTAAGATGCTGATGTGGTGATGTTGTTAATGATACTGTAGAAGAGATTGTTGTTCCATCTTACTGCCTCTGTTCGTAGCAATTTTTTTCGAAAAGGGAAAGGTCCCGGCCTCTGCATCAAAGTGATGCATACGGCCATTTTTATTGAAATATTATTACAAAGTACTTATTACAGTTTACGGATCTGCCAAAGTGGACACATGAATCAGCCACTTGAAAAAACAATTTGACATAACAGAACTAAAAATTAAGCAGTGAGACGACGATCAAAACTCCACCCGAATCGGCTGTATATATCCCGTGCTACCGTTGCCAAATGGCTGCACCCAATATCCATGTCCTGGCGGTGCTCCGCAGGCTGGAGATAGGACCACATACGGATCCAATGGATAGCCAAAGGAACAACCTGCAAAAATGATGGAAAACGTGATTTGTTAAAGATAAAATCATTGCGTACATGCCATATAGCCCAAAGAATCGCGCATGTACCCACTCTTATATGAACTTTCTCAGTATTAGGCACACCATTCAGCCAAGTGCCAAAGAGATGATTAATATTTAAAGGAGGAGTCAAATTTAGAGCCATACGAACTATTGACCAAACAATTTTTGCAAACGGACAGTGAATGAAAAGATGTTGAACTGTTTCCTCATGATCACAGAAGCAACATTTAGAACTTCCTTGCCAATTTCTTTTAATCAGATTATCTTTCGTAAGAATCTCCTTTCGATGAACAAACCACATGAAGATCTTGATTTTCAAAGGCACTTTCATTTTCCATAGATATTTTTGAAGATAGTTAGTGTTACCGTTCAATAAATCAAGATACATAGACTTAACTGAATATATGCCAGAAGTAGTTAGTCTCCATCTGAAAAAATCGGCTGTATCATTCAACTGAACATCTATAAGCTTGTGCAACAAATTCAGCCACCTATCCCATCGTCTACCAGTCAGAGCGCATCTAAACTCTATGTTCAGGGCGCCTGAGCCAAAACACTAGCTACTGAGACATTCTTGTGTCGCACTATATTGAATAAGGAGGGGTACTGCACGGCTAGAGGTCTATTCCCTAGCCATGTATCCTCCCAAAACCTCACGCTCTCGCCATCGCCAATTATGAACTCACCTCTAGCAAAAAACTCATCTTTAGCTTTCATTATCCCTTTCCAAAATGGAGGATCCGATGGCTGATGGCTGAGAAGTAACTTGAGAGAGACTCTTGGAATGTAAATACTTATTTGTTAACAATTCATGCCACACCCCATTTTCGTTTAATAACTTAAAAAGCCATTTACAAAGCAGACTTTTGTTTTTTAATTCCAAAACATCAATCCCAAGACCTCCCTGATCTTTGGGTCTACATATAATGTTCCACCTTGTTAATCGGTACTTCTTTTTGTGACCATCGCTTTGCCAAAAAAAACTAGACCGAAAAAAATCCAATCTTTTCATCACTCCTTTTGGAATCTCGAAGAACGATAGCATAAACATTGGCAAACTAGTTAGGACCGAATTAATTAGAATTAAACGGTCACCATAGGACAGCAATTTCCCAATCCAACTAGAAAGTTTTTTCTCAAACCTATCTTCTATAGGTTTCCATTCACTATTACTCAAGCGCCGAAAATGGATAGGAATAACAAGATATCTAAAGGGCAATGAACCTATTTCACAACCAGATAGTATCTTATATTCATCTTGCATATCTCTAGCATGGCCGAAACAAAAAACCTCACTTTTATGAAAATTTATTTTTAATCCTGATAATTGCTCGAATATACATAGAATTGATTTCATATTCAAAGCCTTTTCAAGATTATGCTCCATAAAAATAATTGTGTCATCTGCATATTGCAAAATGGAAACACCTCCTTGAACTAATGAGGAATAAGCCCCTCAACCTGACCATCCTCCTTAGCCCTAGCAATTAAAATTGCTAACATGTCAGCAATGACATTGAAAAGAATTGGGGACAACGGATCACCTTGTCTAAGCCCTTTACGAGTTTGAAAATAATGACCTATGTCATTGTTTACCTTAATGCCTACACTACCTTTCTCAACAAAAAATTTAATCCACTCACACCATTTCGGATCAAAGCCTTTCATTCTAAGAACCTGTTGCAAGAAGGTCCATTTTACTTTATCATACGCCTTTTCAAAGTCGATTTTTAAAAGGACCCCGTCCAATTTCTTCCTGTGAAGTTCATGGATCGTTTCATGCAAAATCACCACTCCCTCCAAAATGTATCGGCAGGGCATAAACGCCGTTTGCGTAGGACTTATAATCGATTCTGCTATCTTAGCAATTCTATTCGTACCCACTTTAGTAAATAACTTGAAACTCACATTTAGTAAACAGATGGGTCTATATTGTTGTATTTGGACTGCATTTTCTTTTTTAGGAAGAAGGATTATAGTACCAAAATTAAGATGGAATAAAGGTAATTCGCCGGAATGGAATTTTTTGAACATTAACATCAGATCATCCTTCAAAATGCCCCAAAATTTCTGATAAAATTCTGCCAGAAAACCATCCGGTCCTGGGGCTTTATTCTTTTCCATTTGCATAATGGCATCATGAATTTCCTTTTCTGTAAAATCTGATATTAGAATTTCATTCTCCTCTTGAGAAAGCTGTGGTATATCATGTGTTACCATTTCTAACAGCGTGCACCCAGAGCCACAAGGCGGCCCAAACAACTTTTTGTAGTATTCAGAAATATAAATTTTTAAATTTTCTTGACCCACAATGGTTCCTTCGCCCTGCTCCAATTGGAAAATCCGTTTTCTCCTATATTTACCATTAGCAATCAAATGGAAATACTTAGTATTATTGCTTCCTTCTTGGATGTGCTTCACTTTTGCTTGCTGAGCCCATTTGGATTCCTCATCCCTTCTCAAAACCGCTAAGTCGTCTATAGCTTTTTGTAACGATTCTCTTTCTAATTGATTTAAAGATTGACTTTCCGCTTTCTTATCTAAGAAATCTATAATATTATTCAATCTGTCTTTTTCAATCTTATACTTCCCACTTTGATCTCGTGCCCATCCACGTAAATAGTAGCGTAAGTGCCTAATTTTGTTTTGCCAATTAACAATAGGATTGTTATCATGAGGCACCGAATTCCATTCTTGTGTTACTATATCAATGAATCCTTCCTTTTTCAACCATGATAACTCAAAAGAAAAATTCTTAGAATTACCAATATACGACTGTTCCCCAGAATCTAACAAAATAGGCGTATGATCAGAGCCCGATCTAGATAACGCATGCACCGTTGCCAAAGGAAATTTTTGTTCCCAATCCGTACTGACTAGGATACGATCTAATTTCTCATAAGTTGGAACTTCTCTTCTATTTGCCCATGTGAATTGTCTACCCGATAAAGCAAGCTCCCGAAGGTCGAGACTCTCAATGATAGCATTAAAAATAAACGGCCATCTTGAATTGAAATTTTCATTATTCTTATCCTCCTTTCGTCATATTATGTTAAAGTCTCCCCCTACCAAAATAGGTAGTGTTTCATTTTCGCAAATCCTAACCAACTCAGCCAAGAAACCAGCCTTATGCTCATCTTGGGCTGCACCATATACCGCCACTAAAGCCCACTTATAATTGTCAAGTTTTGAAGTTACATAGAATTTCACACATCTATCACCCGCCACAACATCCTGAACAGTAAAATTTGTAACATTAATCCCTACTAGGATACCCCCTGATCGGCCAATAGGTGGGATACAAAACCATTGATAATCAAGTCCCCCTGCTAAATTATTCAAAAAAGGCAAAGAAAAATTTGATCTACCCGTCTCAAGGATTGCAAAAAAGTCCAACTTATTTTCTCGAATGGTGTCTTTTACAAAGCGATGTTTAGCTGGGTCCCCAAAACCATCTCCATTCCAAAAAGCACCTTTCATGATGACATGCAAAGTTATTTATTTAATCTCTTGCTACGCCTTACTTGTACCTTTTTATTTTTATTTTTATTCTTCAGCGAACTTTTTAATTTTATCTCGGCCAAAGTTAGACCAAGAATATCATCAGACCCTTCACCCTCATTTTCACCAAGATCACTAGATAAAAGACTTGCATGGTTTAACACTTCTGAATTGGAGTCATCCGGCCTCCCTAATTTTTCTTCCAGATTTTTAGTTAGCATAATCAACGTTCTCGCTGTATCAGCATTCTTGATCAGATTAATTGTATCCAATGTTGTACGAGAAGACTCTCCTAAAGATACCCCTAGCTTATCCGCTCTATCCAAAACATCATCATTGGAGATAGAACTTAAAAAGAATTTAGAATTTTCAGATTTACCTGTGAAAGAACCTGTGTTCTTTGCTGCAGATAAATGCATAGCGCGCTCCAATTGAGTATCATCTGCATTGGCCTGCATACGAATCCGCTCACTAGTCCGCACCAAAGACTCGGCTCAGAGATACCTCCAAAAGATACCAAATCCTCCCTTGAATATCTACCACCAAGGAAAGCCCCCGTCCCCTTGCTATCCTTATGAGAGCTAACCGGGGACGGCGACCTTGAGCCAGCAAAATTATAATCCATGGGTACCATGCGAGGAGAAGCACCCATATCAGCACAACCAGCAGAGAATTCCAAAGTGCAAGGAGAAGCAACCAGAGGCACCGACAAGCTAGGAGTCTGCAGAACATTAGCACCCATGGTATCAACCTTATGTTGAGTAAACGGGTGAATATATGAAGTTTCAAAGCAATTAACATGAAAAGGACTAATACAAATATGAGATTCCTTGCTTACATCAACAACTGAATTCGTCCTAGCTGAAGAAAAAGGTGGCTGTTCATCCTCCCATGGAACCTCACAAACGTGGACAGGAGTTACAGGTTCTGAAGCATACTCAGGCGATGCAGATTTCCCGTCAGAAACCAACACACTTTCTGGCGCGGCAGGAAAAAACGAGACATTCTCTGCCACGGCAGGCGAAATTTGAGAAAACTCTGCCCCAGCATCTCGGACTGTGCTCTGGTCTGCGTGCCCTTCTTGACAATCCAAAGACACAGACGCACCACATGTATCTACCTGCGGTGGTAGACCAACATCCACCGCACTATTTTCCAAAATCTTACACAGATTTAAACCATTAATCTTGGTATCTGATATAGCACTTCTTATATGCGAAAAAGGGGCAATATCTATAGTACCAAACTTCACTGGAGTAGAAAGTGATGCAACATGCTTGCCCCCAGACAACTCAACATGGTTTGACTCCTCCACCTGAGAAGAGGTATTGTCAACCGATTTACCTTCTTTACCTTTCCCTCCGTCATCCTTTGGACCCTCATCTTGCTTTTTTTCCTTATCATCAGAAGGAGCCTCATCCATATCAGTGTCATCATCAACATCTCCATTCCCATTCTCTGCCTTAAATAAGAGACCATACCCATTACCATCGTACACATGATCTACCGTTGTCCTAGGAATAAACTCCGGTCTTGTGACGTCCACCAACATACGCACAATAGATCGTTCCCGAGTAAAAGCCATATCCACCTCAACCGCTTTGCCAATCAGAGAACCCACAGCAAATAATGCTAGATAATCACACCTCTCCTTGTAAGGACAACCCTTCACTCTTACCCAGAGTCTTGTAGTAGCAAACCTGTCCAGTTCCGCCGCAGACCACTCCTCAAAATGCAAAAACATATTGGTGCCTTCAATAGGAATATTACCAATTTTCCTTAGTCTGGTTAAGTCGGCCTTCGAAGGAAAGACCACTTTAAAGGAGTTGTCTCCAGCCGGCCTAAGATCCCACTGATGATCCCCTGGCACAATCCACTCGAGCTCCTTAATAATATCAACCGCCGACATAACACCCTCCTCCACTGTAATCCGTCCAACTTTGCCACTATCATGTTTAAACCTTATATCTGAGGAGGCCGGCACTTCATTGAACATGAGCTGAGGACGACATAGACCAAACGTAACAGCAGTAGGTTTAGGCATCGAAAGCAACGGACAATCAGCGGCCAGATGGGTTGCCCTTTCACAATACACACATAAAACCGCAGCGCAATCTTGCGCGAAGTGGCCGTTCAACTCGCAGCGGAAACACAAGATTTTTCAGTAGCTTTATTACCAGATATCACCTGTTTTTCTGATCAAAATCCGGCGATTTCACAACTTCATCATCAGATCCGTCCTCCGAGAGGACCCAGAAACGACCACCGAAGGGAGACGGACCACCATGGTCACCAGAGCCGATGGCCTCGAACCCCGCCTCTAGATCAGAGGCACCACCGATGCCCGAGATGCCCACGCCGGAGACATCTCCGGGGATCGCTTGCAGGCGTCCCGAGATCGCCTCTAACGGCTCCATTTTCATTGGACGCACCGCCGTAGCTATGACCGCTGTTATGCGTATCTTTGTTTTTGCAAGTGAAACTTGCATTACTCAACATATCAGAAATTACAATCTACTATGGCAAAGGCTTTCTAAACCCTACCAGAGGCAAGCCATAAGGTCGTGAGAGAATTCGTTCTTGCAAACTTTGCTAGGAAAACACTACAAGAATTCTGACATCTTTTCACTTGAGTAACACAATGCTGACAAAATTTCAACAAGACTTTTATC
Source organism: Dactylis glomerata (assembly GCA_007115705.1). Taxonomy (NCBI): domain Eukaryota; kingdom Viridiplantae; phylum Streptophyta; class Magnoliopsida; order Poales; family Poaceae; genus Dactylis; species Dactylis glomerata. Next base: position 557,990 of record QXEO01000087.1, read on the forward strand.
TCCTCTATCAACGACGCGTAGACAGAACGATCCACACCTTCTTTATTCAGCAAATTAAGAACTTCCGAGCAGATCAAACGCAAATCGCACAAGTGCAGTGCCAGTTTAAGCCCTTCCTTGGTGTGGAAGCGTCGAAAATATGGTAGGCTGGGAGGGTGATTTTGTGTTTTCTCTTGTTGTGTTGTTGTCTTTGGTTTTGGGTGTTGTCCGTTTGTCGGTTTCTGGTGTTGTACGGTTTTTGATCTGGTTTCCCTATAAACCGGATCACTTTTCCCTCTTCTTAATGAATAGCCAGGCGTTTGCGCTAAAAAAAAGTTTAAGCCCTTCCAAGACTGCATTCAGTTCTGCACCCAAAGCATCTCTGCAATTAGATAACTGACGGCATGCTGAAAGTATTAATCCTCCATTATGATCATGCACGATCATGCCACCGCACTCACGTCCGATGAAAAAGAGCAATTTTTAAAAAATAATACATTTTTTAATCAATTTGGAAAATAATACTATTTTCCGAATTTTCAGATCTAGTGCAGCGTCGTTTTCCTTGAAGGCTGGAACACAAGTACTAATCGTATTGCCAAACACGATAGGCTTCTCCGCTTCTGTCAGCTGGTCAACGATGGTCAAACAGACGAATCGTGCTCCAGCAACACGATATGTCCCTGTCGTCCTCCTTGAAGCCGACCATTTCTGTCGTATTGGTTTTAGCAAGAAATCGACGAGATTATTACGCAATTAGGCTGGTCGTCTTGCAGTAGGGGTGATTAGTCTGTTTCCAACTAAAAATTAATTATAGCACGTATTTTCGATAAATGATATTGCCGAATTTAGCGTACTAAAGATGAAGAGTACATTTTTTAGAACCAATCATTAAATTTAAAATGCTAGAGGTTTAAGATACATTGTCACTACAAATAGAATCAAACTACAACTTATAGCTACAAACCGGACAATTGCAAATAAGATACATCTATACATATATAAAAGTTGCAAGTTTTGGAGACTCATCAGCTATGCCACGTAAGTGTTGCTACTGTAGATGCATCTACAGTACTCACCAATCTACAGTACCCAATTTTTTTAAAGTTTCCTAACAGGTTGTCCCGTTGGTCAAAAGAGCCTCCACAGTGCCTCTATAGTGTCCTGTTCAATGAGCTGAGACTGCTGCCACGTCCTTGCTAGCACTGTAGATGCACAACATCTACAGTGTCCTCTACAGTGTTCTGTTTCCTATTATTTTTTTGTAGTGTGTGCACGGTGGTACTTTCTAATGGGATTCTCTGGAAGGCCCTTTTCTAGAAGAGACTCACCACCGCTGTTTGGCTAGAAATATCTAGTGGGTAGCCCATCTCCCACCGCTTAATTATCTCCTCCTCTTATCTGCTCACCACTTTAACCAATAAACACCTAAGAGCACCCCAAAAACTCTCTACAGCTTCTCCCGACCGACCAACGGTGGACGCACGCCACTGCCCCAGATCCTTCCTCTTCCCAACCTGGCGGCATATTTTCTCTTCCTGGCTGCCGTGGTGCCATCCCTGCACCCTACCTGAGCTCTTCCCTCTCTGATCCCCTTCTCCTCCAGTCACGGTGCCGCAGGGCGGTTAATATTACAAGAAGATGGATGCAAGGAGGAGCAGCAGAGCTGCGGCTGGCGGAGAAGATGATGATTGACAGTTTTGGCCGCAGACACATGCCCTGTACTTCTCTGCATCGAGCTTCCCATCGCGGTACAAATTTTGATTTTGTAGACGATGAGGCTACCTGCACAAACATGGACAACTGGGTGGGATAATTAGTCCCCTTTTTTTTGCCTTGCCTCCTGATCTCTTCCCACTACATGTATCTCCTTAATCACCTCTCTTTTAATTGCCACTTTTACCTCTCTATGTTTTAATTGCCACTTTTACCTCTCTATGTGATATGTTCATCTGGTTGTAATATTTGAGAATAAAATTAATTGTTATCTTAACTTAAGACTATCTAGCAAAGAAGTAGATAATTATTTGCCATATACTTACCAATATTTTACTTCAAAGGAGCGGGAGGAGGAGGGAGGTGGCTGTATGCGTGCCAACAAAGCACGTGATTGGGAAGAGCGCTGCCTATGACAGCATATGAAGGGGCACTGGGATGGAGGCGACCTTTGCGACAGAAGCACAGTCAAGCCCCACCCTCATCATGGTTCATTTAGGCAACCGCCCAAAAGGCTGCTCTAACTGTATGCCCTTTCTCTTTGAATTGCCCATTGTTATTAATTTAGTCGTCCTACTTTGGTTTATTTTGGTGTCCTGCATGCAGGTCTTCCGGGCTGCATATTGTGTGGATGGTCATTCAGTCTACTCCCAAATCGTCCAGAACTCACTTTTTGAATGTCAATCCCATCGTCCTTCTCTGATTTGTCAACCACCTACATGACAGTTTCTATCATCAATACAAACACAATCAAATTTAAGATGGATAAGCTGCTAACAAACTAATGGTCATCCAACGCAAAAAAACAAACAAATTAATGGTCAGGAAGTGGGTTCACACGCTATTCACGCCCTTGAAGAAATCGGCATTAGGGAGCTTCATATTTCTATATGCCTTTTTCCAGTTAGACCCTTTGCTTTGCTTTTTCACCGGAGCATTCCAGATGCACCTATAAGTTCTACAGTTAAAGGTAGCACTTGAACTGTAAAATGACCATGTTATTCCTTTTTAAGAAATCTCTGCATTTTTAAATATAAAATGACCATATTATCTATTGTACAAAATCTCTACAGGTAAGGTTGTACACAACCACATAACTATATTATCAACTGGATCAAGCCAAGACTCAGTTCATTAGAGAGAGAGAGAGAGAGTGTGTGTGTGTTATGGTCAAGAACCAGATCATCTTTCTTCCCAAAGACTCCAGTACTATGCAAAGGATGTTGCACTAGAGTTGCCTGTACTGATTGAGATGGTATGTAGCCTGAAGCCTAGCAAAAAGAAATGAGGAAATGTCTCATGAGGAGGATAGATAAGTGTGTTGAATGGTTGCCATATAAATTTTCTTTCAATTTCACTGAGCATAGGAATTTCGGTGAGTAGACACTGTATCTTTCTTTCCCAAATTGTGCTTGCACACTATTATTGTTGTCTTTGGCAGTTGTCGCCCGACTTCCAAGCGTGCGGCTACCAGTCACATTGTCCAGTGTGATTAGGTTATGGTAATGTAGAAAGTGGGATGAGATAGCCATAACAAAAAAGATAAACTGAAGAGGGGTCATATGAACATGGAGATCTTGGAATAATATTCTTTGATAATGCAATCGTTGAGTAATTAAATTATTACCTGACGTTTAGGAGTTTTCTGCAATATTGGGCTAACCAATCTTTGTGTTCACCAGCTTGATCAAGCAATGGACTATGCTCAGCCTCTTGACATATCTATACCATGTATCCTTGCTGTTTTAGTTCCAGAATGATCTCAAAGACATGCAAATAGAGATACCAAGGTAGTGAACTTGACGGAGAAAACTTAGGGACATTCACAAGTGATACTCTATCTCTTACATATTTGAGACTACCATTGAGGAAAAAGCACACAAATAAATAGGTTACATTGCCATGATATTCAAGTAGGTTTATTTATTGATTTTTTCCCTCCATGACTGAGGAAATGCAGACTCTCTCTTAAATTGCTTTTGCCGATATGGTGGCTTCTCAGTTTGTGTTTTGTTTACATATTTCTGGAGAATCCCACCAGCTAAACTCTAACCACATAATTCTAATTATAGAATCAGCACCGCGCTCAGTTGCCTATCTTCTATAAACTATAGCTAATGGAGATGGTTTCTAAATTCACAAGTATGACAGGCTAAATTCTTAGGCTACTTAATGCATTTACCTTGCATAGAAGGGGCATACAACGAGTGGTCCATTTGTTTTGTGTCTTCAAGGAAATCATCCAGCAATTATCATTTTTCAGTGTCTACTCTATGCCATATATATTGTAATACCCGTCTGGGATAAACGAATGTGTGTTTAAGGAGCTGGCTTTTATGCTTCCCTCTATTATGACTGAATATTGCCAAACTGAGTGAAATTGTCTTCCATATTAGTATAGTGTACTTCTGACTTAGCTAGCTACAGCCCTTCTCGGTTTGATTTATTCAGCATTAACACAACTATTTTTATTCAAACGTGTGCAAGAGAGAGCAGAAACATACCGATGCTTGATGCCTTGCCTTGCTATGTTTTCACTTTGCTGTTTTCTCCAGTAATGCTCTCGCCGACGGCACAACGCCCCGCGCAACAGGCCTCCACCGCTCCCCAGCGTTCTGGAAAGCCCCACTGCCGCCTCCCTTAGCTCCATCTCCCTACAATTTGTGGCGGCGGCAGAGTCACCACATCGGCGTGGAGTTGGAAATGAGCAAGGACGGGACGGCGATAATGGGACGGGGCGGCGATTAATGGGACGGACGGCGTCGCCTACCAGTGGCCAAGGCCGGTGTAGAGCAGCCAGGCGGCGGCGATTTTGGAGAGCAAAAGGGGATCAGGCTGGTGGTGTTCCTGGAGGGGAGTTATCCAGTTGACAGCGTGAGTGAGATACGGAAATGAGAGATCGACAGAGACAACTTACCTGCCTCAACTGGGCCAAATAGGCCAGATAAGCCTGTTCCTTGATTCTTCTTTGTTGAGATCGTCAGTTCCTTGCTTTATTTTTTGATCGCCAGTTCTTGCTGTCACTTACGTACAAAATTCTACACACTCCAAATCAGCTAATGTAAATCCAGTTTTTTTATTGAACGTTTAAATATAGGTTATTTTTGGATATTTATTTAAATATAGTATTTCCTCCTTTTCATAAAACATGTCGCTGAAATGGATGTATCTATAATACTACATGTGTGCAAACAGTCTCTATAATGCAAATATTTTTTATATAGGAAAATCATTTAAATATTTCCATACAATTTTATCACATAGAGTCGTAAATAAATAAAATGTGAAATAAATTCTAATAAAACTAGGGTTCATTTTCATTTCAGTTTTCTTGATATATAAAATTGTAGCATACTGTGTACATTTACATACAACATGCCTACTTAACTTTTTTTTTTGACAAGGGCCTATTTAACTTGACGATTTCCTAAGTCATTATGTTCCACAATGATCGTCATTTAATTAATTATTCACCTAGCAAAGCCAACGCAACTGCAATAACCAAGAACCCAATTTCTAAAGATAGAGGTAGCAAAAATATCAATCTTCATTTTGCTTCATCACCTCATGTAGCTAACTTCCTCTACCTGAGACAACTCTAGAAATGATATAGTCATATTTAAGCTTTACCTTAATATGGAGAAATGCTCTCCAAATAATATTGGTTAACAGTACTATTAGACGACTCTTCCACCAATCTATACAGCCCACGGACGCGGCGTGCCGCCGCGTGCCGCCGCGTCAATGCTTCCTAGTACATATATAAAAGCTGAAGCATTTAGAGCCTCCACAGCACTGTTCACATGAACAGTAAGTGATACGAACAGTAACCGTCATGAACAGTACTATCATGAACACTTCCACAGTTAGGTCACGTTGTGAACAGTAGTGATATGAATAGTGCTAGCATGAATAGTGCACACTATAGTATTTTCCCTCTAATTTACTATTAGTAATTTCCCAGTACAATGAAGGACACAAACCGTAATTCTTCAAGAATAATTCTTCAGCGTTAACAATAGTTTACCGATGGTAAGTACCCAATAGTAATTCTTCAATAGCGCAATTCCGACAGTAATTTCAATGATAACTATCTAATAGTTATTTTCAACTGCAATTCTTCTCTCATAAGAGTTTCCTACATACATATTCAACCGCAGTAATTTTTCAACGACTCTTAATTCTTTGAAGCTAATTTTTTTACCAGTATTTCTTCAATGCTGCAGGAATATTTTTTTGACAAAATTATTTAATCCCAACTATAACTCACCTGCAGTAATTTTGACGATAATTACGTAATAGTTTTTTCAACGGTGCGCAATTTTTTTACGGTAATTTATCAACGTTATTTTTCCATCGGCACAAGAGTGGTAATTATTTTTTTGAACTTAGAGCGGTAATTGTTTGACATGAATTTTCCTCACAACTCTTCAACAGTAACTGCCTTCTTATGTAGTACTCCCTCCAATCGGAAATAAGTGTCGATAATTTCATACTAACTTAATTCTTCGACAAAATTTTCAACCCCAACAATAATCTAACTACAGTACTTATCCGACAGTAATTTCAGCGATAGTTATCTAACAGTAAGTTCTCAATGGTGCGCAATTTCTTGACGGCAATTTATTAATATTATTTTTCTATCGGTACAAGCGCGGTAACTATTTAACATAATTTCGCACATAACTATTCAATGGTAAGTTCAGTACAAGTTTTCCTGCGATTACTTTGAGATGGCTTTTCTTTTAACCTTCACCATTTAAATGGTAAATATGCGACAACCACAAAACAAATTTTAAACACTAACTACTTCTACTATAAGATTGGCATAACGGGCACGAAATTTTCATTTGGGCTTCACCAGTTAAAAGGTAGATATGAAATTGGTCAAAATACGCACTCAAAAGAATATCGGGATTCTCCTACGATAACTTTGAGAAGACTTTTGTTTTAAACTTCAATTTTTAAAAGGTAAGTACGCAGAGGCTCAAAAAAGAACACTCCAAATAAGTAAATACTTCAACCCGTATAATTCACTCCCCCGGTAATTTTGGCTATAACTATCTGATAGTATTTTTCAACGGGGCGTCAACAAAAACACTCTAAATAAATAATAAACTACTAAAAATAACACCACGGGCGCGGCGTGCCGCCGCGGCAAATTTCCTAGTAGGTACTCTATAAAGAGTACAAATAGAATCACATGAACTCGTCGTAATCGTCGTTGGTCGATGTTGTGGCAACCTTCTTGCCCTTCGACGTTGCCCCCGTCTTCTTGCCCTTCGACGAGCCAACATCCTTCTTCTTGCCTTTGCCATTCGATGAGGCAGCTCCCTTGCCCTTGTTGGGGTGCAAATCAAAGATATCTTCGTTGTCCTCGCTCTCGTCCACTAAGATTAAGGACTATCTGCAAGCATTTTTCCTAACTGCAACACTGGTATGTTTTTGTAGGACACGATCCCATCTTCTGCGCAACCTAAGAAGTTCTTGTTGAACTTCCTTCCAGGTCCTAGATGGCCAAGTCTTGTTAAACCTAGTAGCGATCTCTAGGAGGAGGGGAGGACTGTTGCCCAGTTCCTCGAATGGAACTATCCCATTATTTCTCCTAAATTCTATAGTGTACCGCAAAAGAAACACAGACATGAACATGTGAAAACTACGATTAGGAGGATCATAACTCATCGAGAGAATACAATAGGAGGTGAGGGGAAGAAGAGAAATGGGATTGAACTGAACAATTGGTGTTCTTATAGGAGGGGAAGGAGAGAAAAGGCGGGAACGCATGGGCCGGAAAAAATGACCGAGAAAGAATCGGCAGGAACGCGTAGACGGGAAAAATGGGTGGGGAAAATATAGGCGGGAAAAAAGGCATGAAAGAATAGGCAGAATCGATTAGGCGGCAGATAAATGGTGGGAATGAATTAGGGATAGAAATTGTGAAATGCAAACACGTGTACACACATATATATTATTTCATACATAGATCATAAATGTGCATCATGAACAATAATACAAAATAATCTCATACAAATAGAAGCGTCTAAATAAAACACATGTCCATAGATATGTGTGCCATACATAGATCAACCGCGTCATGCGCGGCGACGTGGTGCTCCTCTAGCCGCCGGCGTCGTCCACCATACATGTGCAGTGGCCCTCGATAATACTGAATACTCTTGAAAGGACACGAATGTCGCCTAGAGGGGGGTGAATAGGCGATTTAAAACTTTTATGATAGGCTTGACAAATGCGGAATAAAACTAACATTTAATTTGCTAAGCATACAAAACCTAAATAAACTAGGTTCACCTATGTGCACCAACAACTTATGTTAAACAAGATAAGCAACTATGTGATAGCAAGATATATATAACTTCAAGCACGAAGGCTATCACAAAGTAAATTGCATAAGTAAAGGAGCTCGGGTATAGAAATAACCGAGGAACGCGGAGACAACGATGTATCCCGAAGTTCACACCCTTGCGAGTGCTAATCTCCGTTGGAGCGGTGTGGAGGCACAAGGCTCCCCAACGCCACGAAGGTTCACCGTAATCTCCTCGAGCCCTTCCACCAAGATGGAAGACCCGACCACTATGGGACACTTGAGGGTGGTCACCGAACCCGTACAAGCTTGGAGCAATCTCCACAACTCAATTGGAGGCTCCAAAGAATCGCCACTAAGGCACCACAAAGCTTGGGAAGATCTCCACAACTTAATTGGAGGTCCCCAAGTAATTGCCACGGAGGCACCACAAAGCTTGGGAAGATCTCCACAACTTAATTGGAGGTCCCCAAGTAATCCACTAAGCCACTAAGCCGTCTAGGGTTCCAAGAACCCAAGAGTAAAAAGCTCAATGAACTTTTCACCACCGAATCTCCGAGGAGAGCTCAAATCGATGCAACCGATGCAATGGCAAGGACACACGGAGTGCTCAAATCCTTCTCTCCCAAATCCTACCAAAGCAACAAATGCTATGGAGGGATATGAGAGGAAGAACAAGGAGAAAATCCATAAATAACTCCAAGATCTAGATCCAATAGGTTCCCCTCACATAGAGGAGAAAGTGATTGGTGGAAATGTAGATCTAGATCTCCTCTCTCCTTTCCCTCAAAAAGATGCAAGAATCATGGGAGGGATGGGGAGGAAGGACAAGCTCTTCAAGGTCAACAATGGAGGAGAGAGAAAATAGAAGAGCCAACATCCAAATGAGGAAGAAGGGGCTTTATATAGCCCCCGCACAAAATCTGACAGTTACAGGAATTTTAACCCAGAAATTTCGGCCTTGGGGGCGGAATTTCTGGTCCGGGGGCGGAATTTCCGCCCCCTCTTATAAAATTTCCGCCCCCCTTACAGAGGGTTGCACCACAGCTCGAGAAAAAGGACTTAGCGAAATTTCGCAGGGGCAGAAATTATGGAATTTCCGGCCCCCCGAAATTCCGGCCTTGGGGGCGGAATTTCCAGCCCGGGAGAAAACATCAATACGTAAACGGTTGTAACTTTTGCATCTGGACTCCATTTTCGATGATCTTGGGCTCGTTGGAATCACCACAACGAGCTCTACAACTTCATCCATAGAAACATCATAGTCCAACAAAGGAGGATGAAACTAAATGATAAAAGGTTTGACTTAGCTATAAAGATGAACCGATAAAACCTCCAAACACCAAAAACGCAAAAAGAGTTCCATACGAAATCCATTTTTGATGAGCTAGAGCTTGTCATGGAAATAACCACAAGCTCTAGAACCTCACATGGATAAAAGCCAAATAAGAACCAAGAAAGATAATGCCAACTATGCAAAAGTTTGAGCTCTCTTCGAACGATACGAATAAGTTACTCACTCGAGAGCCCCTCTTGATAGTACGGCTATCGATCCTAAGACCCGGTCTCCCAAACACTATGAGACTGGTAAGAAAGAAACCCTATCAAGATCATTGCCTTGCGCATTCCACTTGAGCTAGATGGTAACGATCTTGATCTTCTCAAGTTGGACTACCTTTCTTGATTGCGCTTGCTCGGTGAAGTCTTTGGATTGCTCCCCCATACTTCACTATGGGAGAGACACTAGTAGAAATATCTTCGCATATCCATTACCACCAAATGGACACCGAGCTTCAAGCAAATGATATCTTCTAGATGCTTATCTTGAACTTGCGCTTCGACTTGATCAACATGGCACTTCATCTTCTTCCTTCATAATGATGATGTATTGAGAATGCACCTGAGAGGTCACTCCATCTTATTCCTCAAGACACACTCTATATAGGCTCAACTCCCTTATGACCAATCTTCGGATCACTCCTTGAATAATACCTTGATCATCACATAATCTTCTTTATTTTCAACTTCTTACAATCTTGAAACCAACATATGGCTCAAGCATTGTCTATGGACAAGTCCTACAAATATAACTCAATGCAAACATTAGTCCATAGGGATTGTCATTAATTACCAAAACCACACATGGGGGCACATGCTCTTTCAATCTCCCCCATTTTGGTAATTGATGACAATCTCTTTGAGAGGGTTTATATAATGAATTTAAAGAACTAAGATGGTTACACTAACATCAATTACTACAAAAGTAAGTGATGCTAGTAGAACCATCATATATAGAGCAAACTCCCCCACAATCTATGCATGTGTGAATGAACTTGAATATCATTGCATATATTGCCAACCAATGTTGTTGGTGGAGTTTCCACTATATACTCAACCATGCAAAGCATGCAAGGCAAATGCTTAAGAACAAAACCAAAGCATGAAGCCCAATTCCCTTCAAACTCTTAAAACTTCTCCCCCATTGGCATCCATTGCCAAAATGGGCGGAAAGGCTTAGAAGGCCAATAGTGAGAGTTCCTCCTCAAGGTGTGCATGGCCCAAAAAGAGTGAAAACACATGCACAAATCCAAAGACAAAATTTTGGAGGAAATCAAACTATATTGAGGATCAAAGATTGCAAACAAAATAGGATGACATGAAGGTTAAACTTCCAACAAATGAAGATAGCAATCAAAAGATCCAAATAGCGAAACAAATAAAGATATTATGAGAAGACCAAAACAATGCTCTAAATAATATGAAGAAGCTCCCCAAGGTTTGTGCACAACATATTCTATTTGAATTGAAGTATAAGGTGCACAAACATGAAATCATCACTCCCTCAATATTATTCAAAACAAAATGATACCAAGTGACATCAAATACTATGATAACCACAAAATGGTGCTTTAAAATGAAATGAGGAAGCTCCCCGAGGTACGTGCACAAGATAGAATGTTTGCATTTGAATGCAATTTGCACAACATGGAGTCCTCACTCCCTCAATACCATTTAAAAAGAACCATTAGCAAGAGACCATAGAAAATAAATCAAGCTTAACACTTGCATCAAGGAAATGGTTGAGCAACAAATAAGGAACCGACATATTAAACGTCTCAACCAAAGGAATGTGTGATAGGAATGACAAAGCATATTATAAGACTAGTACAAAGATGAACATAGAGTATCCACATAGTCCTCAATGAATGATATTGCTTAGCATTCCATCCCAACACACAAGGAATAAATAAGATATCAATTAAGGAGATATCATCTCTCATGGGTATAAGTTTCTAAGTAGACAACATCACAAAGATAATTATCACAAAGAAACATGTACACATAAAATAGATACAAAGAGAAGAACATGATATCTAAATAAGTTCATGCAATATACCAATGAGATTTTTACTTTTAAAGTATCACCAAAGGCTCAATTTATCTTATTGCATATTGAGGAACTTCAACCACAAACATGTCAAAGACATCACAAATATCAACAAGGGAAAGAAGATAGTTGGAATGTTTTGAGAAAAGCAACAAGTATCACTAATAAGTATACCAAAAGAAATAACTAAATTTGCACTTCCATCAATATTGCACATGTGAGGAACTTGAGGAATTGATATGCAATAAAATTGCTAGATAGACATATTTGGGAAGGGTGAATCATGAGCATGATTTTATATATTCCCCAAAATATGCACTCATCTCAAATTACTCATATTTTCAATAGAGGGGTTTCATGAAGATCTTTGCAAATAAAGATTTTCATGCCATGAAATGACCCACACAAGGTTAGATGCTAGAAAAGTATGCATGAATAAGATACTTGTTACCGAGATACCATTGGAAGGATGTAGTAGATAGGAGTTCTTCAATAATCCTAGCTTGCCACAAATTATCAACTAGTTACCGCTTCAAACTAATTATTGAGACAAGCACCAATATATCTCCCATGTACCTAAAACAAATTCAAGTACAATATGGTCCCCAAACTCATTGTGTCTGAAGTAGTTAGAGACACTACAATATATAGGACAAGCTCCACATAAATATGTGCATATAGATATGAACTTGAATTTCATGCACATCTTAGCCGATTAAGGATTTATTGGAGTTTACCCTATATATTGGATCAAAGAAAGCAAAGCATGCCATAGAGTATACATTTAGTAAATATGCATGCACAAGACTTTCAAGAGCCAAAAGAGATATAATTTGGACAAAACACCAAGAAGACCAAGAAGTCACACAAAGGTGTGAAGAACTAAAGGTTGTCCAAAATTATATCAAAGAATCAACTCAACACAAAATTGAATCCAAAGTCCTCCAAGTGAACAAAGTAAACGCCAATGAGCATAAAGGATCACTAAAACACACATGCCCAATGACTTATCTCATTTTAAGAATAGAGAGCAAAATCAAGAAAAGAGATAGCCATTCTCCCAAAGAGAGCAAGGTTCCAACAAACAAACCAAACTCTCCACTCTTTTTATGATGGCACACTAAGTATCAAAAAGAAAAGATTTGTCTTCCAACAATAACCAAAACTAATTGAAATAAGCCACAAGAGTATGTTATAGCAAATATAGGAGAGCTCCCCCAAGATTAGTGCATTATTTATGATTTTGCATTTGAATACAAAAAGCACACAAATGGGATCATCATCTGAACCTACATTAAGAATAACACAAAACAAGTTCAACAAAATCAAATGGAATCACACGAGTCAAGGAAGACAATGAGAATTTAAAACAAATACATTCCTTGGCAAAAGATAAGGTAATTAAAAGCAATAGCCAATAAAATATGATCAATATATATATACCACATGATAAAGTACCACTTGTCCAAGGACAAGAGGTATTTGGAGTTATTAATTTCTCGGTGGTATTTTACACATAAATCCAAGATCATCTTCACAACAAAGAAGCATATGACAAGGATAAGAATTAAACACCATGCTAAAGAAGATATTCTTGATAGACTCAAATAGTTAAACAATCATGCAAAGCAATGATTAGGATAACTTGAAGCAAATGGTTTTCCAACTTTGATGTAGAATTCCACATTTTAGGAAAACCCTACCAAGAATGTATCTCACAAACAAGATCCAAAACAAGAGCAATAAAAAAATTTAGCAAATTGAAACTTGTTTGAGCAACCATGTCACATAGAAGAAAGATAATTTACAATATCAACACTATGTGACACAACCTCAAATATACACATTTTATTGGTTTGTACTATGCACAAAGCATATTACTCCCCCATAATGTGATAATGCATTTATTTTCACAAGAGGTAAATAAAATTCAATATGAGAAAATTAATAGACATTATAGAATTTGAATTTCTCATGAACATGACATACCACATAGAGACTAGATAAATTCAAATATCAACACTAAATGGTATTCCTCATGTGCACACATATTTAGGATTGTGAAGTGCCAAAGCATATCACTCCCCCAAAATGGGATAGTCCATTAGTCTCTCAAAAGAGCCAAATAATATAAAATAAGATGCAATATAGGCTCAAACACACATACATGGTGTGCAAACCCACAAGTACATACTCGATTAATCAAAATAAAACAAGTAGGTAGCACAATATATACCAACACATATAATGGAACACAACCAACACATGCAAAAGGGGCGAGTAACTTTCAATGTAGATAAGTTGAGTACATGTTACCGCAAAGAGGAACATTGGATATATGATATAAACAAGATAATTCAATTAACTTGACTTGAGACAATATATTGATGAAGATCCCTTAATTCTTCATGATATAGCCAAGTCTCCAATGCCCTCCAACAAACATCTATTGATCAAGTTTTGGTATGTTGGTACCCAACCAAGTTGGGTCCTAAGAGGTTAGTCACAAAAGGCTTGGCCACCCAAATGGTTCTTTTCTTGACACCACATTGAGTACCAACAAATTTGGCAAATATATTGCCAACCTTATACTTGCAAAGGGAATAAGCGTCATCAATTATGATAGGGTTGGATGAGTTACCCATATTGCATGAAGAAGAAAGGTGACCCTTCTCACGGCATATGTAGCAAGTTCTTTTCTTCACCTTCTTCTCACTTGATTTCTCCGCAATGGGAGCATTAGCTTGATTCTTCTTGGGAAGTGGCATTTCTTCAACTCGAGGTTGAGCATGACCTTGAACTTGAGGCCGCTTCCCTAATTGCTTCTCAACTAGTGCCTTCTTCTTCAAAGGGCAAGATCTAACATGGTGCCCTTCAATTTTGCACTTGAAGCAAACAATCTTGGCCGGATCTTTGACTTGTCCTTGGCCCTTTTTATTCTTGTTAATCTTGGACTTGTTCTTGTTGTTGGAGATAAACCTAAGTCCACTCTTGTCATTGTGGGATTTTTGCACTCTCAACATATTGTCGAGTTTGGATTTCCCTTCATGACTCTTTACCAAGTCTTTCTTTAAGGAAGTGACTTGGGCCTTGAGCTCTTTGATTTCCTCTACATGGTTAGTAACAACACAAGTACTAGAGGAATTAGAAGCTTCATTGTTAGAGCAATAAGGAAAGGAAAGTAATTCATCATAAGATGTAGCAATGTTATGAGTGGCGGAATTACTAGGACTAGCACAAGGCAATATGGCATTTTGAGAAGTAGTGTAAATGTCCACATGAGGCTCACTAGATGTTACCTTTGACATAATAGCCTTATGAGCTAATTTTAGCCTATCATGGGAAGCTAGAAGATCCTCATGGGAGCTAGAGAGCTTTCCATGATTTTCTTCCAATTTCCCATAATTGCTAGTTAGCAAATCAAGTTGAGCCCTTAGCTCAATGCTTGGCGTTTTGCTGGCGCATAGTTGACATGGGAAAATGTAGTTCAATCCCCGGCAACGGCGCCAGAAAACTTGTTGGTGGCGTGGCGATGATGATGCTAGAAAGCTTGATTGTGTTTGTTGATGAAGTAAAATAACCGGCCAGTTGGAAACCCCAAGAGAAGGTTTGATGAATATAGCAGCAAGTTTTCCCTCAGTTATGAAACCAAGGTAGTCAATCCAGTAGGAAAAAGACAATACTCCAGAAGGTGATGCCCGCTAGCTTCGCGACAGCTCCGGACAATTTATAGGGCGCCTCGTCCAAGCTTTGTTTTACGAGCGGCAACGTGGAACCTGCACACAACACAACCAAATACTTTGTTCCCAACTTACGATGAGGTTGTCAATCTCACCGGTTTGCTTGAAACAAAGGAATGAGCGTATCGAGTGGAAAGCAATAGTAGTATGCGAGTAAAGTAAACAGTGCGAGTAAAGTAAACAGGTGATAGCAATATGATGGAAATAGGACCGGGGTCCATAGTTCACTAGTGGTGTCTCTCCATAAGATAAAATAACACATGCTGGGTAAACAAATTATAGTTGGGCAATTGATAGAATAAAGACAACGTGCATATGTCGAGAGGATCACTATGAGATTTACTCTGGGCATTACAACAAAATACATAGACCGTCATCCAACTGCATCTATGACTAATAATCCACTTGTGGCGAATCAATCCGAGAACTCCACAAGTATTAAGTTGCGAACAACAGATAACTGCATTAAGCAAAGTGTGTAATGTAAACAAAGCATATGCCCATGAGCATATGAATGTTGTTTTCTCCCTAGTGGCAATAGCACATCTACAACCTTAGAGGTTTCTGTCACTCCCCCAGATTAAATAGAGGCATGAACCCAACTACCAAGCATAAATACCCCCTCTTGGAGTCACTAGCAACTACTCAGCCAAGATAGCTACTAACAACGGAGAGCATGCAAGATCATAAACAACATAGAGATAACATAAGATAATATTCAGCACATCAACTCAATCATAACACCAATATTCATTGGATCCCAACAAACACAACATGTAGAATTACATAACGGTGATCTCGATCATGTAAGGCAGCTCACGAGATTTAAACATGAAGCACATGGTGGAGAAGACAACCAACTAGCTACTGCTATGGACCCATAGTCCAAGGTAGACTACTCACTCATCGCGCCGGAGGCAAGCATGGCGATGAAGAAGACCTTTGGTGGCGATTCCCCTCTCCGGCAGGGTGCCGGGAAGAGCTTCTGGACCCTCCCGATCTCAGGGTCGACGACGGCAGCGGATCACGATGTATTCTGGAAAAGTGATCGGGTGTTTTAGGTTTTTCCCGTCGGGGGGTCTTTATAGGCAAAGGGGCGGCGTCAGAAGTGGGCTAGGGTGGCCTCACCACCAGGGGGCGTGGGCCAGGGGCAGGCCGCACCGCCCTGTGGTGTGGCTGCCCTGTGGCCCTTCTCTGTCTCCTCTTTGGTTCTCTGGAAGCTTCGGTAAATTTCCGGATGTTCGGCTTTTGTTTCGTCCAATTACGAGAATATTTCCTGTGTAACTTTTCTGAAACACAAAAACAGCAAAAAACAGGGAACTGGCACTGTGGCATCTCGTTAATAGGTTAGTTCCAGAAAATGCATAAAAATGCCACGAAGTGTAATGAAACACTGAGCAAATGGTGTAAAAACAAGCATGGACCATCAAAAATTATAGATATGTTAGAGACGTATCAGCATCCCCAAGCTTAACTCCTGCTCGTCCTCGAGTAGGTAAGTGATAACAAAAGAAATAATTTTTGAGGTGACATGCACCTACACAATCTTGATCATATATGTAAGCGTTGTGCGCTGGGATCAAAAGAACTTAAAACATGGGCATGAAAGATATAATCTTGATAGAAGAAACTTAGCAACCATGTTATAACATGAAAAAGAACACAAACGAAAGATCATGAAAATGAAACAATGAAAGTCAAATGTGTGTTCAAATCATATGGAAAAACATAGCAAATGGTTTTCAGCTTGTCCTTCATGAGAGAGCAAAACATAAATGCATAGGACACCTTCAAGTTTAAGAGGGCGACTAGATACAAGTAATTTGAGAACAAGTGAAACCAACATCATGAATCAATCAATGAAAACTTTGGGACAATGCACATTATACTCAGAATGACAACTATGCTCTCTTAGACGGTGCATAAAGATAGAAGGTGGTGACTCAACATAAAAGTAAAAGAAAGGCCCTTCGCGGAGGGAAGCAGTGATTAAACATGTGCTAGAGCTTTTTATTTGTAAAATAGAGATAAAAATTGGGTTTTGAGAGGTGGTTGTTTCGTGTCAACGACTGGCAATGGGGTCTTACTATCTTCCATAATAAACAAGTGAGAGCGGTTCCGAGATCTTTGAAAAATTGGCACATTGGTGCTCTTTTATAAAGCTTTAGCACTCCTCCCCACCTTTTTTCCTTTCTCAAACCATGGCTAACCGATTCATTCGGGTGCCCACCAACATTCACATACCATGGAGGAGTGCCCTTTTTCTTTTTTTTTAGAATTAGATTGCAATGGTCTGACCAGCTCTCATGCAAAATTAATGACGAGCAGATGAAGCTGCCTAGTCGAGGGGTACTTAATTTAATATGGAAGATAGCAATTCCGACCACTACGTCCCCATGAGCTAAAAACAGTGGCACAAAACGAGAAGTAGTTGAAAGTTTTGAAAGGTAGCACATGAAAATTTATTTGGAATGGCTTACAAATACCATGCATAGGAATTTATAGTGGACACAATGGCAAACTTGGTTTTTAGGAGTTGGATGCACGAGTAGAGCTCATACTCAGTACAAAATGAGGGCTAGCAAAAGACTGGGAGCGACCAACTAAGAGAGCAATAACGGCCATAATCATACAAAGCGACATTAAAAGAAGCATAAGATGGCATCAAAAGTCAAAAACTAAATGATCATAGAGGCTTATGGCAACTTTGTATGAGTCTAACATGTGTGAGCATGCGCCAAGTCAACCCAAATAAAGCATCAAAGGGGAAAACCAAAATAATGCTTCCAAATAATTAAAACAACGCATGATTTTTTCAAAGGCTCATTAAGCAATCTCAGTCATTTGAGACAAGTCATGCTACAGAAAAACCACTAAGCATACTATCAAAAAGTACATCAAGCACGACATGCAAAAGCCTAGGCCGCAGTCTACACAAGCTCCTTCTTGTACCACTTTTTTGCATAAAGCTTTTTCTCTTTTCCAACACCATTCGAACCTTTTTTGAAACAACTCTTTTGATGAAAACCAACATGGACCAGAGGTCAAAATACACCTTGATGAAAAGATATAACAAGATCTGAACACAAATCAAGGCAAAAATCGAAAGCTAAATACAGTTCTAGAAAAAGAGAACACTCGTTGAAACGATAAGAGTGAAAAACGGAGTGTTCTTGGCAAATGAAAAGCAAGGCAACTTCTCCAAAAGGAATTTGTTGGGGTCCAACCATTTATTGCAGAAAACAAAACTAAAAAAAACTGAAAACTAAAAACAATTGACGCTCCAAGAAAAACGCATAATGCATGAAGCAATAAAAATATAGTGTGTTGAAAGGTGACCTGATTTTTGCCGATGAAGAAGGGGTGCCTCGGGGGCATCCCCAAGCTTTGACGCTTGTACCTCTTGGATATTTCTTGGGGTGCGTGGGCATCCCCAAGCTTGAGCTTTTGTCCATTCTTCAACTCATCTCATCATTCTCCAATCCCTACACTTGAAAACTTCCTTCATACAAAACTAAACACAATTCTATTAGCAACATTAGTGTAAGCATAGCAATGAATCAACCCTTTTTGCTTCAGGTTTCAACTCAAAACCACCACATATAAAGCATATACTACTGTAGCAACTTTCCCAAAAGTTCTGTGATCAAAAAAACTCAAAAAGAAAGCGATAAAGCGGCAAACACAAATATTGGCAGAAATCTGTCAAAACAGAACATCTGACAAAGGTCGAATTTTTAGAGGGTTTTCTGTTGCTCAAATCAAAAAGTGTTCAACTAATTAAAGTTTGGATATAATCTGGGGCATATGCACAAGAAATCGCAGGTCTAAAAGATATTCTGAGAATTTTCACGAATTTTTACGGTGCAGCACCAAAAACTGTTTTAGGACAACAACATCCCCAAATCTTACCTCACTCAAATTAGAGGCTTTTCTTGGCACAAAAACGAAATAAAAAGGATAAGGAGAGGTTATTACAGTAGTAATAACTTCCAAGATTCAAATAAAAGAAAAAGAACTGAAAGTAAAAACATTGGGTTATCTCCCAAGAGTGCTTTTCTTTAACACCTTTGAGCTAGGCGCAAAAAGTGTGAATTAAGTATTTTCGAAAGAATCATTAAGATCAACTATTTCCTCAAGATCACCACTTACCACACTAGGCACTTTAGAGGTTCTCGAAGATGATTCAACCTGCAAGTCACTCTTAGTTGAACTAAAAGTCTTACCAATCTTAAAAACATGTTGTGGTTTAGGCACAGACACCTTGGGAACATACATAAAGTTTTGCTCTTTTCCAACAAAAGCTTTCTCCTTATTAAACTTAAGAGAAGAGAAAATTGAACTTAAAGTTTCCATGGATTCCTCTAGTTTCCCAATCCTAAGGTTTTGACTATCAAGCGTAGTGCTAGCTTCTAAAACGGTGATTCTCTTACCGATACTTTCTATCGCTTCATTAACTCGGCTAGCGTTATCAAGGATATTTGGCAAACTTTTTTCTAAAGAGCCTACTTTTTCTATAACTTCCTCCAAAGTGATCTCAGTTTTAGCAATATGAATAGGTGGTACTCCCACTAAACTTTCTATTAAAGTGCATGCTTCAAGAGCGGGTGTACCCAGAAAATTACCTCCTGCAAGAGTATCAAGAACGTACCTATACCAACTAGTTATACCAACATAAAAATTTCTAAGGAGGATCATGGTAGAATGCTTATTTGTACACCTATGATGAGAATTGCTAATACGGTACCAAGCATCTTTCAAGCTCTCTCCCCCTTGTTGCTTAAAAGTACGAACTTCAACTTCAGGATTACTCATTCTAGCAAAACTAAAAGCAGACAAGTAAAAACAACTATAAAGGATACTAATTTTTTTGTGTTTTTGATAAAACGATGCAAGTAAAAAATAAAGTAAACGCAAAACTTAAAACAAAGTAAAGTATGTGCGTGCAAAACTCCCCTTGCAGAAGTCTTCTTTTTCCCCGGCAACGGCGCCAGAAAACTTGCTTGGCGTTTTGCTAGCGCGTAGTTGACGTGGGAAAATGTAGTTTAATCCCCGGTAACGGCGCCAGAAAACTTGTTGGTGGCGCGGTGATGATGATGCTAGGAAGCTTGATTGTGTTTGTTGATGAAGTAAAATAACCGGCCAGTTGGAAACCCCAAGAGAAGGTTTGATGAATATAGCAGCAAGTTTTCCCTCAGTTATGAAACCAAGGTAGTCAATCCAGTAGGAAAAAGATAATACTCCAGAAGGTGATGCCCGCTAGCTTCGCGACAGCTCCGGACAATTTATAGGGCGCCTCGTCCAAGCTTTGCTTTGCGAGCGGCAACGTGGAACCTGCACACAATACAACCAAATACTTTGTTCCCAACTTACGATGAGGTTGTCAATCTCACCGGTTTGCTTGAAACAAAGGAATGAGCGTATCGAGTGGAAATCAATAGTAGTATGCGAGTAAAGTAAACAGTGCGAGTAAAGTAAATAGGTGATAGCAATATGATGGAAATAGGACCGGGGTCCACAGTTCACTAGTGGTGTCTCTCCATAAGATAAAATAACACATGCTGGGTAAATAAATTACAGTTGGGCAATTGATAGAATAAAGACAACGTGCATATGTTGAGAGGATCACTATGAGATTTACTCTGGGCATTACAACAAAATACATAGACCGTCATCCAACTGCATCTATGACTAATAATCCACTTGTGGCGAATCAATCCGAGAACTCTACAAGTATTAAGTTACGAACAACAGATAACTGCATTAAGCAAAGTGTGTAATATAAACAAAACATATGCCTTTGAGCATATAAATGTTGTTTTCTCCCTAGTGGCAACAACACATCTCCAACCTTAGAGGTTTCTGTCACTCCCCCTGATTAAATAAAGGTATGAACCCAACTATCGAGCATAAATACCCCCTCTTGGAGTCACTAGCAACTACTCGGCCAAGATAGCTACTAACAACTGAGAGCATGCAAGATCATAAACAACATAAAGATAACATAAGATAATATTCAGCACATCAACTCAATCATAACACCAATATTCATCGGATCCCAACAAACACAACATGTAGAATTACATAACGGTGATCTCGATCATGTAAGGCAACTCATGAGATCTAAACATGAAGCACATGGTGGAGAAGACAACCAACTAGCTACTGCTATGGACCCATAGTCCAAGGTAGACTACTCACTCATCGCGCCGGAGGCAAGCATGGCGATGAAGAAGACCTTCGGTGGCGATTCCCCTCTCCGGCAGGGTGCCGAGAAGAGCTTCTGGACCCTCCCGATCTCGGGTCGACGACGGCGGCGGATCGCGATGTATTCTGGAAAAGTGATCGGGTGTTTTAGGTTTTTCCCGTCGGGGGGTCTTTATAGGCGAAGGGGCAGCGTCAGAAGTGGGCCAGGGTGGCCTCACCACCAGGGGGCGCGGGCCAGGGGCAGGCCGTGCCGCCCTGTAGTGTGGCTGCCCTGTGGCCCTTCTTTGTCTCCTCTTTGGTTCTCTGGAAGCTTTGGTAAATTTCCGGATGTTCGGCTTTTGTTTCATCCAATTCCGAGAATATTTCCTGTGTAACTTTTCTGAAACACAAAAACAGCAGAAAACAGGGAACTGGCACTGTGGCATCTCGTTAATAGGTTAGTTCCGGAAAATGCATAAAAATGCCACGAAGTGTAACGAAACACTAAGAAAATGGTGTAAAAACAAGCATGGAGCATCAAAAATTATAGATACGTTAGAGACGTATCACTCAACATTCGCCTTCAAGATGGATGCTTCACAAGAAGTAGAGTTAGTAGCACAAGCAACATCACTAACGGAAAGCGGAGAAGGCAATATAGTAAGCTCATTTGAATTTGAAGCTTTAAGTTGCTCATGCGACTCGGTGAGAATGATGGGCTCACACGAAATGACCCTAGAGTCATTTTTAAGAAGCACAACATTCTCAAGGAGTTTAGCATAAGTAGCTACAAGCTCTTCATATTTAGTTTCAAAATCATTTGCCACCATAAGAGTTCTATCATAGGATTTCTTTATTTTAGATAACTCTAAACTAAAGGTCTTCTCAAGAGATTTCCTGGTGGTTTGTTCTTCTTCTAGAGCTTATTTTAGATCCACGATCTCATCCGCGTAATCACGGGCATGACCTTGCATTTTAAAAATGGTATTCTCATGCTCCTCAATAATTTAATTGCTCTCGGTGGCAATAGCCAAAATCTTATAGAAGTAAGAGCAAGCAATTTTATTCTTACGAATAGCATGAAAAAACATTTCACTCTTCTCAAATAAAGATGCAAGATCATCATCTTCTTCTTCATTATCCTCATTCTCATCATCACTAGATATATTGGGTTCCAAAGTAGGAGTTACCTTTGAAGCCCTAGCCATAAGGCAAATGTGGGAAGCAATAGATGATGATGAATAAATACTTGAAGCTTCAAGCGAGACCATGTCTTGGCCAATAGAATTTCCGGTTTCCTCTACATTGTTGGACACACAACAACTATAGGAACTAGAGGCATTTATATCATGGCAACAAGACAAAGTAAGCATATCATTATGAGATGTGTTCAAGGAGCATACACATGATATGCAAGGACTATAAACACAAGCATATAAAGCATTTATGGTGCTAGAAGTGTTTAAGTCCAAAGATGAAGCATGGCAATGAGATAGAGATGAATGATCATCACAAGTAAGCTCATTATCAACATTCCAATTTCCATCACCACTCACCATAGAGTTACCTTGTGTCTTGCTACACTTTGGTGAAGTGGAAGAGAGTTCATCACGACCGGAAGTGGAGGGAATACAATCATCCTCAAACTTGTTGGACATATCATACTTGTCTTGAATCTTTGTCCAAAACTCATGAGCGTTACAGAAAGGCATGATTGCAAGAATAACTGCATCGCTCACAAAATCAATAAGCACATTAGAAGCTTGAGCTTCTAGATAAGAATTTTTCTTCTCCTCTAAAGATAGGTTTCGGGAATCCTTAGGAGGAGAAAAACCCATATCTAGAATTTGCTCTATATTTGGGTCCATATCTTGAAAATGATTAAGCATGCTAATTTTCCAAACATCATAGTTTGTGCCATCAAATATAAAAGTGTGATTGTGCACTAATCCCCTAGCCGACATCTTTGCTCTCAAGGCGATGAAGCCTAAAATGAGAGACCTTGCTCTGATACCAATTGAAAGGACACGGATGTCGCCTAGAGGGGGGTTAATAGGTGATACGTCTCAATGATACGTCTCAAACGTATCTATAATTTTTGATGCTCCATGCTTGTTTTTACACCATTTGCCTATTGTTTCGTTACACTTAGTGGCACTTTTATGCATTTTCCGGAACTAACCTATTAACGAAGTGCCACAGTGCCAGTTCTCTGTTTTCTGCTGTTTTTGTGTTTCAGAGTGATACACAGGAAATATTCTCGGAATTGGACGAAACCACATCCTGAAGTCTTATTTTACCCGGAAGCTTCCAGAGATCCGAAGAGGAGTAGGAGGGGGCCACCAGGGCCCCACATGCAGGGGCGGCGCGGCCAGGCCCCTGGCCGTGCGGGGCCCGCGTGAGGGCGCCTGGCTCCTCCTCTAACATCGCCCCTTCGCCTATAAAGACCCCCCGACAGAAAAAACCTAAGTACCCGATCAGTTTTCCAGAACACATCGCGATCCGCCGCCACCATCGACCCGAAGATCGGGAGGGTCCAGAAGCTCTTCCCGGCACCCTGCCGGAGAGGGGAATCGCCACCGGAGGTCTTCTTCATCGCCATGCTTGCCTCCGGAGCGATGAGTGAGTAGTCTACCTTGGACTATGGGTCCATAGCAGTAGCTAGATGGTTGTCTTCTCCACCATGTGCTTCATTTTTAGATCTCATGAGCTGCCCTACATGATTGAGATCACCGTTATGTAATTCTACATGTTTGGTTTGTTGGGATTCGATGAATATTGGTGTTTATGATTAAGTTGTTGTACTGAATATTATCTTTTGTTATCTCTATGTTGTTTATGATCTTGCATGCTCTCCGTTGTTAGTAGCTATCTTGGCCGAGTAGTTGCTAGTGACTCCAAGAGGGGGTATTTATGCTCGATAGTGGGTTCATGCCTCTATTTCACCTGGGGGAGTGACAGAAACCTCTAAGGTGGTAGATGTGCTGTTGCTACTAGGGAGAAAACAACATTCATATGCTCAAGGGCATATGCTTTGTTTACATTACACACTTTGCTTAATGCAATTATCCGTTGTTCGCAACTTAATACTTCTAGGGTGTTCGGATTGATATCCCCGGGAGTGGATTATTAGTCATAGATGCAGTTGGATGGCGGTCTATGTATTTTGTTGTAATGCCCAGAGTAAATCTCATAGTGATCTTCTTGACATATCACGTTATCTTTATTCTATCAATTGCCCAACTGTAATTTGTTTACCCAGCATGTGTTATTTTATCTATGGAGAGACACCACTAGTGAACTGTGGACCCTGGTCCTATTTCCATCATATTGCTATCACCTGTTTACTTTACTCGCACTGTTTACTTTACTCGTACTGTTTACTTTACTCGCATACTATATTGTTTTCCACTCGATACGCTCATAATCTTTGTTTCAAGCAAACCGGTGAGATTGACAACCTCATCGCAAGTTGGGAACAAAGTATTTGTTTGTGTGTGTGCAGGTTCCGCATCACCTTCAGTCATCATTGTCTCTCCTCTCCTGATTGATATTAAACCTTGGTTTCTTAACTGAGGGAAGACTAGCCGCTACACTCATCATACCTTCCTCTTGGGGTTCCCAACGGGCTGGTTATCCACCACACACAAGGACAGTTTGCTCCCACATCAACTTGGAGTAGCAGCTAATTTTCTGGCGCCATTGCCGGGGAACGAAGAAGAATAATCTCCCTCGTCAACTGGTCGCCATCAAGAATTTTCTGGCGCCGTTGTCGGGGAGGAAGAGAAGACTTCTGCGAGGGGAGTTTTTCGCACACACATCCTTTACTTTGTTTTATTGTTTTGCTTTACTTTATTTATTTTACCTGCATTGCTTTTATCAAAAAACCCAAAAAATTAGAATCCTTGGTAGTTGTTTTTACTTGTTTACTTTCGTTTTGCTGAAATGGCCAATCCTGATAACACCAAGTTGTGTGACTTTACTAGCATGAACAATAGTGATTTTATCTGCACTCCTATTGCACCACCTATTCCTGCTGCAAACTTTTATGAGATTAAGCCTGCTTTATTGAACCTTGTTATGAAAGAGCAATTTTCTGGTGCTAGTACTGAAGATGCTGCAGCTCATCTCAACAATTTTGTTGAGCTATGTGAGATGCAAAAATATAAGGATGTTGATAGTGATATTATTAAGCTCAAGTTGTTTCCTTTTTCTTTGAGAGGAAAAGCTAAAGATTGGTTGCTGTCCTTGACTAAGAATAGTATTGATTCATGGGCTAAGTGTAAGGATGCTTTTATTGGTAGATACTATACTCCTGCTAAGATTATAGCCTTGCGTAGCAATATTATGAAGTTTACTCAGTTTGATAATGAACATGTTGCTCAAGCTTGGGAAAGAATGAAATCTATGATAAAGAATTGCCCCACTCATGGACTGACTACTTGGATGATTATCCAAACTTTTTATGCAGGACTGAATTTTTCTTCAAGGAACCTACTTGATTCAGCTGCTGGAGGCACTTTTATGTCCCTTACCTTGGGCGCCGCATCAAAGCTACTCGACAACATGATGGTAAATTATTCTGAATGGCACATCGAGAGAGCTCCACAAGGTAAGAAGGTAAATTCTGTTGAGGAAACCTCTTCCTTGAATGATAAGATTGATACCATTATGGCTATGCTTGCTAATGATAGGACTCATGTTGATCCTAATAATGTTCCTTTGGCCTCTCTGGTTGCTCAAGAAGAGCAAGTTGATGTGAATTTCATTAGAAACAATAATTTTAACAACAATGCTTATAGGAACAATTTTGCTAGTAACAATTATAGGCCGTATCCTTCTACCAATGGTAATGGTTATGGTAACTCTTATGGTAATTCCTACAACAACACTAGGGCCGTGCCCTCTGAGCTTGAGGTAATGCTCAAGGACTTCATCGGTAAGCAAACTGCTTTTAACAAGTCTGTTGAGGAAAAGTTAGGCAAAATTGATATTCTTGCTTCTAAAGTTGATAGCCTTGCTCATGATGTTGAACTTCTGAAATTAAAAGTGTTTCCTAATGATGTGAAATAGAACAATGTTTTTGCTACCGCTAATGCTATCCAAGTTGGAATTGATGAAAATATTAGATTGTTAGCGGAATTGCATGCCAGGTGGGAAAGAGAAGATGAGATGGCTAGAAAGCTGAAGGTATGTACTATTACTACCTCTAATGATGTTGCTCCTACTGGTAGCAATCCTCTTACTTTGATTGGTGAAGAGAAAACTCCCACTCCTTGTGTTAAAAAGCCTAAAACTGCCAAAACTTTTTCTCAAAAGAGTTCTGAAATTTTTCAGAGTGTGGGAGATGATAACTCTATTTCTTTTAATGATTTTGATGTTGATGGCTTCAATATATCTGAAGTAATTTTGTTCTTGCAAAAGCTTGCTTTGACTCCCAATGCTAGTTCTTTAAATATTGCTTTTACTAAGCATATTACCAATGTTCTCATAAAGATTAGGGATGAAAAGTTGAAGCAAAAAAGCCTCTGTTCCCAAGAAGTTAGAAGATGGTTGGGAACCCATCATTGATATGCATTTTAATGGTTATGATTGCCATGCTTTATGTGATCTAGGTGCTAGTATTTCTATCATGCCTAGAAAGATTTATGACATGCTTGATTTACCACCGCTTGAAAAATGTTATTTTGATGTTCTTATTGCTGATGTTGCTAAGAAGAAACCTTTGGGAAGAATTAATGATGTTCTTATTGTGGTTAACAATAACCTTGTTCCCATTTATTTTCTTGTTATCGACGTTGAATGCCATGCTTCATGTCCTATTATTTTGGGAAGACCCTTTCTTCGAACTGTAGGTGCCATCATTGATATGAGGGAATGCACTATCAAATATCAATTCCCACTAAAGAAAGGTATGGAACACTTCCCTAGGAAAATAAAGAAATTACTTTTTGACTCTATTCTTAGAGCAAACTATGAGCTTGATGCTTCATCGCTTGATATTACTTGATTCGCAATTTTCTGCGCCTAGCTCAAAGGCGTTAAAGAAAAGCACTCTTGGGAGATAACCCAATGTTTTCTTTTCAGTACTTTTTCTTTTATTTGAGTCTTGGAAGTCATTACTACTGTAATGACCGCTCCTTATCTTGTTTATTTCGTTTTTGTGCCAAGAGAAGCCTCTAATTTGAGTGAGGTAAAGATTTGGGGATGTTGCTGTCCTGAAACTGTTTTCGGTGCTGCACCGTAAAAATTCGTGAAAATTCTCTGTATATATTTTAGACCTGCGATTTCTTGTGCATATGCCCCAGGTTATATCCAAACTTTTCTTAGTTGAACGCTTTTTGATTTGAGCAACATAAAATCCCTCAAAAATTCGACCTTTGTCAGCTGTTCAGTTTTGACAGATTTCTGCCAATATTTGTGTTTGCCACTTTATCGCTTTCTTTTGAGTTCTTTTGATCACGGAACTTTTGGGGAGGTTGCTACAGTAGTATCTACTATATATGTGGTGGTTTTGAGTTGAAATCTGAAGCAAATAGAGGATTGATTATATGTTATGCTTGCACTAATGTTGCTAATAGAATCGTGTTTAGTTTTGTATAAAGGAAGTTTTCAAGTGTAGGGATTGGAGAATGATGAGATGAGTTGAAGAATGGACAAAAGCTCAAGCTTGGGGATGCCCATGCATCACCCCAAGAAATATCCAAGAAGTACAAGCGTCAAAGCTTGGGGATGCCCCCGAGGCACCCCTTCTTCATCGGCAAAAATCAGGTCACCTTTCAAAACACTATATTTTTATTGCTTCATGCACTATGTGTTTTTCTTGGAGCGTCAGTTGTTTTAGTTTTCTTAGTTAGTTTAGTTTGTTTGTTTGCTGCAATAAATGGTTGGACCCCAACAAATTTCTTTTGGAGAAGTTGCTCGTTTTCATTTGCAAAGAACGCTCTAGTTTTCACTCTTATTAAAAATCATGTGTTCTTCTTTTTCTGCTACTGCCTTTGGTTTTCGTTTTCGCCTTGATATGCGTTCAGACCTTGTCATATCTTTTCATCAAGGTGTATTTTTGCCTCTGATCTTTATTGGTTTTCATCAAAAGAGGTGTCTTTAAAAATTTTAAATGGTGTTGGAAAAGAGAAAAAGCTTTGTGCAAAATAGTGGTACAAGAAGGAGCTTGTGTAGACTGCGGCTTAGGCTTTTTCATGTCATGCTTGATGTCTTTTTGATAGTATGCTTAGTGGTTTTGCTGTAGCATAACTTGTCTCAAATAACTGAGATTGCTTAATGAGCCTTTGAAAAAATCATGCATTGTTTTTATTGTATGGAAGCATTATTTTGGTTTTCTCCTTGATGCTTTATTTGGGTTGACTTGGCGCATGCTCACACATGTTAGACTCTTACAAAGTCGCCAATAGCCTTCATGATCATTTAGTTTTTGACTTTTGATGCCATCTTATGCTTCTTTTAATGTCGCTTTGCATGATTATGGCCATTATTGCTCTCTTAGTTGGTCGCTCCCAGTCTTTTGCTAGCCCTCGCCTTGTACTGAGTATGAGCTCTACTCGTGCATCCAACTCCTAAAAGCCAAAGTTTTCCAAAGTGTCCACCATACATACCTACTAGTAATTTGCTATTCCAAGTAAATTTGACTTGCTTTTATTTTCTCTTCAAATTAAACTCTTACCAGTGTTATGCGAAATTCGGTCAGTAAAGCTCTCACGAACCGGAAGGCACACTTTACTTTTTCCTGTTCTTAAAAATTTGACATTGTGGTCTCTTATGTTGAGTTGTTGTGCTTGCAAGTTGTAAGTTGGATTCTAGCCCAGCCATGCTATCATGGGGCAAGCTTTCAACATTGCACTTCTTATTTGAGTTGATATCGTGATCTTTTGTCTATGGATGCCCGTGGTGTGAAATAAATTGGGAATCTTGTGGGGATCATGGAGTTTGTATATGTGTTAGGGAAACGCCGGGCCGCCAATCTAAGCCATGCATAATTCATGGTGGAAATTTGCAGCATACCCATGGTGAACATTCGACGACGCATCTCACAATCAAAAGCTAAACAAAAGGCAAATAAAAGAGATGTCGAGGTGTTCATTGTCTGCTTGTCCTGTCATTTTGGTGTGGGCTTGTTCCATGTCATCGGGCACGGAGGTACCCCATTGGCGGTTCTCAATGATATGCATATACTTACAATGACAAGAGCCTTGCTTGGGACTCTAAGTAAAGTAGCATGAGGTTTGGGTACTCGTATTCACGGGGCACGAGGTTTACAACTTATGATTTGTCAAGCATATGCATCATAATTGTTCTCGCATTAACTTTAACCATTCAAGATGCTTATGATGGGGGCAATGAGAGCTCAAAGCCGGTAAGTACCATAATTTTTGAAGGTTATAAAACTTGCAATCACTGCTTCCCTCAGCGAAGGGCCTTTCTTTTACTTTTATGTTGAGTCACCACCTTCTTTATTTATGCACCATTAAGAGAGCATAGTTGTCATTCTTAGTGTGATATGCATTGTCCCAAAGTTCATTGATTGATTCATATTGTTGGTTTCAGTTGTTCTTAAATTATTTGTATCTAGTCGCCCTCTTAAACTTGAAGGTGTCCTATGCATTTATGTTTTGCTCTCTTTGAAGGACAAGCTGAAAACCATTTGTATGTTTTTCCTTATGATTTGAACACACGTTTGACTTTCATTGTTTCATTTTCATGATCTTTTGTTTGTGTTCATTTGCATGTTTACAACATGGTTGCTAAGTTCTTATTGTCATGATTATGTCTTTCATGCCCATGTTTTAAGTTCTTATGATCCCAGCTCACCAATGCTTACATATATGATCAAGATTGTGTAGGTGCATGTCACCTCAAAAATTATTCTTTGTTATCACTTACCTACTCGAGGACGAGCAGGAGTTAAGCTTGGGGATGCTTGATACGTCTCAAACGTATCTATAATTTTTGATGCTCCATGCTTGTTTTTACACCATTTGCCTATTGTTTCGTTACACTTAGTGGTACTTTTATGCATTTTCCGGAACTAACCTATTAACGAAGTGCCACAGTGCCAGTTCCCTGTTTTCTGCTGTTTTTGTGTTTCAGAGTGATACACAGGAAATCTTCTCGGAATTGGACGAAATCACATCCTGAAGTTTTATTTTACCCGGAAGCTTCCAGAGATCCGAAGAGGAGTAGGAGGGGGGCCACCAGGGCCCCACATGCAGGGGTGGCGCGGCCAGGCCCCTGGCCGCGCGGGGCCCGCGTGAGGGCGCCTGGCTCCCCCTCTGACATCGCCCCTTCGCCTATAAAGACCCCCCGACGGAAAAAACCTAAGTACCCGATCAGTTTTCCAGAACACATCGCGATCCGCCGCCACCGTCGACCCGAAGATCGGGAGGGTCCAGAAGCTCTTCCCGGCACCCTGCCGGAGAGGGGAATCGCCACCGGAGGTCTTCTTCATCGCCATGCTTGCCTCCGGAGCGATGAGTGAGTAGTCTACCTTGGACTATGGGTCCATAGCAGTAGCTAGATGGTTGTCTTCTGCACCATGTGCTTCATGTTTAGATCTCATGAGCTGCCCTACATGATTGAGATCACCGTTATATAATTCTACATGTTTGGTTTGTTGGGATCCGATGAATATTGGTGTTTATGATTAAGTTGCTGTACTGAATATTATCTTTTGTTATCTCTATGTTGTTTATGATCTTGCATGCTCTCCGTTGTTAGTAGCTATCTTGGCCGAGTAGTTGCTAGTGACTCCAAGAGGGGGTATTTATGCTCGATAGTGGGTCCATGCCTCTATTTCACCTAGGGGAGTGACAGAAACCTCTAAGGTGGTAGATGTGCTGTTGCTACTAGGGAGAAAACAACATTCATATGCTCAAGGGCATATGCTTTGTTTACATTACACACTTTGCTTAATGCAATTATCCGTTGTTCGCAACTTAATACTTCTAGGGTGTTCGGATTGATATCCCCGGGAGTGGATTATTAGTCATAGATGCAGTTGGATGGCGGTCTATGTATTTTGTTGTAATGCCCAGAGTAAATCTCATAGTGATCTTCTTGATATATCACGTTATCTTTATTCTATCAATTGCCCAACTGTAATTTGTTTACCCGGCATGTGTTATTTTATCTATGGAGAGACACCACTAGTGAACTGTGGACCCTGGTCCTATTTCCATCATATTGCTATCACCTGTTTACTTTACTCGCACTGTTTACTTTACTCGTACTATTTACTTTACTCGCATACTATATTGTTTTCCACTCGATACGCTCATAATCTTTGTTTCAAGCAAACCGGTGAGATTGACAACCTCATCGCAAGTTGGGAACAAAGTATTTGTTTGTGTGTGTGCAGGTTCCGCATCACCTTCAGTCGTCATTGTCTCTCCTCTCCTGATCGATATTAAACCTTGGTTTCTTAACTGAGGGAAGACTAGCTGCTACACTCATCATACCTTCCTCTTGGGGTTCCCAACGGGCTGGTTATCCACCACGCACAATGACAGTTTGCTCCCACATCAACTTGGAGTAGCAGCTAATTTTCTGGCGCCGTTGCCAGGGAACGAAGAAGAATAATCTCCGTCGTCAACTGGTCGCCATCACTCAAACGTATCTATAATTTTTGATGCTCCATGCTTGTTCTTACACCATTTGTCTAGTGTTTTGTTACACTTTGTGGTGTTTTTATGCATTTTCCGGAACTAACCTATTAACAAGATGCCACAGTGTCAGTTCCCTGTTTTCTGCTATTTTTGTGTTTCAGAAAAGTTACACGGGAAATATTCTCGGAATTGGACGAAACAAAAGCTGAACCTCCCAATATTTAACGAAGCTTCCAAAAGATCGAAGAGGAGACGGAGAGGGGCCACGGGCTGACCACACCACAGGGGGTGCGGCCTAGCCCCTGGCCGCGCCCACCCATGGTGAGGCCGCCCTGGTCCACCTCTAACGCTACCCCTTCGCCTATAAAGACCCCCCGACGGGAAAAACCTAAACACTCGATCAATTTTCCAGAAACACATCGCGATCCGCCGCCGTCGTCGACCCAAGATTGGGAGGGTCCAGAAGCTCTTACCGGCACCCTGCTAGAGAGGGGAATCACCATCGGAGGTCTTCTTCATCGCCATGCTTGCCTCCGGCGAGATGAGTGAGTAGTCTACCTTGGACTATGGGTCCATAGCAGTAGCTAGATGGTCGTCTTCTCCACCATGTGCTTCATGTTTATATCTCGTGAGCTGCCCTACATGATTGAGACTACCTTTATGTAATTCTACATGTTGTGTTTGTTGGGATCCGATGAATATTGGTGTTATGTTAAGTTGATGTGATGAATATTATCTAATGTTATCTCTTTGTTGTTTATGATCTTGCATGCTCTCCGTTGTTAGTAGCTATCTTGGCCAAGTAGATACTAGTGACTCCAAGAGGGGGTATTTATGCTCGATAGTTGGGTTCATGCCTCTATTTAATCTGGGGGAGTGACAGAAACCTCTAAGGTTGTAGATGTGTTGTTGCCACTAGGGAGAAAACAACATTCTTGTGTCCAAGGACATTCGTTTTGTTTACATTACACACTTTGATTAATGCAGTTATCTGTTGTTCACAACTTAATACTCGAGGGGTGTTCAGACGATATCCCCGCGAGTGGATTATTAGTCATAGATGCAGTTGGATGGCGGTCTATGTATTTTGTTGTAATGCCCAGAGTAAATCTCATAGTGATTCTCGTGACATATGCACGTTATCTTTATTCTACCAATTGCCCAACTGTAATTTGTTTACCCAGCATGTCGTTATTTATCTTATGGAGAGACACCACTAGTGAACTGTGGACCCCGGTCCAATTTCCTTTACATTGCTATTACTGTTTACTTTTACTCGCACTGTTTACTTTCTCGCATACTACTATTATTTTCCACTCGATACGCTCAATCCTTTGTTTACAGCAAACCGGTGAGATTGACAACCTCATCGTAAGTTGGGAGCAAAGTTCTTGGTTGTGTTGTGTGGAGGTTCCACGTTGCTGCTAGTTGAAGATGCGCCAACAAGTATCGTAAACGGCACCGTTGCTGGAGTGTCACAAAGCTAGCAAGCATCACCTTCTGAAGTTTGGCCTTTTCCTACTGGATTCGATAAACCTTGGTTTCTTACTGAGGGAAAACCTGCTACTGTGCTCATCATACCTTCCTCTTGGGGTTCCCAACTGGGTGGTTATCCTGCCCGCATCAATAGGCGATTTAAAACTTTTATGATAGGCTTGACAAATGCAGAATAAAACTAACATTTAATTTGCTAAGCATACAAAACCTAAATAAACTAGGTTCACCTATGTGCACCAACAACTTATGCTAAACAAGATAAGCAACTATGTGATAGCAAGATATATATAACTTCAAGGACGAAGGCTATCACAAAGTAAATTGCATAAGTAAAGTAGCTCGGGTATAGAAATAACCGAGGCACATGGAGACAACGATGTATCCTGAAGTTAACACCCTTGCGAGTGCTAATCTCCGTTGGAGCGATGTGGAGGCACAAGGCTCCCCAACGCCACGGAGGCTCACCGTAATCTCCTCGAGCCCTTCACCAAGATGGAAGACCCGACCACTATGGACACTTGAGGGTGGTCACCGAACCCATACAAGCTTGGGGCAATCTCCACAACTCAATTGGAGGCTCCCAAGAATCGCCACTGAGGCACCACAAAGCTTGGGAAGATCTCCACAACTTAATTGGAGATCCTCAAGTAATTGCCATGGAGGCACTGATGCGGGCAGGATAACCACCCAGTTGGGAACCCCAAGAGGAAGGAATGATGAGCACAGTAGCAAGTCTTTCCCTCAGTAAGAAACCATGGTTTATCGAATCCAGTAGGAAAAAGCCAAACTTCAGAAGGTGATGCTTGCTAGCTTCGTGACACTCCAGCAAGGGCGCCGTTTACGATACTTGTTGGCGTGTCTTCAATTAGCAGCAACGTGGAACCTGCACACAATACAACCAAGAACTTTGCTCCCAACTTACGATGAGGTTGTCAATCTCACCGGTTTGCTGTAAACAACGGATTGAGCGTATCGAGTGGAAAATAATAGTAGTATGCGAGAAAGTAAACAGTGTGAGTAAAAGTAAACAGTAATAGCAATGTAAAGGAAATTGGACCGGGGTCCATAGTTCACTAGTGGTATCTCTCCATAAGATAAATAACATCATGCTGGGTAAACAAATTACAGTTGGGCAATTGATAGAATAAAGATAACGTGCATATGTCATGAGGATCACTATGAGATTTACTCTGGGCATTACAACAAAATACATAGACCGCCATCCAACTGCATCTATGACTAATAATCCACTCGCGGGGATATCATCCGAACACCCCTCGAGTATTAAGTTGAGAACAATAGATAACTGCATTAAGCAAAGTGTGTAATGTAAACAAAACGAATGTCCTTGGACACAAGAATGTTGTTTTCTCCCTAGTGGCAATAGCACATCTACAATCTTAGAGGTTTCTGTCACTCCCCCAGATTAAATAGAGGCATGAACCCAACTATCAAGCATAAATACCCCCTCTTGGAGTCACTAGTATCTACTTGGCCAAGATAGCTACTAACAACGGAGAGCATGCAAGATCATAAATAACATAGAGATAACATAAGATAATATTCAGCACATCAACTTAACATAACACCAATATTCATCGGATCCCAACAAACACAACATGTAGAATTACACAAAGGTAGTCTCGATCATGTAAGGCAGCTCACGAGATCTAAACATGAAGCACATGATGGAGAAGACAACCATCTAGCTACTGCTATGGACCCATAGTCCAAGGTAGAATACTCACTTATCGCGCCGGAAGCAAGCATGGCGATGAAGAAGACCTCCGGTGGCAATTCCCCTCTCCGGCAGGGTGCCAGGAAGAGCTTCTGGACCCTCCCGATCTCGGGTCGACGACGGCGGCGGATCGCAATATGTTTCTGGAAAATTGATCGGGTGTTTAGGTTTTTCGCGTTGGGGGTATTTATAGGCAAAGGGGCAGTGTCAGAGGTGGACGAGGGCGGCCTCACCATGGGTGGGCGCGGCCAGGGGCTAGGCCGCGCCCCCCCTGTGGTGTGGTCAGCCCGTGGCCGCTCACCGTCTCCTCTTTGGTCTTCTGGAAGCTTCGTTAAATATTGGGAGGTTCGGCTTTTGTTTCGTCCAATTCCGAGAATATTTCCTATGTAACTTTTCTAAAACACAAAAACAGCAGAAAACAGGGAACTGGCACTGTGGCATCTTGTTAATAGGTTAGTTCCGGAAAATGCATAAAAACGCCACGAAGTGTAACAAAACACTAAGCAAATGGTGTAAGAACAAGCATGGAGCATCAAAAATTATAGATACGTTTGAGATGTATCAAGCATCCCCAAGCTTAACTCCTGCTCGTCCTCGAGTAGGTAAGTGATAACAAAGAATAATTTTTGAGGTGACATGCACCTACACAATCTTGACCATCTATGTAAGCATTGAGTGCTGGGATCAAAAGAACTTTAAAACATGGGCATGAAAGACATAATCTTGATAGAAGAAACTTAGCAACCATGTTATAACATGAAAAAGAACACAAACAAAAGATCATGAAAATGAAACAATAAAAGTCAAACGTGTGTTTAAATCATATGGAAAAACATAGCAAATGGTTTTTAGCTTGTCCTTCATGGAATAGCAAAACATAAATGCATAGGACACCTTCAAGTTTAAGAGGGCGACTAGATACAAATAATTTAGGGATTTCTATTTTCATGCCCTCGGGTCCTTAGTTGTGCTCAGTTTTCCCCAGCCGTTTAACTTTTCCTTAGTTTTCCCCTCCCTCTAGTTTGAAACCCCTCGCAGACGCTCGGACGGGAGGGTTGCCGTCTGGTCAGAGGCCTTGACCGTTACCGGTGATAGCTAGGGAGCCGCGGTGGTTGTGAATTGACCGTTGCTTTTGATGGTGCTGACGGGTAGGGTCAGGAGACACGTCGGAACAGTCATCCATCTATCGCTGACGTGTGGGCCGTTTTATTTCCTGATTGTATACGCGTTGCTGCCAATGACAAATGGGGCCGCTCTATAGGGCTGCCACAACTAATAACCAGTGGGGTCGTGTATTTTTCAGGAAAAGAGATATATTGCCGCTCTGTGGGGCTGCCGCAGCCAATGACCAGTGGGGTCGTCTATTTATTTAGAGAAAATCATATAGAGCCGCTCTATGGGGCCACCTCAGCCAATGGCCGCTGGGGTCGCCCTTAGTGAAAAGGCATATATCCCTGATTTTAGTTAGAGAGAAGCAACAAGTTCGCTAATTAATTTTTCTTAAGCTAGACCCAGCAGGTGACTATTTTTGCAGCTTAATCTAAAGTGAATCTTATGCTAAACATGGCTGGAACCTAGTGTTGTGTATCTCATTAGTCATCGGAGAACCGCTGGCAGCTCGTTCCCCACCCTCGGACGGAGCAGCCATCGCCGGCGCCTCGTCGCGCCGCCGGCTCTGTCCCCCGGCGGCGTCGGACGGACTGCGGCGCTGCACGTCAACCACGGCTCCAGCACTTGTTTCGTCCGCACGCATTGTACCCACCGCAGGAAAGTCCGCCGCAAGCAGATCCGCCGCCCACGACGACCGGGATTTGTTCCGCGCACCAATTGGTAGTATAGCTTGGTAAGACCTCCGCTTCTGCCTCTCCCGCCCCTAATCAATTCGGTTCCCGTAATTTATTGGAGTTTGCAGGTGCAAAATATTCCTCAATATCTGGTCGTAGCGGGTACACCGGCGAGGGTGGGGATTCGATCATGTCGTGGCCACGTTCTACTTCTCCTACCTTGTCGGAAGTGCAGGTATCTAGCTTCTGCTCTCTGTACTACCGTTGAATTTGAAGTGCCACCATTGCCTGTTGGAGTGATTTTAGTTGTTCTTTTTTCCATTATTGTTACAGTTTGCCAGGCAAGCCGATGATCCATGGTACATTGCATACCAAGATGAATCAACCCAGTGGTGTAGCCAGAGGATGGATTTGGATGAGAAGGTGGCCAATTTAGGTGATGAATTGGCTCGTAAAAACCTGATGATATTCAAGCTGAAGCGTACTGTGGAGGAAGAAAAAAAGAATTCAGAGCTTATTCGCAAGGAGAAGTTGATACTTGAGACAGATCTTGCCGTATTTGATCAAGTGGTAGAAAATCTAGAACATGAACTTCAAGTGATGGGAGAGGAGAAAAGTAGATTCATCTGGGCAGTTTTATTAGGTGTCATCCCTGTCCTAGCAGTTATGTGGTTGTGGTAGATGATTTAGATAGTATAGAATTGTTATTCAGTAGATGGCTCTAACCACTGTATTTTGGTGTGGCTCTAACCACTGTATTTTGGCGTACAATTTCCTAGTTGTGCTAAGTAATGCGCGCGATAATTTTAGCATGCATGAACATCTTATAAAAGTGAAGGGATCCCAAAAGTGAAAGCATGTACCAGCCTCTCGGATAAAATACATATCAATCTTCCCAATCAAGTTGGGATAGAATTCAAATCATACATACGGATGTGCATGGACACATCGATAAAGTGGAGAAGCTTTTTTTGAGATGGAGGTAGTAGTTCGAACAATTTTATCCCAATTTGAAATTGAAAAATACAAATTTAACATAATTTATCCCAATTTGCAGCGTCGAACACGGACGCGCAGCGATGGGCTCGAAGGGC
Source organism: Dactylis glomerata (assembly GCA_007115705.1). Classification (NCBI taxonomy): domain Eukaryota; kingdom Viridiplantae; phylum Streptophyta; class Magnoliopsida; order Poales; family Poaceae; genus Dactylis; species Dactylis glomerata. The sequence goes on from QXEO01000087.1 coordinate 596,053, forward strand.
CGGGACGACGGGCGGCTGAGGGGTGGTCATCTGCGCCATCCGCAAACTCGGACATGGAGGAGGGCTAGATCTGCGGCTTCGCAACCACTCTTGGCACCACCGCCGTCTTGGTGTACTTCATCAGCGACAGATCTGAGGAGGGCTGGATCGGCGGCTTCGCAGCGCGGTTGTAGACGATGGCTTCAATCGTCTTGGCATCGATTCACACTCTCGGCACCGCCGCCGTCTTGGTGTCCTTCATCAGCAACAGATCTGAGGAGGGCAACGGAAGTGAGACATCGACAGGCTCCGACATTGAAGGTTGGATCTACGTCGTTGCAGCGATGTTGTAGGCAATGGCTTCAATGATCTTGGCATCGATGACCACTATCGGCACGGCCGCCGTCTTGGTGTCCTTCATCAGCAACGGATCTGAGGAGGGCAACGGAAGTGAGACATTGGCAGGCTCCGACATTGAAGGCTGGATATGCGCCGTTGCAGTGATGTTGTAGGCGATGGCTTCACTGATCTTGGCATCGATGACCACTGTAGGCACGGCCGCCGTCTTGGTGTCCTTCATCAGCAATGGATCTGAGGAGGGCAACAGAAGTGAGACATCGGCAGGCTTCGACATTGAAGGCTGGATCTGCGCCGTCGCAGCGATGTTGTAGGCGATGGCTTCAATGATCTTGGCATCGATGACCACTGTCGGCACGGCTGCCGTCTTGGTGTTCTTCATCATCAACAGATCTGAGAAGAGAAACGAAAGTGAGACAGAGAGAGACATTTCAACTATTTATGAGGGTTAGATCCTCACCGGCACTCTTAGATCCACGCCGCCGCACGGTTAGATCCGCGCCACCGCACGCACGGTTAGATCCACGCCGTCGCGCGCATGGTTAGATCCGCGCCGCCGCATGCACGCTGCAGTTCCGCGCGGCCGCACGGACGGTTAGATCCGCGCCGCCACACGCACGGTTAGATCCGCACCGCCGCACACACGCTGCAGTTCCGTGCGGCCGCACGCACGGTTAGATCCACGCCGCCGCACGCACGCTGCAGTTCCGCGCCACCGCGACCGCCAGAGTAAGAGAGGAAATATGAGAGAGGAAGATGCGACTGGAATATGCGACTGCCAGGGTTGGTAGGTATGTGCTCTGCTCTTCTCTCCGTATGCGTCCATCGAGGTAGAGAGAGATATACAGGCCGTCCGATCATAAATGATCCAACGGTGCAAGCGTACGTTGAGCTATCAACCAACCAAGATCCGTGTGACATATATCTCGACCAATCAGAGATCAGCCAGTGAGTACAAGTGAGGAAAACTGAGTAGAACTAAGAGGGGGAAACTGAGGAAATGTTTATCGGAAGGGCAAAACTGAGTAGGACTGAGTAAAACAAGTGGACCCGAAGGGGGAAAACTGAGTAAAACTAAGTAAAACAGGGGCACCCAAATAATAAAGGGAGTAAGGGAAATTGAAGCTTTTGGCATAAAAATTGTTAGATTGTGTTATTTGAACAATATAGTACATTTTGGCCGACGTGATATTGTTTGCAATTCAAAGATACACAAGTGTGACGAATTTGGACTCATTTGGACAAAGTTTGTAAGCATAGTGGGTATTTGGGAGGTGTGTTGAGTAGAAAGCCCTGCATCTTCATAGCTAGTAGCTCATGGACTAGGAAGTGGTTTTGGGAAAAACTTCATATCTCTATATTTCCTTTTCCATTATTATTTCTCTAGGTTGTAGGTAACATAACAAGACTCCATGGGAAGGTTCCACCATGTTTTGAATTATTTTGAATTAAACTAAACCCAAAACTATATTTTTTGAGTTTAGTCACTTAGAAAATGATAAATGTGGCTTAAGCGATGAACTTATTTGAGGTGCATGACCATAGAAAACTTGCAATAACACATACATTATTGTGATTATTCAACATACAAACTTGGGAACGTCACACTAGTTTGAATTCAATACAAAGGGATCCCCAATACAAATTGTTCATACAAATTCAAATTAATTGTTCAAAATAAAATCTTTCTCTTGCTCCTGGTATGACTCGCTGGGTCCACCACCTTACTCTGGGTAACCCTACTAGGGATATTACCGGTGTCTACCTTCCTTTTGCCCTCTTTCTTGTTCTTCTTCTTCTCTTCGGGTTGTGCCAAGACCGAGACAACCATATCATACGAAGCTTGTGCTCTTTCTTCTAATACATTTTCTTCCCTTGCTTCTACAATCTGCTCTTGATCCATCGGTTTACCCAGCTCTCGATCAATTGCTTCAGTCAGCTATCTATGCATTGCTTCAACGGCCACTCGATCCATCTGTTCCCTCTGCTCTCGATCCATCGGTTCAAGCAGCTCTCGATTCATCTGTTCAATCTGCTCTCGATCCATCGGTTCAAGCAGCTCTCGATCCATCGGTTCAAGCAGCTCTCCATTCATCTGTTCAATCTGCTCTCGATCCATCGGTTCAAGCAACTCTCGATCCATCGGTTCAACCAGTTCTCCATTCATCTGTTCAATCTGCTCTCGATCCATCGGTTCAAGCAGCTCTCGATCCATCGGTTCAAGCAGCTCTCGATTCATTGCTTCAATCTCCTCATGTTGAATTGCTGCTTCATTCTCCTCTGCATTTGCTGCTCCCGCCTGATCTTCCATTCCAAAAGCTTGGTCAACTATATTTTTACAAAGCCTAGCAATGTGTCCAAGGGTTCCACAATGTTTGCACTTACGTTGTCAAATTGGTGCACCACCCTCTGCACTAGCTCTGATCCTATTCTTCCTCGGCCTACCTGCCGGTCTAGTCAAAACTGGAGATTACAGTTTGAAGCCTGGATTGACTTTCATCCATTGGTCTTTTCCCAACAAGGTAGGAACATTCATAGCATATGCAACCCTAAATTTGGCAACAGAGAAATACTCTGACACATACTGATCAACTTCACCTTATGAACCCCCTATAACACTCATGAAAAACAATGCGTGTATGCAGGGTATCCCACGGATCTGCCATCGCCTACAATGGCATGTCCTATCAACCAAACTCACTGGATACCTCCACTGCCTGTTTTTACTGTCAGTGTTGGTTACCTTAGCCTCCATTCCTTTTCTGATGCATTTCATCTTCAATTGTTTTGCCCTGGCATGCAAAGACTTAATCAAAGATGGGAGCATGAGATGGCCAAGATATTTTGTGGCTGCAATTCTTTGATGCAGATCGACCTTTATCATGATCATCTGCCTAATCTTATCAAATATTTGCCACAGCATAAGCCCTTTCAATGACTTGACCTTTGCATTGAAACTCTCCGCAAGGTTACTTGTTACATAGTCTACCTTGCAAATTTCATTGAATTGGCTTCTTGACCACACCCTACCATGATGTTCATCCAAGTACTCCTTCACCCCAGGTTTTTGTTTATACAACACATCCAAATGAAACAGATGCTTCCTAATGTTGCATGTGTATGCAGCTGGCCATAGGTTGTCAGTATAAACTTTACCCTTGAATTTCTTTGTAAAATTCTGTACCAAGTGTCGCATACATTCCCTATGCTCCACTCCAGGGAATACTACTTCTACTACACTCTCCAAACCTTTGCAAGCGTCTATTTGGATAGTAAGTCCTGGTGGATGACCTATAAGGTCGCGCAAATTCTGCAGAAACCAAGTCCAACTTTCCTCTGACTCAACCTTCAAAACTCCATAAGCAACAGGGAACATCCAATTGTGTCCATCAACTGCAGTAGCAGCAACTAGCTGTCCTTTAAACCTGCCATGAAGAGCTGTTGCATCCACGGCCAAATAAGGCCTGCAACCGTCCAGAAAGCCTTTCCAGCAAGCTTTGAAACAAACAAAAGCCCTTCTAAAACATTCCTTCTGCATTATCCTCCCTCTTTTCAATTTGTAGGGAACTGTATGCTTGTCTATTGCTACAACACTGCCTGGACTAGCCATCT